>CP136061.1:205776135-206442385 GCA_032622095.1 Siphonodentalium dalli
AACCATCCTAGTCACAATATATCTTATTTCTTTATTGTCACATTTACTCTGTCTTATGTAAATGTCATGCATTCTGGTGGGGATAAACAATGTTTAAATTTTAAACATAAACTACTATTCGCGATTCAAAGCAAATATCGAATCGAACATCACTAAATGTTGGATGAGGCAAGAAATTAAATAACTGAAAACTATATAAATATATATAAATATAGAAAATGCAGAAATTTATACATGTCAAATTATTTTGGTACAAGT
Source organism: Siphonodentalium dalli (assembly GCA_032622095.1). NCBI lineage: Eukaryota > Metazoa > Mollusca > Scaphopoda > Gadilida > Siphonodentaliidae > Siphonodentalium > Siphonodentalium dalli. The sequence goes on from CP136061.1 coordinate 205,776,394, forward strand.
TCACTTTTCTGAAATCGTGTTTGATGGGGAGAGAGCAAATAAAATAAATGTGCAGACCAAAATAAACACATTTATTTTGAACACTCGAGTTTAGTCATCACTCCTATTAAAACTTCCATCATCATTCTTCAACATTTCTTTAAATATCTCCTGTAACTGTAAGATCAGTTTGTGGTACCTTATACATGTATGGTTCTGATATAATATAGATCTAATATAGATTTGGTTAAAGATACCTTGTCTCATTTAACACCCCTAAATTACTTTTCATCTGCTTCGGGGGTCAAATATATCTGATTTGAGCCAAGGAACCCGCTCTCGAAATTAAAGCTCAGAGTTATTTTATTTTATTTTTTAAATCTATTTATATTCTACACCCGGATTTGTCAGCCTGGCAAAAATTCCATTAGAAATATATTCGGACATTTGCGGGCACCATAATGAGAGTTTTTAGGGGTCAAGCAAGATCACATTTAGCGGTTGGTTGGTGATTGGAGACGACAAAAATTATCGCCAGAAACAAAACTGCAGTACATAGGCATACTTATTCCCGATTCAGTAATCAATGTTTTGTGCATGAATATAAACAAGTTTTAATACCATGCCGAGCGCACATGAAAGACGATTATTTAGAGCATTACTGTATGTCCTGTGGAATGCCAGTTAGAACCAGACATCACTGTATATGGGATTTGAGGTGTAAAAAATAAATATATTTCACCTCTTCACTGCTAAATGTCGTGTGCTGGGCTGTTGATGTTATTGAAAATTTATGGTGGGAAAGTATAATGGGAATATCTCAAGACCCATAAAACTGACTCAGTTGAAAGCTAGGCTATTATCTTTCACAATCATGGAACATCATACACTGTTTGAAACTTTGAGATACAGTTATTTTGATGCATCAATCTCTGAATTCCAGTTATGTATAATGGCCTACTGCAAGTATGCACTTTTACGTCCTTAATAGTTACAAACGTCGTGGCAGCGAAGAGGTTAAAACAACAAATTTTAATAGCTCTGAGCTTGAATGGTGTGCTCCTTAACTCAAATCAAATGGGCAGAGCTTAGCATTTTCAGTCAAGTGATTTATATCTGGCGCTGTACAGATGTTGTGTTTAATATCAGGCATTCAAACTATCAGTCCAAGCTCAGTGAAATGTTGTTAAATGTTGTTGTAATTTTCTTGTGCTCACTACATTATGCCTGTATTCCATTGATTAAGAACTAAATAGAACAATAACAGATACTGTTGTCATTCCAGCGGATGAGATCGAGGTATCAGCCAATGAAGTTGCTAGAAAAATTGGCATGTGGGCAGCAACGAAAGTCAAGTACTTATCATTGAAGATGATAGTACAGTTAGCTACTTTAGCACTCTTTATATATCTGGCAACCATTGGTGCCCAACAAGGTTTGTATACAATCTCCTACAGTAATGCCCTAAATAATCGACTCCTTAACCACAGCAGAATTATGGGTAATTTTTCAGGAATTAGTCGGAAATATAGCTTGTTGCCATTCATCGGAAAGCTCTCACTGATATAATACGAGGTTTTATTATGTCAGCTCTTGCAATTAGCCTATCAGCGTCGATATATAGTGACGGTATATGAACGCATATTAGGTCGGTGACCTAATATGAAATCAATATTAGGTGCTTATCCACCATTTTTTCAGAAATTCAGTCGCCTCGGGAATATTTTTTGTGTTTTTTTGGCGCCAAGAAAGGGGATATCTGTCGGAAATCATTTTCTGTGAATTTAAAGACATAGTACCATGTACCAAAACATGCATGCGATATATTTGAGGAATTCTAAAGACTCATAAATTAACTATCAAACTCAATAAGTTGTCCTACTTCTGGTAATTAGCCATTGATTCAATGCGTTGACGGTCAAGACGTGTCGCTGTGACGTTACATAAGTTAATGGCCATAGATGACACATTTATATTACCAAATTACAATAAATTACAGCAACGATTAATTAAATGGATATGCTTGATTTTGTCCACTGACATAATAAATACGTTACGGGACGCTTAGTGGTCGGATATGGTGTCATGTGAGGCTCAGCGAGATCAATATTAGTCACGGCCTACGGTCTCGCCTAATATTGATCTCACTTCGCCTAAAATGACACCATATCCCACCACTAAGTGTCCCGTAACTTGTTATATACGTGGTGTTGTGCATTAAGGCCGCCATACGTCGCCCAGCCCAAAGAATGGCAACAAGCCATATTTCCGACAAAATCCTGAAAAATTACCAAAAATTCTGGTGTGGTTAAGGAGTCAATTATTTAGGGCATTACTGTATGTTATGATATGGTTTCCCAGATTATGTCTATAAAGACTATTAATATAATTATTATACAGTTTATTGATGGTTCATATAAAATATGACCAAAAATATACATTTCAGAATGACACAGAACTGCTGTGGCCTTGAAAAATGTCCAGTAAATTATGGAAAATAACTCAAAAGACGTCTCCCTTTTTCTCCCTTGATGCATAGCATGGTATGAAATATAAATTGCAAGATAGAATACTCTCACTTCAATAGAAATTGTAAGCAGGTACCATCCATTTCAAAACATGTGCATAACAACTCAGAGAAAACCTTGTTACTTCAACAATAAAATTTTGCGCTGATTTTATGATGCCCACAAGACTGTCCGCCTGGACTGATATTTTCCGTTCTAGGGTTATTTGTTTATCTGGAAATGTTGGTTTTTAGCTCACCTGAGATGAAGCCTCCGGTGGAGCTATAGTCATCACTCCTCGTCCGTCGTACCGTCCGTCCATCCGTCCGTCAACAATTCTTTGAACATCTTCTCCTCTGGAACCATCAGACCGAATGGGTTCACATTTGGTGTGGATGTTCCCTAGGTGACTCTCATTCAGATTTGTTCAAATGAGGTCACTGGGTCAAATAGTTGCGAAGCCAGGGCCATAACTCTTTCCCACCATAGTAATTCTTTTAAACATCTTCTTCAGAACGATAAGACCGTATGGTTTCATATTTGGTGTGGATGTTCCCTAGATAACTCACATTCAGATTTGTTCAAATGAGTTCACTTGGTGAAATAGTTGCGAAGCCAGGGCCATAACTCTTTCCCTCCATAGTAATTCTTAAAATGACTTCTTCTCAAATCTCATCAGGCCATATGGGTTCATATTTGGTATGAAGGATCCTTGCGTGACTGGGGTTCATATTTGTTCAAATCAGGTCACTGGGTCAAAAAGGGACATAACTCCAAATTTTTTTTTTTAGATTCAACTTTTTAACCAAAAAACAAAAAAGAAACGAAATTATATATTCAAATTGTTTTTTGATTAAAATATTAAAAAAAATAAATATGTATTTAACTCCATGATCAATTATATATAGAGGATATGAAATGAGTGTTTCTCTCATATGATATTTATGAAACGAGTCTTAAGAATTTTCAGTTTTCTTGAGCCTCCGGCGAGAGAAAACTAAAAATTTGTGACGAGTTTCATAAATATCATATGAGAGAAACACGAATTACATATTCTATTTATCATATGACACCTATAAATTGATTATGATGTCCAAAACGCACACAAATCACTAAATAGCTATATGACATCGGCAGCAAAAGGTTAATGTGACGTCACTTCATTGCACTGGAAGCCCAATTACACCTGGTGAACTAGCAGAAATAATATGCACGCGAAGATATAGTGCGCTATTCTGTTCTCAGTTTGTGACATTATATCGTATGTTTATTAGATAAATACGAATTACATATTCTATTTATCGTATAACAATGTCCAAAACTATATATTTCACGATTATAATTGCGAGAATTTCGGCATCGCGTTGATTCATGTATTTGACGGGCACGATTTTGACCTGCATTTAGTCAGAGATGCGGCTCGGCCCCGGCTGCCATTCAGCCAATCAGAACACACTTTTTGTCAACAAACCAATCAAATTATCGGAAGGTGATATGAATTAGTAATTGATATGAAATTGATTTATGACATAGCTTCCAACGTAAATAATGATTGAGTCATATGATAAATGTGTGTATGTGTGTATATACTTTATAGAATCGAAAACGGCTGCACCGATCGAGACCAAACTTCCCATCAAAGGGTAAAAACACACGGGAATGGTCGTCGCGGCGTTTTGGAGAAGATACGAGCACCCATTCTCCACTCTCAGTCACAAAAACGGCACTGTGGGGTTAATCGCGTTGATAGTTAAAGAGCGTTCGTATCCGCAGTGTCGTTGATAAAGAGCGTATGCGTGTAATGTGATTATTACGTCTATATATAGACGATTATAATTGCGAGAATTTCGGCATCGCGTTGATTGACGCGCACGAATTTGACCTCAATTTAGTCAGAGATGCGGCTCGGCCCCCGGCTGCCATTCAGCCAATCAGAACACACTTTTTGTCAACAAATCAATCAAATTATCGGAAGGTGATATGAATTAGTAATTGATATGAAATTGATTTATGACATAGTTTCCAACGTAAATAATGATTGAGTCATATGATAAATATATATATATATATATTGTTTAACATTTTTTGAAAATTGAAAAACTAATGCCATTACATTTCTGAAGGTTGTGCCCCCTGGCCCTTCACTCAAGTTAACTGCTTCTGCCACCCTGGTCCCAAACGTATATTTACTCAAATTATTGACAGAGAATCATTAATAAGAAGCATTTACTTTGTCGTGGCAGAGCCAGAGACATAACTGATTCACTCCATAGTAATTCTTAAGATATGTTTGCAAGAATTAGTTGGCTTATTTAGCATGGAATGTTCTTGTTTGACTGCAATTCAGATTTTTTTTTTAATGGGGTCACCTGGTCAAATAGGGGCCAAGTGAAGGACAGCTTCTCTCTTAATATGCTTCCTTCACAAGGACCATCAGGTCTATTTTACTGATATTTATTATGAAGGGTTCTTTGGTGTCTGGGATTCAAATTTATTCAGATGGGGTCACAAGGTTAAATAGGGTTGGACCAGGGACATAACTATATGTCTCTATGGTAATTCTTTAAATGTCTTCTCAAGAGAGGTTGGACTATTTAGCTTGCATATACAGTTAAACTTCGTTATGTCGAATCGCAAGGGACCGTTGGTTTACTTCGAGTTTTCCGTGTGTTCGACTTAACCATTTCGACCACAAATTCCAACTAGTCGAATTCATTTCGATCCGATAATTATTGTTTTCAACCTTGTGCACGCTATATACCCACGCTAAATAAATAGTCAGTTACTATGCTGATCATATACAACAGACGAGATGATATTTGTTTTGATTATTTATTGAATAATATAATAAAAACACAGAATATGATAAGAAAACATCAACAAATTCGCGGTAGAAATAACAAAAGTACATTTGACCCGGAAGTGGTTACAATAGTATTTACAAAAATTGGGATTCAGGATTGGAAGTGACTGGTTATCAAGGCCTGTGGTTTCTCTCTTTAGTTTATCGCTGATGCCCAATATCTTCATTAAGTCGTCGCTCGTGTCTGCTTGGGTCTTGAGATAACGCAGTACAATTTCGTAGCTATGCATTGCGTCATCGATTGTCGGGTCGGGCTTGGTGCACTCGATGACGTCATCTTCGTCGTCTTCAGTCAAAAAGCCGTTCTTCGATGCTTTTAACGTCCATGTTTTTCTTTCCACCATCAGATGAATGGCGTATTTTTTCGTTCGGAACATTGTTTTCGTTTTTGGAAAGCATGACTGAATGAAATTATTCTCCATATCAGGCGATTTAAATATCATTTTCATTTCGTCTGTCAACACTTCTAATCCTCACGCGGGGAAATTGATCCACGCACCTCGTTAATATGTTAACGAAACAATGCATGAGGACAAATAAAGACTCCAGGAAACTTCACAGCTTTTTAGGCAATTGAATAGAAGCACACTGAGTTATAATCACATGGCGATGCATCGCCGACGGCGCTTCGACTTAACCATAGTAATTAGTGTTATAAGCTGGCTGGTGGGATCAAATTTCGTTTCGACTTAAGCAGAATTTCGACTTATCCGCCTTCGACTTAACCGTGATTATTCTATTGGCTTTGCACACAAGTTCAGCCGGGACCAGGCAATGGCTTCGACTTAAGTGGGGTATTCGAGTTACCGACGTTCGACTTAACGAAGTTTGACTGTAGTATGGAGGATCCTTTAGTGACTGAGATTCAGATTTGTTAAAATCAGGTCAACCTGTCAATAAATGGCGGGGCTATGGGGAGTTAACACTTTTGTGTCTAATAAAATCATTGAAATACCAAATTCATTAAAACATCTACCTTGGAACCACCTGACTGATTAATCTGACATACATGTATGGTTTTTGAGTCCATGGATAATTGGGCTTCAAACATGTCTAAATGGTTTTATAAAAAGGCGCTTGTGAGATTGTAAATTTCCAACAATTGAGAAAGTTTGAGTTGTCTGTTGTGAAATTCCAACCTAAGACTTGGGAGTCTGGAGCCCGGTCGGGAGGGGACTTGTTGAGCTGGAGGAGGGGGGTGATCAGTAGTGTACAGTTGGTGATTTCAAGGTGGATTTTCACCAATCTACATACGTGAAGTCTCTCTAGCCACATATCCTGTTTAGATCTACTTCTTTTAAAGTGATTATGAAAAGTTCTGACCCCTGTGGTCTCCAGAGTCCCAGTCTTATCAGTCTTTGCAGTCTGGTGAGCGACCCCACAGTCATTGACTGTCTTGTTTATGTTTACCCATACCATAATATGGTAAACATAGTGTCGACGTCCGGATTGACCACTCGTCGTTAGTCTGTCCTGTCCGTCCATCGTCTGTCTGTCCATAGACACTTTACGCATGGTGCGATAACTCGAACATTTTCTATCTGATCGGATCCAAAGTTTTTATATGAATTTCTCAGGCCAAAATACAGATCGAGTTCGAATATGGGTTTGATCCGAGTTTTTTTTATGGAGTTATGGCCCTTTTACGACTTAGAATTCATGCATTCTGCCATATCTCAAACATTTTTTATCTGATCGGAACCAAATTTGGTATATGAGTTTCTCAGCCCAACATTCAGATCGAGTTTGAATATGGGTTTGATCTGTTTTTTTTTAGCTCAACTTTACTTTGTAAAGTTTGAGCTATTGCCATGGCTTGGTATCCGTCGTCCGTGTGTGTGTGTGCGTGTGTGATCGTCAACAATTTCCTTTAGCACGGGCTACAGGTCGTACCTTTGGTCTGATCATTATGAAATTTTTCATAGCTGTTGACATTGATATATAGATGGGACCGAGTCATTTTGGGGTCATTCGGCAAAAAAACATGGCTGCTGGCAGCCATCTTGGATTTCAATTATTCAATCTATTAGCACGGGCTACAGGTTTTACTGTTCGTCTGATCATCATGAAATTTGTCATGGATGTTAATATTGACATGTAGATGGGAATGAGTAATTTTGGGGTCGTTTGGCTAAAACACATGGCCGCCAACAGCCATCTTGGATTTTACTCTTTGCATGACTAAATCCTTTGGCACGGGCTACAGGTCGTACCTTTGTTCGGATCATCATGAAATTTGTCATATATATTAACAATGACATGTAGATGGGAATATGTCATTTTGGGGTCATTCGGCCAAAAAACATGGCTGCCAGCAGCCATCTTGTATTTTACTCTTTGCATGACTAAATCCTTTGGCATGGGCTACAGGTCGTACCTTTGGTCAGATCATTATGAAATTTGTCACGGCTGTTGACATTGTCATGTAGATGGGAACGAGTCATTTTGGGGTCGTTCGGCAAAAAAACATGGGCGCTTGGATTTCAAAATTCAATCCTTTAGCACGGGCTACAGGCCATACTTTATATCTGATCATCATGAAATTTGTCATGGATGTTAATATTGACATGTAGATAGGAACGAGTAATTTTGGGGTCATTCGGCCAAAAAACATGACTGCCTGCAGCCATCTTGGATTTTACTCTTTGCATGACTAAATCCTTTGGCACAGGCTACAGGTCATACCTTTGGTCGGATCATTATGAAATTTGTCGTGGCTGTTGACATTGACATGTAGATGGGAACGAGTCATTTTGGGGTCATTCGGCCATTCTGCCATCTTGGATTTCAAAATTCAATCCATTAGCATGGGCTACAGGCCGGAGGGTTCGTCTGATCATCATGAAATTTGTCGTGGAAATTAATATTGACATGTAGATGGGAAAGAGTCATTTTGGGGTCTTTCGGTCACAAAACATGGCCACTGGAAGCCATCTTGGATTTTACTCTTTGTATGACTAAATCCTTTGACAAAGGCTACAGGTCGTATCTTTTGTCGGATCATCATGAAATTTGTCATGGATGTTAACATTGACATGTAAATGGGAACGAGACTTTTTGGGGTCATTCGGCAAAAAAACATGGCTGCCAGTGGCCATCTTGCATTTTACTCTTTGCATAACTAGACCTTTCAACTTTCCACATTCCTAATCACTCCATTGACTGTAACACATGATATTATTACCTTTCCAGGTTGAGCTACAGTGTCATTGACACTTTCATTTAATGGAGTTATGGCCCGCCGGCAGCCATCTTAGATTTTACTCTTTGCATGACTAAATCCTTTGACACGGGCTACAGGTCGTACCTTTGGTCGGATCATCATAAAATTAGTCATGGATGTTAACAATGACATGTAGATGGGAACGAGTCATTCTTGGGTCATTCGGGCAAAAAACATGGCCACCAGCAGCCATCTTGGATTTTATTCTTTGTATGACTAAATCCTTTAGCACGGGCTACAGGTCGTACCTTTAGTCTGATCATCATGAAATTTGTCATGGCTGTTGAAAATGGAATGTAGATGGGAACGAGTCATTTTGGGGTCATTCCGAAAAATTTATTTCATTAGCACGGGCCACAGGTCGTACTGTTCGTCTGATCATCATGAAATTTGACATGGATGTTAATATTGACATGTAGATGGGAACGAGTAATTTTGAGGTCATTCGGCCAAAAAACATGGCGCCAGCAGCCATCTTGGCTTTTACTCTTTGTATGACTAAATTCTTTAGCACGGGCTACATGTCGTACCTTTAGTCTGATCATCATAAAAAAATTCTTTAATGTTCATAATGACATGTAGATGGGAACGAGTCATTTTGGGGTCATTCGGCCAAAAAACATGGCCGCCAGCAGCCATCTTAGATTTTACTCTTTGTATGACTAAATCCTTTAGCACGGCTACAGGTCGTACCTTTAGTTTGATCATCATAAAATTTGGCATGGATGTTAACAATAGCATGTAGATGGAATGAGTCATTTTGGGGTCATTCGGATGAAAAACATGGCCGCCAGTGGCCATCTTTGATTTAAAAATTCAATCCATTAGCACGCGCTACAAGTCATACTGTTCGTCTGATCATCATGAAATTTGTCATGGATGTTAATATTGACAAGTAGATGGGAACAATTAATTTTGGGGTCATTCAGCCAAAAAAACATGACCGCAGCAGCCATCTTGGATTTTACTCTTTGTAGGACTAAATCCTTTAGCACGGGCTACAGATCGTACCTTTAGTCTGATCATCATAAAATTTGTCATGGATGTTAACAATGACATGTAGATGGGAACGAGTCATTTTGGGGTCATTCGGCCGAAAAACATGGCCATCTTTGATTTCAAAATTCAATCCATTGGCACAGGCTACAGGTCGTACTGTTCGTCTGATCATCATGAAATTTGTCTTGGATGTTAATATTGACATGTAGATGGGAACGATTCATTTTGGGGTCATTCGGCCAAAATACATGGCTGCAGCAGCCATCTTGTGTTTTACTCTTTGTATGACTAAATCCTTTAGCACGGGCTACAGGTCGTACCTTTAGTCTGATCATCATAAAATTTGTCATGGATGTTAACAATGACATGTAGATGGGAACGAGTCATTTTGAGGTCATTTGGCCAAAAAACATGGCCGCCAGCAGCCATCTTGGATTTTACTGTTTGTATGACTAAATCACTTAGCACGGGCTACAGGTCGTACTTTTAGTCTGATCATTAGATGGGAACGAGTCATTTTGGGGTCATTCGGCCAAAAAACATGGCAGCCATGCATCTTGGATTTACTCTTTGTACGACTAAATTCTTTAACACGGGCTACAGGTCGTACCTTTAGTGTGATCATCATAAAATTTGTCAGGGATGTTAATATTGACATGTAGAGTCATTTTGGGGTCATTCGGACAAAAAACATGGCCGCCAACAGCCATCTTGGATTTTACTCATTGTATGACTAAATCCTTTAAGCTACAGGTCGTATCTTTAGTTTGATAATCATAAAATTTGTCATGGATGTTAATAATGACATGTAGATGGGAACGAGTCATTATGGGGTCATTCGTCCATAAAACATGGCCACCAGCAGCCATCTTGGATTTTACTCTTTGTATGACTAAATCCTTTAGCACAGACTACAGGTCGTACCTTTAGTCTGATCATCATGAAATTTTTCATGGCTGTTGAAATTGGAATGTAGATGGGAAAGAGTCATTTTGGGGTCATTCGGACAAAAAACATGGCCGCCAGCTGCCATCTTGGATTTTACTCTGTGTATGACTAAATCCTTTACTGCTCATTTTTTACACTCCTTTTTAATATCTCTATTCATTGCCAATCACAAATAAATTACCTTCTTTACAAAGTTGAGCTACAGTGTCATTGACACTTTCATTCAACTGATAGGAACCAAATGTGGTATGTGAGTTTCTCAACTCAAAATACAGATCGAGTTTGAATATGGGTTAGTTCCGACATTTTATACCAGAGTTATGGCCCTTTTTGTCCCCCGTAAAATTTATTTTCGGGGGACTATTGTAATCAGCTCCGTCCGTGCATCCGTGCGTTCTCATGCGTCGAGCCGTGCGTCTGTGTGTCCGTCCGTCCATCCGTCCGGAGTTATAACTCCAGTAATGATCATCCGATTTGATTGAAACTTGGTATGTAGGTGTCTCAACCAATCACACAGGTGCTCTGCAATTCTGGGTTTTATCCAATGTTCGTTTATGGAGTTATTTCCCTTTTTTCAACTTTTTTTTTACTTAGAAAATTTCTCAGTTTTTTCGGTATCCGGATGATATCTCAAGTTTGGATCCTTTAATTGCAAATACCGTTTTTATGTGGATTTGTATATCAAGATACAGGTTGAGTTCGAATTTGAGTTTGATCCGATGATTTTTCCTAGAGTTATGGACTTTTTTCGACTTAGAAAATTCAATTTTCTTCTTTTTTCTTTGGTTTCAGGATGATAACTCAAGTTTGGACTGTTCAATTGAAATTCCGTTTTTTTGTGAGTCATTGATATCAAAATACAGGTCAAGTTCAAATTTGAGTTATGGACTTTTTTCGACTTAGAAAATTCAATTTTCTTCTTTTTTCTTTGGTTTCCGGATGATAACTCAAGTTTGGATTGTTTAATTGGAAATTCTGTTTTTTTGTGGGTCGTTCATATCAAAATACAGGTTCGAATTTGATCCAATGATTTTTCCCAGAGTTATGGGCCTTTCATTTTCTGTATGAGGGTACCTTCATGGTGTAATCAACTCCTCCTACAGTTTTGATCGTAGATATTTGTAACTTCAGAGTATTGTTACCCACATATTGGAGATGTGCAACATGTATATAGATGACGGAAAAAATATTTTTTTATGGAATTATTAACCCTTTCGACTTAGAGCATTTCAACATTTTTTTAAATTTCTTTAACAAAGTGGCATCGACTTGCCACGTTGTCGGGGGACACTGTGGTCGGCCGACCTTTTATTCAACTAAGAATTGAACAGATAACCATAGCAGTCTACAATTAATTACCAGTGATATCAGTTTAGCTCTGAGAGATATTATGGAATTTGAGTTATTTTTAGTCATCAGTGTGAGGTGTAATCAGAGCTACAATATAGAGAGATAGGACACTCCCATACAGCTTTTTGTAATTAATTTGCACTCTTAGCCTGGGTTTCTGAGAGGGTCTCTATGCCAGGAAAGATGGCTGGCAATATAAAACTAATAGGGAATAAATTGTGTTTTATCACATAATCTGTCATGTTTGTCCAGTGTTTCACAGACAAAAAAATCACATACATGCCCATGCTAGTGGAGATGGGAAAATTGATACTTACCCACAAATGACTAATTTTTTTGTTTACCCATATCATAGTATGGTAAACATAGTGTCAACATCCGGATTGACCACTCGTCGTTAGTCCATCTGTCCATCCGTCTGTCTGTCTGTCTGTAGACACTTTACGCATGGTGCGATAATTCGAACATTTTCTATCTGATTGGAACCAAATTTTGTATATGAATTTCTCAGCACAAATTACAGATCGAGTTCGAATATGGGTACTAATGGGTCAGCAGTGAGGTGTTTATCTTGATGGCTGTTGTGGGTAGAATTTGATACATTATCATTGTAAACTTAAATTGGAATCCCTTGACCAAGTATTCCATGTCCAGGTCACCTTTTCACATTTAACCCAAGGCTGTGGTGGTGCAGCATTACAGATCCTGTTCCAGTGCATTCTCTTATATAAATGTGAGTGACCCATAAATTCCAATAATTTGTGTTTTGTACATTGTCTATAATAGTACATAACAGTATACTCTAATTCAACATAAAAACTCTCATTTATGGTTCCGATCAGAGTAATTTACTATCGCGAAGGGATGGGTTAACATCTGCCGATCGTGATTAGAGGTGCCACGATTATTGATTTTGATCATCGATAATCAGTCGTCAATAATCGATTATAATCGGTTAATCGTACCTAATATCAATAACAGTGGAAGTATTCCGTAATATGGCCTATTGGCTGGGTGTTGGTTAAAACACTCGGCTGATGTAATTTTTATGTTAATAATGTGCACCATAAACCACCGGTTATGACTAATGAGCACAATGTGTTCAATACCAGCACATTTCTCGGCGATGTCATGGTTATAATAATTGTGAGTTCATTAGAACGAATGTAGCCATTAATTTCAGTGTTATGAATAGCCAAACATACAAACAGTAGTAGGAATGCATGACGGACCGCCGGCGGTTCCTAAAATGAAAGTGTCAATGACACTGTAGCTCAACTTAGGTAGGGGAATAATTTAATGGTTGACCGTAAATGGAGGGATGTGGTCTGTAGGGTGTGCCATAGGATTTAGTGATACAAAGAGTAAATTCTAAAATGGCTCGTTCCCATCTACATGTCAATGTCAACATCCATGACAAATTTCATGAAGATCAAACAAACAGATCGGTCTATAACCCATGCTAATGGATTTTGTAGAAATATATAGTCATACAAAGAGTAAAATCCAAAATGGCCGTTGGTGGCCATATTTGTTTGCCGAATGACCCCAAAATGACTCGTTCCCATCAAGCACCCCGATGATCCATATGAAGTTTGGTGATATTCAGATCAGGGATGTGGTATGAAGGGTGTGTCAAAGTAATTAGTGATGCAAAAAGTAAAATCCAATATGGCTGCTCTGATCGGAACCATAAATGACTCGTTCCCATCTAGAGGTCACCCCGATGATCCATATGAAGTTTGGTGATGATCAGATCAGGGATGTGGTCTGTAGGATGTGTCAAAGGATTTAGTGATGCAAAGAGTAAAATCCAAAATGGCCACCAACGGCCATGTTTTTTGGCCGAATGATCCTAAAATAACTCGTTCCCATCTACATGTAAATGTCAACATTCATGACACATTTTTTGATGATCACACAAACAGTACGACCTGTAGCCCGCGCCAATGGATTTAATTTGAAATCCAAGATGGCCACCAGCGGCCATGTTTTTTGGCCGAATGACCCCAAAATGACTCGTTCCCATCTACATGTCAATGTCAATATTCATGACAAATTTCATAAAGATCAGACGAAAGATACGACCTGTAGCCCGCGCCAAAGGAAATTGTTGACGGACACACACACGGACGACGGACGCCAACCCAATGCAATAGCTCAAACTTACAAAGTAAGTTGAGCTAAAAAGGAATCTAATGTTACGGAAACAATAAGTTTCAGCAAACTTACAGAGTGTGGATAACAATTACAAAGGTGGCCCACCCACCCAGAAATTTCAGGACTCAGAACAAGTTAAGTAATTGAGAATAGTGAGTTTCATTCAACAGTCACCACACGATAAGTGATAGCCTGTACTAGTAACATCTAAGTATACTCATGTTGTCGGAATCTCTCTGATGCACGATCAAAGGTTATTAAACCTTTTGTTGTAGACTAAACTGTGTAAAACAAACACGGTATTCAATAATACCCGGCACTTTCTGACGTCCGAAATAAATAACGGAGATTAATCGATGACGGAAATGGTAATCGATTATCGGCTTTATCAACGGTTCATCTCGTTTATCTGATAGGAACCAAATTTGGTATGTGAGTTTCTCATCTCAAAATACAGATCGAGTTTGAATATGGGTTAGATCCAATTTGTTATACCAGAGATATGGCCCTTTTTCAACTAAGAATTATCCAGATTATAACCCAAGTATCTTACAATTAATTAATACCTGCTTCTCTGTGAGAGAGATAAGAGACAATATGGTTTATTGAATTGAGAGTTATTTATAGCCCTCATATGTTAGCTCTATATGAGAGAATTGGCTACACACAGATTAGTGAATTATTGGATAAATTGATTTAGCTATCTTTTTAACCACAACTTAGCCATGTGAATTTATTTAACTAGACCAATGGAGCTCTCTAAGTCCTTGGATGATGGGACTACTTTGGATCAAACAGGGCAGAGATAGGTGATTTAACTCCTTTTACCCATTCCATGTCTTTTAACCTTTCCATTAAATAAACAAATATATTATTTTGATATCTCACATGGCAATTTGCAACAACATGAATAGAACTGCTTACACTATGATAGTGGTGACAGGCTCTAGAGTTTAGATGTTATATTAACCCTTCTATTTTGACTCATACTTTCCAATAATTTGTGTTTTTACTGGTTATTATGTACATTTGTCTATACTACTTTAGATCATAACAGTATACTCTATAATTCAGCATTAAAAGATTATGATTCCGATCATAACAATTTCCTATCGCAAGGGATGGGTTAAACATCTGCCGATCGTGATCGGCATCTCGTTTTTGTCTGTCAAGCAGATATCTTAACCATGAAATTTGGTATGGATATTCACCACTATCAGGACATTCAATGGAGTTTTCAATTGTTTTGTTCAGGTTTTTTGTTCTAGAGTTATTGATCTTTGTTTATCTGAAAATGTATCTCAGCCATATGTTATTGGTATGCCCATATTATACGGGTATGCACCAGGCGACAGCCAGCTCTTGGTTTGACGAGTTAACTGCGAAATACGGTACATAACGCATGTGTAATAAGGAAAACATGTGGGAAATGTTTGGGAGAGTAATTCATGGTGGCCCACACAACACCAAAAGCTTGTGTGGAGACTGGAGAGTATTAGCCAGATACTACTATGTAATCAACACAGTGATGGAAGTTTTCTTGACACATCACTACATACCACAGAGTCGCCGGGATACACTGTGGATCGCCGACATTCATTTTGAATTCATTTATAGGCATGTTCAGGATCACCTAGATGGGAGCTATCAAATTTGAAATATTTTGATGAAAAAGATGGCCACCAGCAGTCACCTTGGATTTGGCTCTTTGCATTATTAAATTCTTTGGCACACCCTACAGGCCACATCCCTCATCCGATCACCACCAATCTTTTTATGGATCTTCAGGGTGACCTCTAGATGGGAGCCATTGATTTTTTACCATATTCGTTAAAAAACGTGTCCTTCAGTTGACATCTTGGATCTCATATTTGAATCCATCAGCACATCCTGCAGTCCACATTTATTATGCCCCCGACTTGAAGTCGGCGGGTATATAGTCAACGTCTCCGTCCGTCCGTACGTACGTCCGTCCGTACAAACATTTTGCATTATTGTTCAGCAACCGCTGGGCAGATTTAGCTGATATTTGGTATGGTGATAGAGCAGTATGGGGGAACAGCTACATGCATAGCGCGGGTTTCGTCCACCCATTTTCACCAGAGTTATGGCCCTTTTTTTACTTAGAAAATTCAATTTTCCTCTTGTTTTTTGGGTTTCCAGATGATAGCGTGAGCTTTGGTGGTACGATTGCAAATCCTGTATTTTTGTGGATCAGTTATATAAAAATACAGTCAAGTGCGAATTTGGGTATGATCTGATGATTTTTGTCAGAGTTATGGCCCTTTTTTCAACCTAGAAAATTTGAATTTTCACTTGTTTTGGGGTTTCTGGATCGCTTGTTTTTGGGTTTCCGGAATTTCTAGAAGTGATGATTGTACGAACTTCTTTTGGAATGGTCATATAGACCTCCTCGGATATCCGCAGTTTCGTCCATGCTTAATCCGAATTGCTACGGTCGGGGGCAAATGCCACGCGACAGCGTACCTCTTGTTGGAGAAATGTCTTGAAAATTTGCAGGCATGTTTAGGATCAGTTATAGATGGGAGCTATTGAATTTGAAAAACAAATTATGAAAAACATGGCTGCCAGAGCCATATTGGATTTTACTCTTTGCATGACTAAATACTTTGGCTCACACCCTACAGCCAACATTTTTCATCCAATTGATCCCAAACTTCATATAGCTCTTCGGGTTGACCTCTGGTATTGCTTAAATATTTAAACTTTCTGCATTCCTTATCGCTCCATTGACTGTAATGCATGACATTATCCCCTCTCCTACATTGTAATTGAGAGTCAATAACCCATTCATTATATTATTATTGCCAGCAGATCACGAGGGATCCAGATGTTATCAGAAACCCACTGAAAATATTTTGGGATAGTCATCTTTATATGGCTAGCTCAGAAACTGAATACAGATATGTGGGTTCACAAACAGCAGCATCAAGTTCAAATTTGCCTGTTTGAGCTATTTGTATCACAATAGAATCGCCAAAATTATTTCATTCTCAACATTTCTATTTCATCCTCTTGGTTGGAATCCAGGATAATCTTTTAAAAATACATTATCCAATTGGATGGTCCCCGTATCATCCAGTTACAACAACAACAACGGAATTTCACCAAAAGCTGATTTAGTTAGCCAAATTAGTTTATTACCAATAAATACTCACAACAATAATACCAATCACGATATCATATTTTCCAAAAAAGTCCTATAATAACTGTTTTTCTTGGAAGTTTTGGTGATGACCGAGTGTGGTTTACAACTTCCATATATGGTGATTTCAAGTTCAAATTGGAATATTCCAACAAGTGTTGTCACAAATATAGACACTTAGTATTTCAGCATGCCATATAACATGTCTATTTGCATGAATAAAACATGATTACTGATTTGTAAATAAGTATTATGTATGTACATGTATCTGCACGTCAACTATCATTCTTGTTAATGGCAATAACTTTCATTGCATTCTATTCCGAAATGTTAGTCGCCACTGATCATGCATGGAGCTGTGACTTTACATGACCTCTCATAACGGCATCTGAGCATGTCTGTACTATTTCTGGAAGAAGTCATCGGAATTTTTGCCAGGCTGCCAAATATTGTAGGTGGTGAAAAATAACAGATTTCAAAAATCAACATCGGGTAACTCAGAGCTTTAATGGATGGGGTCCTCGAATCAATTAAAAAATAAATTTTACCCCCGAGGTCAAAGAAATATTAATATAGGGGCGTTACATCGGATTATTTATCTTTAAAGTTATAACACAGCTATGCCCCACCCATAATAGTTTAGAATAGACATCTAATTAGCCATGCAAGTTTTATACAGTGTTTTTGTTTGTTTTAGGTGATACAGTCTCATCCTATGGATGGACCGCCAAATTACTACAGGGTATCCGGCATTTAGTATCTAAGTTGTTTGGACCATATACTAACAGATGATCATTCTGGTAATGATGTTCGATGATGACCAACGTTTTCTGAAGTTATGCCGCCCTAAGGTGTTCTTACTGTAAGGTGCTCAAGCCACACTTTATGAAAACAAATTTATTGCATTTATGGGGTGCATTACCGAGTATCAATGAATTTGTTAGATTGCATCTATGAATATGGAGAAAGGTTGATGCTTCAGATATTTTCTGGGACCCAGAGGCCCCTGGGGAAAAATGCCAAATAAACCAAAACATACTATAGGAGAGACGAGGCCAAACCTGAATTTAGTGTCTAACATTTGCAGAATGAGGTTCCAGATGGTGAATGTAGTGATGCTACCATGCACAGCAGGCTAGCATCACCAAACACACCCTCTGGGAACTTCATTCTGTTTAGTCCTCATCTTCTGGGAAGTATATAGAGTTTCCAAATGACATTTATTTAGTATTTTCTTTTTCCCTTCTGTTCAGTTTCTATATCCCATTATTTGCAGAGTCCGAAGCAGAGTAAGGTCCCCAGAGGCTGAATTTGGTATGCTAACCCGCCTTGCGGGATACCGTCACTAAATTCACCCTTTGGGGACCTCATTCTGCAAATGTAAGACATCCTAACTTCAGGCTTGGACAAGAGTTGGTTACAAGCCTGATTTTGGCAAAATCCACACCAACACCATATCCCTCATAAATTTGCAAAATTTGTCATCTCAATCAAAATATCACTCAATTTGTCTTATTGATCATAAATGCACCTATATTTTGACATATACAGTAATGCTCTAATTAATCGACCTCTTAACCAAAGCAGAATTATGGGTAACTTTTCAGGATTTAGTCGGAAATATGGCTTGTTGCCATTCATCGGAAAGCTCTCCCCGAGAGCTTTCCGATGAATGGCAACAAGCCATATTTCCGACTAAATCCTGAAAAGTTACCCATAATTCTGCTTTGGTTAAGAGGTCGATTAATTAGAGCATTACTGTAACTTGACAGAATCAAAGAGAGCAAACTTGAGTTATTGCATAGAATAATTGCAAATCTACCTGAAATTTGGGGGGAAATTTGGGTGTCCGCCTATTAACTAAAATATTCCATGATGTATTATAATGGCAATAAAATTTCCTTTCAATTTCCTTTCATTTGAGATAGCACTTGATGGAATCAATTTAAGCGAAGTCCACATATCATACCAAATCATTATAATAATTTAATTGATATTTGTATTATGACTGCTTGCCGGAAACATGCTTAAGACCGCTTTCGCAATTAAGTTTTCCATTTGATATCTCGACTTTACTTTGTTTGATTATGTCAAGTTATACAGCGAAAACCCTGTGCCAATGCATTCTCTTATATATGCGAGCCTCTCATAGTGAGCCTCGCATATATAAGATAATACATTGGCCTAACAATATTTACATTGACCATGTAAGCCAGTGCATTCCCTTATATATGCGATGATCCCTGTGGGCACTGGACAGGATCTTTAATGCTGCACCAGCACAGCTCGCGTCATTAAAGGGTTAGTTATTGGTTATAATCAGGGCCCACTCTCAGAAAATTCTCTTGGGAATTTTTTTTGGCTATTTCTGAATTTCTTTGGCAATTTTTCAGAAACTTTGGCCAAATTGAAAAACCAAAATCATTATGAAACCGAAACTAAGACAAAAATATAAAACAATCGTTGACTGGGTTAAGCCATTCACATAGGCTCGTATGTTGCATTATAACGCAGAGCTTCCGATTAATAATTGCAGCTAATAAGTTCGATATCCGAATAAATTCAATATTGGAAATCTATCTGTAATAAATTAATTTTACGATAATGTCAAATCCAAACAACTAATTTTCCCCTTCGACAGCCGCCATATTTTGTCGATTGAAAACAAGAAACGTCATGACGCACATCATATAAGGTATGCGTTACGCTTTACGTTGAAAATAGAATATTTCCATTGTGTGTATTAACGGATACATCACAACCGTATGATTCATTGGTGTTATTGTCTGTAATCTAATTTCAACACAATGTATGCAACAGACTCATCTGACTGCAACTTAACCCTTTCATGACTGGCGTTTCCTGATATTTTAGGAAAACCATGTGCCAATGCATTCTCTTATACAATTGAGTCGACCATAGGTCACCTCACATATATAATAGAATGCATTGGCCCAACAAATCGAGACTTCCGTATATATGTGTGTATATGTGTACTTCATGGAATCCAAAACGCATGTACAGATTGAGCTCAAATTTTGTATGTAAGTGTAAAATCCCACAGACATGGCCGTGGTCGCGTTTTGGAGAAGCTCAGAGCACCGTTTCTCCAATCCCAAATCACCGCAATCGGCACTTCGGGGTTAATAGCGTTGATATATAAAGAGCGTTAATTTTCTGCAGTGTCTATATAAAGAGCGTCGTTTTTCGCTATCTACTTATCTGTATGACCAATCCCAAATCACCGCAATCGGCACTTCGGGGTTAATAGCGTTGATATATAAAGAGCGTTAATTTTCTGCAGTGTCTATATAAAGAGCGTCGTTTTTCGCTATCTACTTATCTGTATGACGGGAGTCTGTAGCCTGTCACTCGAAATATTATGCAGAGACATTTCACGATGGGAAGCGTTTGTTTTCAATTCAATGCATTCGCTCGAGCGTTGTCTGTCGTTCCTAGGAAGGGGGGATTTCTACGGGTAAATTTCGTTTCGCTATCTACTTATCTGTATGACGGGAGTCTGTAGCCTGTCGCTCGAAATATTATGCAGAGACATTTCACGACGGGAAGCGTTTGTTCTATCGCTCGAGCGTTGTCTGTCGTTCCTAGGAAGGGGGGATTTCTACGGGTAAATTTTTCCGCCAGAAACAAAAAATTTAATTAAAAAAATTTAAAAATAAAAAAACAATTCAGAAAAAAAATATATTAAATTTAAAAAACATTAAATTCACATTAAAAAATAAAAAACAAAAATAAATAAAAACAAAATAATTTAAAAAATGTCATGTTTCTGGAGAAATTTGGTACAAATGCAGCACAAGTGTCTCGGAACCTGTTGCAATTGCTTTTTCGAACAAAGCCATGGGACGAATGCCGCCAGTGGCGGGCTAACCTGCTAGTCTACTATATATTTTGAGACTTCCGTATATATATCCATATATCCTTTATAGACTCGAAAACGGCTCGACCGATTGAGCCCAAACTTGCTGTCTAAGGGTAAAAAGCCACGAGAAGTGTCATCGCACCGCGTCTGAGAACGTCCGAGCACTCATTCACCATTCGCCCTGCCACCGTCATTGGAATTGATGGGTTAAATGGTCTCTTTGATGTGTGTGACCCGATGCAGGAAGGACAACTCTAAATTCACACAACGTATTGAATACATGAAATTTGTTATGTATGGTCAACTCGGGATGGGGAATATTTTTGTCGGGTTATTTTGTCGTGTCTGTACGGGGTTACCTTGAAAAACAAAAATTAATGGATCGACCAAAGCCATGGGACCAATCCCACCAGTGGCGGGCTAATTGTTAACAAATATAAGAAAAAATTATTAAAAAAATTAAAAAAATGTTAAAGAATGTAAGGAATAATGATAAAATATGATAAAAATTGTAAGTAAATGATAAAAATTGTTATTAAATGTAAGAAAAAATTATAGCAAATTAAGAATGTCAGAGAATGTAAGAAAAAATATGAAAAAATTGTCAGGCCAATGTATTTTATTATATCTGCGATGCGACCTATGGTCGACTCGCATATATAAGAGAATGCATTGGCACAGGGTCTTTAATGTTGTGCCAGTGCAGCTCCTGTCATTAAAGGGTTAAGGGTTTCATTGAGAAGGTGTGATGATTATCAGAGAGCTGACTATAGACTTGAAACTTTTTGGCCGAAAAGTTTGGCCAAATGAAATTTTATTTGGCCATTTAAAAAAAAAAAAAATTGCCAGGACAGCCTGAGCGTGAACCCTGCAAAAGAAAGGAAATTTCATTGCCAGTAAGATTTACTTAAAACGTTTTAGCTGAGGTGACCGATTCTGAGAATTTATGAGTCTTGTGAGCCTTTTCTCTCATATAGTACAATAAGTGTAAACCTTGCTTTTTTGCCCAGGGGCCTGTATGTGCTGGGATCCATGGATTTTTTTGTCAGTGATTTACTGAATGTAATTTTACCACAACCACAGTGATTGAAGGATTAGAGCAAGTTATAACATAATTATAAACCGATTCACACGTTTTGGTCCCAACTTAGTCCGAGCTTCTATTCCTTCATTTTTCAGTCAATTTTATTTTAAAACTTGGCGCAGATATTTCTTACCATGGTCCACCTGACTTTTTAGTGGAGTTAAGAGCTACCTAAATTACTATTACTTCGGCTTCGGAGTAATTATGTTTCAATTTTTAACTCTATTTATGTTCTACACATCACATACCATGTACATGTATGATGATGCCTGTTTCGAAGTGGACCTCCCATGCTTGTGTCATCACAATATTTAAACAAACAGTTCTTTTAAGTGTGATCCTCATGGTATTATAACTTGTTTATTTTTATGAGTAAAATATGATTACTGAATCAAGAATAAGTATAGGATAATGGCTGAAAACTGTACATTATTTCAGGGAATGGATCAAATGAGGCCGTAGGCCGATATCGTTCCATTCGCTGAAATAATGTACAGTTTGAAGCTATTATCTGACTTAAAACATGGCCGAGTCCATTTATTTCTTATCAGAATAGATTAACACGAAATTGGGTCAAGACACCTGAGTTGTGCCATGTGTTCGGCCATATCCACTCGCTCATTGGCTGCACGGATGGCGTAACATCTTAACCCATTGTCAACTTAATGGACATGAAGTACCCCATTGCATTTCCGACCGCTGCATGAACACGACGTACCGACAATGAGCTACTTCTGTGATAGATTTACAAATATCATCGGGAGTTTTGCCCTTACATTTCGGCATTTGTATTAAATTATTTATGTGTCTTGTTTCTGATTTTGCGGAGAATTATACATTGAATGGCAGATGGTGCGAGCGGCATGCATAATCGGAGATGTGGCGATCTTGTATAGCTTGAGATCGTGGGTAATACTGAAGATCGAAGGACTACATTTACATGTAAATTACAATATTAGTTTAGGTTTTATCATGAGGGGTGCTATAACATGCCACCCGGGAACGGAATTAGATTCGAGAAAATTTAACAGTTGAAAATTCAATGCCTATTCGTTTAACGACATGCCTGGAATTTGAAGTTATACATCCCCCCCAGCTCACACCAACCCGAGTGACAAGGCTCTATATATAAGTCTATCCCTTCTATCATGTTCTAGCAATCAATAAGAGCCATATTATACTTGAAAACCGGTGTATATAGATAGCTATGTGCATACATTATGGTATCATACATGTACATGCAAGTCATATAAAATGAAATCGCCCACAGTAAAATAACAGTTCATTAAATTAGATATTGAGCGTCCATTATTAAAATAATGGATAGTTTTTTGTAAAAATAATGTACAGTCTCGACAATAACCATCCATTATCCTATAAACTGGACTCAATGAACAAAGGAGTGATGTCATAGCCATGTTTTAAGTATACTTAATGTATGTACATGCATACCAACTATAACAAGATTCTGTCAATTTAATTTCTGTCAATAATTTTCGTCCTTCCAAACTCTGATTACTGCATCCATACAAGTTAACTTAAAAAATCAAATTCGGATAACTCTGAACTTTGCTTATCAAATCATTATTTTTTTTATCCCCGAAGCTGAAGAAATAGTAAATTAAGGGTGTTATCGGACATTGTATCTTTAAGGGCTAATGTGGTCAACTCTGGTCTATTGGCTTGAATTGTTTGGGCCAAGTTGACAATTAGAAACAAACTGGACCTTTATCTGGCTACCAAATGCATTAACACTATCATGCAGCAAATGTCTTTATGATTATGGGGATAAAATTAAAGGCTGTACATGACTATACCTAATCTCAGCGATGATTCATCATTATATGTACAGACCTTAGTCTCTAGTCATCGGTTTACCAAAGAACTATTTGTGTAATTAATCATCACGTATATTTGTATTGTTTTTGCACCAATATTACTGATAATGTATTTATTGAATATTTTCCCTGGTTGTGACGTTTTTTGAAATCCATTTTTATTTGTAAAGAATCACTTCTTTTGGTGTCTGTTGTGTTTTTTCATATATAATCTGCACTGATATAAAATTATAATGTTCACCAGAATATATATAACAGGAATAAAATATTACTTAACAAGACATTTGAGTGAAAGTGATGTTTAATCAACTAATATGGTTATAATCAAATGTTATAGCAATTTCAAACTTCAAAATGTATGATTTCTCCATATTTTCCGAAACAGTGGGATGACGTATCTCAAATACAGCTACATTGAAGAGTGAACAACAATGGATAACATGGGAAAGTTGTTTCATACAAAGTTGATGCTGCATCCACTAATAGAGGATCTCACATGAGTTTATATTTTATACGGAATTTATCAACCTAGTTCACTAAATTCGATTTGAGCCGAGGTTTACCGAGGCTCAAATAGAATTTAGTGGACGAGGTTGATAAATTACGTATAAAATAGGACGAGTGTGAGATAGTTTTTATCACATGATCAAATAAACGCGAAGCAATGCGAAATATCCATCGAAAACAACGATAAAAACCGCAGCGATCGCAAGTCATTTGAAGAATGATGTGACGTCATCGCACGCGCTGATATTAAACGTGTCTCTTATCGATAATTATGAAACTGCTTTTATGGGCAAATTATGTGATAAAATGGTTTCTCCCACTCACTTATAATAGTATACAGTGGAATGGTCTATTATTCATTTGGAGGGGTGTTAAGGTAACAAAAGCAGACGATAGACAGAAAAACAGGTAATACAAGAGCAGAATGATACATATTCATTGGAGGGAAATGTTCAGATAATAAGTTCATCAAATGACCTAATATCTGAACATTTCCCATGGGAACTACTCGTCAATGAGTACTTTGTATGGAAAGGGTAAATCTTCGTTCTGCATTAACCCTTTACCCAACAAACCGGCCAAAAACGGCCAAATAAAGCTGCAACAGCCTAAATTATCTTGGGTCTGTCTCAATAAAACCATACAAATATGGATATCATTGGAACCGGCTCATTGACCACATTGTGATGGTTACAGTTATGCCCTGTGCCAATGCATTCTCTTATATATGCGAGTCGACCATTTTTTCTTACATTCTTTAACAATTTTATAATTTTTAATGTGTTAAGCCAATGCATTCTCTTATATATGCGAGGCGACCTATGGTCGACTCGCATATATAAGAGAATGCATTGGCACAGGGCCGTTCTGTTGGGTAAAGGGTTAATTTGAAACATATTGTGTGAGACTACAGTAATGCCCTAATTAATCGACTTCATAACCGCAGCAAATCCTGAAAAATTACCCATAATTATGCTGTGGTTATGGAGTCGATTAATGAGGGCATTACTGTATTTCAATTCATGACTTTTTAAGATAGAATATCTCTTCCATCAAAGTTCCCGGCCACAATTACAACATAATTTTTACAAAACCCGATTTCAAGACTAGAAATAGCTTTTTTGTAAAACTGAAGCTATATTGGGTTTATTATTTTTCTATAAAAGGCATAATAAATTGGTTTATTCCTGCAAATTATCTTAACCGAAATGGCTTTTGCCTTGGAGAAGAAGAAGATAAAGTTTTCCCCCTTGCCATGCTCCAAATTTCTGACCTAAAGATAGCCAGTAAAACTGTCCCGAAAGGTTCCATGTATTGTACCAGGGAAAATAAATCCAATCAGAGATGCGGTAGCTATAGCCAAATGGGCTTGCATTGAAAATGCATTAATTATACTCCTTTTTTACTTCTGTCTGTGCATCCATCCATGGGGGTGTGCATCCGTACATCCATCCAATGTCTCTTCAGGTCATAACTTGAACAGTAGTGCTCGGGATCTCAATGAATTTGGTATGGATGTTCACTACTATGAGGTCATTCAATGGAGTGTTCAATCGAGTGTTCAGGTTTTCCATTCTAGATTTATTCATCTATGTTTATCTGGAAATGTTGGCTTTTTTTCTAGGTATGCCCACACTAGGCGGTATGCCACATGGGGTATGCACTGGACGGCAGTCCATCTTTTGTTGTAACTAACTATCTTACACATCACTATTGAGGAAATCAGACAAACCAAATATTCCCTGCGAACCAAACTTTTTCAAAGTTATTTGTGCTATCGCGATCAGAAGTTCACTATAATGAACTAATTAAGGGCTGTAACTCCACCAGAAATATGCCTACCTGGTATTTGTTCAAGTTATCCAGCTATCGTGATCAAAATACACGAAAAAACGAAATATTAAAGTGATGTATCTCCACCCAAAATATGCAGATATGGCCAGTTTTCAAACTCGATTTAGATATTGTTGAGTAAGCCTCATATACAGAATATAAAAACAATCCATTGATATTTGTTCAAGTTATCGTGCTAACGCCATCTGTACTGTAGATGCCTACCCGCAAACTGACCTCACCAAAATATAGTTCAAGTTTTTTAAAACTCCGCCAATAAAATCAATATTATTTGATAGAAGCATTTCCGGGCATGTGTCCTCGATTCAGATTTATTATTATATACCCCAGAGACTTGTTAGGAAGAGATAGACCATCTTTAACCCTTTACCCAACAAACCGGCCAAATAAAGCTTTAACAGCCTAAAATATCTTCGGTCTGTCTCAATAGAACCATACAAATATGGATATCATTGGAACCGGCTCCTTGACCACATTGTGATAGTTACAGTTATGCCCTGTGCCAATGCATTCTCTTATATATGCGAGTCGACCATAGGTCGCCTCGCATATATAAGAGAATGCATTGGCCTAAAAAAATCTTTTTTTTAACACTTTTTACCATTTTTTCTTACATTCTTTAACAATTTTATAATTTTTAATGTGTTAAGCCAATGCATTCTCTTATATATGCGAGGCGACCTATGGTCGACTCGCATATATAAGAGAATGCATTGGCACAGGGCCCTTCTGTTGGGTAAAGGGTTAACAATTGACAAGCATTTGGCATGTAATGAGTAAGTAGGGTGATACTTGGATAGGATACTAACACCATCGGGAATCAAACATACAAGGAACGTTCTTTAATTTACATGCTGCATATTAAACACTTTTTTTTTCAGAAATCTGTCGGCAGTTTGGATATAATACCATGCCCACTGTAAGTTAGCCCAATATTCTATCTGTGAATTATTTATTGATTAGTCTGTGGTCGTACACTTAAAAAACACACTCAGTTATTCTATCTACCACGTTTAGTCATCTAGATGTGACGTCGGTTCATATTATGGTGTGGTTTGTTGGGATATTGGAACACATGACCTATTTGGAAGTTGATTTAGTGTAACACACAGGCTATGTAAATATCCAAGTTAGAAACATAGTACACAGTAATGCCCTAAATGATCGACTCCTTAACCACAGAAGAATTATGGGTAACTTTTCAAGATTTTGTCGGAAATATGACTTGTTACCAATCATCGGAAAGCTCTCACTGAGAGGTTTCCGATGAATGGCAACAAGCCATATTTCCAACTAAATCCTGAAAAGTTACCCATAATTCTGCTGTGGTTAAGGATTTGATTATTTAGGGCATTACTGTAGGAGCCCACCCCATTACCCACCCAAAATTATTATAGTGTCATCATGATTGACTCTAGTCCCTCCATACTTGTGTGTCTTTAAGGTTTGTAATCTTATCATACATGTATTTGCACTTAGTCAGAAATTTGTAAGAAAGTATCTTTATGCCTCTTTCTTGTTATTTGTAAATTTCCTTATAAATATACTGTTAGTTATTGTGTATTATTTATTAATAAAAACATTTTATTCATTCTACTATCCACAATCCCAGAACTTGGGTAACAAATATTGTACCCCTTGTTCTCTGCCAAAGATTGACCCTTTCAAGACTGGAGCTTCCTGAAATTTTGTGAAAACCCTGTGCCAATGCATTCTCTTAAATATGCGAGGCTCCCTATAGTGCCTTGATATACAGTTTTAATAACAATCTATGACATAAAATATGATTAAATTACTATAGCTCATCACCATTGGAACGTCTGCGTCTCAGAAGGAGCCCATAGAGTAATAAAAAATAGCTGAAATCATAGAAACATTTCGCCCCGATTCGCTCCCAGAATGCAACATAATTCAAACTAAGATATAGTATTATTCCCCTTCAATTGAATATAATAGACTTTGAAGTACAGTCCAGATGAAACTTACTCAAATGGTATATAATATGGCATATATTTTATATAATGTGATGGTTTCGAATATTATGTGGGCCTTTAAATGTATATGTTTTGTCTGCTCTTAAGCCAGTTACATTGCGAGGTGACCTTTCTAGATTATCATACCTTGTGGGGTGATTTGGTATTGTGGGTTGCACCCCAGTATACCATTTTTCACATGTGAGGTTTTAACCCTTTACCCAACAAACCGGCCAAAACCGGCCAAATAAAGCTTCAACAGCCTAAAATATCTTCGGTCTGTCTCAATAGAACCATACAAATATGGGTATCATTGGAACCGGCTCATTGACCACATTGTGATGGTTACAGTTATGCCCTGTGCCAATGCATTCTCTTATATATGCGAGTCGACCATAGGTCGCCTCGCATATATAAGAGAATGCATTGGCCTAAAAAAATCTTTTTTTAACATTTTTTCTTACATTCTTTAACAATTTTATAATTTTTAATGTGTTAAGCCAATGCATTCTCTTATATATGCGAGGCGACCTATGGTCGACTCGCATATATAAGAGAATGCATTGGCACAGGGCCCTTCTGTTGGGTAAAGGGTTAAAGCATCCAATCATCCCACAATATACCTTATACATGACTGTACACCCCACATTAATGTGACATACAGCTCGCTGTGGTGTCTGGGAACAAATAAGTTTTGCAGCCCCGCAAGAAAATTAGACATGTTTTGTCCTATTGGATTGGCTTTGCTGTTATTTTTCAGAAAATTATGGAATTCCACTCACACATATAGGCACCACCACCAAGAGAATACATTGACCAAACAATATTTACTTTGACCTTGTAAGCCAGTGCATTCTCTTATATATGCGAGGTTCCCTATGGGAGATTCGCATATATAAAAGAATGCACTGGCACAGGATCTCTAAGGATGCACCAGCACAGCTACCATCATGAAAGGGTTAATAAGTCATTGATGTGCTACCCACAATGCCCAAATTGTACTGATTTGACACTGTGGGGTGATTTTTGGTAAATTTTGCATTGCCACAACCCTGACTGTGGGGGTGCAGCCCGTATTGTAGCTGTGGTAGGTATAGCGGCATGAATACCTCAATTATTGGTTATCTGATCTCAATGAAAATCACAAGGGCTTTGAAAGGAATGTCAACTGATCACTGTTCACATTTACCGTTCTGGAGTAACTCTTTGTTTATCTGGAATTATTGATTTTTTTTATCCATCCGACCTAATTTTTATGATGGGTTATCAGATCTCAATGAAATTCCAACCTATCTATTTTAACGTTATCCAGCTTTTTATTTCTGGGAGTGTGCAGCAGGCAAAATACTATATGTGACTTTATTCAAGTATGCCAGACTGAGCAAGTAAAAAATTATTTTTTAACTCTTCCATGACTGGACCTTCCTCAAATTTTGCAAAAAACCATGTGCCAATGTATTCTCCTATATATGCGAGTCTCGCATAGAGAGCCTCGCATATATAAGAGAATACATTGGCCTAACAATATTTAACTTGACCTTGTCGGCCCGAGCATTCTCTGATATATGCAATGCTCCCTATGGTAGACTCACATATATGAGAAAATGCATTGGCACAGGATCTTTAATGCTGCACCAGCGCAGCTCCAGCCATGAAAGGGTTGAATTTATTCTGATTCACTCTTGACCATATCGAATTGTCAATTTATTTGAAGTCATAAGGTCATATTTTCAAGAAAACTCAGTATAACCATGCAATTCCTTCATGGCACCAGCATCCTTCATAAAAGTTTTAGGTATATAATAATACAACGTTCCTTAAATCAGCATCAAGACTTGGGAAAAGGTGAATCTCTTTTGTGTCAATGATAAATTTTGGTTGCTGTCTACATACATGTACACTATATACACTTGATTGACATGGGCGACCTTGATAAGATTATAACATCTCATATAGGATATAGAATCTGGTGGTAGGAATCTCCAATACTAAATTCAACAGCTGAAATGGTTTGTTCTAGGAGTTTGAAGATATAATATGAATTTTGGGTATCAGTTATTTGAAATTGTTTATTCATGTAGACTGTATGCCCACTTTAAATGAAAGGCCAGTCACGATCAGCAGATGTTAACCCATACCTAATGATACCTTCTACCATACCAACTCGATCTAGACTGAATATACTCCTATATACATAGGGGGAGATGATTGGAAAGATATATTAAGGGGTTACCATCATTTCATTTACTTGTATATTTATAAATATGAGACTGATCAGATAAAGTATTGCTTTGTATAGCATGTGTTTATGTTATGGTTACAGATAGGGTTAAAACCGATAAATAAATACCAAGATATATACAGGTGAAGAGTGTGTCATGATTAATCTGGTTGTGAATTATGAGTGATCAGGTGAAAAATATTTGACTTATCACATTGGATAGTATGTGTCTATGGAACATGGTTAATATGCATGTACAAGATTAATATTTTGAGCCATATCAACCAAATGACACAAACTATACAGGTCAGGGGTGAGTCATCATAAACTTTGCAATGAAATATAACACAAACTGATGGCAAATATTTGAGTTATCAATCAGATATCATGTGTGTGGTCGCTGGAAATGGTTAATATTTCCCAAAATATTAAATCAAATGATTTATATAAAATAGTTCATAATGAAAGTGTCAATAACACTGTAGTTCAACTTGGGGAAGGAGTTTATTTTTTTGCTGAGCAATGAACAGAATGATAAAGGAAAGCAAAAAAGTTCCAGTAAATGTCTTGTATTGTGTAGATGAAATTAATTTCATTTCAAGCATTTCACCAATAAATTTGGGCTGCAGGGTGTGCAGATTAATTCAAATTTGAAATCCAAGATGGCTGCTGGTAGCCATGATTTACAACGAATTTTGGCAATAATCGATGGCTCCAATCTAGAGGTCACCCCGAAGATCCATATGGAGTTTGAATGAGGGATGTGGCCTGTAGGGTGTGCTGAAGGATTTAATCATGCAAAGAGTAAAATCCAAGATGGCCACTTTTTCTAGGGATTTCGCAAAAAGTTGATGGTTCCCCATCTAGAAATCACCATGAAGATCATTATAAAGTATGGTGATGATCGGATGAGGGATGTGGTCTGTAGGGGGTGCCAAAGGATTTAGTCATGAAAAAGAGTAAAATCCAAGATAGCTGTCAGCGACCATGTTTTTCATCGAAAATTGTTAAAATTTGATAGCTCCCATCTGGAGGTGATCCTAAACATGCCTGCAAATTTTCAAAACAATTCTCCAATAAATGCAGGCTGCAGGCTGTGCCGATGGATTCAAATTTGAAATCCAAGATGGCTGCTGGCAGCCATCTTTTTTGATGAATTTAGGAAAGAGTCATTGGCTCCCATCTTTAGGTCACCCTGAAGATCCCTATGAACTTTGGTGATGATCGGATGAGAGTGTGACCTGAAGGGTGTGCCAAAGGATTTAGTGTGGCTGCTGGCAGCCATGTTTTTCCAACAAAATTCAGAAAAATTTGATGGCTCCCATCTGGTGGTCACAAAATATCCATATGAAGTTTTGTGAGGATCGGACGAGGGATATGGTCTGTAGGGTGTGCCAAAGGATTTAGTCATGGTAAGAGTAAAATCCAAGATGGCTACCAGCAGCCACGTTTTACATCAAATTTTTTTTGAATTCGATGGCTCCCATCTAGAGGTGATCCTAACATGCCTGCAAATTTTTAAAACAATTCTCCAATAAATGCGGACTCCAGGCTGTGCCAATGACTTCAAATTTGAAATTCAAAATGGCTGCTGGTAGCCACGCTTTTTTGACGAATTTCAGAAAAAATTGATGGCTCCCATCTAGAGGTCACCCGAAGATCCATATGAAGTTTGGTGATGATCGGATGAGAGATGCGACCTGTAGGGTGTGCCAAAAGCATTTAGTCATACAAAGAGTAAAATCCAAGATGGCCATGTTTTTTAACAAATTTCAGAAATAATCGATGGCTCCCATCTAGAGGTCACCCCGATGATCCATATGAAGTTTGGTGGTGATCGGATGAGGGATGTTTGTCTGTAGGGTTTGCCAAAAGATTAATTCATGCAAAGAGTAAAATTCAAAATGGCTGCTGGCATAAATGCGGGCTGCATAGTGTGCCAATGGATTCAAATTTGAAATCCATAATGGCTGCTGGCGGCCATGTCTTTTAATGAATTTCAGAAAAAATTGATGGCTCCCATCTAGAGGTCACTTCGAAAATCCATATGAAGTTTGGTGATGATCGATGAGGGATGTGGCCTGTAAGGTGAGCCATAGAAAATTGTTGACACACGGATGCACGATTGACACCAACCCACGGCGAAAGCTCAAACTTTGCTAAATAAAGTTGAGTTCAAAAGCATATATTTACATACACCTGATATCTCTTCCGATTTCCCCATAGCGTTACGGTAGACACGCCCCCTTATTCAATGCGTTCATAAACCTATGAACGTAACGTGACGTCACTTCCAATGTCATTCATAGGTTTATGAACACATTGGTCCCGGAAATGACCGGGGATTGTCGGACATTGCCGACTGCTTGAGTATATATATAGTACGTCCGAATTTGGCAAGAAATTTATTTTGGTCTATAATCAGTGTTGTTGCCCGGTGTTACTGAACGTTGATGTTCAAAAATCCCGTTACTTATCATTTTCCTTACCGCTACAAATATTCCCCCAACCTCACAAATATATCATTATGGTAGAACGGCGGGTTGTCGATTTCTTATACACAGCCGAAACTTAATTGTTAGTTTCAGTTATCATTCTTGAAATCAACACGTCTACATTAGTTACTATAGCTAAACAAGACAGTTTGTCATATGTGTATACTAAACTGTGAAATTGCGTTTTTTTTCCGTTCTTCAAGAACGGATTCTCAAAATGTTTGGTTTTCCAAAAAACGAGGATTCGCACTTTCTGAACTGAACTCCATGCGTTCATTTAAATAGATGAATAAATAGTGGGGAAGACAGACAATCCTAGTTCATAATAAATTTAAGTATATAAATATAAATAATAAACGGCGGATTCAACGTGGTCATGGGTTTTGACCGCGATAAAAAATCAGCAAACTCCGCATGAACCCCTTCGGGGTTCATGCAGTTTGCTGATTTTTTCTCGCGGTCAAAATCCCATGACCACATTGAAACCGCCGTTTATTTCTTATGTAATTGATCCCAGCAATAAGTCAATGCCATAGAATACCCTGTGTTTACAAAAGAGGCCAAAATATCTGCGACAAACATTTCTTAAAGACTAGGTTGGTAGCTTATTCATTTACTGATATTAAGGCACATGCACTTGAGGAATTCTCAAAAACAGGGCTTCACCTATAATCTAAGAATATTCAGTAGTTGTCTTATTGAGTGTTCATTCACCAATGACCTGATTCAAAGGAAGTGTCAATGACACTGTAGCTCAACATGGAGGGGGGATGTCATGTGTTACCATCACTGGAGCAATTTGGAATGCGGAAAGTTGAAATGTCTAAGTAATGTCTAAGTAATACTAGATGTCAACATGGAGATATATATAGTAAAATCCAAAATGGCCACTGGCACCCTGTTTTCCAATGAAATTCAAAAACCCATCTAGTGGTTACCCCGAAGATCGATTTGAAGTTTGGTGACGATCATATGAAGGGTGTGGTCAGTAGGGTGTGCCAAAAGAGTTAGTCATGCTAAGAGTAAAATCCAAGATGGCTGCCAGTAGCCGTGTTTTTAATCTAAAATTGTTCATATTCTATAACTCCCATATAGAGGTGATTCTAAACATGCCTGTAGATTTTCAAAACAATTCTTCAATAAATGCGGGCTGCAAGGTGTGCCGATGGATTAAAATTTGAATTCCAAGATGGCTGCTGGTGGCCATGTTTTTTAACAAATTTCGTAAAAAATTAATAGCTCACATCTAGAGGTCACACTGAAGATCCATATAGAGCTTTCCGATGAATGGCAACAAGCAATATTTACGACTAAATCCTGAAAAATTACCCATAATTCTGATGTGGTTAAGGGGTCGATTACTTAGGGCATTACTGTACATTTAATTGACACCCTAACAGAAGTACATAAGCGACTAATAGTGGGTAAAATCTTTGAAAACTGTTGCACGGACCTTGTTCAGAAGAATAGTGTCATTTCACTATTGGGTTATAAACAGCTCAAAAAAGTAAGTTCCCTCATAATAATACCCATTAACTCATGTTCTTCATCCCACCGTATTTGAATATTTTAACAAAATGAGAACATGTTAACCCTTTACCCAACAGAACGGCCCTGTGCCAATGCATTCTCTTATATATGCGAGTCGACCATAGGTCGCCTCGCATATATAAGAGAATGCATTGGCTTAACACATATTAACGAGAGGCCGATCACGATCGGCAGATGTTTAACCCATACCTCGGCGATAGCGAATATCTATCCTTATCTGGGTCATTCCACGCATGACTGATGCAACAATTTTACATATATTATTATACAAATCCACAATGCAACAAATTTTCTTGAAATTACTAAATAAATGCCAAGACTGACGCAACAGAAATATGACATGGGTTTGTCAGGCTATTTATTAGCTGTTGTGCATTTTCTTTCTCAATATGACAGTATTGAAATCTAATAATTGTTTCACTTTCCGCTTGCAGCCTTTGGGCAGAGAATAAATAACGTTTGTTGTTTCATTATCAAAATATAATGCAGGGATATCACTGTGAATGACACTAGTAGTGTGACTGATGCAACAGGGATAACACTGTGAACAACACTAGTAGTGTGACTGACGCAACAGGGATATCACTGTGAACGACACTAGTAGTGTGACTGACGCAACATATTTGTCATGTTTGTTTTGACAAATTCACTGAGATTCATATATATTTATACTTAAAATGA
Organism: Siphonodentalium dalli; assembly: GCA_032622095.1. Taxonomy (NCBI): domain Eukaryota; kingdom Metazoa; phylum Mollusca; class Scaphopoda; order Gadilida; family Siphonodentaliidae; genus Siphonodentalium; species Siphonodentalium dalli. Next base: position 205,811,676 of record CP136061.1, read on the forward strand.
CTTTACCTTGATATTTTATGTGGTCGACTCGCATATATAAGAGAATGCATTGGCCTAACAAATTTTTTAGGCCAATTTTTTTTTACAATGTTTTACAATTTTAATATATTTTATTATATTCTTTTTAACAGACTTATTGTGTAGGTTTAGGGCCGATTAGATCGACCTCTGGCACTCAAAGGGTTAAAGCCATTTTCACCAAACTTGGTGTTATTTTCATGAAAATCCATAATATAATAAATTTTATTTTAAATGTTTGTGACCCCTGTGGTATAGGGATAGACAGAATTGTGAAATATATATATATATTAACAGGTGGTTTCATTTTCAATCAAGTTAGTAACACATTTTGGCAAAGTACTTCATATAGATTTTTTAATTCTAGGGATTTGAAAGGATAATTATGTTATCCTTGTTAAATTCACTGGATAACATTAATACTCACATTTTCTTAAATATCAGTTTTCTCTTCCAAGGAATATTTGACCTCAGTGGTCAACAAAAACATGAAACAGTAACACTCCAATATATGTCTTATTTAAATCTAGGGTTTTGAAAGCATAATTATGTTATCCTTATTAAATTCACTGCATAACTTTCATACCACATTTGCTTAAATATCAGTTTTCTCTTCCAAAGAATACTTGACCTCAGTGGTCAACAAAAACACAAGAAACAGTAACACTCCAAGAATAGGTCTTATTTAACAATATTGTGTAGAGTTTATCCAGTAATAGGAAGTAGTATCATCAATAATTAAAATTAATATATGACTGCTATTCCACTGTAACATATAGATCAAGGCAAACACTGGGAATAATGAAAACATCACCATCTCCCAAGGCAAATAGTGTAGAATGAAAGATTTCACCAATGCTGGTAGTGAACATACCAATAACTCTCATTTCACCAATTAGAATCAGCCACAGAGTAGCTAATTAATACATGTCAAAATCTGATAACATGTGGACAGATTGTCAGGCTAACTGAGACTTATGATTGCCAAATCTATTGGAAGCTCAGGAATTGATTAGTTTGGTTAGATATGTTGTTGATAAGAACAAAGTGTAAATACTGTAGGTTCAAAAATATAAAACATCAAATGATTAATTACTGCCAGCTAAGTGAGAAATTTGTTCTGGATGTCAACAGAGGTTTGAAATCTTAATAGTTTTGATTAAATTGCTACTAAAGTTCTGAAAAATATAAGGCTGCTGGGGAGGGATTCTCCCAGTAGATGGGATATATTCATTCAGGTATATGGATCAAACAACTAATTTTTCTCCTTAACAGTTAGTCCTAATTTTGCCCCTGAGGTCCCATAGGACCAAATTTAAATACCAGTATGTGGTTTTGGGTTAGAAGTCAGAAAAAAATATGGTTGGCAGGTAGGCTTAAAATTTATGTTTTGACATATTCTAATGGCTTTTCATGTTGTATTTTATTTAAATGTTTATAGAGTGATAAAGCTAATTAGCAACATTATTATTATCCTGCACCCAAAATGCAATAGAGGGAATTTCAAAATAAGACATTTCCATGTGTCTATGGAATGGGTTAATTTTAATCCCAAAATCCATGCAAGATAAAAGTGGATCACCATCAACCTGTACATACAATCAGAGAAGGTTAATCATTTTCAATGACACCATATGGTGGAACTACCCAATGGGTGATTTAATTTTATTCTAAGATAAGACACAGTCTGTAAACACCCAGCTGCTATCTGACAATGTCATACACTGTACTGATCCATAGCTAATAACTGACTGCTCTGTGGGAGTGACTTTGTCTTAATATTCCCTGTGTATTACATGCAACAACATTATCAGTTACTTGAATTATAAAGGGCCATAACTCTGTTAAAATATATCGGATCAAACCCAAATTTGAACTTGATCTGTATTTTGGGGTGAGGAGCACATGTACCAAATTTGGTGCTGATCAGATGAAAAATGTTTTGAGTCATAGCAGCTTGCGTGAGTTCTAAGTAAACATAAGAGTGAAAAGGGTTAATTAAATAATACCAAAAACCATACAGATGAAGACCATGCTAAGAAAAACCTAGGTAATAAATATGAGGCAGATCAGAAGAAATATGTTCAACTTATCACACTGGAGAGCATGTGTGTGAAGGGTTAATTATTTTCTAAACTGATCAACCAATCGATACCAAAAACTATACAGGTGAGGGGTTTGTCATCATAAACCTACATATCAAATATGAAAACAATCAGACAAAAAATAATTTGGTTATAGCATCGGATGGCTCATGCCTATGTGCGGATGCAAAGTGTTAATAATTTCTAAACCGATCAACTGATCGATACCAAAAACTATACAGGTGAGGAGTGTGTTATCATAAACATGCACATAAAATTTTAACACGATCCGATAAAAAATATTCAAGTAATTGAATCGGATAGCAAGTGTCTACGGACAGACGGACACGGACAGACGGACGGACGGACGGACGAACGACGGATGGTTGATCCGGACGTCAGCATTATGTGTACCATACATGGTATGGGTACACATAAAAATGATAAAATTGTCAAAGAATGTAGAAAAATATTATAAAAATTGTTAAAATATGTAAGAAAAAATTCTAAATTTTGTTTAGGCCAATGCATTCTCTTATATATGCGAGGCGACCTATGGTTGACTCGCATTGGCACAGGGCATAACTCTAACCATCACAATGTGGTCAATGAACCGATTCCAATGATATCCATATTTGTATGGTGTTATCGAGACAGACCGAAGATATTTTAGGCTGTTGAAGCTTTATTTGGGCGTTTTTGGCCGGTTTGTTGGGTAAAGGGTTAAATGTAGCACATTGTGGTAGTTAATTATCCCAATTTTTTTTTTATTAAACTTCATTCCGAATGTCAGTCGATTAGAAAATTTACACTTTCAAATTTTGAGGTTAATTGGGTAATCAGTGTTTTTATTGCGTGGGATTGTCTTGTCCATGACAAGTCGTCATGCTGTGGGAATTTAGTGGCATGATATTGAAGCACCTGGGCCTCATCTCATCCACTCAAAAGGATGCCGGCCCCATATGATCGTCCAAGCAAGGTTATTGGAAGGATGGGTGTTTCACTGAATTAGAAAACTCATGGCCACATACTGGCTGTGCAAAAGACTGCTTCTTGGGAGGTCTTCACATAAGCCAGTGTGTTAAAGGTACTCAATCCGATCCCCATACAATCAAGATACATTTCTTCAAAATACTCTTTAGTTATCAGAATCGATTTATTGCAACAAAATAATGCTAACTACTTCAACTATGGTATCAAATTTCTCAAAACTGTTATTTATCAACATTTTGCTCCAACGAAATTTTCCAGTATTTCCACTTAAATTTAGAATTACCCATCTTCATCTGTAATTTTGTCCGAGACCCTCCGTTTGACCACGTGTTTCTGGGCCACATATTATTACACTTCTCGAGAAATAAACTTCAAAAATCGATATCTGATCACTCTGAGCTTTGATGGGTGGGTTCCTGGACTCGAATCCAATATTTTTTACCCCCGAAGTTAAAGAAATAGTAATTTAGGAGCGTCTGATATGGATTGAGTACCTTTAATAATGAGTTTTCTCATTGGGTGAAAAACCATTGGGATAATTAACTCCCACAATGTGCCATGTTTACCATTTTCTTAATTCATTAAAAGTTCACTACGATCGGGTGAATAACAAGAGATACAGGGTATTATGGGGGGACTTACTTTTTTTACAAGTTTATTTTACAGCCAAAGATATTCTTCATGTGGTGTGAAACTTTACAAATATACATCCAAATGGATAGCACACACCGTCTTTCTTATATATTAATTAAATGCAGTGACGATAGATGGCAAAACAAATTTCATATGTTTATTGCCGATCGTTGCATCCTGAAATTGAATCGAGAAGTAAATATTTACAATTGAGCGTAGTTCAGATGGAGTTTTCTATGGAATGCTACGGTTGATTTGCTTGAGATTTTCGGCAATGTTAGAATTCTACATTCCTCCAGTTGGCATAGTGCCTGAATACTAACTTATCAGTTTCACGCATCCGAACAAGTCCATAATATGTCTAAGTTCACCACAGTTGGACCTATGTAATGGACCTAAACCTGGCTAGGCTCTATTGTCTTGGTTGTGGAATAAATGGAACAAATGTTTTTCTATGAATGCTCTTTAATTTCTGATCAAAATAAAAATTACAATCCTTATGTGTAAAACATGATATATAAATACAGTAACACTGTCTGCCTGGAAAAAACAATTCATCTCTGTTGTAAAATTAGCCTTCATTCCTTCAGATTTCATCCTCATCAATGCTGCATTCTTGTTAAATTATTATTGAATTGCTTCACACCACTTTTCATAATGAACATACCGTATATTGTTCAGCAATGATCGACTCCATTGGAGTTTCGCACACATACATGTAATGTGAGGATATAATATTTCATATATTACCAAATATTTTCCAAATACATGTAAATTTTTAAAACAATTTTTTTATGATTTTCTTAAACACAGAAATCTTGGGCTGGATTTATTTGTTGTGTTGTAACTGCTGTTTAAGGTCATATCACAACATCAGTTTCATCCCTACAGGTAGAAACTACGACCTCCTTTTAAGCAACTCACAAAATTGTCAAGATACACAAATGTTTTACTCTCCCTCTGCAGGGATAAGATTCATGTTTGTCAACAGCAGCTTCACACTGACTGCGTGGCTTCTGAAGGCCTAATGTGCTATGTATCTCATTGAGTAACACCCCTGGTCTGGACATTCTATGCAGAAGATACAATATATACTGAGTGGTATGGTGAATCACACTGAGGAGGTGCAATCTGAGTGAATGAAGACTACAGTAAAATCAGCCTACTAACCCCAAAACAATTCAATTATGTAGTAAAATCAGCAACTCACCCTTACTCTTGAGCATAATAATATTAATTCCCTGACATGATCCCTTTAAAAATACCTGCCATTTATTTGGATTTGTCAATTGTAAATTTATATATTTAGGTGAAATTTTAAATATGCAACTTGGGATTGTTGCTTTGACCTTAGGCAAGAATATCCAAAGATGTTGGGATTTGTTTCTTTTGAGAATGGGCAAGAATGTCCAAAGGCATCATATCAGAGAAATGCTGGCAAACCCAACCAAAATGGTTTGTCAAAAACAACAGATTTCAAATAGCTAAATAACATGTTTTTAATCTTCCCGTTAATTATTTCAAATTTCTGTTTTTTTAATTAGGTAAACTTTCAATTTAATTGTCTTCAATAAACATATACTTAAAATTCATACCACATGATTATGTTAGCTTAAATTTATTTTCACCATGAGAAATTAAAATTTTCATGGCTTAGATATTGTTGAATGATAACGGGAAGCATTTCTGGAAATTTATAGCATCTGCCTATTGAAGCTAAAGATATCTGTCTTAACTAGATCACTGGAAATGATTTTGTAAAACTATTGTAACCCGAGTTTCAATGTTAAACAAATCAGATTGTCCTTAAGAAACGTCCTTCAAAATCTAATTGTAAATGTATGAATGAATACGTCAACACCAGTTCAGATTTTTGGTTAGGTTTAGACCAAAAATATTTCAGGAAGAATTTAAGTGTTTTGTCATTTACAATAGCACCTTTCAAATCCTGGCACATTTCTCTTGATGTTAATTGTGGCATTACAGTTTTCAGTTATGTGCATCTATTTGGCGAGTGGCGATAAAATAGAAAAAAGAAATTCAATCCATAATGATAGTCTTTCTTTCACACATTTGATAATTTTCCAAAATAGCTATGATGCAAAAACTATATTTGTTTCATTGGAACGTCATGTGCCAAGCTGCCACTAAGACCACAATAAAAAATTCGGGATTCTCATCTAACTGAAAATCGTTATTTGATTTTAGCTGCCTCATACTCCGTCATCGTTTCATCTATTTATTTACGACTCCCATCATGGTATGATTTTGCACTTCAAACATTCAGCAAAATCATGGAACAATGATGAGGTATCTATCGTATCACAAGACCAACATTTTTTCTTTCCAACAATCCATGGGGAAAATTTATGTTGCCATGAGGAAAACATCTGCTATTTCTCATACCTTTACTGAAGGTCAGAACAGGGCAAGAAATTAAGGGAAGATAGAACAGTAACATGCTTGACTTATAGGTCATTTCAAATATCCAGCGTGACCTGACAAGGGTAGAGAGATACATGTTGAAAACTTTATAAGTTACATGAAATCTTAAAAGTAGTTTCTTCAACAACCAGACTACCATTAAGATTTTAGGTTGTTTATATTTTCTGAGATTGTGGTTTCTATGTTTTAATCACGTGGACAAGTGATTGTAACCATAATTTTCCAACTTAAAAAAAAAATTATATTCAATTTCCTCTAATTTCATGCCCTGATGACTATATATCAATCGATTAAACTCCTGCCACCACACCCTTCTCATGTTACACACATTTTGAAGAAATTATCTGCGATCCAGTGGAAACTAAGAAAAAACAACCTACAAAAGTCATGGCATAATAACCAAAATCAAGGAATAAGTAGACTTAAAAAATTGAGTGATATAAGTGCACAGCAGAGCACTCTTCAGAAAAATAGCTACTATTTAAAACTGTCTCTAATCTGATAATAATAGACAAGTGAATCTGATATCAACATAAAGAGTCAATTAAATTCCAAATACAGAGTCAAATAGTATACATAACTAGAACTGATTAATTATTGAACCTCAGACCATAGTAAATTTTTCTGTTCATCATCGTGATTCATTCAAGCAAAATGTTTAAATTTGCTTAGAATATTTATTTAATTTGGAATTTAATTTGGAAGCACATGTTAAATTTGTATTCAGCTATTGAAATATAGAATTATTTAGTTTTTTTTCTTCTCAAAAATAATTCTTGATATGTATAAAAGCCTGAAAATCAGATATTTACATTTTAAACTGCCAATAATATGCACCAAATATCAGGTGCTCAGTTCATAAATCAAGTCATTTATGTGTCAATAAAAGTATAATTCTGAACAGAAGAATCGAAAAACTGTGGCCTTACACCATAACTGCTGAATATCATCTATACATTAATTTAATTTGAAACCCACAAGACCTGGTTCATAGTTTTTTCAAACATCACAATCTACTTTTAAGAAACTGATAAATAAGACACAAAAAGCCTGTCAAAATATTTGCTGCACACAAGGAATTTAAAACACCATCCAGGCAAGTAATTGGGAAAAACAAGGACAAGTTTACATTTCAAAATACTGTCTGTTGAAAGTGTTTTTATCTAACTTTGAGTTGTCCAAAATCTGTGTAAACTGAGACCATAGCTATGCACATGAGCAGCTCCCTGTACATGACGGACCTGGTAAACTTGCCGTAATTTCTGACGATCACTATAGAGATGGTGGTTCTATCCAGCTGTGATCAGCTAATTATCCTGATTCCTCATATTCGCAGTCACGAGCAAAATGACCAGTTTGCTTACATTTGTAACACTCCACATTACTAGTGGATGAAGATGTACAGTCTCTTGCCAAATGATCTGTCTCTCCACACCTGAAAGTAAACAGATATTTCTTTAGTAATTTTACAACTAACTTGAGACAAGTTTACAGTTCTCAGGCTCATCTGCTCCGCACAAATTACTGCTTGGCTGTTTTATGTTCTGCTTCGCAGCTGATTAAACTGACCTTCAGTTTAGATTTTTTTAAATTTGAAGAGCGTGGAAACTCAAGGAAAATGACAGAAAGGTAGGTTGGTCAACATGTATTTCATTCATTGTAAAGGTATTCAGTGAACGTTTCTTGCAGCGAACCAATAGTTTACTCTTGATTACATTCAAATGGCATTTGAGATCATTCACATGTTAAAGCCACACAAGGAATTCGCAGTGTCAATATCAAGTTAATGGAAAACCTATTTATTGAGGTGTTCAAATTTGACTCATTAAGGTGTTAACGAGCAAGTGATATCGGTAGAGCGAGATGCCACAGGGGCTTGTAGTTAATAAGAGCGTGCAAATTTAACAAATGCACGCCATTGATATAATACATTATAAGGGAGTTAACTTTTTGAAATATGTACTCACTACTAACGGACATAACTCACAAATGCCTGAACAGATTCCTAACATTCCAATGCCATTCGATCAATTAAAAGCTAGATTTTACAAATCTTGTACACAATTCCAGGACAGACTGTTCGACAATTTATAAAACAGAAGATGAAAAAAATATTTATGGATGTCCAAGCTTCAGTACAAGAGAAATAGACCATCAATTTCAAAGGTTTAAGTGGACGATTTCCGTTGTTTGTGTCATGGCGAGAAAATAAGTTTCAAAATAATGCTTGATTATTGGAAATGAGTGGCGACTTGGATTCAAATATGTGATTGATTTTGGTAGATTTACATTAGATCTGTTGATACATAAAGTTTGTACAAAAGGTGGGTTTGAAATTGACTGTCTATTCTCTCCTGTAGTAAAGCTTGGACCCTTGAAGTTGCAGTTTGCACCAGTATTTGATCTATACACCGAGTTTAACATCACCTGACGCCAGATCCATGTCGGCTACTGAAGATTCTTATTGGTGTGAATTAATGTGAGAACCTATGAAAAGCACACTTAAATTGAAGTCATATGGCTATTGTTATGGGGACAAAACCATTATTTCCAGAAACATCGTGGGGTGCATGGAGATTTAATACCTGGATGTCTCTTTTACAATCCATCGGCTCTGCTAATCTCAAAATCAACATCCAGGTATGGATTCTCCATGTAATCCCTCCCTCCCACAATGTTGCAAAGAGTAAAATCCACGACGGCTGCCAGCGGACATGTTTTATGGCCAAATGACCTCAAAATTACTTGTTCCCATCTACATGTCAATGCTAACAGCCATGAAAATTTCATGATGATCCGACCAAAAGTGCGACCTATAGCCCGTGCCAAAGGATTTAGTCATGCAAAGAGTAGAATCCAAGATGGCTGTGCGCAGCCATTTTTTATGGACGAAGGACCCCAAAATGAAAAGTTCCTAACTGCATGTCAATATTAACATTCATGACAAATTTCATGATGATCGGACGAAAAATCCGGTCTGTAGCCTATGCTAATGGATTAAATTTTGAAATCCAAGATGGCTGCTGGCAGTCACATTTTTTGCCGAATGATGGCAAAATGACTTGTTCCCATCTACATGTCAATGTCAACAGCCATGACAAATTTCATAATGATCCGACCAAAGATACAACTTGTAGCCCGTGCCAAAGGATTTAGTCATGCAATGCAATGTAATGAGTAAAATCCAAGATGGCTGCCAGCGGTCATGTTTTATGGCCGAATGACCTAAAAATGACTCGTTCCCATCTAAATGTCAATATTGACATCCATACAAGAAATCCCAGATGGCCACTGGCGGCCATGTTTTTTTGCCGAATTACTCGTTTCCATCTTCATGTCAATGTCAACACCCATGACCAAAGGTACGACCTGTAGCCCATGTCAAAGGATTTAGTCATGCAAAGAGTAAAATCCAAGATAGCTGCCAGTGGCCATGTTTTATGGCCGCATAAACCCAAAGTGACTCATTCCCATTTATTTGTCATTGTTAACATCCATGACAAATTTCATGATGATCCAACCAAAGGTACGACATGTAACCATGCCAAAGGATTTAGTCATGCAAAGAGTAAAATCCAAGATGGCTGCTGACGGCCATGTTTTTCTGGCCGAAAGACCCCAAAATGACTCGTTCCCATCTACATGTCAATTTTACATCCGTGACAAATTTCATGATGATCAGACAAACAGTACGGCCTGTAGCCTGTGCTAATGGATTGAATTTTGAAATCCTAGATGGCCATGTTTTTTTGCCGAATGACCCCAAAATTACTTATATATTAATTAAATGCAGTGACTCTCGATGGAGAAATCATTATCGTTAGTTTATCGACAATAGATGCGTCCTGAATCGAGTAGTAAAAATATGTTTTCTTTGGAGTTTTACGGCCGATTTGCTTCAAATTTTCGGCGATGTTGGTAGAGTGTTATATTCCTTCATACTCTTGAGTGCCTAATAAACATACAGGGCGGAATAAACATACAGGGCGGAATAAACATACAGGGCGGAATATTCCCAATTTTTTAATAAACATACAGGGCGGAATAAACATACAGGGTGGAAATTTCCCCAAATCTATTGAAATACTCATTTAAAATCCATCATAGCTCATCCTATTATTGTACTAGTACTACATTGTAATCCACTTTGAGATATGGATTGTATATTCAGCAATAGTATCCTTACTAGTAAGTACTAGTACTAATACTAAATACAATTTGGGATCCAAGGATATATATGCTACTAGTAGTATGTTTTGCGAGATAATTTAACATACTAGTAGGAAGGGAGACCCCTAACCGATTTTTGTTCAGCCTTAATACTATACAATTGTACCAGTACTGTACATGTACTACACTTATCAGCAGAAACTGCAACAAGATAGAGTAAGGTGAGTATTTGGTAAGTATTCTTTTTTTTTTCAAAACAAATTGAACATTCATAACGGTGTATCATGTTTGTGTTAGTACCCAACAAATTCATTATAACTCCCCCAGTACTATCCATAATGAACCACCAGAATACTTTGTTATTATTAGAAATTTAGGTTATCGAGATATAACCTTCATGGCTAATTAAATGAAAACCAAATTGTTTCACAGTATTCCCTGAATTGATTGCTTATTACTAAATTATCATCTGAGAACTATAAAATTTTGTCAATTATGATTTTATCTGGACAGGAGTTTCATACAGATGGGCCGACATTGCTCATTTCTATTTGTGTGGAACAAATAACAAGTAATCATTAAATTTAAATTTACCTGTAGCAAGCCTTGCTGGATGATCCACCACCACCACCTCCACCTCCACCACCACCACCACTACCACTCTCACTATCACAGTCACGGGAGATGTGACCAGATTTGCCACATTTGTAGCAGGTTCTACGATCCTCATTGCTGGAGCTTAAAAATAAAAGAATAAGTCAAACAAGTGCAATGCTAAGTGTCGCATATGCCCCCCTCCTCCAAACAGAATCAACAAAAGGGGAAGGAAGATAGGCTAAGGTCATGATAAGCTACGGTATGTATCTTGATATGCTGTCACGATACAAGTGCATATCTCGATATATAGTAAAACATAAGGCCAAATAAAAAGTACCGTCCTTTCAAGTAACGGAGGGCAAAAAATTAGCGTAGGGAGGGGGGTAAACCTTGCAAGGCACTTTATTTATATTCTTTTATTTAAGTTTATCATAGATCTGGCAATAACAGGAGCCAGACTGCTCTTTGTACAAATCTCACATATAGGAGTGGCTGTCTTGAATCTTTTGTCTTAGGGAAGCTTTCATCACACACTACCTTCTATAAAACTACCTTCAATACCTCTATAAAACTGATATAGACTTTATTCTAGTATTTGAAATCTACACAGGTGAAGAATGATTAACCTGAAAGAGATATACACCATCGGAATATATTGCCGCCGTCAGTAAGAGTTATCGAGACCCGAAAACCTCATTACTGATTACTTAAACTTTATTCAATAAACTACAAAATAAAACATAAATTGCAATAGATAAACATGCTATAATAAGAAATAAATATATGTATAGAGAAACACGGAAACGATACATTTTACGGTGATTCGCGGTTTTTGAAAATGTTGTTGACCGTAGATTTCAACTCTGAGCTATCGTTTTCCCCGACGGCTCATTAATTGTGATAAGTTGATTTAATAAAACTGTGATGGTAACAATAAACCACCGTCCTGTACTTTTAGCGAATTAGTGTTTGGACAATTGTTGTAAAAACAACAAGTCCATTCCAGCACAATAGCTGATATAAAAACAATGTGTCACTGCTCTAATTACCTATGTCTATTGAGTCACCATTGTTCCATCAGTTTGTGATATAAGCAAACATGTATCTATCTGTATCTGCATGTATCTGAGTGGTGGAGTGCAGTAAACCAATTATGGTTTAGGCACATCTAATTAGACACCTGTTGTTTAATCCGTTTTCAAAGCTTTGCCGATACAAAAGACCACTAATTAAATTGGTACGCTTATTCAATAGTACGAAAGTACATTACCTGTGTGCACAAGCGTTTGTCTGGTACCGGTATCGCTTTCGGAAATTATTTAGAATAAGATTAAATATAAATACGGCAGTATATTTTTATTCGCAGGATTTATATTCGTTTTAATTTGTAAATAAAATTGATTAATGTACCAAGAACACTTCGTCCGTTTGTAACTAACTGTTGTCACTGATGGTGATCAAGGTCACACACGGGTCAACTCAAAAGCGGAAACGTTCACATCATTACCTTTTAACTGATTGCGTTCGGTCTCTTCCGTCGCTTTAAGCGTTCGGATTTTGGAGGTAAACATTAATGTATTTGTTCACTTATGAACTAAAGACAGCTGTCCAGTCTTCGGAGTACAGAGGTTTCGGATTGAAGAGGTAATCATTAGTGACAATGCACTTGGGTAAATTCGACACCGAACAATTCGTTCGTAATGGAGGGGTTCGGATTTAGAGGGTCGGTTTGGAGAGGTTTCACTGTAATGTCAAAAGCAACAAAATGTTTATACCTGTAGGAGGACTTTTCCTCAGTACAGTCACGAGCAATATGACCAGTTTCCCCACACTTGTAACAGGATCTGTTGTCTCCACCACCGCTGCGGGGCTGGGATTCAGAATTTTCACAGTCACGAGCCATGTGACCTGGTTCACCGCATTGGTAACATTTCACCTGCCTCTGCTGAGTACAATCCCGTGATAGATGGCCTGTTGTTCCACAGTTGTAACATGCTGAAATGATCAATAGAAAAGTGATAGAATATGCCAGGTTTCCACTGGAGTTAAAATGTCTGGACCCTTTAAGCCAAAGAAAATTAACAGTTTTGTGACTTTTTTAAGTTAGCATTACCTCCACACAATTTGACACAAACAGTGCTCACTCAAGCATGCAAGTACTCAGCGAGTGGACAATCAGCTCACTTCATCCATCCTAATATTCTAAATATCAAAGACAAATTTCCAGACAATTTGTCTCATGATTCTTAAGATACAATGTACCCTGCTGGACAAAACAAGTGTCCACTTAACAGCGGTGCGGTTAGCGTTGCCACCGCGGCCGAAATACAACTACACCTCGGCTCCAGCGGCTAACTACAGTTGGGCCGCGGTGTACATGTACTTGCCATTTGACATGGTGTAGTTGCCGCGGTGTACTTTCATTAAACTTAAAAAAGACGATACAAACCAGAAATCTAACCTTGGTGTACATGTCATTCAGCCGCGAGGGTAGATGTCGTTCGGCCGCAGTGAACTTGCCGTTCGGCCACAGTGTACTTGTCGATCGGCCGCGGTGCTCAACTGCAGTTAAAAACTATGACAACCGCGGCCGAACGGCAAATACACCGCGGTGTCAATGGACACTTGTTTTGTCCAGCGGGGTAATACATCAGAAGAAACTTAGTTATTTTGCGATGTCTATTGGTCATTGGATTGTGTCAGAGTGAACTAGAAATAGGCCTGTCCCAGGTTGGACTAAAGTATACTCCCTGTATTGAAAATTTTCCAAGTTGAAAAAGGGGGGATAACTCCACACAAAAAAGTCGGACAGACCTCATAATCGCAATTGCACAGATTCCCATGGTACTAAATATCTGAGCCAAGTTTTAAAACTAAAGTGTCCATGACACTGTAGCTCAACTGTGCGAAGAAGTTAAATTTGCGATGAGCAACGAATGGAATGATGAATTTTTAAATACAAGATGGCCACTGGCAGCCATGTTTTTTGCCAAATGCCCACATAATTATTCTTTCCATCTACATGTCAATGTCAACATCCATGACAAAGTTCATGATCCCACCAAAGGTACGACCTGTAGCAAGCAAGTGTCAAAAGACCTGGCAAATTTCGTAATGATCCGCCAAAGGTACAACTTGTAGCCTGTGCTAATGGAAATTGTTGATGGATGTCTCCACACACGGCAGATACCAAGCCATGGCAATACATGTAACTCAAACTTTACAAAATTTGGAGAAAAAAATGTAGGAATAAAAGCTCGGCAAATGTATGTATACCCCTGTATTGAACATTTTCAAAGGTGAAAAAGGGGGGATAACTCCACAATTTTTTATTTTTTTATATCATTTTCTATTTATTTAATAACCATGGAAGGCTTCTGATTTTACAAATCCACCTTTTCTCATATAAACTAAATAAAGCAAAATAATCAATAAAATCATAAGCTGATTTTTTGGTCATGTAGCTGCTGGGTGGGTGGAGGTACTCAGGCCTGGGTATCTCTCCTCCCCCCCCCCCCCACCACCACCACCCCAAACCCTGACTGAATCAAAGTTACCTTCTTGCCATTTTATGACTACACATACCGGTATTCTCAAAATAAGTGTTCCTAAAAGACCATTAACGCAGTTGTAATGTCAATGCAATGCATTGAGTATACGTTAGGACTGCTTTGAAATTCAGCGGACCGCATGAAGTTTAACGCAGACCACATTGAAATTAAACATATTGCATTAACTCCACAAAAAAAGTCAGACAGACCTAATAATTGCAGATGCACAGGTCCCATGGTACTAAGTATCTGTGCAAAGTTTCGAACAAATTTACCAAACAAGAGGCCAATCACGATCGGAAGATGTTGAACCCATACCTTGGCGATAACAATTAGCTATAACTGATAATATGTCAAAGATATGATCACAGGAATCCATACATCAGTACCCAACTTGAAATCAAAAGCTCAAATAATCTGTCTTAAGATGGGTTAAAGTATTTGGGGTGGGGAGGAGTAGTTTTAAATCTCATAACTCGGTCCCTATTCACCCAAGGACCTCTCACTGTGAGATCCAACGGTTTAGTGATTTCGGATGATACATGTATGTTTAGGAGTTTAAGTTAACTCATTGGAAACAAAAGTGATAAACCCCTATCACTTCTAAAGAGAAATTATAATTTGTTGACAAGCCAGACTGCTTAGAACAACATACACATGTAAATGCATGGGATTCTATCTCATATTTAAATTGTACTTTAATTATATCCCCCCCCCCCATTCTCCCCGGTTGTTATTTGTTGATCAAACATGTCAGACAGGTATGATCAGATCTGACCTGTGTAATAATGAAAGCTTATATTGTTAGGTACATGCAAGATTAAGTGTTTCATAAGGTTTTCGAAAATATATGTAGATTATACAATACAAAAGTGTTATCTATATAATATTATAGACATAATATGATGAGGATGCTGGCCCCTATAATCCCTATATTGAAACAGATTACCATAGTTCATATAAAAGAAAGTAAGTAGCCCTCAATCAAATGGTTTCACACATTACAATGTTTTACAAGTAGCTTGGACACTAAAATCCATAGCATTCAATGTTAATCTTTTAAGCGCTCTGTGGCCCCTAAAATTCAATCAACCATCACGCATGACAATATGAACAAATGGGAAAATAAGGTTCCTGGAAATATTAACAACATCTATCATCCTGGTTTTCAAAACAAGGCATCCCTTTACAATAATCATGTAAATTTCTCTGCCTGTTACCTATTGCATAGATAAATCAAATTGGCTATCAGCCATAATTTTAATTTCAAATTGAAGCATGTGCCTGAAGGGTTAATATATTTTTCAAAAGTCAATTAATCAGTCAATACCAAAATCAATAGTCTAATAGAAGTGACTAGTGTGCAAAGATAACCATAGATAAGTCTTAAGAGATATGAGGAAGAGTCATTGTACATTATTTCATATGTCTATGTGAACCTTGTAAGGGTTAATTATTTTCTAAGCAGATCACACCCTGTAATGAAATTTCAAGAATAGGAGAAACAAGAGTTTCATGCTGCCATTAATCAAATTTAACAGATGCCAGCAGTGTTGTTTATCTTTGACTTCATCTAACCAAAGCCTGAAGGCCAGAGCTCTGAACAGTATGTCATCACTCAATTAATGACAAGATTTCACTTGGAATGCAACATCTATAAAATGGACTCTCATATACTCTGGATATTGGGTGTTCATAATAGTAATTTATTGATATCAATATATTGCAATAAAATCTTCACATTTTCAAAACCGGACATTCACACCTAATGGTACAAAACAGAAACAAATGAAAGTGTCAATGAGATTTTTTTTTTAAATAAATTTTTTGTTTGTTAACCCTTTACCCAACAGTAATATGACTAACATCATTACCTCCAGCCAACAGAACTTTCTGGTGACGTCAAAGTTTTTGGGGAAAAACATGTATTATTACTAAATGTCGGCAAGGTTCCCAGATGTTTTCATTGTCATCAGCTTATCAATAAGTTCAATGGCAACATTTGATAAATGGTCAATTGATACATGTACTAGCACTAAATCTAAGATATATTCTGTTTGAATTTGGAATGAATGTCATTTATTTATTACCGAATGGGTAATACATGTAGTTATAGCCATGATAAATGACAGTCCCCATTGTGTGCCCCATATGCCAACAAAACGTGTTCAAAGGTACATATTTTGTGCGCATGTTATCAGTGGGCGTTTCTTGGCAGGAGTGTTTTTTAAATAAACCATTTGGATTGAATCGTGTGTGCATTGCTTTGTATTTTTCTATTATATTGTGGAGAATATACTCAAGATTATGTATTTGTTAATGCGCTTTAACATAATTTATTTGGGTATTAATCTAGGCAATCCCCAAGCCCACAATATTGGGCTGAATTGACGGGACGTTGGGATGTGTAACTCATTCTTCTACAATGCGTGAAGAGAAAATCAAACATTTTGTCGAACTTTCTGATAAAAAATTGAATTGTCAAAATTGCTCACTCAATGTATTAAAATAAAATATTATTCATATGATCTTGTGATGAATGAGGAGAAAAATTCAAATCAAATTTCCAAACAGTTTTATTGAGAACATATCTAGGGCCAAAAGAGTTAGAACAGCACAGCGTCCTTAGTAACACAGCGCAAGTGTCTTGGAGTTGAACTCTATTTGCTTTGCTGGTCAAATCATGATACTGGTCTTTTTAATTCAGGTGCATATTATTAATAGCTCAAGAACATAAACAAGTCAAATAATTTCAAATTTGTTTTTTTCTCGAAAAAGGGTCACAACTCCTTTAAAATAAATCGGATCAAACCCATATTCGAACTCAATCTGTCTTTTGGGCTGAGAAACTCACATACCAAATAAGATAAAAATTGTTTGAGTTATGGCAGCATGCGTGAATTCTAAGTCGAAAAAGGACCATAACTCTGCAAAAAAAAATTCGGATCAAACCCATATTCGAACTCAATCTGTGTTTTGGGCTCAGAAACCCATATATAAAATTTGGTTCCGATCAGATAGAAAATGTTTGAGTTATTGCATTTATGCGTTAAGTGTCTACAGACAGGCGGACAGAGACAGACGGACGGATAGACGAATGATGAGTGGTCAATCCGGACGTCGACACTATGTCAGGGTTTCCGCCAGGGGAGAATTAATGAGTCCGTATTGGGGAAACACATAACGCGACGGGACGACCATGGTTCGTCCCATCGGGCGAAAATTTTGTTATTTGACACTGAAAAGAAGCCATTTCCTTGCTCCTGAGTGTCCCACAAAGCAATCCAAAGCTACGTATATTATGCAAGTCTATCATTTCCGTGGGTGCATTAATTCTGTTGATGGTATCCAAATAGTTAGTCATTTAATTACGTACATGTACGTAAGACTGCCGTCTGATTGAAGACTATCTAAATGAATGAGCTACGAGTTTAATACAGTGTTTAAAATTTATAACTTACAATAAGATTCCAAAATGTAGAATGAATCTAAACACTAAAAAGCATCTACGCATAACCAATAATACCTAGCAAGGAGAATTGAATTATTTCTTAGAATTTCAAGTAGCGTCAGTGAAAATGAAACTGACGGATTATATATTCTGTCAATCGTAATTAGTATTGTCTGTATTAGTCCAACAACTGATGACCGCAGCTATAGAACAGAGTTTTAGCCAACGTGTTATAAAATATAATTGAGTTTTTGGCGGGAAATGTGAACATGTGCGTCGTTGATTATTGTGCTTGGGGACCCAGGCGGGACAACGAAACTATTATTGACCGTACTTTGACTTTATCTCCATATTGGGGGGGGGGGGGGGGGGGGGGGACAGGTTCCGTATTATTGTGAAATAAATCACTTTGGGATTTTGTTATGTATGCATGGCAATATACGCATAATAATCAACACACGTAGAGAATCACATGTATTTTTCAGGAACTTCACTTACCGGTACATCGAACTCAAAACAAATGATAATACAGCAATAAGATAAATGATCAACATTGATTAGTTTCATCACGAAAATCCCGTGCATAAAAATATCCCCGACTCAGCAATTGGGTGTTCTTTGATCGAATTATGTAATCGCACGATGGCACGGGGTCTTCGAGCGTGAGTAGTTTCATTCATGGAATCCCGTGCACAAAAATATATCGGCACTCAACAGTCTTGCATTCTTTGATGTTACCGCGACATGTATTATGCTGTATCTAATATCGCTATTTGACACGCTCTTTCTTATTGTTTTTTCGGGAGATGGACTGTGTCGATTTCATTTTGTCAATATTAATGAAAACAAGTGTAGATATATAGCCTGTCGACACAGACAAGACTGAAAAAGTTTTTAATAACGTCATATATTTGTGTATGAGTGGGATTTCATGCAACGGCCGACGGGGGGAATGGGTCCGTGGGACGGACCCGCAGCCGGCCTGGCGGAAACCCTGACTATGTGTACCATAGTATATACTATGGCATGGGTACACATAACGAGAGGCCGATCACGATCGGCAGATGTTAACCCATCCCTTGGCGATAGTAAATTACTATGATCGGAATCATAAATGAGAGTTTTGGTGTTGAATTATAGAGTATATGTTATGTACTATTATAGACAAAACAAATTATTGGAATTTATGGGTCACTCGCATTTATATAAGAGAATGCACTGGTACAGGATCTGTAATGCTGCACCACCACAGCCTTGGGTTAAATGTGAAAGGTGACCTGGACATGGAATACTTGGGCTAAGAGAGTCCAATTATCAACTTCTACCAACAATATAGATCAAGATAAGCCACCTCACTGCTGACCCATTAATATCAATTATATAGCAGGGCTGTCAACAAATCACAGGAATTGTTTGTTGAAAGCTGACATCTCTATTAAACCAATATAATTTATGATAACCTCAAGACCATCTGTAGAGTGATATCTTCAGCTGTGCAAGGCAGCACAGTTGCCCAAGTCTACTGTTAATATCATGTGATGTGTATTGTTGAATCTTTATTTTAAATTAGATACCATAGCTTTCTTTATCAGATTATCTGCACATTGGCATAAGAGACATCAGAAAATAATATAGCGTTATCAATAGCTAAGTAGTTGACTTAGCATGAAAAACCATAACTTCCCCATCGTGCACCTCTATTTGACCATGCGCTCGCGTTGCAACATCGTCTCATCTTTTGAAGTTTTTATTAAATTTAGGTCAAAGGCCGTTCTGCATCCTCTTGGGCAAGATATTACATTACTGTGTAGCAATTTGATGCAGATGACTACTCCTCCCAGCTTGTCTTCTGTATTTGACAGTGGCAAATTTGGAGTGTTGGTTTTAAATATTCAATCTCTGTTGCGCACATGTGGGCGTCACTCAAGTAGATTGAAGACATTTAATTAGGTCCATGGTGCTAATATCAGTAATATGTTGTTGATTCTCTATGTCTGGGCATTCCAATGCTTTCTCATAAGTACTTATTTCATCAACCGGGAACAGGACGACTTATTTCCCTTAAAGGGCTTATTTATTGTGTCATCTTAGATATTTTTCCTAACATCATTTTGAATGGCGTCCGAATGGAGACTAGGAGTTGGAAAATATCACGGAATTATTCAAATGTGAAAGTAAATGAAACTCCCTAGCAAAGCGTTAAACTTCAATGTGGTCCGCCTTAAACTTCAAAGCGGTCTGCGTTAAACTTCAATGTGGTTCACGTTAAACTTCAACGCGGTCCTAACGTACACTTACTTCAACAGGGTCCTAACGTACACTT
Source organism: Siphonodentalium dalli (assembly GCA_032622095.1). NCBI lineage: Eukaryota > Metazoa > Mollusca > Scaphopoda > Gadilida > Siphonodentaliidae > Siphonodentalium > Siphonodentalium dalli. Next base: position 205,831,941 of record CP136061.1, read on the forward strand.
AACCAGTTATCAACGTGGTGACCGCGTTGCATTGACGTTACGACCGCGTTGTTAATGGCTGATGACCGCGTTAAAAGGAACATTTATTTTGAGAATATGTGTAGGGACCAATCCACACCAGATATGAACCCAATTAGTCTTATGGATCTGGAAATGATAACAATTGTTGATGGTGAACAGAAGGACATCTGACAGTTGGACGGACAGAAGAAAACCGCAACAGACAAATTCAATCCCGTGAACCACTCATTTTTCTTTGCAAAATCATGGTATAATGAGTTCACCAGAGTGGGGGGGGGGGGGGGGGGGGGGGGGGGGGGGGGGGTAACAAAATAATATTAGAGCAGCACATTTCATTCAATTAGATTTTAATGACAACACAAACACATCAGTGCTACATGTATGTGATTGTTTATATTCCAGACTCAAGTATGGTTAAATGAGATTAAATCTAAATTAATGACAAGTCTAGGCTAGCTGGCCAAAGCTAATCATTGACTGTCCCTTATGATGGGAGAAGTATGTTGGGGGCAGGGGGTATGGTCCATGTTGGGGGAGGGGGTGCAGGAAAGGGAAAGTTTAATGAGTCTCAGTGATTTCATTAAATATCTCACTTGTAACATAGGTTTCATAAATCTGCAGATGCTATTTAATATGACTTCAATTTGTTATTTTTTGCTCAATATGTTTTTAAGAAAACAAGTTAAACGAGCAGAGCAACGAGGTAAATCTCAAATCACAATTAAAATTAAAAAAAAAAATTTAATATTTAGGCAAAAAAAAAAAAAATTTTGATTCTCAGGCAATTTTTTTGGAGAATCGATGAGGGAGCGAGGGTTTTATTTTTATTTTTTATTTTTTGTTATGGGGATAATGCCCATAGTTAGCATGGGTTATTATGCCTTATCAGGTTTAAGAACATGTAAGGAGATCATTGTTTTGATATAAACTAATGTATTCCACTATAAAAATTGGCCAATTATCACATTGTACTACCCGTACATCAAATCTGGAATAAAGACTTACATAAATATATGACATTGTACTCTCCATACATCATATAGGGATTTACCAGAATGATATATATGCACAATGAATATTTCAATATACTATTGTTGATATATTTGATATATGTACATGTATGTACCTTTTTTATAGTATATATCTATTTATAACTATCTATATACTTTAATATTTATCCAACTGAACTATAGTAACTATACATGCTAGCCATAAAAACTTCAAATACTATTATATTAAACCAGTATTACTTTCTTGTTTACATTCCCGAAATTGGAAATCTCAGAATTGTTTACGAAAAGTGGGTTATCTACCTTGTCGAAACATTACATTCCGCCGTTCCGGTGCATTTTGCGTCCGTAATTTCGTACGCATAGGTGACCGTTTAGCAACGTCCAATTTATACCAACCAACCATTTGACTTAATAAACTTGGGCTTTGGGCAGCTTGTGGCGACAATATACCTGGTAGTTATCATTGCCTAGTGTCTGTTTTTGAATACCAACACATACACCATTGTATGTCTATCATATTCGATGTTTGAAACATAACTAATTTCCGTTTTCTAGTTTCCTATTTTTGTGTTATCATTTGACAGCATCGGTCGAAAATCGTAATAAAATGGTTCAACGCGGGCCTTTTTTCCAGACGCGGCTATGCCCGAGAATCAAAACACTTCTTTTTTTTGGCCTTATATATCATTACTAGAAGGTGACCCGACTTCGTCCGGGCTTTGACCTTGAATTGTCCATTTTGAAGGTCAAAGTCAAGTGGGGTCACGATTCGACCAGTCCAAAACACTGCCCGGACAAAAGTACCCGACAAACGTGCCCGTCGAAATCCATCCGGTTTTACCCGATTTGACCTTGAATTTATTATTTTGAAGGTCAAGGTCAGGTCGGGGTCACGATTTGACCCGTCCAAAACACTCAGTTGACAAAAGTACCCCCATGTATCAAATTTCGTCGAAATCCCATCAAAATTGCCGATTTGACCTTGAATTGACCCGATTTCAAGGTCAAGGTCACGTCGCACGGGCAAATGGATATGCTTATGAGACTCCCAATACGAATGTAACCCCGCATACCAAGTTTCATTGAAATCCCGTAATATTTGGGCATTTGACCTTGAAATGACCCGATGTCAAGGTCAAGGTCACGTCGCACGGACAAATTAATAGGTTTATGCCACTCCCCGCTCGAAGATACCCACACATACCAAGTTTCATTGAAATCCCGTGATATTCGGGCGTTTGACCTTGAAATTACCCGATTTCAAGGTCAAGGTGACGTCGCACGGACAAATTAATATGCCTATGTTCGTCCCCGGTCGAAAATACCCACACATACCAAGTTTCATCGAAATCGGGTCTGCCGTTTTCGAGTTCATCGCGAACACACACACAGACAGACAGACAGATCTTCCAAAATATATAATAGATTATTTTTTTTGTTAAAGTGAGCAAGGAGTTCAAACATTTTTTTTTTCTTTTTTAAAGAGTTACGGCCCTGAATACAAAACTATTTGACCTGGTGACCTCATTTGAACAAATGAGAAGATGATTCTTGATGGATGGACAGACAACGGACAAGGAGTGATTACTATAGCTCCACATGAGCTAATAAACGCTCAGACAACTGACGACTGATGGACAAGTTGATTCCAGTATACCCCCCCCCAACTCATTGGGGGGGGGGGGGGGGGGGGGGTTATAATATTAAAGGGCCAAGGAAGGGGAGTGTTAGCATTGTAATCAGCAACTATGTACATGTACACTTACTTCACTTCATCAAACAGATGTAATGCAGTCCTCCTCATGAAGAATTCCTCGCGGGAGCAATAAATTATTCCTACGTAACGACTCCCGCTATTCAGAAATGAATAAATGTTCATAGCATTGGTAAATTAAATAGTTTTTACCGTATTACATATTAAAATTCACAATGTACATCTTATTGTTTCTACTTTGTGTTCACTTAAATTATTATTCCCTGGGGTCTTTATATTACAATGAATTGAATGCCAAGTTTTTTCTGAGCGCAGTCCGAATACTTGCCGTATGCTTTCTAATAAGCTTTTGTGACGATTGTTTTGCCATCCCTGTATTCAGACTAGTAACCAAAATATTGTTTAAACTCCATGATAGGAATGTTGACAGAAAAACCATGATTATTTATTTCATTTTCAAAATGTGGGTCAGTTCGATACACTTTCCCGGAGTTTCCGGTGAGAATACATTCCGGCCAGAAATTCACACTAAAGCGCCGGTTTCGACTATGAAATGAAGACGGGAGCGATACTTTGCGCCTGGGAAATCAAATTTGCGTGCGCTACTGGGCGCGAGCGCAATAACACCCGCTTTGTGAGGAGGACTGTAATGCTTTTTCAACACACAAGTCGGAGGATCTATTTTTGTACTCACCTCCTCCTCCTCCTCCTCCTCCACCACCTCTGGCACCACCTCTGGCACCACCTCTGCCACCACCACCTCTGCTGGATTTACAATCTCTGGCAAAATGTCCAGGTTTTCCGCAGTTGTAACAACCTTCACGACTCGACATGCTTCTTCTCTCCTTAACTCACTCCACAACCTAACTCCAACACCAACACCAACTTCCAACCGCTCCACTGAAAAAAAAGATAATTTCACATTCATATTCAGACAGAAAGACAGATGGACAAACGGACGTACATGTACACCGCTCATTTCTATAGCCTCGTGAAAAAATTGGGCGACGCAAAACTCCTGTTGAAATATACCGAGCCATCTTTAATTTGACTGCGAAATGTCGCCCGAGTAGTGTTGAAACGATTAATCCACTAGTCGAAATGGACGCGATTATTAAATTAGTCGATCCCGAAATCTGCTAGTCGACTAGTCGGGGAAAAAGCACTACCTATGTGCTATAATGACAGCAGTGCCATTGCACGGCCATATTATCACGTAATCTGTAACAGTTAACACATACATGTATTAACTTCTTAAAGCCTTATTGCATTGTTGTTATTTGGTATGTTGGAAAGGGCCAGGTATTATTGAATACCGTGTTTGTTTTACACAGTTTAATCTACAACCGAAGGGTTAACAACCTTTGTCAAAGAGATTCGGACAACATGAGTACTACTAATATATGTTGCAAACAGTGGGCAGTTCATTTGATGATATGAAATGGTTACTCTTTGGGTCGTTGTATATTCTACTTTTATATTGTTTGTATGTTTGGCTATTCATAACACACATGTAGTACAGAAACAATGTCTATTAAGTTAGTAATTACTATTTATAGTACTAATCTCTATATTATTTATTCTTATGAGATTCCATCTGATAACCAGGTTGATTCGATCAAATTGTTAATGTTCCTGTACTGTATTTGATTGAAATACTTTTCAAAGTCTGAAGGCTGAGTGATAACAAACCTGAACTGAATCTATTTGAAGTTTTCACAGATGAAAGCTTGATAAAAAGTTTAGGGTTTAAAATAGGGTCGGTCGGGTTAGCGGAAACAAACGTCTTTTTTTTTTTAGGCCTTATGGCACCGTGACACAATGTTGCACAATACTGTACATGACAACATTGATACTATCAGCATTGCTAGCAAAAGTCTAGACAACTTCTGTGCCATCATGTTGACATCGCATTTTCACCTGGCCGTCCGAGTCGTGTCCGACTCTCAGAACAGAACATATTTATTCCTGAAATTGGGATTCATCTGCAACCACAAATACATGTACACATGTCTCTTAATACAAGTAAATTGTTTTTGAAAATTTCATCTAAAATGTTTTATGCTTAATGTAAACATAGTATAATACTATATATATAATAGTATATCCATATAGTTTGATTATATACAAGGTTTATTTTCGCGAGTATGATTCAGCAAATGGGGGGACCGAGCTTTAGCGAGGTTCCCCAAAAACTTGCTGAATAATACGAGCGAAATAAACCTAGTATCTCGTCAACTTTATGGGTATTGTTTTTATCCATCGCCAAAGTTTAAAAGTCGTTAACATCTATTAAATTTGTTTAAATGGGATAAGAAATTAATTGGGAATTTCTTTAGAAAACAATTAAATCAATTGCAAGATTTTGTGTTGTAGTTCTGAGCGCGTGACTTGATTATGATTGCTGAAGTATCCGTTCTTGCTTTATTTTAGCACCGAGAAGTTCAAAGTTAGTGTCCGCGATCATGATACCGACAAATAGTTTGAATACTGAATAGGACTGACCTAACTGACCTTCCTTTTAGTTCTATAGTTATTAGTTATTACTTTCTAGTCTTTATTTATAATTCATTGGAGGATATACCAATGATGATAATGATATATTACAGATCTTCAATATATAGTTTTGTTACTCGTTTTACCAATACCCATACTCTTGGGTGCCTAATAAACGTACATGTACGATTGTTAAATTTGAGTTAAAATTCCCGCCTGTACGATCGTTATTTGGCCCTGTACGTCGTTCATTATGCCCCCCGACTTGAAAAGTCTGCGGGTATATAGTCGACGTCTCCGTACGTCCATCCGTACGTCCGTCCGTACAAATATTTAGCATTATTGTTCAGCAACCGCTTGGCAGATTTAGCTGTTATTTGGTATGGTGATAGAGCAGCATGGGGGAACAGCTACATGCATAGTGCGGGTTTCGTCCACCAATTTTCACCAGAGTTATGACCGTTTTTTTACTTAGAAAATTAAATTATTTTCTTGTTTTTTTTTGGTTTCCAGATGATAGCATGAGCTTTGGTGGTACGATTGCAAATCCCGTATTTTTGTGGATCAGTTATATGAAAATACATGTCAAGTGCGAATTTGGGTATGATCTGTTGATTTTTGCCAGAGTTCTGGCCCTTTTTTTCAATTTAGAAAATTTCAATTTTGTCCGTCCGTACAAACATTTTGCATTATTGTTCAGCAACCGCTGGGCAGATTTAGTTGATATTTGGTATTAGGGCTGGGCGGTATTTCAATATATTGACTATAGTCGGTTTGGAAAAGAAAAACCGTATTAAAACTGTGTGTAAAATAAAAATTCAATATATCGTAACCACAATTTTATCACCTCAAAAGACGGTTTCAAATTACAATCCAATACTGAGTTGAATACTTTAGCGGACAGCTGATTGAAAGCTCCCATGTTATGGCTCTGTTATCTTTTATTGTAACCAATGACACAAATAGTCACGCAATGGTTGTATTTTGGGCTGAAGTACAACGTAGAGCGATGGAGTATCTTCTTCCGAAATCAACCTGATAGCGGTGTAATGTCACGAGCGATACTTCGTCCAAACTTTTCGACTCACGACTCGGCGGTATTTGTCTATCAATTATATCTTAAAATTTGACTCAGGTTGACTGACAAATCCGTGACATTCATTCAACTAGCCCGCCACTGGGTATTTGCAGATGCAGAATATGACCCGCAGGTGTTGGTCAAAGTATATCACTTGGGACGTTGCCTCGCTACCATCAACCCCAATTTTAACCCTTTGAACCCTGGCTCCCCACAGTGATCGACACCCTGACCCGGGGCTCCCAGTGGTATGTCCGCTTAAATTAGATAGTTTCTAGTAGCATGGTGTTGATTATGTTCAAATTGCGACACCGGTCTGAAACTTTACAGGTTTGTCCCCCATGGATCAGCGATCATTATAAGATCGCGAGACTTTGCCTCGCGGCAACTCCTTGGTAACGGTTGCTAGGCAACTACCCGGAATTGACTGGAAAATGTAAATATAGCTTATAGCGTCGTAATTCAACCTCAGTGATTGCGTTTTTTGATGCAGGTACTACCCTAACGTGAAATTTGAGATATACCCGACCAGAATAGTGAACCAAATATCCCATTTAAGGGTAGCAACGGTTGCTAAGCAAATACCACAACTGATCGAATGACATAATTGCACTAACCATTCAGTGGTATGTTTTGCCTTAATTTAGACAGTGTCTAGTCGCATGGTGTTGGTTATGTTGAAAGGGGACACCTACCTGAAACTGTGCAGGCATGATATATGCATGCACGGACCACTGATCATTGTAAAATCGGGAGACTTTGCCACCCGATCTCGCCTTAGAAACAGTTACTAGGCAACTACCCGAAATTTGCAGGATAAACGAATTCTAGCTTATAACGTTGTAATTATACATCAGCGAATTGCATTTCGCGCATGGTCAGGTATATCCTAATGTGAAATTAAGATATACCTGACCATGCGCGAGTAAGTCAACTTGATATGCGATAGACTTTTTGCTGCATGTGGCACAACAGAGACTGATATTACAGAGACCAGAAACAACGTAATTTCCCGTAACATATCGTGGCCCCATTGTTCAAGTAAGCTGTCTAGATTGTGTCTACTATACTAACATGTGAATCATGCAACAAAATGTCATATATAGCGCCACATTTAACTTAAACGCATTTAAAAAAATGAATTATAGTCTGCGCCCATGCGCATATTTTCCTAGCCATTTCTAGCGGGCAGCCAATCCATATAGACACCTTTGCCAGCGCTGACTTCGATAATTTAAATATATATATTAGTGGGTATGTCGTGTATAAGTACGTTATAAACCATTTATTTGTCATTGCGCTAGTCTGCGCATGCGCGAATAAATCAACTTCATATGCGATAGACCCTTCCCCATATGTAGCAGAACAGTGGTTAATATACACGAGGGTAATTTAAACTGAAATTGTGTGTCTAAATTACGTCTGTTCTGTACACACACGGGGAACACAAAATTATATGCCGTAAATATAGCGGCATAGTTCGCTTAAAATATCGTATGTTTTTGTAGATTATATGTTATGCGCATGCGCATATATTTCTACCCGATACTAGCGGTCAACCATTCCATACGCACCATGGGCGCCGCTGACATATGTGGGGGCAATTTAAATATAAATCAGTGGGTCAGACGCTCGTTATACTATATATAAATTTGCTACCGAATCATGTCGTCGCTGCACCGAAATATCGGTGTTACGGGATATAGTCACGGTTCGTTTGCACCTAAATATCGGTGTTACGGGTTCAAAGGGTTAAATATAGTTGAGCTGCAGTGTCTCCCTTCCGTTTCACCTTGCTATTATTATTTCATTATTATGATAATAGATGTATAAAGTTCTCCCCCTTAACTAAATCCCGTGTTTAAAAGTTAATTAAAAATGTTGCGTATATAAATTCATTGTGTGTGATAGACTGCAGACAGCCCAGAATGAACCATCTTGGCCCAATTCTACTAGGTCCTCTAACAACATATGAGCACGTGCTTTATAGAGCTATGACGTCACGGGAATGTGAATCGTGTGCTGAAATGTAAACAATGGAGTGATCAGGATAACTTGAGCCTGTAATTCACTCAATGTTGTTGCATATTCCAGAATGCAGGAACTTTATATAATGGACACATGCCATTCTGAGAATAGTTTATCATTTACTGCCTGGCGATAGTGTGTAGAATTTTAATCCCTAATAACGAAAACCCGGAGTGTTATATCTCTCGTTTAAAATTTGATTTTACGTGATATTTTTCAATAGTAAAATAATATTCAATAAAACCCTATATCGCGGTGTTATTTTGGAAAAATCGCGGTTTTTAAAAACGTCAATACCGCCCAACCCTATTTGGTATAGTGATAGAGCAGCATGGGGGAACAGCTACATGCGTAGCGTGGGTTTCGTCCACACATTTTCACCAGAGTTATGGCCCCTTTTTTTAACTTAGAAAATTTGAATTTTCGCTTGTTTTTGGGTTTCCATGTCGCTTGTTTTTGGGTTTCCGGAATATCTAGTACGAACTTCTTTTGGAATGGTCATATAGACCTCCTCAGATATCCGCAGTTTCGTCCATGCTTTATCCGAATTGCTACTGTAGGGGGCAAATGCCACGTGACAGCGTACCTCTTGTTAAATTTGGCGGTCGAAATATGTCAACCAATCTTTTTTATGTTTACCCATACCATAGTATGGTAAACATAATGTCGACGTCCGGATTGACCACTCGTCGTGCGTCCGTCTGTCTGTCCGTAGACACTTTACGCATGGTGCGATAACTCAAATATTTTCTATCCGATCGGAACTAAATTTGTTATGAGTTTCTCAGATCAAAATACAGATCGAAAAACGCACCCAAGATGGCGCTGCCCATCTAAAATTTCTTAGCTCCGACAAAAAACCAAACGGAATATGTTATAGACATATTTCCAACGGGCAGAACGGAGATGAATAACAACTTTAAATTGGTCCATGTATTTACGTTGAAATAGAGACTTTTGTTGATCAGTTTAAAAGAAAAATACGTAACCGCACAAGCGCTTCACCTATTTTCGTGCAACACCACGTGAATACGTTTTCCGAAAACAAAAATGCCCGCAAAACGAGGAGGAAAAACAAGTTCGGATGACTACAGTGAAAAGAAAGAAATAACAAACGGAGATATCATGACCGAACTGAAGGGCATGAAGGAAAAAATGGAGTCTTTGGTGACAATTGAGAAATTTTAAGAGTGCACAAAAAACTTTGTTACAATCGAAAAACTGGAAGAATGTACACAAAACTTCGTTACAAAATATGAGATGAAAACCTTGGAACAAAAGTTCAATACGCAGATAAAAATACTTTCTGGGCAAAACAGGGAGATGAGCTCTGATCTGTGTGACCAGGGAGCAGCAATGGCTGAAACTGAAAAGAAACTGACATACAAGTTGAATGATCTGGAACAGCAGGGTCGGAAGGATAGTGTTAGACTGAGTGGTATCCCTGATACGGAGGAAACGGAACAGTCAAGACATAGAAAAATCGGCGGACATGGCATTAAAAATGTTTAAAAATGAACTAAGTTTGAATTTGACAAGAAAAGATATTTCAATCGCGCACAGGGTTGGAAAATTCTCAACAAAAAAAGCTGAAAATAGCAAAAAGAAACAAGATGAGAGACCAAGAGACATTCTAGTTAAATTTGTATCAAGAACCAGTAAACTCGAGGTGATGAAAGCTAGATCTGGACTGAAAGGAACTGGACATACGATTTCTGAAGACTTGACAGGGCTAAACAGCTACCTATTAAGGAAAGCATACAGGGATGATAACATTCAGAATTCATGGAGTCTTGGAGGAAAATTATATTTGAAAACAAAGAAAGGAAAATCAATGAAGTTCAGTACCGGTCAGCTCGATGAGAAACTGTGCGGTGGAAGTTAAAGCGTTAAATTTGGAACTGAAAAAAAAACAAAAACTCTTATTTATATGTATTGTACATCTAAATTATGAAAAATTACCTAGTATTATAAATTTATATTGCAGGTTTTTGTTTTTCAGATACTGAAAAAAAAAAAAAACCTGTCTGTCAGATGGAGAATTTGAAACTAGATTGCTCACATCTAAGATATACAAACAAAACAATTTTATATGATTTAAAATCTGAACTAATTTTAAATGAAGTCAGATAAGGTTAATCTTATTTAAATCTCCCAAGAGATTTATAAAATATTAAATTTAACTATATTCTTTCAGGGTTTCTCAGATTTTGTAACAAAAAAACAAAAACCAAAAAAAAGTCTTTTCAGACAATCAAATCAATCAGCCTGATGGTTAAAAAAATAAAAATTCTTAAATCTATGAAAAATACCTTAAGATTTACATGTATACACATGAAACAAGATTTATATACATGAAAAATCAGAACTATAAGTCTATTTTTATCTGATGATAGATGCTAAGGCCAAATTTTTTTTTTTATTTGTTTCCTATTACTAGTACGGTGCCAAAAAATTCCAGGTAGTTAGGTAGGGATTTTTTTTTTTTTGGTAATATTTTTTTATTTTTTCCCCGAACAGTTAAGAAGTACATTAATGCTTACTCTTTATACTTGTGTTAAGGCTGTCCATGTATATTGCAAGTAAACAGTTAATGTAGCACAATAATATGATAAGTATTGTCAATGTGAACAAACAAATGCCACCCAGCCACTCAATTATGCAGCTCTCTTGTAATTATTCTCTCAGTTTAGATTGTGGTGGCACATCTTTCTCAGAGCACAATATTGACATATCAACAGGCCCAAGACATACACTATTACTTTATAATAACATAACTTGTATGATATTAATTCAAACCTCACTTAAATATTTGGTCATACACCTCAGGACCCAAGACACATATCTCACATGCACCTCAGACACATTGCACAGGGTGTAAATGTTCCTCAGACATCCCTCAACTGCACTGAAATATAAAGTCCCACACCACACTGAAAATGGTACCACAGGCCACACCTTGACTGAGGTACCACACCTCAGCATTCAAATTGGCATATGCATGCTTGTAAGTTTTATATACCCAAACAAACCAGTAGATAATTTCATGTGCTTTTTAGTGCCCATCCCAGAAGGGTGTTTGATATGGTAGACATGCAGTCATCTTTATACTGTCTGTATACATACTAGTAACTACATGTATGCCTGAACACTATGAATCCTTGATTGACTGGGGAGAGGAACTTTAAATTCTGATATAGAAAGTCTTCTACATCATGTATATTGCTCTCTAGCAGATAAGACTTCTTCCCATAAGACATGGGAGTTGAACAAACAAGATTACCACAGGCAGGTTTTAAAGACTGCAGATTTATTGGTGAGATTGGGATTCATCTGCAACCACAAATGGACATGTATTTTAATAGAAGTAAATTGTTTTTGAAAATTCCATCTAAAATTATTGCTGCTTAATGTAAACATAGTATATAGTATATATTTAACGATTTTGATGTGTTTACATGCCAATGACATGCATTAAACAAAAATTAAAAATTAAAAAAAAAAAAAAAAAATATTTTTTTGGGTTTAATTTTTTGATTTGGGTTGAAATTTGAAAAAAAATGTCCAGGTCGGCCCAATTTCGGCAGGTCGGTCGGGTAACCGGAAACACAGATGTTTTTTTTTTGGCCTAAGTTTAAAGCAAAACTTCCACATATTCCGGGAGGTTGGATGTTATTATGTGGGTTCTTTATGTTTGGATTTTATTATTGAGAGTGTATGAACGGGAAGTGCTTGAGAAAAAAGTGTGTAAACTATATATCCAACTGTATACATGTATCATAGCTAACAATATTTCTACTTTTATAAACATTATGATTTCTGTGCTACAATATGCATTGAATGTTTGTATCCCATATTTACTTATAAATGCAGTCACTTAAAATTATGTCCTTCAACTGCAGAGGGCTTGTAAGCGCTTCTTTTAGACATAAGAGGTCATACAATAAAATTCTCATCGCAGAAGAAGAAAAAACAAAAAGCTGAATTGGAAAATTTGCTTGAAGAACAAATAATTTTAGAAGATAAACTTTCAGATGAACACAATAATACAGAAAAAATTGAAACAATTATGAAAAGAATGAAAACAATAGAAGGAAATCTAAAAACAATTCGAGAAAAAGAGCTAGAGGGGTCAATGATTAGAGCAAAAATGAGATGGATCGAGGAAGGTGAAAAACCATCAAAATATTTTTTGAATATGGAAAAACGCCATTACACAAACAGGACCCTTTCAAAAATGATAAATGAAAATGGTGATGTTTTAACAAACTCGAAACAAATATCTTCAGAATCAGGCAATTTAAAAAAAAAACTATTCACAAGAAAAAATTCCCCAAATTTCAATCTGAAAGAAAACTTGAAGGACTGCAACTACCCAATCCTAACAAACGAAAGTTCAATCGATATAGAAGGAATTATTACTAGCGAGGAAATGTTAGCCACCCTTAAAGATATGCCAAATGGAAAAAGCCCCGGTTTGACCGGTTTTTCAGTTGAATTTTATAAAAAAATTTGGAGAGACTTGGGATCTTTTGTATTAACCCTTTACCCAACAGAAGGGCCCTGTGCCAACGCATTCTCTTATATATGCGAGTCGACCATAGGTCGCCTCGCATATATAAGAGAATGCATTGGCTTAACACATTAAAAATTATATAATTGTTAAAGAATTTAAGAAAAAATGGTAAAAAGTGTTAAAAAAAGATTTTTTTTAGGCCAATGCATTATCTTATATATGCGAGGCGACCTATGGTCGACTCGCATATATAAGAGAATGCATTGGCACAGGGCATAACTATAACCATCACAATGTGGTCAATGAGCCGGTTCCAATGATATCCATATTTGTATGGTTTTATTGAGACAGACCCAAGATATTTTAGACGGTTGAAGCTTTATTTGGCCGGGTTTGGCCGGTTTGTTGGGTAAAGGGTTAAGGTCAATTAATTACGGATACATGACAGGAAAACTCAGTGTCTCTCAGAGGCAAGGCGTGATAACTCTTATTCCAAAGCCAAATAAAGATAAAATGTATTTAAAAAATTGGAGACCCATAACTTTACTAAATTGTGTATACAAAATAGCAAGTGCATGCATTGCTAGGAGAATGAAAACAGTATTACCCGGTATCATCCATTCTGATCAGAAAGGTTTCCTGTCTGGGAGATATATTGGATAAAATACAAGACTATTATTTGATATTATGCATTACACTGAGAATTGTCATAAACCAGGTATGTTACTTTTAATAGATTTTGAGAAAGCATTTGATTCTATTTCTTGGAATTTTATCAATGAAGCATTAGATCTATTCAAATTTGGAAGTTCAATAAAAATGTGGATAAACACTTTTTATTCAGAACCCATGGCATGTGTTTCCACAAACGGTTTTTTATCAGAAATGTTTTCCTTAGGCAGGGGCTGTCGCCAAGGTGACCCCTTATCACCATATATTTTTTCTCATTTGCGCAGAAGTTCTAAGAATTCTTTTAAGAAATAATACAAAAATTGGTGGAATAAAAGTAGGTGACACAGAATATAAAGTATCAATGTATGCAGATGATACAACTCTTCTTTTAGATGGAAACATAGAAAGCCTGTCTCAAGCTCTCAGTCAGCTGAAGGAATATGGAGCAATGTCCGGCCTGTATATTAACATCGATAAAAGTAAAGTGGTATGGATAGGGTCATTGAAAAACAAGAATTCTGAATCTGATAGTCTTATGACCATACCCGTTACAGACAATTTTGAATTATTAGGGATAAATTACAACACAGACATGAAAGAAATTTCAACATTGAACTTTGTTAAAAAAATAGAACGTTCATACATGGAAAATTGGTCAAAGAGAAACATTACTCCTGTAGGTAGAATTACAATTTTAAAATCCCTTATTTTGCCAAAAATTAATCATCTGTTCATAAGTCTTCCAAATCCTAGTCATGAAATAATGAATACTATTTCTAACATATGTTATAATTTTATTTGGAAAACAAAAATTGACAGAATAAAGAAAAGTTTTGTGCAATCAATACAAATATGGGGGCCTAAAAATGATTGATATAAAAAACTTTATCATGTCAATGAAAGTAACCTGGATAAGACGTATGTTTTTAAGTGACGCAACATGGAAAACTATTTTTCAGGAACAAGTATCCAAGGACCCATTGTTTTGGCTTTATGACGGACAATACCTGAAGGATTGCATAACACAGGTGTCAAACCCCTTTTGGAAAGATGTGCTGGTCTCATGGAATGAATTTAAAATTTGTCTCAATAAGCAAGTGTGTGTAGAAATTACTTTGTCTAGATGCATTTGGAATAACAACATACTTAAACTACAAGGAAAGCAGATCCAAGGGAATAGTATATCTTGGAGATTTAGTCAAAAATGATGGAACTTTTCATTCACCAGTCACTTTTTGACCAGTATGGAGTAAAAACTGATTTTCTTACATTGCATGCCATGAAGAAACAAGCAGAACTGACTTTGATATTTCCTATTGATAAATTAAAAATTCCTTGCAGACCTTATATCCCACAAGAAATTGCCATTCTTTTGAAATCTAAAAAAGGAGCCACGGATATATACAATGTTATCTCAAGAAACCTTGAAAAGTCCACAAAACCAATTGAATGAAAGTGTCAATGACACTGTAGCTCAACTTAGGTAGGGGAATAATTTAATGGTTGACAGTAAATGGAGGAATAGGAAAGGTGCTAATTGAAATGTCTAACCTGCGCCAAAGGATTTAGTGATGCAAAGAGTAAGATACAAGATGGCTGCTGGTGGCCATTTTTTTTGACCAATTGACCCCAAAAGGACTCGTTCCCATCTACGTATAATTGTTAACATCCATGACAAATTTTATGAAGATCTGACCAAAGCTACGACCTACAAATTTCATGATGATCAGACGAACAGTACGACCTGTAGACCGCGCCAATGGATTGAATTTTGAAATCCAAGATGGCCGCTGGCAGCCATGTTATTTGGCCGAATGACCCCACAATGATTCGTTCCCATCTACATGTCAATGTCAACATTCATGACAAATTTCATAAAGATTAGACCAAAGGTACAACTCGTTCCCATCTACATGTCAGTGTTAACATCCATGACAAATTTAATAAAGATCAGACCAAAGGTATGACCTGTAGCCCACGCCAAAGGATTTAGTCATGCATGCAGCAAAGAGTAAAATGCTGGTGGCCATGTTTTTTGACCGAATGACCCCAAAACGACTCGTTCCCATCTACATGTCATTGTTATAATTCATGACAAATTTCATGACCATCTGACCAAAGCTACGACCTGTAGCCCACACCAAATGATTTAGTCATGCAAAGAGTAAAATCCAAGATGGCTGTTGGCGGCCATGTTTTTTGACCGAATGACCCCAAAACGACTCGATCCCATCTACATGTCATTATTAACATCAATGACAAATTTCATGATGATCAGACGAACAGTACGACCTGTAGCCCGCGCCAATGGATTGAATATTGAAATCCAAGATGGCTGCCAGCGGCCATGTTTTTTGGCCGAATGACCCCAAAATGAGTCGTTCCCATCTACATGTCAATGTCAACATTCATGACAAATTTCATAAAGATCAGACCAAAGGTACGACCTGTAGCCCGCACCAAACGATTTAGTCATGCAAATAGTAAAATCCAAGATGGCTGCTGGCGGCCATGTTTTTTGGCCGAACGACACCAAAATCACTCGTTCCCATCTACATGTCATTATTAACATCAATGACAAATTTCATGATGATCAGGGTAACAGTACGATCTGTAGCCCGCGCCAATGGATTGAATCTTGAAATTCAAGATGGCTGCCAGCGGCCATGTTTTTTGGCCGAATGACCCCAAAATGACTCGTTCCCATCTACATGTCAATGTCAACATTCATGACAAATTTCATAAAGATCAGACCAAAGGTACGACCTGTAGCCCGGGCCAAAGGATTTAGTCATGCAAAGAGTGAAATCCAAGATGGCTGCTGGCGGCCATGTTTTTTGGCCGAACGACCCCCAAAATCACTCGTTCCCATCTACATATCATTGTTAACATCCATGACAAATTTCATGATGTTCCGATCGAAGCTACGACCTGTAGCCCGCGCCAAAGGATTTAGTCATGCAAAGAGTAAAATCCAAGATGGCTGCTGGCGGCCATGTTTATTGGCCAAACAACCCCAAAATGACTCGTTCCCATCTACATGTCAATATTAACATCCATGACAAATTTCATGATGATCAGACGAACAGTACGACCTGTAGCCCGCGCCAATGGATTGAATTTTGAAATCTAAGATGGCCGCCAGCGGCCATGTTTTTTGGCCGAATGACCCCACAATGATTCGTTCCCATCTACATGTCAATGTCAACATTCATGACAAATTTCATAAAGATTAGACCAAAGGTACAACCTGTAGCCCGCGCCAAAGGAAATTGTTGACGGACACACGGACACACGGACGACGGACGCCAAACCATGGCAATAGCTCAAACTTACAAAAGTAAGTTGAGCTAAAAATGGGCGAATGAACTTACAATTCAGTCCATGAATGACCAGTACTGGGAACAAATCTTCGCAATCCCATTTCAGACCACCAAAGATAGTAATCTATGCTGGTTGCAGTATCGAATTTTGAATAGAATCCTCGGTACAAATCATTATTTGAAAAAGATCAAGATCACAGATAATAGTTCATGTCAGCGATGTAATGCCGACGATGAAACAATTAAGCACATATTCTGGGACTGCCCCAAAGTAAAGTTTTTTTATGAAAAAATGTCAAATTGGTTCTTAACTTATGGAGTTAGGCTGACAAAATCTGCTTCTACCTTTATTTTAGGGATTTCAGGAAAAGAAAATTATACCTTGAACTATTTAAATCTGATATTGAAGAGATATATCTATAATAACAAATTTGCAAATTGTGAACTCACTACTGAAGGAGCCCTCAGAATGATAATACATCAATTAAAGGCAGAGCAGTTTGCATCAAACGTGAATTTCAAAAGTCATATTTATGAAAAAGACTGGGGTCTACTATTGGGATTACTGAAAGACAAAGATAAGACTCCCTAATCATAATTTTATTTCTTTTTCTTCGAAGAAATTAAAACCGGACAGGGACATATACTCCATTATCAAAATATGAAAAAAGGGATGCAAACATTCATTTGTGTAAATAAAAAAAAGAAGTAAAAAAAGAGTTTACAGAATTGAAACAAAATATTAATTTTTTTTGCTATGTTCATTGTTTTAAAGTGGATACTGAGTGAATGAATGTGAGTGCAAGAGAACGTGAGAAAGTGAATGATAGAATATACTTTTTGTTCAGTGTAAGCCAAACGGGTACGTTGTTGTGATTATTATATTGTTCATATTATAATTATTTTGTAATAAAAAAAATATAAAAACAAAAAACAAAAAAATACAGATCGAGTTCGAATATGGGTTTGATTTGAGTTTTTTTTTTACGGAGTTATGACCCTTTTTCGACTTCGAATTAACGCATGCTGTCATAACTCAAACAATTTTTATCTGATCAGAACCAAATTTGGTATGCGAGTTTCAGAGCCCAAAATACAGATCGAGTTCGAATATGGGTTAGATCTGAGTTTTTTTTACGGAGTTATGGCCCTTTATTGACTTAGAATTCATGCATGCTACCATAGCTAAAAAAAAATTATCTGATCAGAATCAAATTTGGTATGCAAGTTTCTCGGACCAAAATACAGATCGAGTTCGAATATGGGTTTGATCCGATATTTTTTAATGGAGTTATGGCCCTTTGACATAGAATTTCTGCATATTTTGATAAATCAACCATTTTTCAACTGATAAGAACCAACTTTGGTATGCGAGTTTCTCAACTCAAAATACAAATCGAGATTCAATATGGGTTAGATCCAACATTTTATACCAGAGTTATGGCCCTTTTTTAACTAAGAATTGAACAGATAACCATAGCAGTCAACAACTAATTGATTACCAGCAGTATCACTCTAGCTCTGTGTGAGACACAGAGTAAATATGAGTTATTGATAATTAGAGTTATTTTTAGACATTAGTGTGAGGGGTAAAATATGTTAGGTTGTGTTCGGCTTAAAAGTTTTATGTGGACGGGGTTCCCTGTCAAAACTTCAAAAAAGTTCCAAGGTTTTGTACTGGTGGAATATAATGATCTCTACAGGAATCAGCAGTAGATATTCATTGCATGATCTGGGGGGGGGGGGTGCATTTAGAATGGGAGGCCCTTTTCACATTTATTAAGCGCAAATACAAATTAATATTCATTGAATCCCCCCTGAATTAATTTTAAATGGCACAGGCCTAAACACATCACTCAAGTCTATACATGTATAGGCCCACCATATGAGGGAAGCAATCCCCCGGTAACCCCTAGATCCCTTTTATGACATGGAAATGGTATAGAACTGTGCAGGATATGTCTCATTTATAAAATATACTTGATCTCTGTGATGGCGACACACATTCTTGGGGACAGGATGCTGATAATATGAAAATAGGGGTTTTTCCCCCTATTTCAAGTCAATAAGTACACCATATGAAGGAAGGAAGCAAGCCCCCCCGGTAACCCCTAATTCCCTTTTTATGGCCATGGAAATGGTATATATCTGTGCAGGAGATATCTCTTTAAAAAATATACTAGTACTAGAGCTCTTGGAGTGAGACACCAATTCCTGGGACACCAGGGACAGAGATGCTGATATGCATATGGAAATCTATGTTTTTTCTTCAACTTCGAGTCTGTATGGGGCTATTACTATGGGCCCATTATAATATACTATGAGATGGACTCAATCATTCACAATCAGAGGGAAGGAAGGGAGTGTTAGGTATTTGCGCTTAAGCGAATGATTTGCGCTTAAGCGCAAATAAATTGATAGACACATATTTGCACTTAAGCGCAAATGATTTGCGCTTAAGGGGATGGCAAAGTCTGTTTCATAAAAAATGTCTGGAAACGGGCTGACAAAATTGGTATTTTTCACATAAAAGCAGACAGAAATAGATATAACAACATAGAGATAATATATAGAGCATATATCGTTAAAGGAGGTGCCACGAATAGATGTGAGCTAAAAAGCTGTTTGTACCAGAAAAATGACTTTGAAACAGAGTATATCTGCAATATTATAGCATTGTTTTGGCATTCAAATGTGAAAAACTATAACATCAACAGTATCATTAGGCAGCCCATTATGATAAGTGACATACCGTTAAGAACCAAGGAGCTATGCTTTAGATTAATGTTCACTGTATCGTTTGAAAAACGTCCGCTAAAACGTGTCAGTTTTTCTTGGGAGCCAGTCGCCATATTTCTATTGTAAACACATGTTCATGATGTTGTTGTCATTTTTCAATTCGCGGCAGGTACATGAAAATCGACCAGAAAAGCAATTCGATCCTGTAATCGGGCAAGTTTATGATATGAAATCGATGCTTTCAGTTTATTTAAGTTGTTGGAATTAATTTAGTTGCTTGATTACCCACGATTTATGTAGTTTTGTGCTGTTTACAGATGGAAATGTTGATATTTTATTTTTAGAATTTAATACCAGTCTATAGTCGAAAGCGAAATTACAAGATGTCGTATTATTACGCAAATCACATAAATAGAAAACTTACATGTTTCAGAATATTGTATTATTCTAAAATCAAATAGCCTATATAAAAACATATTTATGAATAGGAAAGTACCGTATTCCGACGAAATATGTCATATTTTACGACGGACTCCTTGTGCGAGTTCACTTCCGGTCAATTCTATTTTGGTGCACTGAGATAAAAACATTGTGGAGAAAAATACGTTTAATAACATTTGAATGTAAATTAATCGAGAAATTGTCGGTTATGAGGTACAATCATATAGCTTATAACCCATATATATTGATGGGCATAATCAAAAGCTTGATCCCATGAGCGATTGTCTATACTGATCGATTTCCATTCGTAATCGTATTCTAGTATTGACGGATGGGTTTGTTTGTAATCATGGCCGCCCCGCCCCCATGGCTTGTGTATCGGCTATCGCAAAATAATGTTAGGATATTATGGTCTCCCATACCAAGAAAAATAGTTCCTAAGAATGTAAACAATGCAAATGGAGGACATTTTGCCATTATTCAGGATGACAGTACTATTTTCACAGGCAGGGTATTTGGGACAGTTCTTGTTTTTCCTCAAAATGATGTCTCCTTGTCTCTAGCCAGATTCTTATAGGACCATTTTGACTGTTCAGTTTGTACAAAAAGTTAACCATTGGAACTGGAGAACCGCCGTTTGGGAACATGATTTTTTGTCACTCTACCGCGAGTAAATTCTAACAGCTAAAATTTCTCTACTAATGACAAGATCTTTGTTTATTATTGATTATTATGTGTGAAAAATATGGTTTATCCATTCTATGGCCGGTGAGTAATTATTGATCATCTGGAGGTAGGGTGCAATCCGCGGTGGCCATCTTGACCAAACTTTGCCATCCCCTTAAGCGCAAATGATTTGCGCTTAGCGCTTAAGCGCAAATGATTCACACTTAAGCGCAAATATTTGCGCTGAAGCGCAAATAAATAATAAATGTGAAAAGGGCCTCCCATAGTGTTCGGCTTAAAAGTTTTATGTGGACGGGGTTCCACGTCAAAACTTAAAAAAAGTTCCAAGGTTTTGTACTGGTGGAATATAATGATCTCTACGGGCATCAGCAGTAGATATTCATTGCATGATCTGGGGGGGGGGGGGGTGCATTTAGAAATTTTAAGATGGGACAATTTTTGTTATATAGGGTTGTTCCAGTATAATGAAAAACACTTGTAATACTCTCTAGCGGTAACACTAATAACAGGAAAATATATGTTCTTGTAAATTTATACAGATAATTAGAATTAACTTCTAAACCAAGAAAGCACGCGAACGAACGATTTACAAACCACGTGGTTATATAGCCCGTCTTCAAAACAAAATGGTGACAGGATGAGTTCAAAACCTAAAACGCTCGCTAAAACTTCTAGGAAAGACCAATAAATCCATCCAACGTCAGAATCGGGAAATATGCGTTCACAAATCATAGCTGCCACTAATAACTGCACCGATACAGGCTTGATATGAGAGATATGAGACAATATTCTTACCAAATATATATTACGTTCTAACCAAGTTATCATTAGCCTGGGGGCTTAGTACGCGTGTGTTAGCTATAGTCCGTTTCAAGTTCGTGTTGCAAACAACACAACATGTAGAAGAAAACTGGACGCATCCCGGGCTGACACGAGGTTGGGCGCAAAAGTGTGGACATCCTTTCATAATTACTCTAATGTCCACCTCCATTCCGGATTTATACCGAACAGCCCCTTACGTTTCGCCTATTCGGGTTACTCTATACCAATAGAAATGCTTGAAACGCGACATACCCGCACGATGGCAAAAATATCAATACACACGGATATACTGTTTTGCAATTTTGTTTTTCCCTGAGCTTAGCTCT
Source organism: Siphonodentalium dalli (assembly GCA_032622095.1). Lineage (NCBI taxonomy): Eukaryota > Metazoa > Mollusca > Scaphopoda > Gadilida > Siphonodentaliidae > Siphonodentalium > Siphonodentalium dalli. The sequence goes on from CP136061.1 coordinate 205,853,817, forward strand.
AATACATTTGTTCTATTTCAATCGGGGTTTGATCACTTCCCTTGCTATGGAAGTAGATCATATTTTCTCATGGAAATTACAATGCCATCGACCAGGACATGATCTTAGCAATGTGACACGTAATTCGTCCCATCACCTGTGCACGTGGTCTTATGGAGCACGTGCATTCCGGCACCAGAAACAGTCAGCAGGTGCGCGTAAAATTCGACCGGCTTCTTTCTCGACCAGAATCATTAATTAGTTTTAAGGTGACACATCGTTACCATATACATAGACCATTTTACAGATAGCGAGAATGATGCATTCTGGGCCAGAAACTATCCAAACAAAGCCACGTGCTTTACGGCCGCATGCATTTACTATGGGGGATTTAGGGTGGGTCTATAAAACTAATTATAACTTTGGTATCTGTCATAGTTTACGCGAGAAATTTTAAACATATATCAGGGACATGTACCCCTTCTAGAATGTTCAAAAACATTTCCAGTTGCTTGTCGTATTTTAATTGATTTTATGCGATGAAATAATGCGAAAATTCAGAAAATTGCACTAATTTCTCAATATTTTGCGGTTTTAGTAAACGCCTGATAAAAGTCGTTCTATTGGGAATTTTTAAACCAAATTTTCAGAGAATATAGAGTAAACACAGTACTATCGGAATATCATAAAGGAGTTCTGTGCATTTGGTATTAATTAACCCTCAGACTGCCGAAGCTGCCGTCAATAAATTCGCTTTTTCGTGTTCGACGAAAATGAAACTTGTCTGTTTAAAGGTCCCATTTTCGTGTCGAATGGTGATAGAATCTCCATTTGTCAAGTTCGTGGATAAATTACGTCACACTTAATCGGCTTATGTCCGCGGCCATAAACCTGTGTTTTTATAACAATTTATTTGAGACAAACTGTTGCGCGCATACGCAGCAGTCGGCGCTTATCATGCAGTTGAAGTTAATAATCGTGAAGCCTGTGTAACAAATGTTCAAATAGAACGGGACAAAAATACGTAAAATAAATAGCGTGACCAATGAGCATTCACAAAACAATATACATCAGTTTTGCAAACGAGTAAAAATGATTATAAATGAACACGCTCTTTATCGTGTACCGGCGCTTTTGCCCAAGAAGGTTTTTAATGGACGCAATCATTGGATTTTGTTCTAGGCTAAAAAAAAACAAACAATACAAAATGTGTTCAAACTTCCTCTTATGAAAGTTGAAGTAAAACATCACGGGTGTTGTTACAGTCTATTGTGATTTTTTGGTGAGCACGCAGTGAACACAAGTCATACTTTGCCAAATTCATGCCGTATATCACACATGTTTAGTATACATGACACGTCGTCACTTTCGGTGAATTGTTGAAACACAAGTGAGAGCATCTAACGGAAGTTTTATGGGGTATATAAAATAGAAGCATGACCAGTTGATGTACAGACAGCGAACTAAAAACCTTCCTAAACGACCGTGGTGTTCCATCAACTAGACGAAAAAAAGATGAGAAAGTGCAGCTAGCCGAGTTGGCACACAAACAGAAATTTCCAGTTATTCAGTCGGCAGATGATCAACAGAAAACGGTTAATACCCAAAAAGCGAAGTTGTTATGCCTGGAGTTTTTGTTGTCTCTTAATAAATGCTCAGATTCTACATACACCGTAGATGTGAAATTCAAGATTTTTCGCCAGATAGATCGAAAGAAATACTTTGTTGAAATCTCTTGCCATATTTTGCTGTATTTATGCAAACCGTGCATCTCCATCTTAACACATCGATGTAGATTGGAAACGACATATTTGCGGTCATGTAATGAGAACATAAACGCTCTTTATTGGTTCCGTTTTATATGGTATAAAATGACCTTCCGAATTACTCTAAACTTGAAAGTTTTTTGTAGGAAATCAATAAACTTATAGTACATGTACGAATATTCATATCAAATTAAATAATACTCACGTTTCTGGGTTACCTCGGTCATTATTGCAACCGAAAACTGCACAGCGATTTGAAGGCATTTTCAATTTATGATTGTGTAAGTGTAGTAGATGGGCACGAAGCGAAGTGATTTTGTTGAATGAGAGTAGAAGGGTGCGAAGCGCCCGGGATGGTCGAAAAGATCGAGAGATCTTCTCCTTCACTCCGGTGATTTTGTTCTCCAAACCAAGTCGCATATATAGCAGGCAGTGGTGGCATTTTCAGACAATTTTTGAAGAAACCCGAGCATATGGATTAGGTTCAACATGTCACAATAGACATGAAAGGGTATCACCTCGCCCTCTCACATGCTTCAGTTGTCAGTTAAAACGTGAAGTTTTTCATAAAACAGTTTCATTTTCGTGAATCGCATGCGAAGCCAGATGTGCGAAGAGAGAATTTATTGTCGGCAGTCTGAGGGGTAATTATGCACGGAACTCCTTTGCGATATTCCGATAGTACTGTGTTTACTCTATATTCTCTAAAAATTTGGTGTAAAAGTTCCCAATAGAACGACTTTTATCAGGCGTTTACTAAAACCGCAAAATATTGAGAATATTAAAAACCTTCTTGCGCAAAAGCGCCGGTACACGATAATTCATTTATAATCGTTTTCAAAACTGATGTATATTGTTTTGTGAATGCTCATTGGTCACGCTATTTATTTTACGTATTTTTTTACTGTTTTATTTGAACATTTGTTACACAGGCTTCACGATTATTAACTTCAACTGATAAGCGCCGTCTGCTACGTATGCGCGCAACAGTTTGTCTCAAATAAATTGTTATAAAAACACAGGTTTATGGCCGCGGACATAAGCCGATTAATTGTGACGTAATTTATCCACGAACTTGACAAATGGAGATTCTATCACCATTCGACACGAAAATGGGACCTTTAAAGGTACTCAACCCGTAAAGAGGGTCCCCATCTCAACAGATTCCAACAACAACAATCCGATCGGAGGGTCCTATATTACTATTTCTTTGGCTTTGGGGGTAAAAAATATTTGATTCGAGTCGAGGAACCCATCAAACAAAGCTCAGAGTTATTAGATATTGATTTTTGAATTTTTTTATAAACTCGAGATGAGTACTGCTAACTGCCGTAATCTGCTCTGGATGTGTTCTCCAAATCTATTCAAACAGACAAGGATGGATAACTCTAAAATCAAGTGGCAATTTTTACTGAGTTCTTGGCCAGATAGTATTCCCGATAATGAAAAATAATAGATTTCTAAAATCGATATCTAACAAATCTGAGCTTTGATGGGTGACTTCCTCGACTCGAATCAAATATTTTTGACCCCCGAAGCCATTGAAATAGTAATTGAGAGGAGTTTTATCGGGTTGAGTACCTTTAACGCATAGCTGACTGGAATTTCATGGAATTCATGGACCTTTGAGTGAGAAAATCGTAGTGAAAGGCTACCGGTCAATCGGACAAATCTACCCGTTTCAATTCGCTATCGCTTTATGTGCTGCATTGAAAGTACCCAAGTGACCGTGACGATGTTCACAGATTTACCCGTACCCGTTCCCGTCGAACGGGTATCGCAAACTCGCTAATATTGAACATCACCTTATTGAATATGCTATTTCCAATGAATTTCCATCGGCCGTGGCGTGAAAACGTTTGGTGCGATCAGCTGTACAGGAGTTAGATGAACTTGACTGGTATAATCATATCTCAAACGACTCCTCTTTAGCAGCATTCCGTACCATTCACCCCACGCCGCGAACGATCGGTATATGGAAACTATTCTCACAATTTCCGGAGGAAAATTTTGTATTCCTCCTGATCGGTCGTATAATCGCACATACAGCTTTCGGAGAAAATGACACATGCAAACACTGTTTAGCGACCTATCCATGTGTAGTACAACATATCTTGTTAGATTGCCCGTCATTACTACATATTCGGAATGACATGTGGTATCACGTCATTGACCAACATGGCATTGAATGTTTCCTCTACCTAGACCAAATACCCCGTTTGCAGTACTGTCTGCCCTTCTGGGATCGCCACCTAGAGATCTCGCTCTGCTCTCAGATAATCACTTTAAGGGTCAGACGCACGTTTGGCCAAAATGTCCTGGTATTTCAAAATGTATTTTCTCTAAATCTATCAGGAATATCTTTGTGAAATTTTGTACAAGAGATTATTGTGGTACCATACATAAGAACCATTGGACATTTGGTTATTATAATCTCATTTACTTTACTTTTATGGCATGAAAAATCTTTAAAATTTCACTGTGTTCAGGTACCGAGAACTACTGTAAAACAGATTTTTTTCGAAAGTGCATTTCATATATACATGATATCATATCTGAAGATCATGAGAGGAGACTTAATTTTTCTTGATTCATGAAATTTAATGATTATTTTCATTCAGAAAGACAACTACCATAAATAATTTTTTATTATTGAGAATTTTCATGCCATGCTTGTTGGTCATTGAAAAATTGGGCTCAGTTGAGTTCTGGGTCATGGTTTTCATAACCAAGTTAAATCTGACCACCATATCTCTTAACACTGTGGCCTAATTTCTGTTGATTGCTCCCTGCTTGAGTGGACAGCACCACATTTGAACATTTGTTTTCATTGGGCTGGCATATTTGTGACTGCTTTATTCTTCATTATAATACATGGGGTATGATGCTATAATATGCAATTAAAAAGCTAACTCAACATTATGATACAAATGAAGCCTCCTCTCATGGAGTCAAGACAATAAGCTATTTGATGGTTGACATGTTGTTTGAAATTATAAATTTTTCTGGCAGTTCTCGATACCTAAAGGGACAGAAACGAAACAAATATTTTCAACCTCTCAAATGTATTAAAATCCATTATTGTTATTGTCTCTTTATAATTGCTCTGATTCTATATATAATGAAAATTATCATATGTAAAATTCCAAGATTTTTCACCAGATAGATCCAGAGAAATTCTTTGTTGAAAATCACTTGCCATTTCTGGCTGGATTTACTGTGATTTATGCAAAACGTGCGTCTCCCCCTTAATCTGTCTCGGTTGCTCGTTTGGACAACAGCATTTATGTGGAAACAGTTTCATTTTGATAATGGTTAACTAAAGTGATCAGCGCTCTTTCCGAGTAGAATGGCGTTAATTTTCTATTAATACATTTACAGTTAGTTGGTAAATTATCTCTGTCACAGCATTGGTCAATTCAGTACCATGCACCGTTCCAAACATGTATACATGTATATTTCAAATTACCCATATCTTCCTACATGTGTATATGCTGTTAGAACAGTTTACGTACGATACATTTTACATAGTCTGACTTCAACGGACATTCATGAATCTTAGTATTCTCCCGGATACATGATGGCACAAGCCATACACATATGCATGTGTATGTGTGTGTATATATACATGCGTATAATCCGTATATGTATATATATACATACATGTGTATAATCATACCACTATTTTTTATATGTGGGTATGTAGTTTACTCCAGACTGTATTTAGGCGTGCCGGTATGGTGTTGTTTATGTTCAAGTGGTGTCACATGTCTGAAACGTTAGAGGTATGTTCCCCATGGACCACTGCTTATTTTAAGATCTGGTTACACTTCCACATGGTCACTTCCTGGTAATGGTTGCTTGATTGGCGGTAATTACAAGGAATCCCGGGTTTGGGAAATGAAAACCGAACGACACTATATTTTTTATATGTGGGTATGTAGTTTACTCGAGACTGTATTTAGGCGTACGGTATGGTGTTGTTAATGTTCAAGTGGTGTCACAATGTCATGTCTGAAACTTTAGAGGTATGTTCCCCATGGACGACTGCTTATTTTAAGATCTGGTTACACTTCCACATGGTCACTCCCTGGTAATGGTGGCTAGGCAACTACCCGATATTGAAAATAAAATACAATTACAGCTTTTATTGTCGTAATTCAGCCCAAGTTTTTGAGGCAGTCAATACCCTATTGTGAAATTTGAGATATATCTGGCCAGAAGAGTGAACCTAACTTGTATTTAAGGGTAGCAACGGTTGCTAAGCAAATACACCAAATGATCGAATGACACCATTGCCCTCTGTATTCAATTGTATTATACCCCAATTTAGACATTCTATAGCATGCACATGCATGCTATATGGTGATGGTTATGTTCAAATGGTTACCACAGGTCTGAAACTTGACATGTATGTTCCCATGGACCCATGGAGCAGTGCTGAGTATTTTAAAGATTGATATACCAAGTACGTTCATTTTACATCTGGATTAACGTACATGGATATACTTTGCAACACGATCACTCCCTGGTAACGGTTTCTATATATGCAACTACCCGGAATTGAAAGTAATATGTAATTATAGCTTATAGCGTCGTAATTCCGCGCTAAGAAACTGCGTTTTCTATGCAGTCAATACTCTATTGTGAAATTTGAGTGAACACAACTTGTATTTAACGCTATCAATGGTTGCTAAGCATATACCCCAAGTGATCGAATGACATCACTTCCCTGTGCATTCAATGGCATTATGTCCCATTTTAGACAACGCCTAGGGGCAAAAAGTTATGGTCATGCTCAAGTGGGGCCACAGCTAGGTCTTAAACTTTACAGAATTGCTCAATAATGCAAGATTTGACACGTGTTTGTAATGCGCAGGCGCAAATAGATCGGACTAGATGGTATTGTGGCTATGCAGCCCCTTTCCACATATGGGATGCCAACTTCACATTTAATAGAGCATTTACGCTTAAGCGCAATTAATTGACATATCACCTCTTGTTTTCCTTGGTTTGGATGCTTAGGGAGCTAGCCCAACTTCTGTATATATTAGTTGGAGCTATACTCGCAATAGTATTAATTCCTGTATTAGTCGGGGCGACATTGATTTTCTTCAATTTTCGAGTATACAGGCACACCATATATGAGGGAAGTAAGCCCTCGGTGACACCACATTCACACTATATAACCATGGAAATACCATAGATCTGAGCAAGAGATGCTGATTTAATACAAGACAGTCAATGGCTGTGGGGGTCGCTCATCAGACTGTAAAGACAGAGAAGACTGGGACTCCGAAGAATACAATTAGTCAGTACGTTGTTATAACGTAATATTTTTTTTCTAAATTTTAATTTTAATAGAATTTTTATGAAAAAATTGAGCAAGGAGTAAAATCTAAATGTTTTTTTTTTGGCCGTGGCTAAGAGCGGTATACCGCTCTTTAGTACCAAACGCTAAAGAGCGGTATACTGCTATTTATCTATATGGGCCTGACACGCTAAAGAACGGTATACCACTCTTTAGCTATATGGGCCTGATACGCTAAAGAACGGTATACCGCTCTTTAGCGGTTAAATTTGTGATAAAGAACGGTATACGCTCTTCATCGTTGGTGCTAAAGAGCGATATACTGCTATTTAGTGACAAACGCCAAAGAACGGTGTACCTGTCATACACTTTAATAATTACTATGGAGGGAAAGCGTTATGGCCCTGGCTTCGCAACTATTTGACTAGGTGATCTCATTTTAACAAATCTGAATATGAGTCACCTAGGGAACACCACACACCAAATATGAACCCATTCGATTGTATGTGTCTGGAGAAGATGTTTTAAAAAAATTTGATGAACGGATGGACTAGGAGTGATGAATATACCCGGTAGCTCCAATGGAGACTTTGCCTGAAGTGAGCTTTAAACTATAATCAGAACCAAACTTGAACTCAACAACTCAAATAATTTGACTTATGGAGGGGGTTAAAGTTTTTGGAGTGAGTGGCTGATTCTTAAACTTATAAAGCTGTCTCCATTAGAAACAGTCTCAATCACAAAAGGTGGTGGTACACAGAACTACAGAACCATTCATAGGGTAGAAATTAATTCACTGAAAGGATGTGTTAAAACTGTATAAATGACCTATTTCGACAGACCCACCATTTGAACAAATTCCTTTACCTGTAACCAGTAATACTAGTAGTTCATATGAGTAGAGACTGAAGGCTCCTGGGAATATATTTGACATTCAAGTTCAAAATTAATTACCAAAACAAAGCCTCTCCAGTCTGGCTAGAGAGAGCTGTATGCTTATTGATGCTGCACTGTCAGATTTGACATGTGGTTAATTATCAACAGAGCAGACTGGCCTTACTGAATTTCATTGTGAGACATAGCATTCTAGCATATGCACAGGGTATATTGTATTGTGACTGTGAAATAAATTTAAAACAAGTGTTTGATAACAGGTATGCTAGAAGCACCCATGGGCAAGGGTGATCGACTTCTTTATATATTTGTGTCTTTCATAATTAACTTTAACACAAAATTATTTTGGAAATAAATAAAAACAAAATTTAATCTTAATTAATAAATGTTTTTTGTTTTTGTTTTGTAAATTGAGCAAATGAGTTCAATCTGATTTTTTTTTTTGAATTGAGCAATGGGTTCAATTTTTTTTTAGTTATGTCCCTGGCTCCGCCCACATTTGACCCGGTGATCTCATTTGAACAAATCTGAACCCCATTCACCCAAGGACTATTCATACCAAATATGAACCCATTCGGCCCAATGGACTTTGAGATGAAGTCATTTTAAGAATTTATATGGTGGGAAAGAGTTATGGCCCTGGCTTCACAAATATCTAACTTGGTTACTTCATTTGAACAAATCTGAATGCCAGTCACCTAGGGAACATCCACACCAAATATGAACCCATTCGGTCCAATGGATCTGGAGAAGATGTTCAAAAAAATTTGACGGATGGATGGACGGACGGACGAGGAGTGATGACTATAGCTCCACCGGAGTCTTCGTCTCAGGTGAACTAAAACAAGACAGTCCATGACTGGAGACGCCCACCAGACTGTAAAGACTGGGACTCGGAAGACCATAAGAGTTAGTACTCGTCAAATTCACTTAAAACATGTAGTTCTAAATTGGGAATTAGCCTAGAGGGTCTCCGTTGAGCAGTGGGGTGTCCACCTTGACATGTGGTCCAGATCCCCTATCCCACATAGTCCATAGTCTGCTCCCTCCCAACTGAAGCAAGCACACTCCCAAATTCGTAAAATTACTTTGCACATGTTGGAATTTTACAACTGATACCTCAAGCTTTCCTAACTGTGGCAAAGTTACAACCTGACATGCCCCCCTTTTTAATGGTGGACCACATTCAAACAAATTTTGATCCCAACTCTCCATAGGCCATATATATCAAATGCCATTTCTTGATTGGTCGAACCCATTTTAACAACTCTGTAACCCAGTCCCACGTAACACAAGGACCCTCCATACTAGTTACTACATATAAGCTAAATAGGACTGATGGCTCTTGAGGATGAGCCATTTTAAGAATTACTACGGGGGAAGAGTTATGTCCCTGGTCACACCCCTATTTGACCTGGTGAACCCATTTCAACAAATCTGAATCCCAGTCACCGAAAGGCTCTCCATTCCAAAATGTATGCTAAATATGCCAAATGGTTCTTGAGAAGATGTTTTAAAAATAACTAATGAGGGAAAGAATTATGTCAGTGGCTCTGACCCTATTTGACCCAGTGGTCCAATTCTGAATCAAATCTGAATCCTTGTCACCCATACCAAATATAAGCTGAATAGGCCTGGTGGTTCTTGATATGAAGACATTTTAAGAATATCAATGGATGGACAAGTTATGTCTCTGGCTCCGCCCTTATTTGCCCAAGTGACCTCATTTTAACACCTCTGTATCCCTGTCACACAAGGTCCTTCCATACCAATTATAAGCTAAATAGCCCCAACGATTCTTGAGAAGATGTTTTAAGAATTACTATGAATGGAAAGAGTTAGGTCCATAACTATGCCACTTTTTTGACCATGTGACCCCCATTTGAACAGAACTGAATCCCAGCCACCTAGAGACCATCCACACAAAATATGTCTCAATTCTTAATTTCAAGTAAGCTAAGTAAAATGCCTCCTTCTTTCTCATCCAGTTTCCCATATGTAATTGCCTCAGAAAACAGGTATTTAGTTTTACTGGCCTGACTGTCAGATTCCTTGGGAGTTTGTTATCATAAGCTATGAATCATTTATACACAAACACTTTAACAGGCAGAGATTTTTAGGGTATTACTCAAACTAGCTGTCATTTCAATGAGAGTTTGTTAACACTGCCATTTCATTTATTATTTTATAATCAATGTGACTTCTATATGGTGTTAAGTAAACATTCTGTGATTTCAGACACCTTCAAATATCACAGAGCTCTGAGTATCTGCTAGCTGTCTGAATGTTCTTGATTTTAGATTGATTTAAACCAAATTTGGTTGAGTCACCCTGGTGGATGTTATAATGGTGTTATGTTTTTATTGAATTTTTTTTTATTAAAGAGTTGTGCACCTAGTTGTGCCCCTATTTGACCCAGTGACCCCATTTGAACAAATCTGAACCACAGTCGCACAAGGACCCTCCATACCAAATATAAGCAAAATCGGCCCAATGGTTCTTGAGAAGAAGTCATTCTAAGAATTACTATGGCGGAATAGAGTTATGCCCCTGCTTTCGCAACTATTTGACCTAGTGACCTCATTTGAACAAATCTGAATGTGAGTCACCTAGGGAACATCCACACCAAATATGAACCCATTCGGTCTGATGGTTCCAGAGGAGAAGATGTTCAAAGAATTGTTGACGGACGGATGGACGGACGGTATGGCGGACGAGGTGTGATGGCTATAGCTCCACCGGAGGCTTCGTCTCAGGTGAGCTAAAACCCAACATTTCCAGATAAACAAATAACTCTAGAACGGAAAATATCAGTCCGGGCGGACAGTCATGTGGGTATAATAAAATCAGCACAAAATTTTATTGTTGAAGTAACAAGGTTTTCTCCGAGTTGTTATGCACATGTTTTGAAATGGATGGTACCTGCTTACAATTTCTATTGAAGTGAGAGTATTCTATCTTGCAATTTATATTTCATACCATGCTATGCATCAAGGGAGAAAAGGGGAGACGTCTTTTGAGTTATTTTCCATAATTTACTGGACATTTCAAGGCCACAGCAGTTCTGTGTCATTCTGAAATGTATATTTTTGGTCATATTTTATATGAACCATCAATAAACTGTATATATAATATAGCTAAAACACTAAAACTCGAGGACTGAGACACCATAGCTTCAGGAATGAGACACCAATTTTTGGGACAGGTATATGCTGATAATATGAAAAAGAGGGTTTCCCCCCTGATTTAAGTCAATAAGTAAACGATATGAGGTAAGCAAGCCCCCATGCAGTGAATTTGGCCTCCCATAAATTTGGTGTGGTGAACCGGTGTACCCTGCCGGATGTTATAACGTGGTTAGTTTTTCAAAATTTAAATTAAATATTAAAAATTTGATTTTCATAAAAAAAAAATGAAAGTGTCAATGACACTGCAGCTCAACTTGAAAAGGGGATAATTTCATGTGTTGCAGTCAATGGAGCGATTAGAAATGCGGAAAGTTGAAAGGTCTACATAATACTCCCATATAAAAATGTACCTGGGTAAATCCACCCAGGTTTTTTGGGCCGAAACCCAGGTAAAAATCTATCTACCAAGACATCCACCAACCATCAAGACCCCGCGAAACCTGGGTTTTACCATGATTTACCCACCTGAAACTGGATAAAAACCCTGGTATGGGTAAACCTGGGTGTAATTACCCAGGTGACCACACCCAGGTGTACCCTACCTGGGTGTTTCCCACCCAGGTCTACCCTGGTATTTCCTACCTGGGTGTTTCCCCACCCAGGTGTACCATGGTGTTATTTACCCAGGTGTACCCTGGTGTTTCCTACCTGGGTGTTTCCCATCCAGGTTACCTTGGTGTTATTCACCCAGGTGTACCCTGGTGTTTCCTACCTGGGTGTTTCCCACCCAGGTGTACCTTGGTGTTATTCACCCAGGTGTACCCTGGTGTTTCCTACCTGGGTGTTTCCCACCCAGGTGTACCTTGGTGTTATTCACCCAGGTGTACCCTGGTGTTTCCTACCTGGGTGTTCCCCACCCAGGTGTACCTTGATGTTTCCAACCCAGGTATACCTTGGTGTTTTTTTTACGCCGGTGTACCTTGGTGTTTTCTTACCCAGGTGGATTTCCCATTGAGATGCACCTGGGTTAGAAAACCCCAAGGTACACCCAGGTAAGGAAACACCAAGGTACACCTGGGCAGGAAAACACCAAGGTACACCTGGGTAAGAAAACACCAAGGTACACCTGGGTAAGAAAACACCAAGGTACACCTGGGTAAGAAAACACCAAGGTACACATGGGTAGGAAACACCAAGGAACACCTGGGTGAATAACACCAAGGTACACCTGGGTGGGGATACCAAAGTGAAATGATGAGGATGGCAATGAAGTAGATTTTGATGGGATGCAGGGGTATTGTTATCAATGGAGTTGTTTTAGTATAATAGAACATTAAGGAAACTGATTGTGCAGCAATACAAGTTTATTCAAGGACAACAAACTAACTAAAGATAAAATACATGTATAGAAACACATGTAATATATAAATATATAAACTCATTAAACTGCATGGGTTAAAACTTACTGACAACAAGAGTTGGGTTAAAATTTTGATTAAAAAACACTTGCAAAGTCCCTCTTCATACATGTATATGGTATGTTAGGCAAGTTACATGTACATGTAGTTGCAATGTATACTAGTACCGGTACATGACATACCGGTGGACACAAAAATCATTATTTTAGTTCCAATGTCATTTACCAGAATACATGTACATGTTGTACCTTGCAACTACATCTACAGTGAGGTAGTTTTGTCTCATTTAAACTTTCTAAATGGGTTTCTCCCTTTGAATGACATAAACTAATGTGAGTATACACATGAGCTGTGGTGTGAAATACACACCAAAAAATTATTTCTTAGTCTGAGGACATGTTTCCTGTCATTATCTTACTGCTTACAAATATAGATTTGTAATAATGTGCTGTAATGCTCCAGAAATAGTCATATTTTGTCCTGGTTCATAAGAACATATTATTTCTTAGTGTTAGAAGGACATGTTGTCTGATATTATTTGACTCATAAACCCCCAAATGTACATGTAAACAGAACATTCGGGAAAGAGACACACCATCTTTATCCTGTTTTATATCAGTACTAAGTAGCAATATTGATCAGATAGCAAAATATGCTATAAATAGATTTCAGATGGTAGAGATTAAACAATCACATTAATTGCACCAACTCGAAACAGTTAACATACCCTGTAGAATACAGACTATGATCAAGGAGGGTGTCACACACACCCCCACCCCGCTTTGGTATGTGATATTCAAGCCATTTTCAGGTGGTATGCTATATACATGTACATACCCAATGTTATCTGGTACTAGGATTTCACACGGCAATATAACCGGCATTCACGATTCAGCAAAAAGGCTAGTATGCAGATATAATAGCAGAAAATTATAAAAAATTTGAGTATTTTCCAGCTTAAACAGACCCAAGTGATATATTTTTATCTAATTCAGTCTAATGGCTCTTGATATGTTGATGTTTTGGATACTATTTCAGCAAATGTGAGAAAAAGTGGCTTCTTTGGGGCATCATCTTGTCTGAAAAATATATCAAGGTCCCCTAAATCCGATACTACATTTCAGAACAATCCAACCAGTGTCCCATGAAATGGTGGATAATAAACTATCATACCAAATTTGATTCAGATTTGATCACACAAACTAAAATTATGATGCGGAAACCAGAAATTAACACGATTCTAAGTCGAAAAAGGGCCATAACTCTCGCAAAAATGAGCGGAGCACACCTATATTCGAACTTGACCTGTATTTTGGTATGATAAACTTACATACCACATTTGGCGACACCAATTTTTAAGTCTGGTTTACGAACATGTGGGCTGATATGGGGAGAAAAAAAGTAGATGCAGGAGGGGAAAAAAATACAAATAAAAAAAATTGTCCCCCCCCAATTTATATCAAGTAAATCTTGAAATTTTACATAAATTTTACAAAAATTGTGAAAAAAAACTTTTCGAATGAAATTCTGAACCAAACAAGACATTTCTTGTCATGAAATACATGAAAATATGGATCTGCAAATGATCATAAGCAGAACCGGATGCGACAGCACATGAAAATCAGTACGCGTGTAAAAATATTTGGGACAAAAAATTTAAAAAGAAATTCATGAAATGGAAAAAAAGTTGTAGGAGGTGTTCGTAAACCGGACTTAACAATTGGTGTCGCCTTATGTGTATATAACTCATATAGCTAACTATTAAAGGTGCTCAATCAGATTCGATGGTCCCCATATAATTAGATTCCAACAACAACATTTTTTTTAGAAATGCTGCTTCAGTAATATCAGAATCGATTAATTGCCCAAAAATAATGCTAACCACTGTCAACTACATGTATAGTATAAAATCGCCTGATACGTTATATTTATCAACATGCTGTTCGACGAAGTTTGACCTTATTATCAACACAAAGCCTCTTCATTTTAGAGTTATCCATCTTCATCGGCAATTTGGTCTGAGACCGTCGGCTCGTCAATTTTTTCTGGGCCACTATTAAGTATCGATGGTGATAAATATTAAAATTTCAAAAATTGATATCTAATAACTCTGAGCTTTGATACATGTAGGTGGGTCCCTCGACTTGATTAAAATATTTTTACCCCCCCCCCCCGATTCCATATACATGTATATGTAAATAGCAAATGAGGGGCACTTAATCGGATTATGCATCTTTAAACTGTATTTGAATTTAAAGATGCATAATCTGATTAAGGGCCCCCTGAATTAATGCTCGCACATTACTCTTTATTTGGACTTGGGGGGGGGGGGGTAAAAGATATTTGGTACGAGTCGAGGAACCCACCACCTATCAAAGCTCAGAGTTATTAGATATCAATTTTTGAAATATACTATTTTTCACGATCAAGAATTAATAGTGGCCCACGGTCTCGGACCAAATTTCAGATGAAGATGGATAACTCTAAAATCAAGAGGCTTTCTGTTGATAATAAGGCCAAATTTTGTAGAACAACATGTTGATAAATAACATATGTCAGGCAATTGTATACTTTAGTTGACAGTGGTTAGCATTATTTTAGGGCAATTAATCAATTCTGATAACGTAACTGAAGCAGCCTTTCTAAATACAAATGTATGATGTTGGAATCTGATTATATGGGTATCATCGAACCGGATTGAGTACCTTTAAAATGAACTGTATCCAGTATAAACATGTTAAACCTGATAATTAATTAGAGCATGCAGTCCCTGTTGACATGCGGTATCCGCTGGTAATCTTACCACAGTAATATGTGTTAACTGTGATAACCAAGTTAATTGTTTTTACCACAAAAATTCTGAATTCTATCTAGACATTTTGAAACAATAAAAAAAAATTCTGGTGTGATTACAATGTCAACTTTAAAACAAAATTCATATAAACATCGCATGAAAAATACAGCCTAACTGCAAATGTGAGGTGGACCACATTCTGCGGCGGTATAACTACTGCGGTTGATCGCATGAACACGCCTGAATACTGCAGTAATACCCGAGTAATATAAGGCGAGTTGATTAATTAAAGCATAGCTGTAATTTTACATGTATGTTCTATACACTTTGTTGGGAAAGAGAATATAGCTGTGCGACAATGTTAATCCTGATGAGCTAAGTTAGAAATTTTTCAATCGAAACCTCATAAAAAAAAATTTAAATTCAGTTCTCAATTTTCGAACACTTCTAGGAAATTGTTCAAAAATATTGTTAAAAGATGCCCATTCGATTTGACACTGTAAATATACCCTGTTCAAGTGTTCCTGCTAATGTGCTATGATGCGGTTGGGTCCTGCTTAATTGCTATGAATTGCACTACCCGCATCATAGCAATTCAGCAGGACCACCAGCATCATAGCATATTAGCAGGACCACTTGGCCAGTGGTAAAATAGTTTGTTTTCCATACGGATATGTGTTTTCAAATAATCATGTAATGATATCTAACATACATGTATATATTCCCATTTATAGGTTTTATTCATCACGGCCAGATAAACTTTGTATACAGACAGTTTTACCAAACTTAGAATTTTTATTAGGTGCTTTCATTGTAGCTGTAATTACTAGTATTAAAAGAGTGCTCAATAAAGTTTGTTTTATCATTTATGCTCATTTGGAATTTGGATGCTATTTAATTCTGTTTATCTATATAATTGGCTGCACTGCTAAATTTTGACTCATTTCAGTCATTTGATGTCAGTACATGTAGTTGTCCATCGAAATGGCGAACACAACCAAAGACAAATTACAAGAGGAAAGACAACAAATACATTTGATGTGCACTAAAACAGATACAGTAGTGCCCTAAGAAATCGACCCCTTAACCACAGCAGAATTATGTGTAACTTTCAGGATATATGGCTTGTTGCCATTCATCGGAAAGCTCTCCCCGAGTTTAATACCCGTAATTCTGCTGTGGTTAAGGAGTCGATTAATTAGAGCATTACTGTAGTTACAAATGTATGTCTAGCCTCCTGTTGTGTCACTAATAAGATCTTTAATTCACATACGGTACACATGTACATGTACTACCGGGTATATAGTACCCGTTCAAGCGTTTACAAGTGTCAGTCATCGAGAAACTGACCAAAAGTTTTGGTAGTATTTAATATAGGCTAGCACTGCACTTGGGCTACATGTACATGTACTGTAAGTGATTATAATGTACTATTTTTATATTCTGCTGTGAAAGTGTTGCTGAATGAAATTTAAGTTTACCCCGATATTCTAAGTCCGCTCGACTAAGATGGGTTTTTTCTCGAAAACTGATATCTGAATATACATGACTTTTTGTATGTCTTCCACTGGTTGGTATTCCCTCTAAAATGACTAATTTTAACTGATTAGATTAGCCCTGGTATGGAAAACTCTAACTGTTATAGCCCGATGAGCAGTTTACTGCCAACAGCGGTGATGATATGATGACCAGCGTTGTGCATGGCATATGTTGATCCAGGTAAGAATGCTACCATACATTCCAAACATTCATTAAATATCTTATTAATAGTAACCCAAACTACACAAGAGACTAGTATAACTAAGATTGGGCTCGATTAATGATGTGACACTTTCAGTACTTCATTTACTAGTAGCCTGGTACTGGTGGGCCTGGCTACAGATACTTGTTTGGCGTGTTTGAGGCCTGTGGCACAAGGGCAGCAGAATCAATTAAAATTTCTCTTATTGTAGTGTAGTACATGTACATGAATAGTACCGGTAGTACAGCACACAAAGAGGTATATAGTACCGGCACATGTACATGTATTCTCTCTGTTTTCACACATGTTTTTTTTCAATTTAACAACATGAGTCTTTTATGACACATACATGTACTAAAGTGAAAGTAGGCCTACATGTATATAATGTGCACCCAGTATACCGGTACATGTACTGATATATTACATTGCAATACAGTCCGAGTACAATGATATAGCAAAATTATGCATAGTAGAATAACAACCTTTTGTACAAACAGTCCTGACAATGATATACCGGGATATCATGGTGATAGTTCATACATTTGGAATTACCGAATACCTGAGTTTGTGGATAGACCGCTTCATGCGATGTTTATGTGAATTTTTATTTTTAAGTCGGCATTGCGTACGGTAGTCCTATAAACCACACCAGAGAATAGCAATTGTCGGTCAGTGACCAACTTCTTATGTTTATGCAATCGATACAATCCGGTTCTGCTTTTGATGTCCAGTTCGATATTTGTGGTGTGTTCTTGTGCAAAAATATAATTCTAACTAATGCGCCAAAAATCAGGTTTATAAATTTATCCATTCTTGAGCAAGAGCAACTCGTAAAACTTGTATGGTATAACATTCCAAACTGAGTATTTCTGCTATCAAACCATATGATAATAATGTTGAACCGGACATCGAAATCTGAACCGCATTTATGGATTGCAGCACGTGATGTTGAATAAACAGTTATAGAGGATATACAGTAATGCTCTAATTAATCGACTCCTTAACTACAGCAGAATTATGGGTAACTTTTCAGGATTTAGTCGGAAATATGGGTTGATGCCATTCATCGGAAAGCTCTCGGTGAGAGCTTTCCGATGAATGGCAACAAGCCATATTTCCGACTAAATCCTGAAAAGTTACCCATAATTCTGCTGTAGTTAAGGAGTCGATTAATTAGCTCTAGAATTACTGTAACATGGTTTATAATATACAAATGTATACTGTATGGGAAACATCAGAGGTTTACAAAGTAATAAAAACAGTTGATTTGTGGTTATATACACGTACATAAATGTATTCTAAAAATAAATGTCCTTTACAACGTGGATCAATGAAATGCGGTTGTTGCATTTAAAATGCATTGAGGGTGCATTGTGTCACGCCACTTTGTAAATGCCTTAATGACAGCATTTAAATTAAATGCACTGCATTGGGAATAATCGCAGTCGCATTGAAATTACCGATCATTGCGCCGAAAAAGTATATTAGTATGAACACCCAAATAACGATACGATAGTGTATTTTGCAATTTTAGTTATAATTTTGTTTAATTTAAATTCACATCTGAATAATTCTGTGTTATTTTCCCACTCCTGGTGTACATGTATATGTTCGGAATCGGACATTCATGATGTAGTTTTCCATTCAAAATGGAATAAACATAAATAAACACTGTTGACATTAATTGTTTTATAATCAGAATCTGAGAATCATGATTCTCATTTTGATTCTAGTAAAAAGTCTTGATTCCCTGTACAAAGTGAAACACTAACATTTTGATTATTGCCAAAAATCTGATGGATTTTAAGGCCTGCATCAAGACATTTGTTTGTGAATAAATCAAGGTAAATGTGTTAAAATATGAACGCATTTACAAATGCGTTGCTCCAAAATCGCAAAGTAGATTCGAACATGTGGTCGCTTTTCTAAGAAATTTGTGAGTGGTCTGTACATGTACATACATGTAAGTTACTTGACCAATTACACAAGGAGTCGAGGGACACAATCAATGAGGACGTTTGTACTAAAAAATATTTTTTTACGCAAGGAATGAACACAAGGCCACTTTCTTAATTTATATTATGAGCCAACAAGACAGATCGTAAATCGCTGTTATATGACAATATATGTGGCCATCATAATGGTCGACAGGCATGACGCCAACAAAAACCAATCTGTCAGGCCAATATAAAGAAGTCGCGACTTATTGCTGGTGGAACCTATTAAAGGCATCGTTCCATTTCGTTAATAACAACTTACATGTAACATTCACCTCCACCTCTTTACTCTTGGGCTCCAAATAAATATGCATGCACCAGCTGCATCCACGTTTATTATTTTTCTTGGGAAATCCCCCCCCCCCCTGCACAGTGCTTATTTGGGTCTGCATGTTTATTAATATTTTGAAGCTATGAAAATTTAAATCAGCACAAATTCAAGATTTCTATATGATTCAGATGTAAAAATGATCAACACGTCTACATTAGTTACTAGCTAAACAAGACATTTTGTCATATGTTTATACTTTACTGTGAAATTGCGTTTCTTCCGTTCTCCATGAACGGATTCTCAAAATGTTTGGTTTTCCAAAAAACAAGGATTCGAACTGTCTGAACTGAACTCCATGCGTTTGTTTAAATAGATGAATAAATAATGGGAAAGACATACAATCCTAGTTCATAATGAATTTAAGTATATAAATATAAATAATAAACGGCGGATTCAACGTGGTCATTGGTTTTGACCGCGTTAAAAAAATCAGCAAACTCTGCATGAACCCCGAAGTTTGCTGATTTTTTCTCGCGGTCAAAACCCCATGACTGCATTGAAACCGCCGTTCATTTCTTATATGAATAACACAATTTAAGATTGGTGAATTATTTCTTTTGGTTAATTTAATAAACGTACAGGACCAAATAACGATCGTACAGGTGGGAATTTTACCTCGATTTTAATAATCGTACATTAGGCACTCAAGAGTAGTACATATTCAAGTATGTGGCAAACCAAAAAAACACCACATGATACATACATGTACCTGTACTACATGTTGACTCGTATACCTGAACCTGCTATAAAAATTATTTGGTTAACCACAGTTGATGTTTTGCTCAGAGTTCCCCCTGCACTATTATTTAGGTCTGTACTTTTATTAACTTTCAATGGAATTTCCCCCCCCCGCACTATTATTTGGGCCTGCACTTTTATTTGGAGCCTGAGAGTAAGTTGCATTGACATTTATTTTCACGAATTACCATGCTAAAGGCCAAAGAAAAAAGATTGTATGTTTCCGGTAAAAATTTTTAGGGTAGGTAGGTAGGGAATTTTTTTAATTTTATTTTGATATTTTTTATCCAGCTGCAGAAATATTGAACTACCTCGACCAAAGTGACATAAAATGCCAACCCGTGCCATGGGGAAAGTATTACTTGATCAACACAGTGGAAATATACATTAAGATTGATAAAAAATCAAACTTACTTCATGCTTACGTATGTTTTTTATTATATCTAATACCACATTTTCATAAATTTGGCTATAAACTTGGTACAAAATTGATGTCACTAACTTTTTATAAGAATTTTACCAATAATACCGCCATTATACCGTACATGTATTGTGACGATTACATCCCATTGTCTGGGGGTAGCCAGTACACCCACCGAGCATGCCTGGTTTTTGGAAACAGTAGCTACTAGTACATGTATACCCCTATAATATATGCAGTGATAACCTCTTTACATGTATATATACAGATACACACCCACCATGTCTGTTGATAGTGTTCCATAAGTCCCAAACAAGACATAAAGCAGGCAGGAGATCCACTCTCAGGAAATTAAAATTGCGAAAATTTTGACTTTTTCTCAAAATATCAATAAAAAGTTTAGGGTCGGCGGGTTATTTTTAGGGTCGGTCGATGTACGGAAACATAGTATCTTTTTTCTTTGGCCTAAGGAACATTGCAACTGGTTTGAAGTAACATGTCCGCGTTGCGTCAACACTGGAACTGCATTGATGGTAATTTTCAACATGGTCTCACCGAGGTTCTATCAAATATAAATACTAGTATGGTTGAGGCCAACTTGAGGGAGACAATTATTTTGAGAATATGTGATCCTGTGTTAACATGAGCCTAAGGCGACACCAATTTTTAAGTCTGGTTTACGAACACCTCCGGTCGCATCCGGTTCTGCTTATGATCATTTACAGATCCATATTTTCATGTATTTCATGACAAGATATGTCTTGTTTGGTTTGAACAGAATTTCATTCAAAAACATTTTTTCACAATTTTTGTAAAATTTATGTAAAATTCCACGATTTACTTGATATAAATTGGGGGGACAATCTTTTTTATTTTTATTTTTTTCCCTCCTGCATCTACTTTTTTTCTCCCCACATCGTAAACCAGACTTAAAAATTGGTGTCGCTTAAATATCATCTGATGGAGTCAAAATCATTGAACCGTCACTTATGCATGCACATGTTGTCTTGATGTTGAGTCTGGCTTTCATCATTTTCATTAGTTTTACTGTTAATATCCACCAAAGGTTGAGGTGTTATGGAACAACTGTATGGCATCGTATACTGTTATCTTCCGAGTAAATATGGAGTCTCTAATTCTTTTATCAGTCACGCATCTACTCATCAAATAGTATAATCCTCAAATATTTGTAGTCCAGGTGATCTCGACTGCACAGTACATGTATAAACATTCATCTGTGCACAGTGTGTTTTAAATTTCTTTGCCGTGTAACAACTGTTGTCCCAAGTTTCAATGCCTTGTCCTCCTGGTATGTAGGGATTACCAATTTACCATTGCCGTGTTTTAATTTGCAATTTTGATGATGACGCTCACTAAGCTTGTTGATAATTTTCTTTGTCGTGTAACAACTGTTGTACCAAGTTTCTACGCCGCGTCCTCCTGGTATTTAGGGATTACCGGTGCCTTTAATAGCGTCAGATGCATCATTGCCAGTTAATGTACATTAGAGTGGAACTGAATTAACAATGTCACATTGACACAGTACTCAGTTAAGACCAGTAAAACAGCAAAAGTAGTATTATTGTACAGCAGGCTTATCACTATCAGTACTTACTACATGTACTGACCCCTTACTATCGTGGATCAATCTGAATCTGAATGGTTACGCTGCAGATCCCAATTATGGTAATTTCGCAGCGGGCGAGAGAGTCTCAGATCTTTTCCTTCAGCGCACTCTTGAAGGAATCCACAGGCTGTTGTTGTAGGATTAAGGATTCCTCCAGCTGATTCCAGTCGCATATAGTTCGAACAAATGTGGAATTAGCGAACTGAGCTGACACGTATGGTATAGCCTCGTAGCACTGACTGTTGTTCCTTTAAATTAGGTGCCGAGGAATTTGGCTGGTGACGTAGCCTGTCAGAACTTTGCTCTGCGATCTAAGACGCCTTGTTTCGGGTGTAAAGTATTGATTAGGTGGTATAGCCGGGACCAATCCACCCACCACCTTACTCATGAATCCCAGCCGATTTATTTTCCGCCGTTTCTGCAATGTTGGTAAATCTAGCTCGTCAGTTTAATGTTCACTAATTATAGCTAGGCTGTTAGATAAAGTATGATATTGCTTCATTTGTCCGGGGTTGTGTATTGTCATACTGTCATAATAAACTTCAAGTAATAAGGTAACTACTCGTCAATGATGCTTGAATACATAAATGATTAATAAGGTAACAACTACCCGTCAATGATCGACGTCTTAATATAGAAAGGTTTTATAAGGTAACTAACTACACGGCAATGATACTTATTATAGAAGGTTAATAATTTAACTTCTTGTCAATGATGCTTTAATATAGAAAGGGTTAATAAGGTAACTACCCGTCAATAATGCTTTAGTGTAGAAATGGTTACTAAGGTAACTACATGTCAATGATGCTTTAATAAAGAAAGGGTTAATAAGATAAAGTTCTACACGTCAATGATGCTTAAATATAGAAAGGGCTAATAGGGTAACTACACGTCAATGATGTTTTAATATAGAAAGGGTTAATATGGTAATTACACGCCAATGGTGCTTTAATATAGAAAGGGTTAATATGGTAACTACCGTCCATGATGCTTTAATATATAACTGGCTACTATGATAACTACATGTCAATGATGCTTTATTGTAGAAAGGGTTAATAATGTAACTAATCACCAATGATACTCATTATAAAAAGGGTTAATAAGGTAACTGCCTGTCAATTTTTGCTTCAACGTAGAAAGGGTTAATAAGGTAATTACACGCCAATGGTGCTTTAATATAGAAAGGGTTAATATGGTAACTATCAGTCAATGATGCTTTAATATAGAAAGTGTTATAATATGGTAACTGCACGTCAATGATGCTTTGATACAAAAATGGTTAATAAGGTAATTACCCGTCAATGGCGCTTTAATATAGAAATGGTTTATAATGTAACTACTCACCAATGATACTTAGTATAGAAAGGGTTGTTTAATGTAACTACCTGTCAATTAATGCTTTAATATAGAAAAGGTTAATAAGTACGTAACTACACGCCAATGCTACTTAGTATAGAAAGGGTTGGTAAGGTAACTACACGACAATGATACTTTAGTATATAGAGGGTTAATTAGGCAACTACCCGTCAACGATGCTTTAATATAGAAAGGGTTAACAACTACATGTCAATGCTGCTTTAATACAGAAATGGTTAATAAGGTAACTTCACGTCAATGATGCTTTAATATAGAAAGGGTTAATACTGTAACTACTCACCAATGATACTTAGTATAGAACGGGTTAATAAGATAACTACCCAGCAATAATGATGCTTTAATATAGAGAGGGTTATAATAAGGTAACTACACGTCAATGATGCTTTAATACATAAATGGTTAATAAGGTAACTACCCGCCAATGGCGCTTTAATATAGAAAGGGTTAATAATGCAACTACTCACCAATGATACTTAGTATAGAAAGGGTTAATAAGGTAACTACCTGTCAATTAATGCTTTAATATAGAAAGGGTTAATAAGGCAACTACACGCCAACGGTACTTAGTATAGAAAGGGTTAATAAGGTAACTATATACGACAATGATACTTTGGTATATACAGAGTTAAGGAGCCAACTACCCGCCAATGATGCTATACTATAGAAAGGGTTAACATTGTAACTACACATCAATGATATTTTAATATAGAAAGGGTTAATAAGGTAACTACGCGTCAATGATGCTTTAATAAAGAAAGGGTTAATAAGGTAACTTCACATCAATGGTGCTTTAATAAAGAAAGGGTTAATAATGTAACTACTCACCAATGTTACTTAGTATAGAAAGGGTTAATAAGGTAACTACCTGTCAATTAATGATTTAATATAGAATGGTTAATAAGGTAACTACACGCCAATGGTGCTGTAATATAGAAAGGGTTAATAAGGTGACTTCAATGCAGATTATACAGTTTAACAAAATACCACAGGTGTATATATCCGGGTGAACACTGTAGTAAATACCTGGGCGAAACCCTGGTGTAAATACCTGGGTGTAAATACCTGGTGTAAATACCTGGGTGTAAATCCGTAAAAACCCGGGTAAACTGGGGTTTATACCTAACATATATAGAAAACACCTGGGTAAATCTATATAAATCCCTGATTTACCTGGGTGTAACCTGGGTGTGACCTGGGTGGAACCAGGGTAAAACCTATATGTACCGGGGTATACCTAGGTAAACACCAAGATTTACCCAGGTACATTTTTATATGGGCTAGCTTAGATCAGTATCAAGATTTATATGAAGTTTGGTGATGATCGGATGAGGGAAGTGGACTATAGGGTGTGCCAAAGGATTTAGTCATTCAAATAGTAAAACCAAAGATGGCTGCTGACGGCCATGTTTTATGGCAGAATGACCCAAAAATGACTCATGCCCATCTGTATGTCAATATTAACATAAATGACAAATTTCATGATGATCAGACGAACACTCCGACCTGTAGTATGTGCTAATGGATTGAATTTTGAAATCCAAGATGGCTGCTGGCAGCCATGTTTTTTTGCCAAATGAGCCCAAAATTACTCGTTCCCATTTACATGTCAATGTTAACATCCATGACAAATTTCATGATGATCAGACCAAAGATACGACCTGTAGCCTGTGTCAAAGGATTTAGTCATACAAAGAATAAAATCCAAGTTGGCTACCGGCGGCCATGTTTTATGGCCGAATGACCCCAAAATGTCCCATCTACATGTCAA
This sequence comes from Siphonodentalium dalli, assembly GCA_032622095.1. NCBI lineage: Eukaryota > Metazoa > Mollusca > Scaphopoda > Gadilida > Siphonodentaliidae > Siphonodentalium > Siphonodentalium dalli. Next base: position 205,879,107 of record CP136061.1, read on the forward strand.
TATTAACATCCACGATAAATTTCCTGATGATCAGACAAACACTCCGGCCTGTGTAGCCCGTGCTAATGGATTGAATTTTGAAATTCAAGATGGCCGCTGGCAGCCATGTTTTTTTGACGAATGACCCCAAAATGACTCGTTGCCATCTACATGTCAATGTCAACGCCCATGCCAAATTTTATAATGATCCGACCAAAGGAACGACCTGTAGCCCATGCTAAAGGAAATTGTTGATGAATCACGCACACACACACACGGACGACGGATACCAAGCCATGACGGACAATAGCTCAAACTTTACAATGTAAAGTCGAGCTTAATATGAGCAAGGAGTTAAAAAACAAGACAGTCAAGGACTGTGGGGTCGCTCAAGAGACTGCAAAGACTTATAAGACTGGGACTCTGAAGACCACAACAGTCAGAACTTTTCATAATCACTTTAAAAGAAGTAGATCTGAATCCAAGGTAGATGTTTTAATGAATTTGGTATTTCAATGATTTTATTAGACACAAAAGTGTTAACTCCCCATAGCCCCGCCATTTCTTGACAGGTTGACCTCATTTTAACAAATCTGAATCTCGGTCACTAAAGGATCCTCCTGATTCCTCCATACTATATGCAAGCTAAATAGTCCAACCTCTCTTGAGAAGACATTTTAAGAATTACTATAGAGACATATAGTTATGTCCCTGTTCCCACCCTATTTAACATGGAGACCCCATCTGAATAAATTTGAATCCCAGACACCAAAGAACTCTTCATACATATATGTCATAAATATCAGTAAAATAGACATGATGGTCCTTGTGAAGGAAGCATATTAAGAGGGAAACTGTCCTTCGCTTGGCTCCTATTTGACCAGGTGACCCCATTAAAAAAATCTGAATTGCAGTCAAGGAAGAAAATTCAATGCTAAATAAGCCAACTAGTTCTTGCAAACATATTTTAAGAATTACTATGAAGTGAAATAGTTAAGTCTCTGCCTTTATTTGACTTTGTGATCCCATTTTCACAAATCTGTCACCCAATGTAATTTCATACCAAATATAAGCAAAATAGGCCATTTGATTCTTGCATAGAAGACATATCATGAATTACTATGGAGAGAAAGAGTAATGAAGCTGGCCTTGCACCTACTTGACCTGGTGACCCTGATTGCACAATCTTAATCACAATCACCAAAGGAGCAAGCCTGCAAATAGCGTGACTGTTCCTACATTGTAGGTGCCTGGCCTCAAACAGCACAATATATTATACAATCAAGCCTTGAAATAGTGTGATAGTGTGTACGTCATTTGCAGAATGAGGTCCACAGAGGGTGAATTTAGTGACGCTATCCCCCACAGCGGGCTAGCATCACTAAATTCAACATCTGGGGACCTCATTCTGCTAAGGCCCTCAACTGCTATGGCAGACCTAGGATAAGATTGAAGTTCCCCAGTTGAAGTTGGTGATGTTCACCCATTGGGCACCTCAATTATGAATTTTATGTTCTGCAAATTAGGGGATATAGAAACTTCCTAGAAGGGAAATGTAACTAACAACAATGTCAATTTGATACTATAGATACTTCCCAGAAGATGAGGCCTATGCAGAATGAGGTCTCCAGAGGGTGAATTTGGTGATGCAAGCCCACTGTGTGGGATAGCATCACTAAATTCACCCTCTGGGGACCTCATTCTGCAAATGACAGGCAGGCTATTTTGCCCTGTTGAAAGATTTGAACAATACATGATAGATTATTGTTGTAATTGGGAATTAATGACTTCTAGCATATCTCCGGGGAATGTTTATAAAAATGTCATATTTCACTTGACAAGCGTAGGCATACCCTGCATACAGTTAGAGCCAAAGTAAATGCTTCTTATTAATGATTCGCTGTCAAGAATTTGAGTAAATATTATTTTTGGGACCAGGGTGGCAGAAGCAGTGCACTTGAGTGAAGGGCCAGGGAGCACAACCTTCAGAAATGTAATGGAATTAGTCTTTCAATTTTCAAAAAATGTTAAACAATATATATATATAATTGACCATGGAGTTAAATACAATTTTTTTTTTATATTTTAATTAAAAAAAAACAATTCCCGTTTTTTTTAAATATTCTTTTATTTTTTAATATATCATTTCTTTTCTTTTCTTTTTTGGTTAAAGAGTTTAATCTAAAAAAAAAAATTGAGTTAAGTCCCTGGCCCCGCCCACATTTGACCCCTTCACACCAAATGTGAACCCATTTGGCCTGATGGTATTTGAGAAGATGTTGAAAAGAATTACTATGGAGGGAAAGAGTTATGGCCCTGGTTTCGCAACTATTTGACCCAGTGACCTCATTTGAACAAATCTGAATGTGAGTCACCTAGGGAACATCCACACCAATTATGAACCCAATCAGTCCATTAGATCCAGAGAAGATGTTCAAAGAATTGTTGACGGACGGATGGACGGACGAGGAGTGATAACTATAGCTCCACCGGAGACTTCGTCTCAGGTGAGCTAAAAAGAAAAAAAAGCATTATTAAACAAAAATTTAAACGGAAATTATTTTGGCACAAAGTCCCTGGCTCCGCCCATATTTGACTCAGTGACCTCATGTTTAACAAATCTGAACCCCAGTCACAAGGACCCTACATACCAAATATGAACCCATTCTGCCCGATGCGAAGTCGTTTCAAGAAGTACCATTTGACCCAGTGAACCTCATTTGAACAAATCTGAATATGAATCACCTGGGGGAACATCCACACACCAAATATGAACCCATTCAGTCCTATGGATCTGGATAAGATGAATTGTTTAGAAGAATTGTTGACGCATGGACGAGGAGTGGTTGTAATAGCTCCACCGGAGACCGTCTCAGGTGAGCTAAAAAATAAAGGACGAAACATGTACATGTATGTGGAGATCCTTTCCCCAACCTGTGCTATCACCATTACACAGGACAATAAAATCCAATGAAAGTGGCAATGACAATGTAGCTCAACTTGGAAAGGGAATAATTTCATGTGTTACAGTCAATGAAGTGATTAGGAATGTGGAAAGTTGAAAGGCCTAGTTATGCAAAGAGTAAAATCCAAGATGGCCGCTGGCAGCCATATTTTCTTTTGCCGAATGACCCGAAAAAGACATGTTCCCATTCAAATGTCATTGTTAACATCCATTACAAATTTCATGATGATCCGACAAAAGATACGGCATGTACCCTATGTGAAAGGATTTAGTCATGTAAAGAATAAAATACAAGATGGCTGCTGGCGGCCATGTGTTTTGGGCAAATGACCTAAAAAATGAGCCGTTTCCCATCTACATGTCATTGTTTCATTATGATCGGACCAAAGATACGACTTGTAGCCCGTGCCAAAGGATTTAGTCATGCAAAGAGTAAAATCCAAGATGGCTGCTGGCGGAGATGTTTTTTGGCCGAACGACCCCAAAATTACCCGTTCCCATCTACATGTCATTGTTAACATCCATGAAAAATTTCATGATGATCAGACGAACAGTACGACCTGTAACCCATGCTAATATTAATAGATTGAATTTTGAAATCAAAGATGGCTGCTGGTGGCCACGTTATTTTGCCGAATGACACCAAAATGCCTCGTTCCCATCTACATGTCAATGTCAACAGCCATTACAAATTTCATAATGATCCGACCAAAGGTAGGACCTGTAGCATGTGCGCTAAAATCCAAGATGGCTGCCGGAGGCCATGTATTTTTGGCCGAACGACCCCAAAAATGACTCTTTCCCATCTAAATGTCATTGTTAACATCCATGACAAATTTCATGAAGATCCGACTAAAGCTACGACCTGTAGCCCGCGCCAAAGGATTTAGTCATGCAAAGAGTAAAATCTAAGATGGCTGCTGGCGGCCATATTTTTTGGCCGAATGACCCCAAAATGACTCGTTCCCATCTACATGTCAATGTCAACATTCATGATAAATTGGATAAAGATCAGACCAAAGGTACGACCTGTAGCCCGCGCCAAAGGAAATTGTTAACGGACACACAGACACACACACGCCAACCCATGGCAATAGCTCAAACTTATGCACTATGCAGGGGGGGGGGGGTCGGAAAAATTTCCAGGCACGTATGATGGGGTGGGTGGGTGGGTGTCTCAAGGGTCCGAAAAGCAGTTTTTCCCATGTGCCAATTTTTTTTCCATTTCTGCTATTGAGTCTTATTTTGATGTGTTTTCAACAGAAACATGTCATATATATATAGTTCATAGCAATGCTATACTATACATAGAGGTTATTAGAAGTTGGATCAGTTGCACAATGGCCAACAATAACCCAAATTCAACTTGATAGAACAAGAAAATGCGCTATTGGAAAAATAAAATTTAATCAGGATTCCATCTACTGATACAACAAAATAAGAATAACTATGCAGAACTCAGCTGAAAATAAGCAATAAAATGAAAGCACTCTTGACCATTTGTGACATGGAAATAAAGATATAATAAATAATGGAATAAAATAGACTTTTGACAACGTAAAACATAAAATCTTAACATATTTTTAGAATTGAATGCCAGCCGGGCCAGCTTGAACAATTTCAAATTGTTTTCTAAGTTAATGTGGATCAGCTTGTAACGTTAATCACAGTAACAAAGATTTTATCGTCACTGATATCATGAGCAAAAAAAAAGTGAGATTGGGCTATCCATCCATATGTTATTCCCAATTATTACGAAGCCTATTACTTCAGACAGTGGCTACCAGCCTGCCATTACACGCTATAACATGTTTCCTCAGTTCTGGTTTCTGAGATGCCCAAGAAGAGTCATGCGGGTATATCATGGTTATGTTTGGTATTAGCATTATTCTTCAAACTGGGATGAACAGTTGTATTTCCACATGTTTTGATAAACAATTTGGTTCAAGCATGCAATATATCACATAGCAAATATCAAAAAATCTGAAATGTGTTGTACCATGTAGTCTGTAGAATACTCAAATGTGATTATGTGACTAAATCATATGACTATATATTATGAAAATGAATGTTAATAAAAACTTTGGCAATCTGCCTATCCCTAGAAATGTGATTATGTTTACACATTTCTTGATTAATGACACTTATATGATAAATTCAAATAGTATCGTTATCTTCATTATGCACTGTTCTATTAAAATATCGCGCAATAAACTATGATAATGCAGGATAGTCAGGGATAATCAGCTATTTGGTTGGTCAATTGATAATTTTCTCAAATTTAGGGGGGTGGGTGTCCAAAACTGACCGGAAAAAAAATCATGAAACGGAAAAAAAAGGGTGAGTGTCCAAAATTGCCTGGAAAAAAAGGCCGGAAACGGAAGAAATTGGGTGGGTGGGTCCCCCGAGGCCGGAAATCATTAAAATGATCATACATGACTGGAAAAAAATTCCGACCCCCCCCCCCCCCTGCAGTATGTGGAGATCCTTTCCAAAATTATGGGTCTACTGAACGAAACCAGTCATTTGTAAATACTCTCCCCCTTGTTGGTTCATCAACATACCGAAGATAATTAAAATCCGACGATGACCCAATATATCCACGTGTATAGCTTCCAAGTTGTTATAAGGACTCCGGAATGAATTGTTTGGCAATGGAGAAGGCCCACTGTAGCTCAACTTGAAAAGGGAATCATTTCATGTGTTGCAGTCAATGGAGCGATTAGGAATGCGGAAAGTTGAAATGTCTAAGTAATACATAATTATCAACATGAAGAGATATACATAAAGTAAAACCCAAGATGGTTGCCAGACGGCTGTTTTCAAGTGAAATTCAAAAACATTTGATGGCTTCCATCTGATGGCTTCCATCTGATGGCTTCCATCTGATGGCTTCCATCTAGTAGATCAATATCAAGATTAATATGAAGTTTGGTGATGATCGGCTGAGGGAAGTGGACAAAGAATTTTGTCATGCAAAGAGTAAAATCCAAGATGACTGCCAGCGGACATGTTCTATGGCCATATGACCCCAAAACCATTCGTTCCCATCTACATGTCAAAGCTGACAGCCATGGCAAATTTCATAATGATCGGACGGTTCGGACCAAAGCTACGACTTGCAGCCCGTGCCCAATGATTATATCATGCAATGAGTAAAATCCAAGAATGACCCCAAAATGACTCGTTCCCATCTACATGTCAATATTAATATCCATACAAAGTTTATGATGATCAGGCGAACAGTTCGGGCTGTAGCCCGTGCTAATGGGTTGAATTTTTAAATCAAAGATGGCCACTGGCAGCCATGTTTTTTTGTCGAATGACCCCAAAATGACTCGTTCCCATTTACATGTCAATGTTAACATAAATGACAAATTTCATAATCAGACAAACAGTGCGGCCTGTAGCCCGGGCTAATGGATTGAATTTTGAAATCCAAGATGGCCGCTGGCAGCCATGTTTTTTGTCGAATGACCCCAAAATGACTCGTTCCCATTTACATGTCAACATCCATAACAATAATTGGTCAATATCCTTGTGTGCTTTTCGCATAAAAAAATCATCACGCCTCCTCCCTATGATTTCCCATAGGTAAAATAACCATTGGCACCTGTTGGCACCTGAATTAACCCTTTGTAGTGAATTTTGAATTTTTTGGTGCGGTCTAAAATATGACAGTATTTATTTATGCGGTTCTGACACTAGTTATGAAAACACAAGATTTAAAGGCGAATTCCCTGCTAGACAGACATTGATTTTTTTGTGTAAAAAGTTTCCCAAAATGTCAATTTTTCAGATTTAAAGAAAATTTTGGACCCAACATTTATATTGCCAACAGTATACGCTAAAACGTTAGCACTGAGGCCTATGGAAAATATTTACACCAGTGTAACCTAAATGGAGGGATTAGGAAAGGTGCTAATTGAAATATCTAAGTAAGACAAGATGTACATGTCAATATCAACATTCATGATGATCGGATCAGGGATGTGGTATGTAGGGTGTGCCAAAGGATTTAGTGATGCAAAGAGTAAATTCTAAAATGGCCACCGGTGGCCATGTTTTTTTTCTTCCGAATGACCCCAAAATGACTCGTTCCCATCTACATGTCAATGTCAACATCCATGACAAATTTCATGAAGATCAAATAAACAGATCGGTCTATAACCCATGCTACTGGATATTTGTGTAGAAATATTTAGTCATACAAAGAGTAAAATCCTTAATGGCCATATTTTTTTGCCGAATGACCCAAAATGACTCGTTCCCATCAAGAGGTCACCCAGATGATCCATATGAAGTTTGGCGATGATCAGATCAGGGATGTGGTATGTAGGGTGTGTCAAAAGTATTTAGTGATGCAAAGAGTAAAATCCAATATGGCTGCCGGCGGCCATGTGTTTTGGCCAAATGACCCCAAAATGACTCGTTCCCATCTAGAGGTCACCCCGATGATCCTTATGAAGTTTGGTGATGATCGGAATAGGGATGTGGTCTGTAGGACGTGTCAAAGGATTTAGTGATGCAAAGAGTAAAATCCAAGATGGCCGCCAGCAGCCATGTTTTTTGGCCGATTGATCATAAAATGACTCGTTCCCATCTACATATAAATGTCAACATTCGTGACAAATTTATGATGATCAGTCATACAGTACGGCCTGTAGCCCGCGCCAATGGATTCAATTTTGAAATCAAAGATGGCCACCAGCGGCCATGTTTTTTGGCCGAATTACCCCAAAATGATTCGTGCCCAACTAGGGGCCACCCCAATGATGAATATGAAGTTTGGTGATGATCGGATCAGGGTTGTGGTATGTAGGGTGTGTGAAATTATTTAGTGATGCAAAGAGTAAAATCCAAGATGGCTGACGGCGGCCATGTTTTGTGGCCAAATCACCCATGACTCGTTCCCACCTATAGGTCATCCCGATGATCCATATGAAGTTTGGTGATGATCGGATCAGAGATGTGTGGTATGTAGGATGTGTCAAAGGATTTAGTGACGCAAAGAGTAAAATCCAAGATGGCCACCAGCGGCCATGTTTTTTGGCCAAATGATCCTAAAATGACTCGTTCCCATCTACATGTAAATGTCAACATTCGTGACAAATTTTATGGTGATCATACAAACAGTACGGCCTGTAGCCCGCGCCAATGGATTCAAATTTGAAATCCAAGATGGCCACCAGCGGCCATGGTTTTTGCCGAATGACCCCAAAATGACTCGTTCCCATCTACATGTCAATGTCAACATTCAATACAAATTTCATAAAGATCCGACCAAAGATACGACGTGTAGCCCGCACGAAAGTATTTAGTGATGCAAAGAATAAAATCCAAGATGGTTGACGGCGGCCATGTTTTTTTGGCCAAATGAACCCAAAATGACTCGTTCCCATCTAGAGGTCATCCCGATGATCCATATGAACTTTGGTGATGATCTGATCAGAGATGTGGTCTATAAGATGTGTCAAAGGATTTAGTGATGCAAAAGAGTAAAATCCAAGATGGCCACCAGCGGCCATGTTTTTTGGCCGAATGATCCTAAAATAACTCGTTCCCATCTACATGTAAATGTCAACATTCATGACAAATTTTATGGTGATCAGACAAACAGTATGGCCTGTAGCCCGCGTCAATGGATTCAAATTTGAAATCCAAGATGGCCACCAGCGGCCATGTTTTTTGGCCGAATGACCCCAAAATGACTCGTTCCCATCTACATGTCAATCTCATCATTCATGACAAATTTCATAAAGATCAGACCAAAGATACGACCTGTAGCCCGCGCCAAAGGAAATTGTTGACGGACACACGCACACACGGACGACAAGCCATGGCAATAGCTCAAACTTACAAAGTAAGTTAAAGGTACTCAACCCGATAAAACTCCTCTCAATTACTATTTCAATGGCTTCGGGGGTCAAAAATATTTGATTCGAGTCGAGGAAGTCACCCATCAAAGCTCAGATTTGTTAGATATCGATTTTAGAAATCTATTATTTTTCATTATCGGGAATACTATCTGGCCCAGAACTCAGTCAAAATTGCGTAAAAATTACCACTTGATTTTAGAGTTATTCATCCTTGTCTGTTTGAATAGATTTGGAGTACACATCCAGAGCAGATTACGGCAGTTATTGGTACTCATCTCGAGAACATAACAAATTTGAAAAATCAATATCTAATAACTCTGAGCTTTGTTTGATGGGTTCCTCGACTCGAATCAAATATTTTTTACCCCCAAAGCCAAAGAAATAGTAATATAGGACCCTCTGATCGGATTGTTGTTGTTGGAATCTGTTGAGATGGGGACCCTCTTTACGGGTTGAGTACCTTTAAGCTAACAAATGGCTAAAGTAGCTACAATCAACTGATATCCAGTTAGCCAAGAGTTAAAGTGCACCATCTTGAATATTGTACAGCCATTTAAATGGTCAATAACATTACAAAATTACGAGGGATAGTTTACGTTGCACGTTAATTTAAGACCAAGAGAAATAAAATGAATAAAATGTCACCGACGGCGGATGGTTGGGTGTACATACACCATTTTATATACAACAAGAGGTGTGCACTCGAGTCTCGAGTGCTAGCATACCCCCACCGTGGCAAATTAAACCCGCATTATCCGTAAACCCAACAAAAAAGATTTTTAACTTTAAAGAAAAATTTGGATTAATAATTTTGATATTGGTTCATATTTGTTCGAATGATTGCAGAAACCCAAAAAAGGGTAGAAAATGAAATGCAACCTTAACATCTAAGATGGCTTTTGTCGAGTGTGATAGCATAAAAAAAGGAAGTTTCAAATATCTACGATCAAAACTGTAGGAGGAGTTGATTACACCATGAAGGTAACCTCACACAGAAAAACAGAAAATTATTTAAAAGAATTTCAAAGTCGAAAGGCCCATAACTTTGTGAAAAATCATTGGATCAAACTCAAATTCGAACTTGACCTGTATTTTGATATAACGACCCACAAAAAAACAGAATTTCCAATCAAACAATCCAAACTTGAATTATCATCCGGAAACCAAAGAAAAAACAAGAAAAATTGAATTTTCTAAGTTGAAAAGCCCATAACTCTGAGAAAAATCATCGGATCAAAAATGGTCGGGCAGAACTCAAATTCGAACTAGACCTGTATTTTGATATCATTGACTCACACAAAAACGGAATTTTCAATTGAACAGTCCAAACTTTAGTTATCATCCGGGAAAAAAAATTGAATTTTCTAAGTCGAAAAAAGTCCATTACTCTAGAAAAAATCATCGGATTAAACTCAAATTCGAACTCAACCTGTATCTTGATATGACTGACCTAAAAAAAAAAGGTATTTGCAATTAAAGGTACTCAACCCGTAAAGAGGGTCCCCATCTCAACAGATTCCAACAACAACAATCCGATCAGAGGGTCCTATATTACTATTTCTTTGGCTTTGGGGGTAAAAAATATTTGATTCGAGTCGAGGAACCCATCAAACAAAGCTCAGAGTTATTAGATATTGATTTTTCAAATTTGTTATGTTCTCGAGATGAGTACCAATAACTGCCGTAATCTGCTCTGGATGTGTACTCCAAATCTATTCAAACAGACAAGGATGAATAACTCTAAAATCAAGTGGTAATTTTTACGCAATTTTGACTGAGTTCTGGGCCAGATAGTATTCCCGATAATGAAAAATAATAGATTTCTAAAATCGATATCTAACAAATCTGAGCTTTGATGGGTGACTTCCTCGACTCGAATCAAATATTTTTGACCCCCGAAGCCATTGAAATAGTAATTGAGAGGAGTTTTATCGGGTTGAGTACCTTTAAAGGATCCAAACTTTAGATATCGTCCGGAAACCGAAAAAGTGAGCAATTTTCTAAGTCGAAAATGAGGCGTAACTTAAAAAAAATAAAAGGCCGCTCGGCCACAGTGTCCCCCGAACCGGTGGCTTCATTTGGAGCGGAGGCTTTGTAGAAGTATACTATATGGATAAGACACTTGTGCATTGTCTCATTACTGACATGCATACAAATAACAAAATCTTTAAAAAACTCTTAAAGTCAAAATATAACCTAAAATTGGCACAAAATTAAGAAAAGCCCATAACTCTGAAAAAAATCATTCGAACTTGACCTGTATCGTGATATGACTGATCCACATAAAAACGGTATTTGCAATTAAAGGATCCAAACTTGAGATATCATCCGGAAACCGAAAAAATGAGAAATTTTCTAAGTAAAACAAGTCGAATAAAAGGTTGGTATAGACCTCAAGTCCGCCTCTAAGCATCGGCTTGATACAACCGTTGTTTGCGCATAAAAATTGGCATGGCGGAACACTAAATCGAATTTGATCTGTCTTTTGTGCTAGTGAACCTACATATACCAAATTTAATTTCATTCAGTACACATTTACTAAAGTTATCATCCGGAAACCTCAAATTGGCCAAAATTCTAAGTCAAAAAGAGACATAACTCTGGTGAAAATTGGCGGGCGGAACCCGAATTCGAACTTGACCTGTGTTTTGCTGGAAGAAAGACACATACCAAATTTGGTTTAAATCTGATTAACTCTACTAAAGTTATCATCCTGACACCAACTTTTGGGGGTTTATATGTCGGGTCGGCGGACAAAAAAGGGGCCATAACTCTCGCAAAAATTATCGAATTAAACCGAAATTCGAACTTGAGCTGCATTTTGATATAAGTAACCCACAAAAAAACGGGTTTTGCATATAAACAATCCAAAATCAAGTTATCATCCGGAAACCAAAAAACAGAAGAAAAACTTAATTTGCTATGTCGAAAAGGGGGCATAACTCTGCCAAAAATGGTCGGGCAGAACCCAAGTTCAAACTTGACCTGTGTTTTGCTGGGAGAAAGTAATATACCAAATTTGGTTTGAATCCGATTAACTCTACTAAAGTTATCATCCGGAAACCAACTTTCAGGGGTTTTCTAAGTAAAAAAAGGGCCATAACTCTCGCAAAAATGGGCGGAGCAAACCCATATTCGAACTTGACCTTTATTTTGGTCTGATAAACACACCTATGAAATTTGCTTTTGATCTAATAACCGAAACTAAAGTTATCATCCGGAAACCATTTCCGGACGCACGGACACACGGACGGCTATACGCACGACAGGGTACTTGTGAGGTGCGATCTTTTGTTTGCATGTAACGTACGGATAATCCATTTTCTTCGAAAGTAGGGGTATAAACATGTCCCCCCCCAAGGAAGTTGGCAGGTTTGAAGGATTTGTGGGATTACGATCCCAAGTTTGCAACACTACAAACTGTAGGATTAATTGTTTACACCGATACAAAACAAAGTCCATTTTCATTAAATATGTTGCACTTCTTCAATGTGCCGAGAAAGGGTCAACAACTCTAAAATAAAACACATAAAAACGTTTGTCGGAAAAATTTCAATTACTCTGCAAAAATGACTCAAAATCGCACGTGTACAGGGGTAATTCCCATGCTGGTTGACACCTGTGTAAAGTTTAAAAACAAGACAGTCAACGACTGGTGAGACAATCACCTGACTAAAAAATGAAAAGAGGACTCTGAAGACAACAGTCAGCACTTGGAACAATCACTTAAAACAACTTATTCTAAACAGGGATATAGCTAAAGCAAGGAGATACATAAACAAGACAGTCAAAGACTGGGACTCTGGAGACCATAACAGTCAGAACTTTTTATAATCACTTTAAAAGAAGTAGATCTAAACAGGATATGTGGCTTGAGAGGCTTCATGTATGTATATCGGTGAATATCTACCTTTAAATTACCAACTGTACACAGTCACTACTGAACCCCCCCCCCCTTGGTTATGGGGGCATCATGATTAACATAACGCTACCTCCAGTCATATGCGGATGGTTGGGTATGCATACACCACTTTATATACAAAAAAAAAATTCAAAGTCGAAAGGACAATAACTTTGGGAAAAATCATTGGATCAAACTCAAATTCGAACTTGACCTGTATTTTGATATGAATGACCCACACAAAAAAACATTTCCAATTAAACAATCCAAACTGGAGTAATCATCCGGAAACCAAAGAAAAACACGAAAAATTGAAGTTTCTAAGTCGAAAAGCCCATAACTCTGAGAAAAATCATCTGATCAAATTCAAATTCGAACTCAACCTGTATCTTGATATGACTGATCTACAACAAGACAGTCAATGACTGTGGTCGCTCACCAGACTGCAAAGACTGATAAGACTGGGACTCTGGAGACCAAAACAGTCAGCACTTTTCATAATCACTTTAAAAGAAGTAGATTTAGACAGGATATGTGGCTAGAGAGACTTCAAGTATGTAGATTGGTGAATATCCACCTTGAAATTGCCAACTGTACACTACTGATCACCCCCCTCCTCCAGCTCAACAAGTCCCCTCCCGACCGGGCTCCAGACTCCCAAGTCTTAGGTTGGAATTTCACAACCGACACCTCAAACTTTCTCAATTGTTGGAAATATCCAATCTCACAAGCGCCTTTTTCTAAAACTATTTAGACATGTTTGAAACCCAATTATCCATGGACCCAAAAACACCATATATGTATGTCAGATTAATCAGTCAGGTAGTTCCAAGGTAGATGTTTTAATAAATTTTGTATTTTAATGATTTTATTAGACACAAAAGTGTTAAGTCCACATAGCCCCGTCATTTCTTAACAGGTTGCCTCATGTTAACAAATCTGAATCTGAGTCACTAAAGCATCCTCCAATCTCCATACTATATGTAAGCTAAATAGTCCAACCGTTCTTGTGAAGACATTTTAAGTATTACTATAGAGACATACAGTTATGTCCCTGGTCCCACCCTATTTAATCTGGCGACCACTTCTGAATAAATTTGAATCACAGACACCAAAGAACTCTTCATACTAAATATCAGTAAAATAGACCTGATGGTCCGTGTGAAGGAAGCATATTAAAAGGAAAACTGTCCTTTGCTTGGCCCCTATTTGACCAGGTGACCCCATTTAAAACAAGTGACCCCATTTGAACAAATCTGAACTCCAGTCACACAATGACCTTCATACCAAATATGAACCCATTCAACCTGATGGTACATGAGAAGAAGTCGTTTTTAAAAGAATTACTATGGAGGGCAAGAGTTATGGCCCTGGCTTCACAAACATTTGACAGAGTGATCTCATTTAAACAAATCTGAATGTGAGTCACCTAGGGAACATCCACACCAAATATGAACCCATTCAGTCTTATGATCTAGAGAAGATGTTCAAAAAAATTTTGACAGATGGATGGATGGACAGACAGATGAACACGAGACAGATGAGAAGTGATGACTATAGCTTCGTCTCAGGTGAGCTTAAAAATTACATTTCATTGAACAAATCTGTAAATCACCCCACCCCAACAATGTGGGGACATCCCTGCAAGAATATGACATATATGATTTATTTGAATGTCTGACTACATTAGCTTAACAAAATTTCTCCATGACCTTGAAAGCCAGTGCATTCTTTTATATGGGAGGCTCGCATATACAAAAATGCACAAGCACAGGGTCTTCATTGCTGCACCAACACAACTCTGGTCATGAAATGGTTAATATTAATAGTAAAATAAACTTTATCTGTCAAACAGGTAATTTGTATCTGAGATAAACACGGGATTAAATTCCATTCATGGAACCACTCCCAGCTACCAGTATGTCTTGGTGTTGACATTTTAATTAGTTTTTAATGAGGGCACAAACAGCTTTGCCAAGCAATACCCACGCATTGTGTTACTCCTACAGCTGTGATCAAAACAAGGAGTTTAATGGAGTGAACCAGGCAGAGATAATATAGTATGGTACAGCGTGGTGTAGCAGGGACAGGTGGTGGAGGGGTAGCTGTGATGTGGCAAAGGTCAAAATGCAAAAATGTAATTTTTTGTTTTTAGAGTTATGTCCCTGGCTCTGCCCCTATTTGAACAAATCTGAACACCAGTCACCCAAGGACCCTCCATACCAAATATTAACTAAATCGGCCCAATGGTTCTGGACAAGAAGTCGTTGTAAGAAGTACTATGGAGGAATAGACTTATGGCCCTGGTTTTGCAACTACTTGACCCAGTGACCTCATTTGAACAAACTGAGAGTCCCCTAGGGACCATCCACACCAAATTTGAAGCAATTCGGTCTTACGGCTCCAGAGGAGAAGATGTTCAAACAATTGTTGACGGATGGAAGGACGGATAGTGATGACTATAGCTCCACCGGAGACTTTGTCTCAGGTGAGCTAAAAATCATACTAAAACATTATTTTAAATAAAAGTGTCAATGACACTGTAGCTCAACTTCGAAAGGGAATAATTTCATGGAGCGATCAGGAATGCGTCAAGTTGAAATGTCTTCAGCAATACTAGATTATCAACATTAAGATATATAAAATAAAATCCAAGATGGCTGCAGGCGGCTATGTTTCCCCCAATGAATATCAAGAAGAGTCAATGAATGAGTCGCTCACCTGACTGTAAAGACTGAGAATATGAAGACTAAAACAGTCAGTAATTGTCAAAATCAACAGGAGGTGTGCACTCGAGTGCTAGCATACCCCACCGTGGCAAATTCAACTCGCATTATCCATAAACCCAACAAAAAACATTTTTAACTTTAAAGAAAAATTTGGATTAATAATTTCGATATTGGTTCATATTTGTTCGAATGATTGCAGAAACCCAAAAAAGGGTATAAAATGAAATGCAACCTTAACATCTAAGATGGATTTTGTCGAGTGTGATAGCATCCAAAAAAAAAAAATGAAGTTTCAAATATCTACGATCAAAACTGTAGGAGGAGTTGATTACACCATGAAGGTACCCTCATACAGAAAATTAAAAAAAAAAAAATTCAAAGTCGAAAGGCCCATAACTTTGGGAAAAATCATTGGATCAAACTCAAATTCGAACTTGACCTGTATTTTGATATGAATGACCCACACAAAAAACATTTTCCAATTAAACAATTCAAACTGGAGTAATCATCCGGAAACCAAAGAAAAACACGAAAAATTGAATGTTCTAAGTCGGAAAGACCATAACTCTGAGAGAAATCATCTGTTCTTTACACTTCCCGTACCCAGCCGCATTACCTGTTCTGCATTTCGCTATTTCATATTCTTAACTTAGCCCAATCTCTTACCCGCTTAAGTCTACTCTGTCTATGTTAGCGCCCAATATTAGATCTAACTGTCTGATACTAATTTGTCTTAGCCAATCGCAGGTAAGCTTATTTGCCGCCTTTTGTCATTTCATAATTAGCGTTCGCGCAGTTAACATCACTCCTGTTATTGCGTCAGTGAGAGCGTAAATTCTTCAAATGCCTTGAAGAATGTAGAAGTATAAAGTTATAAAGAATAAGAGTAATACTACGTTATGACATCGTGGCCTATGTTCCTACAATATGGTATGTGATATTCTGTTACGTTTTTACCCATTATTATATATGTATTTTAATACTATTGTCTTCGTTTTGTATGTTTAGAGTTACGTCACATTTGCAATATATATATTTGCCCAATAGTTTAGTGATGTTGGAAATCGCACACTGCGTTCATAATCACCCTTTTATACTAGCATGTAGGTTTTATTTCTAACTGTTCGTCACAGTTAGGATTGTGTCAAAATAGTTGTTTATATCGACAATAGGGAAGTTGGTTTTTGACACAATCACATTTCACATATTTATTTATATCCATTCTGGATATATATTTTGGTGGCAACTACAACCTATGTATTTGTTCACCAGGGTCCTGTAACTCCTGTTGATTTTACGTTGGTCATCTGGATTGATGCTTGATGTCTGATGTCTGATGTCTGATGTGATGTTGCTGTCAAGCTAGCCTATATATGTGTTGTGATGTCGTCTTCATGTTGTGATGCTTGTTGGATGTGTTCCGTTTGATGAATAAATATATAGAAGACTTTTAAGGTAGGCTTAGTGTTTCCATAGACCCTGCCAGATGATTAGACTCAGAGCTTCATAAATGTTTGTGATATAGCGACTGATGGTTCACTTAAGACCCACCCCTGTGCTCTACCACAATGGTAGACAGTGACAGGTGGTGGAGGGGTGTGGTAGCTGTGATGTGTCAAAGGTCAAAATGCGAAAAATGTAATTTTTGGTTTTTAGAGTTATGTCCCTGGCTCTGCCCCTATTTGAACAAATCTGAACCCCAGTCACCCAAGGTCCCTCCGTACCAAATATAAGCTAAATCGGCCCAATGTTTCTTGAGAAGATGTCATTCTAAGAATTACTATGGAGAACTAGAGTTATGGCCCTGGTTTCTCAACTAATTGACCGGGTGACCTCATTTGAACAAATCTCAACACCAGTCACCCAAGGACCCTCCATACCAAATATTAACTAAATCGGCCCAATGGTTCTGGACAAGAAGTCGTTGTAATAATTACTATGGAGGAATAGAGTTATGGCCCTGGTTTTGCAACTACTTGACCCAGTGACCTCATTTGAACAAATCTGAATGAGAGTCACATAGGGAACATCCACACCAGATATGAACCAATTCGGTCTTACGGCTCCAGAGGAGAATATGTTCAAAGAATTGTTGACGGATGGAAGGACGGATAGTGATGACTATAGCTCCACCGGTAGTGTGGTCGTGGTACGCAAAAAAAGGGGTCAACCCAGAAGAAATTGGTATAGAAGCGATCTCGGTGTCATTTAACCCGGGAGAATCTCTGCTACAACATATCCAAAATCCGCTAAAATCCGCTTTGGGCAAAATCCAGGATCCAACATGGCGTCCAACATGGCCGCCATTAGTCAAAAGAGTTTCTGACTGAGATTAATTCGACATAATGAGAACAAATGTTGCCATATTAATACAAATGTATACATTTTTGCGAAGGTAAAGTATTATGCCACATATCTATAGAAAAAATGGAACCCCTCGCCCCAGATGGCTGCCAAAATGGTGGCCTAAACTCGAAAATTTGAAATTTTTGCCTAATATCTTAAAGATCAATTCCTGTTGTTTGATAATGGTTCAGACTGGCGACATTGATTAGTCATATTCATGCTAATTCATCATTGGAGCAATAAAAGATACCATAAATGGGGTCCCAGACTCATATACACCCTCAAAAATTTGATTTTACAGAACGCGGTATAAAATTCCACAAATATCGCCATTGGGATTCCAGTCGTATATCAACAAGAAATGGACAGAACTGTACAATGTAAGTTGGGCATACCATTATCTATAATTGCTCCAATTCAATGAAACCCAAATTGGCGCTTTGTCTTAAAATGGCTGCCAAAATGGCGGTCAAAATATGGAAAATGGCAGATATTTAGAATGGTCGTCAGAGGGTTAGACCCAGAAGGAATTGGTAAAGAAACGGTTTTGTTGTCATTCGACGCGGGAGAATCTCGTGTATAACATATCCAAAATCCGCTAAAATCTGCTTTTGGGAAAATACAGAATTCAAGATGGCGTCCAACATGGTCGCCAATAATAATGAAAATGGCAAATATGTAGTTATTCACGAAAACCCATTCGACAAAACGCCAATTCGGCACAAATACACATCATTGATTGAAATCAATGTTTTTTGTGGGTATGAGTAGCCAATCACGATTCAAAATGCTAAGATGGCTACCAAAATGGCCACCGAAAATTGTCGAAATTTAAGTTCTGCTCAGAGGAAAGCCGAAACAACACTTCGGTTGTGAGCTAACGATGACAGACCTATTAAACATGTTGCCAATAATCTACTACCACAATCAGTTCAGCCCGAAATGTTCCAACTAAGCAGTATCTACTGCAGGAACCAACACGATGTCCACTTATTACGAGGGACTATCTGGAAATTAGTTAAAAATAAATTAAATTGCTAGGAATCTGGATTATTTGAAAACACAGTGTCAACATTTATACTTAATAACGACTATTCGGAACATCAATTATATGGGCATCGGTGGTCTAGTACGGAAGCATCAGGCTATAATAGGTTTCCCAGTGCTGGCGAAAGTGAAAAGGACAGGAGGGAAAAGCGAATAATCTGGGGTTTACTTAATTGGTGGGCAAGTTGGTTATCGGAGCTGGAGAGTTTCAAAGTAACATTATTTTCTTCAATATCAAGAGGAAAAATGAAAATTCGCACGTACATTGTATACCCTTCACACTTTATGTGACAATTCCGTGTCATGCGATTGTGGGTATATACATGTGGATAGAAACATTCTAGTACATATATAGACGCACCTATATCTTCTACACATTTAGTGAATTTCATCAAAGATATGTAGACACAATGTGCGTCACGGCTGGATCTGACCCGTAGGCGTAAAGGTATCAACCATTTAGCTTGATTAACTGGCATTTCAAGGTTGTCATTGGATAGAAATGCCACATGAAGATGGTGATTAACAACATGTTTGTCTAAGTAATGTGAACAATGAACATGTTATTTTCCGGATGTTAGACAATCAAACTGCCACATAAGGCGTTCATCCATGCTCATCAGAGCACGAACTATGTGCAAATTAATGACACGAAACTATTTCATGCGGACGACGTACTCTAGACCTACATCCAACGTCATTTCCTATTAACTTTTATTGTTTGTACGGACGGTTTCGAGGTTTGAAAATCCCGCTTGTCCAAGAAAACCTCCACATACTTACGGAGTCGATGTGTAAACAATGTATGGGAATAGTTTCTTCATACATATATGTATTTGGCACACGTATTTTCTAGAACATAAGAGATCACCATTTACCGGAGAGTTGATATCTGGGAAGAGATCAGAGTAAAACTACTTTTCTTACATGTCGAAATGGGGAATCCATGGGCTACATTTAGTTCCAGCTTGAAACTTGAAAATGATGGCCGAGCCCGAATAGTTAATATTTCGTCGCATCAGTGCTATAATGTAACTCACATTTTCAACTTTCCGAGAAAATGAAGGTTGAAGTTTTTAGACAACATTTCTCCTAATGTTGACAAAGCATGACGTATTGTTGTATTTATCCCAATGAAAACTGACATTAGCTGTTCATTGAACCACATATTGTTTTCTGTTTATTCCCTCGTTTTCTTTTAAAAAGCAATAGCTTGTTTCGAGATATGACATTTTGCGTATGCCAGCGACGATTCGTTTCCGTGCTATAATGAAGTTGTGCTAATAAATGCAGATTAAGCTAAATATGGTGGCAATCGCATGTGTCTATGAACTAAAAAGTGCCTATTCTACACTATGAAAATTCACCCATGTGCATCATCATACAGAAATGTGTGGAACAATCACAAAATTTAAATCACCAAATGATCACGCGACTAACATGGAGATACTGCCATATAGCACACATTTTAGAATTCACAAACACAAAACAGAAGTCACGTGGACAACCTGAAGCGTCCGATTGGCTGCTGTTGGACATACGACCTCATAGTACGAATAATTGTAAAGATCGCTGGATATACGACATTTGCTTCACTGGTTTGTGCGAATATTTGTCATCCAATGCAAGGACAGTTTGGCCCATCGGATTGGATTTTTTCTCACGATTCGAATGGTATCAAATACTAATTTCCCGCCATAATGGATATATGAGTCGAGATTTTGTCAACCCGCGGGAAGCCACCAAAAGATTGAAAATAAATAGTTTTGATGTATATGAGCCACATACATGTATATGAGCCAACTATCAACTGCATCCACCACTCACAACTTCCATTATGTGATAAGCTGGGCAGAGTCTACCATTTTCGTTTTGGAAGCCATATTAGATAAAATGAATTGTTTCTTTTGGTCTATTTGAGATGGAATGTTCACAAATAAAAGAAACTATCAATTATTTTGTAGACAAGATCTGCTCATCCCTAAATATCAAATGTGACCAGAACCCCAAAGTCGATTTTGGTTAAATTTCATACCGCATTCGTTATAACTTATTAGTGAAGGACCGGAGTAAACTATGATCTAATCTATTAGAAATGTCATTGCTGTAATGATCAGTTGACACGATCATTGAAAGAATATACCCATTGTTTCCCAGTTCAGAGAGCAACAAGTGATAAACAGAAGTGATAGAAAATAGTATTTTTCACATCGGGTGGCCATTTAGCATTTTACATAGAGCTAGCATAATGGCATCATAAAGAGGTATTCATTCGTATTTATTTAGTCAATTTTATTCATCAACCACTACTTATAATGGATTGAATGACACTGTGATCAATATCCGCCATTTTCCATATTTTGACCGCCATTTTGAGACAAAGCGCCAATTTGGGTTTCATTGAATTGGAGTATTTATAGATATTGGTATGCCCAACTTACATTGTACAGTTCTGTCCATTTCTTGTTGATATATGACTGTAATCACAATGGAGAGTTTTGTGGAATGTTATACCGCGTTCTGTAAAATCGAATTTTTGAGGGTGTAGATGAGTCTGGGACCCCATTTATGGTATCTTTCATTGCTCCAATGATGAATTAACATGAATATGACTAATCAATGTCGCCAGTCTGAACCATTATCAAACAACAGGAATTGATCTTTAAGATATTAGGCAAAAACTTCAAATGTTCGAGTTTAGGCCGCCATTTTGGCGGCCATCTGGGACGATGGGTTCCATTTTTGCCATAAACAGGTGGCTCAACATTTTACCTTTGCAAAAATGTATACATATGACAACATTTGTTCTCACTGTTATCGAATTAATCTAAGTCAGAGTATCTTTTGACTAACGGCAGCCTTGTTGGACGCCATCTTGGATCCTGAATTTTGCCCAGAGCGGATTTTAGCGGATTTTGGATATGTTATTCACGAGATTCTCCCGCGTCGAATGACACCAAAACCGCTTCTATACCAATTTCTTCCGGGTCGAACCCTCTGACGACCACACTACGGAGACTTTGTCTCAGGTGAGCTAAAAATCATACTAAAACATTATTTTAAATAAAAGTGTCAATGACACTGTAGCTCAACTTCGAAAGGGAATAATTTCATGGAGCGATCAGGAATGCGTCAAGTTGATGTCTTCAGCAATACTAGATTATCAACATTAAGATATATAAAATAAAATCCAAGATGGCTGCAGGCGGCTATGTTTCTCCCAATGAATATCAAGAAGAGTCAATGAATGAGTCGCTCACCTGACTGTAAAGACTGAGAATATGAAGACTAAAACAGTCAGTAATTGTCAAAATCAACAAGAGGTGTGCACTCGAGTGCTAGCATACCCCCACCGTGGCAAATTCAACTAGCATTATCCATAAACCCAACAAAAAGTTTTTTTAACTTTAAAGAAAAATTTGGATTAATAATTTCGATATTGGTTCATATTTGTTCGAATGATTGCAGAAACCCAAAAAAAGGGTAGAAAATGAAACGCAACCTTAACATCTCAGATGGATTTTGTCGAGTGTGATAGCATCCAAAAAAAAAAATGAAGTTTCAAATATCTACGATCAAAACTGTAGGAGGAGTTGATTACACCATGAAGGTACCCTCATACAGAAAATTATTATAAAAAAATTCAAAGTCGAAAGGCCCATAACTTTGGGAAAAATCATTGGATCAAACTCAAATTCGAACTTGACCTGTATTTTGATATGAATGACCCACAAAAAAAAACATTTCCAATTAAACAATCCAAACTGGAGTAATCATCCGGAAACCAAAGAAAAACACGAAAAATTGAATTTTCTAAGTCGAAAAGCCCATAACTCTGAGAAAAATCATCTGATCAAATTCAAATTCGAACTCAACCTGTATCTTGATATGACTGATCTACAACAAGACAGTCAATGACTGTGGTCGCTCACCAGACTGCAAAGACTGATAAGACTGGGACTCTGGAGACCAAAACAGTCAGCACTTTTCATAATCACTTTAAAAGAAGTAGATTTAGACAGGATATGTGGCTAGAGAGACTTCAAGTATGTAGATTGGTGAAAATCCACCTTGAAATTGCCAACTGTACACTACTGATCACCCCCCTCCTCCAGCTCAACAAGTCCCCTCCCGATCGGGCTCCAGACTCCCAAGTCTTAGGTTGGAATTTCACAACCGACACCTCAAACTTTCTCAATTGTTGGAAATATCCAATCTCACAAGCGCCTTTTTCTAAAACCATTTAGACATGTTTGAAGCCCAATTATCCATGGACACAAAACACAATACATTTATGTCAGACCAATCAGTCAGGTGGTTCCAAGGTAGATGTTTTAATGAATTTGGTATTTCAATGATTTTATTAGACACAAAAGTGTTAACTCCCCATAGCCTGCCATTTCTTGACAGGTTGATCTCATTTTAACAAATCTGAATCTCAGTCACTAAAGGATCCTCCAGATTCCTCCATACTATATGTAAGCTAAATAGTCCAAACTCTCTTGAGAAGACATTTTAAGAATTACTATAGAGACATATAGCTATGTCCCTGGTCCAACCCTATTTAACCGGGTGACCCCATCTGAATAAATTTGAAGCCCAGACCCCAAAGAACCCTTCATACATATCATAAATATCAGTAAAATAGACCTGATGGTCCTTGTGAAGGAAGCATATTAAGAGGGAAACTGTCCTTCGCTTGGCCCCCATTTAAAATGAAAGTGTCAATGACACTGTAGCTCAACTTGGAAAGGGGATAATTTAATGCATTACAGTCAATGGAGCGATTAGGAATGTGGAAAGTTGAATGTCTAATACTAGTTTATAGACATGAAGAGAAAAGTAAAATCCAAGATGGTTGCTGGCGGCCATGTTTTCGGCAGAATGACCCCAAAATGAGTCGTTCCCATCTACATGTCATCGTTAACATCCATGACAAATTTTATGACGATCAGACTAAAGGTACGACCTGCAGCCCGTGCTAAAGAATTTAGTCATACAAAGAGTAAAATCCAAGATGGCTGCTGACGGCCATGTTTTTCGCCAAATGACCCCAAAATGACTCGTTCCCATCTACATGTGAATATTAACATCCATGACAAATTTCATGATGATCAGACGAACAATGGCCCGTGGTAATGGATTAAATTTTGAAATCCAAGATGGCCGTTGGCGGCCATGTTTTTTGTCCGAATGACCCCAAAATGACTGGTTCCCATTTACATTCCAATTTCAACAGCCATGACAAATTTTATGATGATCAGACTAAATGTACGATCTGTAGCCCGTGCTAAAGCATTTAGTCATACAAAGAGTGAAATCAAAGATGCCTGCTGGGCCGTGCTGGCGGCCATGTTTTTTGGCCGAATGACCCCAAAATGACTCGTTCCCATCTACATGTCATTATTAACATTCTTGACAAATTTTATGATGATAAGACTAAAAGTACGACCTGTAGCCCGTGCTAAAGAATTTAGTCATACAAAGAGTAAAATCCAAGATGGCTGCTGGCGGCCATGTTTTTGGGCCAAATGACCCCAAAATTACTCGTTCCCATCTACATGTCAATATTAACATCCATGACAAATTTCATGACGATCAGACAAACAGTACGCCCTGTAGCCCGTGCTAATGGATTGAATTTTGAAATGCAAGATGGCCACTGGCGGCCATGTTTTTTTTTACCGAATGACCCCAAAATTAATCATTCTGGTCTAAATGTTGATGTCAACAGCTATGACAAATTTCATAATGATCCGACCTGTAGACTGCATTGTTGACGCCTTACGTACACACGGACGACAAAGCCATGGCAATAGCTCAAACTTTACAGTTGAGCTAAAAATCTGAATTGCAGTCAAGGAAGAACATTCCATTCTATATAAGCCAACTAGTTCTTGCAAAAATATTTTAATTACTATGTAGTGAAATAGTTAAGTCTCTGCCCTTATTTGACTTTGTGATCCCATTTTCACAAATCTGATAAGGATAAGATTTAAGTTCCCCAGATGAAGTTGGTGATATTCACCCATTGGGCACCTCATTTATGAATTTTATCTTCTGCAAATTAGGGGATATAGAAACTTCCTAGAAGGGAAATTTAACTAACAATGTAAATTTGATACTATAGATACTTCCCAGAAGATGAGGCCTAAGCAGAATGAGGTCTCCAGAGTGTGAATTTGGTGATGCTAGCCCGCTGTGCGGGATAGCATCACAAAAAGCGTATGTTCCTACATTGTGCATGCCTGGCCTCAAACAACACAATGTATTATACAATCAAGCCTTGAAATAGTGCGATAGTGTGTCTGTCATTTGCAGAATGAGGTCCCGAGGGTGAATTTAGTGACGCTACACCGCACAGCGGGTTAGCATCACTAAATTCACCCTCTGGGGACCTCATTCTGATAAGGCCCTCAATTACTATGGAAGACCTAGAATAAGATTGAAGTTCCCCAGTTGAAGTTGGTGATGTTCACCCATTGGGCACCTCAATTATGAATTTTATCTTCTGCAAATTAGGGGATATAGAAACTTCCTAGAAGGGAAATTTAACTAACAACAATGTAAATTTGATACTATAGATACTTCCCAGAAGATGAGGCCTAAGCAGAATGAGGTCTCCAGAGGGTGAATTTGGTGATGCTAGCCCGCTGTGCGGGATAGCATCACAAAAAGCGTGTCTGTTCCTACATTGTGCATGCCTGGCTTCAAACAACACAATGTATTATACAATCAAGCCTTGAAATAGTGCGATAGTGTGTCTGTCATTTGCAGAATGAGGTCCCCTGAGGGTGAATTTAGTTACGCTATCCCGCACAGCGGGTTAGCATCACTAAATTCACCCTCTGGGGACCTCATTCTGATAAGGCCCTCTACTGCTATGGAAGACCTAGAATAAGGTTGAAGTTGGGTGATGTTCACCTCATTTATGAATTTTATCTTCTGCAAATTAGGGGATATAGAAACTTCCAAGAAGGGAAATTTAACTAACAACAATGTAAATTTGATACTATAGATACTTCCCAGAAGATGAGGCCTAAGTAGAATGAGGTCTCCAGAGGGTGAATTTGGTGATGCTAGGCCGTTGTGCGGGATAGCATCACTAAAAGCATGTCTGTTCCTACCTTGTGCATGCCTGGCCTCAAGCAACACAATGTATTATACAATCAAGCCTTGAAATAGTGTGTCATTTGCAGAATGAGATCCCCCAAGGGTGAATTTAGTGATGCTATCCTGCACAGCGGGCTAGCATCACTAAATTCACCCTCTGGAGACCTCATTCTGCTAAGGCCCTCAACTGCCATGGAAGACCTAGGACAAGATTGAAGTTCTCCAGTTGGAAGTTGGTGATGTTCACCCATTGGGCACCTCAATTGTGAATTTTATCTTCAGAAAATTAGGGCATATAGAAACTTCCTAGAAGGGAAATTTAACTAACAATGTAAATTTGATACTATAGATACTTCCCAGAAGATGAGGCCTAAGCAGAATGAGGTCTCCAGAGGGTGAATTTGGTGATGCTAGGCCGTTGTGCGGGATAGCATCACTAAATTCACCCTCTGGGGACCTCATTCTGCAAATGACAGACATGCTATTAGTCCTGATTTGAACAATACATGATATGTTTATAAACATGTCAAGATTGTGTTGGCATACCCAGCATATATACAGTTACAGCCAAAGTAAATGATTCTGTCAAGAATTTGAGTAAATTTTATTTTTGGGACCAGGCCAGGGTGACAGAAGCAGTGCACTTGAGTGAAGAGCCAGAGGGCACAACCTTCATAAATGTAATGGCATTAGTTTTTCAATTTAAAAAAAATGTTTAAACAATATATATATATATATATATATATATATATAATTGACCATGGAGTTAAATACAATTTTTTTTTTTTAATATTCTTTTATTTTTTAATATATCATTTCTTTTCTATTCTTTTCTTTTTTTGTTAAAGAGTTTAATCTGAATGTTGTTTTTTTTGAGTTATGTCCCTGGCCCCACCCACATTTGACCCAGTGACCTCATTTGAACAAATCTAAACCCCAGTCAACCAAGGAGCCTTCATACAAAATAAGACGTTTAAAAGAATTACTATGGAGGGAAAGAGTTATGGCCCTGCTTTCTCAACTAATTGACCTGATGACCTCATTTGAACAAATCTGAATGTGATTCACCAAGGGAACATCCACATCAAATATGAACCCGTTCCGTCTTGCAGTTTTGGCGGAGAAGATGATTCTTGACGGACGAGGAGTGATGACTATAGCTCCACCGGAGACTTCGTCTCGGGTGAGCTAAAACGAGAGGCCGATCACGATCGGCAGATGTTTAACCCATACCTTAGCGACAGCGATGAGCTATTTTCATATATCCTTACCCCATCCTTTTCATGAGTGCAAAACTTTAAACAATTCACACCTTACTATTAATTCACAAGTGAAATCACACTTATTGGGCACCTTGCTCACATTAACACAATGTTAACAGACGTGGCTTTGATTTCAACCTATTAGTGACTCCAACACAGATACATGTATGTCTTATAGAGTTATAAGTCTAATTAAGCTCAATCCATAGTCGGAGAGAAGCACCATAGCTGTTAAATATCAAATAGTTAAGAAATTAGGTAGATAAACATCATAGCAACTCAATTTATCTATTTATTACATTGGAACATGAGACATTACATATTGTGTGGGTTTTTTTATTATCATTGCTATTTTTTTGTTCATAATATCTTGTGTCAGCTGCATATTAAAAATTCATAGCAACCTATTAATATTTCACCACTAAAAAACAATCAATACCTGATCAACTATAGAAGTGAGGGATGTATAGACCTGGATATAAAATATGATTGCTAATGATTGGATATAAATGTTAATTTTCTTGTAAGTTGATCATTAGAAAGATATGTTTGTGAACAGTTTAAATATAATTAAAGTTAAGGTTTATAATATTATCACAACCATTCGATCGATACCAAAATCTATACAGGTGAATAATGTGTCATGATTATCACAGATGTGATTATTTATAGAGTAATCATGCAACAAATATTTAGCTATCACATTGTGTCAACAGGATTGGTGAAGGATGTTAATATATTTAAGCAAATAAACCAAATGACCCTCACTATGCAGGTTAGAGGTGTGTTATCATAAACTGTGCCAGAACTATAAACATAATCAATGGAAATATTTGAGTTATCAAATTGGATAGTAAGGGGTTAATCTTACCCAAACTAATGAACTGATAAACACAGAGTAGTCAACAAAATGCATGTCATTGGATTTAGAAACCCATACAATAAGTCAGTCTCAAGAATCCCAGCACTGTTAATATTATCCTGTAGCCCAAATGCAATTGAGGGAATTTCAAAATAAGACATATCCTCTAATGATGAATTTCAATTGGTCATTTCTTGAAACACTGACTGAACCTGGCTCAAAGTTAAAGTGATAATTTAATATATGTCTATCAGATAATATGAGTCAATCGAATGGGTTAATTTTAATCCCAAATTCATGCAAATTAAAAGTGGATCACCATCAACATGTACATAGAATAGGAGAATGATCAAATAAAAAACATCAGAAGACCATATGATGTGTGCAGAGGGTTAATCATTTTCAATGACATCATATGATGGAACTAAGGAATGCTGTATTAATTATTTTCTAAGTTATAACAACAGTGTCTCTGTAAACAATAATGCCATGAACTGCATGGTTTCAACAGAGAACAGAACTGGAATAAAGAGTCTAACATCAATCAAAGTTTGACATATGTTTATATTAAGTCTGCAGTCACCAGTGGAACTATCAGGTCACTGTGTCCAAAGCAATAAATTATCTCCTTCCAATAACACAGGTGTGTGTTGTGTCTTGTTCTATTCAAATTTAATAGTGCATGGAAAAGATGTATGAATTATAAAGGGCCATAACTCTGTTAATATATACCGGATCAAACCCATATTCGCACTTGATCTGTATTTAGGGGTCAGAAATTCATATACCAAAATTGGTGTCGATCAGATGAAAAATGTTTGAGTCATCCTGGCTTGGATGAATTCTATTTAAAAACAAGAGTGGAAAGGGTTAACTAAACAATACCAAAATCCATACAGATGAAGAACGGGCTAAGAAAGACCTAGGTAAGAAATATGAGGCAGATCAGAAGAAAATTGTTTGACTTTGATGTATCAGATAGCATTTGTGAGTAGGGTTAATTATTTTCTAAACCGATCAACCAATCGATACCAAAAACTATACAGGTGAGCCATGTGTCATCATAAACCTACGTACAAAATATGAACACAATGAGTCTAACAAGGAGCTAAATCTAAAAAAAAATCTAATTTTTTTTTTATTTCTGGAAAAAGGGTCATAACTCCTTTAAAATTAATCGGATCAAACCCATATTCGAACTCGGTCTGTATTTTCGGCTGTGAAACTCACATACCAAATTTGGTTCCAATCAGATAAAAAATGTTTGAGTTATGGCAGAATGCGTGAATTCTAAGTTGAAAAAGGGCCATAACTCGATCTGTATTTTGGGCTGAGAAACCCATATACAAAATTTGGTTTCGATCGGATAGAAAATGTTATCGCATTACTCGTAAAGTGTCTACGGACAGACGGACGAACGACGAGTGGTCAATCCGGACAACGACACTATGTTTACCATACTATGGTATGGGTAAACATAAAAAAACGGTATTTGCAATTAAAGGATCCTAACTTGAGATATCCTCCGGAAAGCGAAAAAGTGAGAAATTTTCTAAGTAAAAAAATAAGTCGAAAATGAGGTGTCACTTTAAAAATATTAAAAAGTCGGACCGAACCTGAATTAGCATAATGCGGAGATGCAGTCCTAAGGAGATTGCATACAGACGCAGTCAATCCTGTATACCCCCCCCCCCCCCATTTTCTTCGAAAGTGGGGGTATAATTAAAACAAGTAATTCTAAACAGGGACATAACTGATGGTTCTCTGACGAGCAAGGCTCTTCACCTTGAAATTTTTAATTGCACACCAAACTCCGTACCATTTTTAAACAAGACAGTCAATGACTGTGGGTAGCTCACCAGACTGTAAGGACTGAGAAGACGGGGACTCTGAAGACGACAAGAGTCAGTACTTGACAGAATCACTTAAGTTCTAAACATGGACATAGCTGGATGTTCTCAAATGAGCAGGGCTCTTCACCTTGAAATTTCTAATTGCACATCACTGACAAATTTCCAACCTCTTATCTTTTAAAGAGGACAACCATACCACAGTACTAAGTTCACAAAAATCACTTTGTACATTCCTCTTAGGTTAAATTTACGACTGGTATCAGTACTTCAAACGTTTGATAATTTACCAACCTGACACCCCCATAAAGTTCAAATTTGTGGCCAATTCGGTCCAACAGTTTAACCTGAAGTAGAAACATATGGACTGATGGTTTAAAAACATACATGTTAGAAAATCAAACCAAACTACGAGAACAGTTCTAACTTATTTTTGGTGTGAACATCTAATCTACAACTAATTTAGTATTGGGCATGAAATTTTTAACTTTTGATCAAAATAGGGGGTCAAATCTCCACCCCTCTATACTCCCTCCCCATTGCCTCAAACATTGCCCCCACCCAGGCTGTCTAGAAATCAATATTATTATACCAGTACCAAACAGCTTAGAGGAGAGTTAAATCTCTTATCTCTGCCCCTATTAGAACTCTTCCATACCTATTTTAAGAATTAATATGTTGTGAAATAGTTATGTCTCTGGCAATGCCCTTATTCGACTTTGTAATAACATTTTCACAAATCTGTCACCCAAGGTAATAGATTGATGTTGTAATTGGGAATTAATGACCTCTAGCAGATCTCCACGAAATGTTTATAAAATGTCAGACTTCACTTGCAATGTTTAATATTTTTTGGAGTTATGTCCCTGCCCACATTTGACCCAGTGACCTCATTTGAACAAATCTGAATGTATGTCACCAAGGCAATATCAACACCAAATAATTTTATTTAATATGAACCCATACGGTCTTATGGTTCCAGAGGAGAAGTTTAAAGAATTGTTGACCGACGGACGAGGAGTGATGACTATAGCTCCACTGGAGACTTCGTCTCAGGTGAGCCAAAAACTACTGAAATTATAGAATGACCCCCCACCCCCCCCCCCCCCCCTTTGGATCCCAGAATGCAAACTTTTCAATGGAAGGGGAAGAACTCCATCTTTAATATATAGAGTTATTCTCTCTGCATTGAAAATAATTTAGCTTTTTACTGCAATCTTGATGACAAAACTCTTTGGCAACTGAATAAAAACAACATGTCCAGTTTATTATACTGGAAAAGTTAATACAATGTTTTGGAGCTTCCTCTTTCAAATGGTATATAATATGGCATATATTTTATATAATGTAATCTGGGGGGTTAAAAAATTAAGTAGTTCACTATTTTATATTCATTTTAGTCTATATAATTAATTTTGAGAAAACAAATTACATCTCATTTAACAAATCTGCTAATTCCACCCCCTCAACCCATGGGGACATTCCTGCAAGAATAGGTCATCTGTGATTTATTTGGATGCTTGTCTACATTTGCCTAACAATATTTCCTTAACCTTGAGAGCCAGTGCATTCTCTTAGGTGAGACTACCTATGCGACACTCACATATATATAAGACAATGCACTGGCATGATACTAGTACCTTGTTATAAAATAATCAATATTGGACAAATATTAAAACTAGGAGCTCATTTCTCTTGATCAATGGTCTATTATTTTATATTCATTTTATTTTAGTATACGTAATTGGTTTTGATAAAAAAATTACATCTCAATGAACAAATCTGAGAAATTTGCCCCCTCCCCAAACATATGTTGAAAAGAACTTTGAAGAGAGAGTTCAAGAGTACGTGAAACCGTTTAGAGGTAAACGGGTGAAACCGTTTAGAGGTAAACGGGTGGAACCGCAAAGTTCGTCCGGGGAATTCAGCCCCGGCCGACCGAGCGAGCAGGTGGACGCCTCGATCGGCCGGGCCTTCGGGTCCGGTCGCCTCGAGGTCCCCGCTGCATGTGGGGACATCCCTGCGAGAATAGGACATGTCTGATTTATTTGGATGTCTGACAAAATTGGCCTAACAATATTTCCTTGATCCCCAGTGTATTCGCTTATATATAGGAGAATACACTGGTGCAGGGTCTTTTTGCTGTACCAGCATAGCTCTGGTAATGAAATGGTTAATACTAATACTATTATAAAATGTGTAAACTATCAAACAGTTAAGAGTTGTATTTGAGATTGCTGTTAAACACATAGGATTAAATTTCATTCACACACCTCATTCTCTCCCAGCCTGATAAATGTGCATATTGAGATAAAAGTTAATAACTTTATAATGACTGGACACACAGCTGTGAGCACTGAGAATTAAGGCTGGTCAGGTCCTGGCATGTCGTACAACTAAAGTGTAAGGCTTTTAATGGTGTGAACCTTGCAAGGATCTGGTGTGGGGGGGGGGGGGGGGGTTTGAGGGGGCAAGGATTTAAATAATTTTTTTAAAAAGAATTATGTCCCTGGGCCCTGCCCCTATTTGACCCAGTGACCCCATTTGAACAAATCTGAACCCCAGTCACCCAAGGTCTCTCTATACCAAATATAAGCTAAATTGGCCAAATATTTTTTTTAGAAGAAGTCATTGTAAGAATTACTATGAGTTATGACCCTGTTTTCTCAACTAATTGACCGGGTGACCTCATTTGAACAAATCTGAACACCAGTCACCCAAGGACCCTCCATACCAAATATTAGCTAAATCGGCCCAATGGTTGTTCTGAACAAGAAGTCGTAAGAATTACTATGGAGGAATAGAGTTATGGCCCTGGCTTCGCAACTATTTGACCCAGTGACCTCATTTGAACAAATCTGAATGAGAGTCACCTAGGGAACATCCACACCAAATATGAACCAATTCGGTATGATGGTTTCAGAGGAGAAGATGTTTTTTAAAAAGTTGACGACGGACGGACAAGGAGTGATGACTATAGCTCCACCGGAGACTTTTTCTCATGTGAGCTAAAAAGACAACCAGGCCAGTCCCGAGTTCGCAGCAAAATTCCTTTTGCACATCCCTCTTAGAATGAAAAGTTACCGGTACTTTAAGCTCTCGAACTTGGAAATTTCCAACCTGAAAACCCCATCAAAGTTAAAAGTTGTGGCCATTTCCGTCCTAATATTCGAACAGCCAAGCCTGAATATAATGTCCCGACATTTGTAGAATGAATTCCCCCAATGGGTTAATTTACTGAGCTAGCATCACCAAATTCACCCTCTGGGGACCTCATTTTGCAAATTAGGGGATATAGAAACAGAAGGGAACAAGAGCATCGCTAGGGCGTGGCAAAATACGCCCTTTAGACATTTCGAATTGTACTACCGCAAAATAAAATAATACTTGGAGCTTACATTTGAAGAAAATCTGATATACCCCTAATTTCAATGCCAAAAAAATGCGATTTCGCAACCAATTGACCTGGTGACCTCATTTGACCAAATCTTAAGTCAATGAAAGTGTCAATGACACTGTAGCTCAACTTAGGTAGGGGAATAATTTAATGGTTGACAGTAAATGGAGGAATAGGAAAGGTGCTAATTGAAATGTCTAACCTGTGCCAAAGGATTTAGTCATGCAAAGAGTAAAATCAAAGATGGCTGCTGTTGGCCATGTATTTTTGGCCAATTGACCCCAAAAGGACTCGTTCCCATCTACGCGTCATTGTTAACATCCATGACAAATTTCATGAAGATCTGACCAATGCTACGACCTGTAGCCTACGCCAAAGGATATAGTCATGCAAAGAGTAAAATCCAAGATGGCTGCTGGCAGCCATGTTTTTCAGCCGAACAACCCCAAAATGACTCGTTCCCATCTACATGTCGTTGACATCCATGAAGTTCCGACCAAAGCTACGACTTTTAGCCCGCGCCAATGGATTGAATTTTGAAATCCAAGATGGCCACCAGCAGCCATGTTTTTTTGCCGAATGACTCGTTCCCATCTACATGTCAATGGCAACATTGATGACAAATTTCATAAACATCAGACAAAAGGTACTACCTGTAGCCCGCGCCAAAGGAAATTGTTGACGGACACACGCACGACAAACCATGGCAATATCTCAAACTTACAAAGTAAGTTGAGCTAACTAGGGAACATCCACGCATTCGGTCTAATAGTTCTGGATAAGATGATTCTTGATGGACGAGGAGTGATTAGTATAGCTCCGGGTTGCCAATAGGTACCGGTACCAGCAGTAATCACGAATTATATCGGTACCGGTTATGATGTCGAGTACGGACGGTTCTACTGATGGTCGATTTATACTAATATACCTCTTAACGAATTAAAGGGTTAATTAAGCAGCTCAACATAACGCCAAACACAACTGCGATGGTTAACGTGATATCGTCGACACATTCAAACATAAAAGGCACAGTATGCCGCACCATGACAACATGTTAAACATAAAAGGCACAGTATGCCGCACCATGACAACATGTTAGAAAACAGACAGAATGCATGCATTGTGTGGGCGCATGTGATCACCAACATTCGTTCATGAATGGGTGATGGGCTAGTTTACGAACTGTCATTCATTCGCGCCCATCATTTGGGCACCGACAAGGCGCAATAGTGCCCAACACCCAAACAAGAGATGGACTGTCGTGGGCATATCTATAACTTATTCAGCATTTTCATATGAAAGTGTCAATGACACTGTAGCTCAACTTGGAAAGGGAATAATTTAATGTATTACAGTCAATGGAGCGATTAGGAATGTGGAAAGTTTAATGTCTAATACTAGTTTATAGACATGAAGAGAAAAGTAAAATCCAAGATGGCTGCTGGCGGCCATGTTTTCGGCCGAATGACCCCAAAATGATTGTATCCCATCTACATGTCATCGTTAACATCCATGACAAATTTTATGACGATCAGACTAAAGGTACGACCTGTAGCCTATGCTAAAGAATTTAGTCATACAAAGAGTAAAATCGAAGATGGCTGCTGGCGGCCATGTTTTTTGGCCGAATGACACCAAAATGACTCGTTCCCATCTACATGTCATTATTAACATCTATGACAAATTTTATGACGATCAGACTAAAGGTACGACCTGTAGCCCATGCTAAAGAATTTAGTCATACAAAGAGTAAAATCCAATATTAACAACCATGACAAATTTCATGATGATCAGACGAACAGTACGATCTGTGGCCCATGCTAATGGATTAAATTTTGAAATCCAAGATGGCCACTGGCGGCCATGTTTTTCTGCCGAATGACCCCAAAATGACTCGTTCCCATTTACATTCCAATTTCAACAGCCATGACAAATTTTATGATGATCAGACTAAAGGTACGACCTGTAGCCCGTGCTGAAGGATTTAGTCATACAAAGAGTAAAATCAAAGATGGCTGCTGGCGGACATGTTTTTCTGCCGAATGACCCCAAAATGACTCGTTCCCATCTACATGTCATTATTAACATTCACGACAAATTTTATGATGATCAGACTAAAGGTACAACCTGTAGCCCGTGCTAAAGGATTTAGTCATACAAAGAGTAAAATCCAAGATGGCTGCTGGCGACCATGTTTTTTGGCCGAATGACCCCAAAATTACTCGTTCCCATCTACATTTCGTTGTTAACATCCATGACAAATTGTATGATGATCAGACGAACAGTACGACCTGTGGCCCGTGCTAATGGATTTAAATTTTGAAATCCAAGATGGCCACGTTTATTGGCGAAATGACCCAAAAATTACTCGTTCCCATCTACATTCCAATTTCAACAGCCATGACAAATTTTATGATGATCAGACTAAAGGTACGGCCTGTAGCCCGTGCTAAAGGATTTAGTCATACAAAGAGTAAAATCCAAGATGGCTGCTGGCGGCCATGTTTTTTGGCCGATTGACCCCAAAATGACTCGTTCCCATCTACATGTCATTATTAACATTCTTGACAAATTTTATGATGATCAGACTAAAAGTAGGACCTGTAGCCTGTGCTAAAGGATTTAGTCACACAAAGAGTAAAATCCAAGATGGCTGCTGGCGGCCATGTTTTTTGGCCGAATGACCCCAAAATTACTTGTTCCCATCTACATGTCAATATTAACATCCATGACAAATTTGATGATCAGACTAAAGGTACGACCTGTAGCCCGTGCAGTGTTCACGCTGTCGGTAGCCAAATTAGCCAATGGCTAATCTTTTTCGAATTTAGCTAATAAAAATTTCATTTGGCTAAACTTTTTTTTAACCCCAAATGGAGACTGAAAGCATGGAGTCAGAAAGCTAATTCATAAAAGCGCTCAATAGATCGACATTCAAGACGAAGTTAGGTGACGTATTTCATTAATTTCGTACTTATGAAATATCGTTCCGTAACAGCAAAAGGTAAGCTCTAACATTTAGTGTACAGTAAACATATTTCTATTTCCAAATCTAACATAAATTTTGGCAAGTGGGTTTTCAATTCTGTGATGTGAACGATCTAGTCCGAAAATATCGAAAGTGGGAATATATTGCCGACTGTACAAAGGGAAACCCAATCGCGGACAGTACAAAGGGAAACCCGATCGACAACTCTGTCAACCAAGCGATCACACAGTGATATGCAATCATCTTTAGTTTTCACAAGACGGACAATCAAAGACGCATGGACAATAAACCGACCGTGGTTGAATCATGACAATGTGAAGAAAGCAATATATTGTAAAGTGTGCATTGACACTGGTATATAAGCAATTTGTTCGTAACAGGCTCAGGCTGTTTTAATCTGGAGAAAAATTACGTCATTCTGCACGAAACAGCAAAAGGTTATTATTTTACATTTAATCCCCTAATCCTCCATTGTCTGTCTGGTCACTCACGGGACTCCCGCACAATGTATGTTTATGATGACATTGTATTTATGACGGTCAAGGTTTATGAGCACCAAGTGTAAGACAATAGCTTAATCAGCCAAATGTGAATCACGACAGATATTTTGTGGCTATTTGTCGTCAATACCGATACGGACAAAATAATATGCATGCTTTTATGACAGATTGTAATTTGATAATGGCATAACAATATTAAGTTATTAGTTTCCAGATGTCACTTAGATATTTTCGCAAGGATAAATATTTAATGATTATAAAAAAGATATTGATATAAAACAAAAAAATAACGACATTAAGAAGGACAAGATGGCTGCTGGTGGCCATGTTTTTGGGCCGAATGACCCCAAAATTACTCGTTCCCCATCTACATGTCAATATTAACAACCATGACAAATTTCATGACGATCAGACAAACAGTACGCCCTGTAGCCCGTGCTAATGGATTGAATTTTGAAATGCAAGATGGCCACTGGCGGCCATGTTTTTTTACCGAATGACCCCAAAATTAATCATTCTGGTCTAAATGTTGATGTCAACAGCTATGACAAATTTCATAATGATCCGACCAAAGGTACGACCTGTAGACTGCATTGTTGACGCCTTACGTACACACGGACGACAAAGCCATGGCAATAGCTCAAACTTTACAAAGTAAAGTTGAGCTAATAAACGAAGATGAATAACTATAGCACAAAAAAACAAAACAGTTGAATGTGCCATTAAATGTCCTCATAGTGGTGAACATCCATACAAAATTTCATTGAGATCCGAGCATTACTGTTCAAGTTATGACCTGAACAGACATCGGATGGACCAAACAGCCGCGTCCAGATAAACAAACTTGAATAACTCTAGAATGGAAAATCCGAACAAAAGATGGAACCCTCTATTTAATGTCCTCATAGTGGTGAACATCCATACCTAATTTCATTGAGATCCGAACACTATTGTTCAAGTTATGACATGAACAGACATTGGACGGACGGACAGGTGCAAAACAGTATACCCCCCTTTTTTTTTAAAGGGGGTATAATTACCATCCATGGATATATGACATGGATGTTGACACTGCAGAACTCGAGTGACGGGATATTTGTGAACT
The DNA here is from genome assembly GCA_032622095.1 of Siphonodentalium dalli. Taxonomy (NCBI): domain Eukaryota; kingdom Metazoa; phylum Mollusca; class Scaphopoda; order Gadilida; family Siphonodentaliidae; genus Siphonodentalium; species Siphonodentalium dalli. The sequence continues at coordinate 205,917,031 of CP136061.1, forward strand.
TGCGAGTCGTGACATGGAGGCATGCCAAGATGGGCAACCAGGGCAGAGTTACCAGACGTATTATGACAATGAACACATGAGCGAGATCTAGTGAGTTTTATTTTCCCTTGTTTTAACTTTTATTGCGATCTAAAGTTAATGCCAGTGTATTTGACTACTTTCTCTCAAAATATATTTTCGAACAAGCGAACTACAACTAGGCTTACTGAAAACGACTTTGGTTTCATTGGGCGACATTTATGAAATTACAACATGCGAGTGATATGGCAGATTAGTGAGTTCTCCAATTAATTACCACACAAATATGGGGTACCGTGTATCCATACAAACCTACAATTTTAGCCGGCCCAGTAGTCAAACATGCACGTCTACAATCGTTACACTCTGTATTCCGTCTTTTTAAAAATCCTCCCTTTGCGACTTGCCGCAGACAACAACTTGATTGTAAATGTCGTGATTTTTTTATTTTCGTTCTTCGACTAAACCTCGATCTTTACCAATAATTGATTCCACGAACCCAAAGTTATTTGCAGTATAAAACTTCACTCAATGAGTACCGATACCGACCCAGTTTGCGGTACTGAACATCACTACGGAACCGGTTCCGAAAGTTATGGTAGTCAGTAATTCGGCAACCCTGCTATAGCTCTGTACCCTGTAGTATCACCGGCCCCGTTTGATCCAATGTTAAGCCCAGTTAATTTAATTTAATTTTTTTTAAGGAAGTTCAATTTAAAAAGAAAAAAATAATCTTATTTCCGAAAATAGGCCTCAACTCCGTTATAAAAATCCATAATCGAAAATCAGTATTTTGGTGGCCGAGAAACTCTTTTCCAAATTTGGTTCTGATCAGATAGAAAATGTTATTGCACCACGAGTCAAGTGTCCAGGGACTGACAGAAGAACAAAGAGTGGTCAATATGGACGTCAACACTGTACCATGCTATGGAATGGGTAAACAAATATTTGCACAGATTAGTTGGTTCAGTACGCTTGTTTCGCACCAATTGAGTAATGCCAGGGAAAGAATAACAAGCATCGTTCCAGTGACTCCTCAGTATATTTTACATTTATAATACATTTGCAGTGACTAACTGCTCCAGAAGACAGAAATACTGGAATGCCACGAAAAACATCAATATCTGATGATGGAATCTAACTTAAAATGTCTATAGCTCAATGCCGAGCAGTCTTGTTTTTCCATCTTAATCTTGAACAGGTTGTTTGGATATTCACAAGTTGTAGGAGAGATCCTGAATTAAGTGAGAAGGGTGGTCGGTTCCCAATGTTGTCTTGGTCCTGCAACAAGACGAAAAACAATTATCAAATTTATGACATGTACGGGTACAACCAAGAGCCTGTAGGGACAAGATTTAAACCCAAGTTTAATTAACCTAAAAAGTTAATTTTCAATGTCATTATTAATATAGAACAATAACATTTCAAAGGTTTGAGAACAGCTGAATGTCGCCAAACCCTTTGGAGAGTATCTGTAACGTCATATACATGACCTCATGTGTAAATTTAAAGTCAACATCATAGCAGTAACTATTAATAAGTTCAGGTCAAACGGGTCCAATAATTTGTTTTAATATATATGAGCATTTTTTTGTTAACGTGTGTTATCATAATCGATTGCACTTATACATTTGGGACATCATATTAATCAAAATGACTCTTATACAAATCATTTATAAATCGGATGATTTATTGAGGTTATGTCTAAATAAAATAACACTTCCTGAAACGACATATCATATGTTGTTCTACTCCTCAACCGATAGAAGACATATATAAGACATATATGTCGTTCTACTCGCCAAAGGGTTTACCAGCATTGGGCACTATAGAATACTTATCTCTGTATGATAATGGCTTATAAAGACTTGTGCTCAACCAGTACATGGGACAAAACATGTAGAATTCAAGGCTCAAAATAAGTGGCCAGTCAGTCATTGTCAGATGAAAAATAGCTTATGTCCAGTGCTTTTTTATCTGTCTGACATTTTGTCCAATGCAAATTTTAAAACAATCTATGTTTTGGCATGTCCAAGAATCCACTACTGGCCAAATAGGACATTGATAGTAATAAATAGTTGTTTTTAATTTCAGAATGAATATAATTGTCGTTTGCGAATTGCATGTGTATTTATTAATCAATGTAAAGTTTTGAAAAAATAAAATACAATGCCTTTATTCCAGCTGGCGATTGGAACTGTAGTAGAGATGAAGTGCAATTTAAATGCCATCATGTGGTTACTACTCAATGACCAGACCAATTTTTCTTCGACGTAAACGAGGTTTCGATATCGGGACTAATACCGGTTTACATCAAAGTATGTTTCCCTTAAACTTCTATCAGCTTATAGCGGACTTTAATGCCCATATCCTGGGCCGGGATAATTTTTTTCAATTTGAATCCATACAAATCAATGGACAATACTATGTTTATCGGAAAGAGCAATAAGGAAAGCATCACGATTATTGGTTCCTGTGCAGTATAGTACAATAGTCTGATGAAGCTTCTTACCCTTTAAACTCTCTACTCATGTCCCACTGCATCGTCTAGTAATCTCCATTCTGGCTTCTGCAATTAAGAGGTTATCTATTAGACCAATTTCCAAATCTGAACAAAAAATAAACCATCAGGCCGTGTGATGTCATTTAGGGGAATCATGTTCTGCATACTATGTGATCTCAGTACAATCAGATTATAAAAACAAATATTTTGACACAACAAAGTTGCTTTAATTAAATTAAAGACATATTAAACACCAGATACCGACCTTCATGCCACATATTGATATTAATTACACATAAATTTCAGAAAGCAGTCTCATTGAAACAAGACCAAGATTTCATTACAATCAACACTGTCTATAGTCTCCCATGGAATAAATTATTTCAAACTTTTATAGGAAACATGCAAATGAAATTACTCAAGGCCCAAGAATTAAAAGAATGTGATGATTCGACCAATAAATAGCTTCCTGCAAAAGACATTTACTACAAGGCCTAAAAAAAACAAGAGGTGTCCACTCGAGTGCTAGCATACCCCCACCGTGACAAATTCAACCCGCTTTATCCGTAAACCCAACAAAAAAGATTTTTAACTTTAAAGAAAAATTCGGAATAATAATATCGATATGGTGTCGCAAGAAGCTTGTACATAAATTTTTTTCTATATTTTAAACAATACGTGTTTATTACTTGATATGAGCCCACATTATGGACTTCTTAGTCTCAAGTAGGGTCCTGCGAATTGGATATTTTGATCGAATCGAATATCGAATCAAATTCACTAAATCAAATCTAATATAATCACACAAAATTTCTCTAGTTTGCATGTACATGCAAAATTGCAAATCGGCATTCGGAAACACCTGTTATAAACTTGGAAGACGCAACAACAGTCTCGTGTAGCCTCTTCATGTATTGGTTTTGATGCTTCTTGAACAGATGATTCCATAGATGGGTCATTGTCCCAGATGCTTGCGATTTATACACCATGCATGTTGCATTCATCACACGTGCCTGCAGCTTTATCATGTTTAAAATAAACATGAATGATGGACGACATTTTGTCCATTGTAAAAGAAAACTCCGAAACTGAAAGTAAACTTCAAAAGAGAACAGTGCAAAGTGCAAAACTTGGAAGTGATACGATCAACTGCTCTCGTAAAATTAGCAGCACAATGGAATCACTAAAATTCCGTGCTCAGAAATGCTAATTAAAGTGGCATATAATAAGCTGAGATATAAAATTATCACACGCTGGGTACTACCACAGTAATGGGACTACTGGCCTCAACAAACTAGGCCAATCACATTTAAAATAGGCATATATTATGCCAAGATATTTAACACGCGTTTCCCCGACGAGATTCCGCATCATCGCTAGTATACTATAGTGAAAAAGTGAATCAAAACATATGCTCAATTTAAAATATGACCATCCGGGCAATGTAGGAACATGGGACACAGACCACTGATCTGTTGGCGATTGTTGAGTATATTTCACAATCAAAAATTCAAAGCCAAAATGCACTTTTCGACACCAGGAACACGTGTTGTTTACATTCTCACCCATATTACATAACACGGAATCGAATAGACGATGGATAACGCTATCGGTAGCCCAGTCTCATTGCTATTATAATTTACCGCATCGTCGGTCCATTGGCTATCTGCTAGCTTTTGCAACCATTTTAAAGCTATATAATTCAGACGTATTTAGTCGTCCTAATTGTTGGCCATGTACAATAAGAATTATAATGTGCATATATACATAATTTTCTGGAATTAAATGCCACAAACAGCTAAGATCGACATGTGTACTTGTCCTGAAACGGCCTACTTTTCCATCATAGTATATTCGAAATTTCGAGTTGGCAATTTCGACTCTAATCGAATCTCGAATATTCGCAGGAGCCTAGTCTCAAGGTGGTCAACCCATGGAATATAGAAACGAGCTGGAATATAGAAACGAGAAACTCAGATTCAAAGTTACAGATGATATATATTTCTTTCTTCATTAAGAATATCAAATGCATTCCGCTGTGTGGTGATTTCCATAGCATCATGTTCGATCTGTTTTTCCACGATCTCTCCATCACCGCAAACAAACTATATGGTTTATGTTGAATCCTGACAACTCCTCAACATTTATGTCGAACGGCACTGACTCAGCCGATGTACAGCACCTCACTTTAACATCACTGAAGTCGGTCTTATCCGGATGGATTAAAAAGAAGAGTTCTTCAATTTTGTCTTCGTTGTGAATCGATCTGATCTCTTTATTTTGCTTCGGCAGTGGACAATTAGTCCAGATAGATAGCCACAACAACGTGCTGGCCTATGGAGGTAGCCATTGTTGCTGTTGTGGTGTGAATTATGTTTACTTTCCAAATCACCGGCTGTTTTCAATGGGAGATATCTATTTATAGTGCGTGGGTATTTCCACCGGAAGCGACAGCCGCACTTTTATCTCTTAAATGCGTGAAACATTCAGATACAATTTGTTTTTTATGTCAGTTTTTCGATCGCAATAAAAAGTATACTCGGCGCTTTTAAATAGGGTAGGTCGGGTTAGCGGAAGCAAACGTCTTTTTTTTTAGGCCTAACTTTTTTCACGCAAGCCACATCTGCATTGTTTGACTGCAAGTTTTACCCAGTTATATACCACATGTTATGTCCCGCTTGTTAACTGATCAAATGTTGACAAAGTTACCCATATAGCAACAGTTGTGGGTTCAACAAGACATTCAATGACTAGTCGCTGACCAGAATATCAAGACAGACTTTAAAGTCTAATGCACTCTGTTCAATTCAAATTAACTTTAAAACATGTTGGGAAAGACGTAGAAGAAGCCAATATAGAATTTCATGCAGTTCTAAAGAAAAATGCCAATTTCAAGGGCTGGTTAAATCTGTATCTGTCCATTTTTGAATGTCCAGCCATCTGACCAAATCAGCCAAGGATTATTAGCAAACAATATGCAATCTGGGTTCATGATTAGATGGCTATTGGCAATATAATCGCGACCACAGGTGGCACATGATGTTCGATTGGTTATCAGAATATAGGATATCATGTATCCCATATGTCAAATATAACGAATTATGAAAATATAAAATACAACGAAAGTGAAATAAAAAATGCAGCGAAATATAGAAATTATTACTAATGAAATAACGAGATATTTGAAGGAGTGTTTAACCCTTTACCCAACAAACCGGCCAAATAAAGCTTCAACAGCCTAAAATATCTTCGGTCTGTCTCAATAGAACCATACAAATATGGATATCATTGGAACCGGCTCCTTGACCACATTGTGATAGTTACAGTTATACCCTGTGCCAATGCATTCTCTTATATATGCGAGTCGACCATAGGTCGCCTCGCATATATAAGAGAATGTATTGGCCTAAAAAAAATATTTTTTTAACACTTTTTCTTACATTCTTTAACAATTTTATAATTTTTAATGTGTTAAGCCAATGCATTCTCTTATATATGCGAGGCGACCTATGGTCGACTCGCATATATAAGAGAATGCATTGGCACAGGGCCCTTCTGTTGGGTAAAGGGTTAAAGAGCGTAACCCAAACTCCCCACCCACCCAATATTTTATATATTTCACCCGAGTTGATCAAATGAGGTGTTGGAATTTTATACAAATCGCCGTTATTTCATCAAAGTACAATCATTACAGAGTTATCACCCTTCAGATTAAATATACTCAATAGAAACCATGTATGCCACCTGTGGTCACGATTATATGCCAATAGCCATCTAATCGTGAACACCGATTAACTATCTTTTGGTTATATATATTAGTGTGCATATTAGGTGGACCAAATATATTTATGTCCCCTTCAAACCAAAATAATTTCACCTAGCTAACTGCCGGCTTACAAACAACCACTTCAGAGGACATGGGCATAGATCCGGGAATTTATTTGATCATTCGGAAACAAATTTACTGACATCAAAGGACCTTTGAAAACAGGCATATATTTATTTACCTGTAATTATCAGAACGCTCAGCACGCTCTGCATCGCAGTCTCGGGAGAGGTGACCAGACTTTCCACAGTTGTAGCACTTCCTCCTGTCATCACTGAAACACAAATAAACTCATTAACTTAAGATTATTACATTAACAGCACTGGTCTCGTAATTCAATAGTACAGGCGATTTATGAACTATGTAGTGGCAATGACACTGTAGCTCAACATTGAAGGTGATTAGGAATGCATAAATTTTATATGTCAAAGTAATACTAGATGTAAACATGAAGATCTATATTTAAATTAAAATCCAAGATGGCCACAGGCACCAAAATTTTTCAACAAAATTCTGAAGGGTGTGCCGTGCTGTGCCGATCAGGGTTGGTGATTTTTTTATCTTCCAACTGTTATGAAAACATGTAATTGTGGAATGCCTCTGATAAATGAAGGTTCTGAAAGGTGTTGCCTATTCTATTCGAGGCTGGATTAATCAGAATTCTGCAATTGAATTATTTTTTGCATACCAATGAAACACGCTTAGGTACGTACTTAAACTTCTTTAATTAATAAATTTAGTCAATTTTAGCTGAAAACTAAATATATTAACAATCATGTTTGCTCAGTGACTTGAGTTAGATGGCAGAGTATATGGTAGAGCTATTCAGTTAGCATTTACATGTATGGCAATCGGAAAAGGGGGAAAGAACATTAAACAGTGTATAATGGGGCATGCTGAATCTGAGTGAAGTTACAATGCTACAAAGCAGAACAGGCCGTTGCTGGAACAGTTAATATTGTACCATGCAGTACATGTATGCCTGTAGTTTTATAGGGTTGATAAATACATGTACTGTACAATTTCATATCTGTTAGGCCAAACTTTTTTATTTTACTGCTTTACAGATCCACCAACCCTGTTTTCTGTGGCCCGACAAGAAAATAAAAATAAAATATAATTTTTATTTTTACAGCCGACAGCTGTTTCTGTATCAGTAACAAATTATCTAACCACATTTCACTGATTAAAGAGGCATAGGACACACCAACTATAGATATCTCGGGTTTAATTACTTTTAACTACATCCAAGTTTAAAACTGAGAAGTCAGCTTGAGTTTATGTGTCGGGCCACCAAGACACCTGTATGCTTTCTATAAATCTTGACGATGGCCTTTAGAATACATTTTGTATTCCTGGGAATTTATGGTGATCTTTATGACTGAAGACCAATAACAGTCGACAAGGTTTCTTAGATAGGAATGACAAACTAATGAGTATGTGGGTTTGCTCAAGTTGCACATTCACTTTTTATCACTACCACTAATCTCATCATTCCCATGTGTGTATTAATCCTCTCTCTATACTAACTAAATACTCATTGACCAGACAAGTAGATTCCTTAGGAAATATTCAGATAATAAGTTCAACAAGTTCTAAACTTATTATCTGAACATTTCCCACCAACTAATAGGAAACCTTCTGCAAATATATTATGTCGGCTACTTATTTTTCCATGACATCCATCCAGATGAATAATGGACTTTTTCAATGTATACATTATAACTGAATGGGGGGGGGGAGTCCATTTATTCAATAATGAACAAAAACAAACCCTTTATTTCTGGATTTTTTCAATATTATTCAATAATCTGAGCTATGTTTCAAATAATAGTACTGAATTTGAATTTTGTGATATACATCCAAAACGTGTTCTCTATAAATGACTGACAGAGAATTATAAAGACACTGTTGCCACCTTGGCGAATGTCCACAAAAAAAACGAGAGGCCGATCATGATCAGCAGATGTTTAACCCATACCTTGGCAATAGCGACTAGCCATAACTGATAATTTGTCAAAGAATTAATCCATATATCAGTACCCAACTTGAAATCAAAAGCTCAAATAATTTGTCTTAAGGGGTTAAAGTATTTGGGTTGGGGAAGAGTAGTTTTAAATCTCATAACTCTGTCCCTATTCACACAAGGACCTCTCACTGTGAGATCCAATGGTTTAGTGATTTCGGAGGACATGTTTAGGAGCTTAAGTTGACTCATTGGAAGCAAAAGTGATAAATCCCTATCTTTGCCACGCCAGATATTCAAAATTTATTATTCACTTCTAAAGAGAAATTATAATTGTTGACAAGCCAGACTGCTTAGAACGACATATGTAGGGGATTCCATCTCGTATTTAAATGGTACTTTAATTACCCCCCCCCCCCTTCTCCCCAGTTATTTGTTTATCTCAAACATGGACAGATATAAGATCAGATCTGACCTGTGTATTAAATAAGATTAAGTGTTTCATAACAGGGGTGTATGGTTTTCAAAAATATATGTAGTTTATACAATTCAAAAGTATTATCTATATAATGTTATACAGACATAATATGATGGGGATGCTGGCCCCTATGACCACTAAATCGTTCATATAAAAGAAAGTAAGTTAGCACTCATTTGAATGGTTTAACACATTACAATGTTTTACAAGTAAAAGCACTAAAAGCCACAACCTTCAATGTTAATCTTCCAAGTGCTCTGTGGCCCCTAAAATTCAATCAACCATGAAAATGTGAACAAATGGGAAAATAAGGTTCCTGGAAATACTAACATCTACCATATTGATTTTCAAAACAAGTCATCACTTACGATAGTCATGTATATTTATCTGCCTGTTTCCCATTGCATAGATAAATCATATAAGCTATCAGCTGTTTTAATTTCAAATTGAAAGCGCGTGTCTGAAGGGTTAATATATTTTTCAACAAGAGCATCGCTAGGGCGTGGCAAAATACGCCCTTTAGCCATTTCGAATTGTACTATCGCAAAATAAGATAATACTTTGAGCTTACATTTAAAGAAAATCTGATATACCCCTAATTTCAATGCCAAAATGTGGTCAAATTCTAAGTCGAAAAATGGCCATAACTCATGTAAAAACAAGTGCACCGCTGGGCGGAGGTAACGCCCCCGACTGTACAATCAGAGAAACTTTCTGGTTAAGCGCTATAAAAATGCCACATGTTGTTCTATATTAGCTTCAAATTTGGTCTGGTGCCACAAAATAGAAGGAAAACTGAATTTTCTTTAAAAAAAAACTGAATTTTTTAAGTCGAAAAAGGGTCATAACTCTCACAAAAATTATCCGATTGAACCGAAATTTTACCTTTGACGGGTTTTGCAAATAAACAATCCAAAATCAAGTTATCATCTGGAAACCAAAAAAGGGGTGTAACTCTGGAAAAAATGGGTGGACGAAACCACGGCTATGAGGAAATCTTGTCCCCCCGGCTGGTCTATTAGCATACCAAAGATCAACTGAATTGAGTTAGCGAAACCAAAGTTATGAGTTGAAACGTTCGGACGGAGGGCTCCACTATATACCCCCAAATCTCCATCGGAGATCGGGGGCATAATAATTAGACTTGGCGTGTAGTTTTAGCTGGGAAATACACATACCAGCTTTGGTTCAGCTCAAATAATAAAAACTGGAGTTGTCGGTCGGAAACCAAAATGTTCTGAAATTGGTCAAATTCTAAGTTGAAAAAGGGCCGTAACTCATGTAAAAAATACTTGGACGGAACCCATATTCGAACTTGGCCTGTATCTTTAGCTGGGAAATACACATACCAACTTTGGTTCAGATAAAATAATCCAAACTGGAGTTATTGGTCGGAAACCAAAAATGTTAACACGGTAAAATTCTAAGTCGAAAAAGGTCCGTAACTCATGTAAAAATAATTGGACATAACCCATATTCGAACTTGGCCTGTATCTTTAGCTGGGAAATACACATAACAACTTTGGTTCAGATCAAATAATCCAAACTGGAGTTATCAATCGGAAACCAAAAATGTTAACGGACGGACAGACAACATAATACGACCTTTTTTCAAAAAGGGCGTATAAAAATCAATTAATCAGTCAATAAAATTTAAATCCACCCCCCCCCCTCGAAAAAGGGTCATAATTCCTTTAAAATTAATCGGATCAAACCCATATTCGGACTCTATCTGTATTTTGGGTTGTGAAACTCAAATACCAAATTTGGTTCCAATCAGATAAAAAATGTTTGAGTTATGGCAGAATGCGTGAATTCTAAGTTGAAAAAGGGCCATAACTCTAACAAAAAAATCCGTAAAGCAGAAAAATAAAAAAGTTTGGCGTTATCCAATTTGTATAGTTTATTCATACTCGAGTTATAGTTCAAATTCGATCTCCCATCTAGAAGTGATCCTAAACATGACTAAATTTTCAAACAATTCTCCAATAAATGCGGCCACAAGTTGTGCCGATGGATTCAAATTTGGAATCAATGGGTGCATTCATGTTTTCAACAAATTTCTGAAAAAATTTATGCCTTTCATCTAGAGGTCACCCCCTAACATCCATATGAAGCGTCAGACGATTGTATGAGGGACAGGGTTTGTACGGGATTTCAGTTTGATTCAAGGACTGTCAAATTCAAGGACTTGTCCACTATAATAAATGACAATTCTAACAGGTTATAACATTCCAGGGCTTAAAACCATTAGAACCATAATCATGATTCTTAGTTTGATTCTCATAAACGCGAGGCCGATCATAATCGACAGATGTTTAACCCATCCCTTGTTGATAATTGCTATGATCGAAACCATAATGACGAGTTTTGATGTACTAAAACAGTACACACAACTTATTTGAATTGACACATTACGTGTACATTTCGCATAGTACTTTTCTTATATTCCAAGGACTGGTTGTTCAATTGGAGTACTATTCAAACTTCAAATTCATTTATGTTGCGAAAAATAAGGTGCAAATTTAAATATGAGTAAGGTAGTCTTTAAATTTACACAGAACTATTTTCGTTGCATCTGATATAGCAGTTTCAGTTAATAGTTCCTGAAGATGTTTGTGCGTGTGTATATTAAAGGCAACCATGACAAATTTAAATCAAGCAGAACAAACTGCATCATTAAATAGTTCAGGGAATCATGGAACAAATTATAACCACAACCGCATAGGTTACAGAGTTCAGGGCAAAATAAAATAAAAAATGTGTGCATTTTGAAGTTGAACATTTGGGATGACATGCACGTATTAACTCAACCTGTATATGACCATGCAGTCAAGCACTGGCGCTCCAGGATTGTGGATACAGATGTTCGTGCTTTCAGTTTACCTTCAGCAGCCCTCATATTGGTTACGGCAATCGGCAATGCCGAAGCAAACAGGAACAGGCAAGCAGTTGCTGTAGTGGATTGCCGAAGCCAACAAATCTTGACCGATGAGGGCTACTTCAGTCTGTAATATGTGAAAGCGTTACAAGAATTGCAACATGGAATATTTTACCCTGATTAGTTACTTTGCATGTTAATCATGCCATTAAGATTGGTTGCCAATCTTTTATAATGTCCGACGCATTAACATAACACTATTTCCATGTGGTTTGTTGTAAACTCTGGAGGGAGTTTTACTATTTTTCTCACAATTTGAAGTGATGGGGAAACACTCGGGTAGGGTGATCAAATAGAAGTGGAGAATAACGTGGTCGTAACTTACGCCAACGCAACGCGGTCTTTGCGTTTGATAACGCGTTGGTGATACGTTACAACCGCGTTTGAAATAAACGGACCGCGTTGAAGTGCAACGCAGACCGCGTTTACTTTAAACGCATTGCGTTAAGGATCAACGCACACACGTTGGAGATTACAATCACCGCGCCGAAAAGTAAACAAGACGATGAGTCATGTTATTTGGTTTTATACTGTTCCAATTTTTTTTGGATTTATTTCCGATGACCTACATGTATGATTAATTTAGTGTAATTTCACCACTCACCGAAAATCACATATCTACGCATTCGTTCCAAAAAAGGCAGTTTATTTGCGGCTTTTGACTCGTGTTAGACTTTGTCATACATGTATACATCATTGTAATAGTGTATCGCATGGAGCGGTCGTGTTTCCCAATGTATATGGAATAAAACACTACGCACGAAAGTATTGCCATTCTGTATATGTCCGCTATAGAAATGCTGGCTGCTGGAAAGTAAACATGCATGTACATCAGGGACCAGCCGAGATGGCGACGTGTGCGACTTCTTCGCCCTAGCGCCGTCCGCTTCGCCTTATTTTTGCAGTCGGGCGAAGTTCAAGTCGCCCTGAAAATTCCAAAGTTGACTGACGAAAATCGGCAAAATTCCCCAAATAATTTATGATAATTTACAACTGTCAACAGTGATTGCACACAATACTCCACTATCAGGGTGTTGTAAAACAATTAACACCTGTATTGCTCCAATCTGGAAGCATGTTGACAACGGAGTCTGATTACTGGCAGCTGTGAAAACATCGTCGGGCCTCAAGTGTTAATCTGGTTGTTGTGATTTTTAGATTACCGTGATTACCACACCTTACAATGAAGATTACAACTCACAGCTCTCACAATGTGTCAGTTCATCACTCCCTCTATGGAGTTTGGTTAAAGAAATTTTAAAACAAATTAATTTGTGAAGCATATTAAATTTTCAAACGGGATCACTAATAGAGCGCAGTGAAAGTGTTCTTGATTTCGTTTCGTTTCGGTTTTATAAATATTGTTGGCATTTTTAAAAACCCGAAAAATATGAAATAAAATCTTGTCATTCTCCCACAATTACGATATAAAATGCTGCTATCCTCACAATTATGTTTGGGTATTATTAATAGTTATTAGGGTCATGAAGTGAACATAAAGACTCCATATTTCAACCATTGTTTCACAAGTTTAATTGACACATTACATTTCTCCTATTTTCGTTCTATAGCGACTCCTGTCGTAGTACTGTTCAATTTAAGTTTTGTAGACTCACTTCGCCCTATAGAACGGCCACTTCGCCTTATTTTGATAGTAGGGCGAAGTCATTTCGCCCTGAAAATATGGTCTAGGCTGGTCCCTGATGTACATGTCGTTGCAAACGGAACAAAGAATATATCTAATAGGCTTATCAACAGTAAATAAACCACTATTAACTATCATTCTGGTTTGTAGTCGGTTAACTTGGTCAACTATAATAGATTTAAAACGCGCAGTGTAAGCATGTTTGTCGTTTCTCCGCAGCAGTATGTCAGTCTCCGTTCAGGGTGTGAATCTGACTAATTAGAAGATAAATTTTCAAATGTGGGTGGAGTTACAGAAAAGTTATCTGGTAGTGGTGGTGTGTTTGTTTTTTTTAGCGGGACATTGAATTACCGTATATATTTTGTGCGGCATAGACTTTTGAAATCAAATTGGTAAGCCATTATGTGTAGACTTATGATTTGAATAGCTGATATTTCATGATGTACTTGTCAGCAGAAATGTAACGAATTTCGGAGAATAATGTAAATAAATGTGCAAAAGATAAAATGCACAGGGGGCTGGGAACTTTTTATTATATTAATTTTTAATTAATGTCATAATAAAATGATGAAAAAAATATGTCCCAGTACCCCTGTGTGCACAAGATATCATTGCACGTTTATCTAGCGGTGGTTATGTTGCAGAATGTGTGCCGTTTTTGCCACCGTCTATCGTACATGTATCATACCATGAACTACATGTAAAGGTTTCTATAATTGACATATGAGGTTTTTATGACCAGATATCGGCTTTCACTTGTCAGTCTTGCAAAAATTCAAATTATCGCTTCTTATAAAAAGCGTCCATATTTCCACCGAAACGTGGTATGTAATAAAGAGCGTTTAAATTATGATAGTTTGTACTAGTTTTCAATGTAAAACCATAATGTATGTAAATATAGATCGATGGTAAAACGGTGAACATTTTTGTGTGTTTTCGCGATTTCTGTGATGGTGACTACATGTATATTAAAGATTTATTTCAACCCGAGATGCTAGAAAAAATACAATTTTGTCTAATTTGTCATCGATTGCGTGGGACCACGCTTGGATCTTCAAATGTATATATGTTTTCAAATATTTGATGAAGACAAATAAATAATTGAATTATAGTGATTTAATTCTGGTAAGAAAAACAGAATTTAACAGAATTATTAAACTTATATACTACATGTAGTATACTACGGAAAAAATAAAGTTAATATTTATCATATGATTGTCTTTATATACAATAGCGGACAATTACTGAAACGTACATGAAGAACTCCAAGCCGTTTGAATACGATTTCATTATTTCGTCATCATGGAAATAACACTACCTCATCGAGTGGCAATTGTGATGCACGCTGCCCACCAAAACCGACGAAGTTATTACAGCACAGTGTGTTCAATCGAGAATTCTGTTTGAGTCACGGGTATCAATTTCAATTTTAGGCCCAGGTAATTTCCTGTTTGTAAAAATCGACACTGGCTATTTACCGAAGACATGCCCCTATTGTGTTTGACCTCATTGACACCGCTGTCAATCATTCACGGCAGGCGTTTGATCCGCGGTCTGTCAGTGAAAGTGACAAATCATTGGTTACCAAATCAGAGCGCTGTTTGTTTCACAGGAATTGCACAACACATGGATAATTAATATTTTAAATTATTTGCATCGATTACCCACGTGCATGTACATGCGTGTTTTAGTGTACCATCACGAAGATTTCAAATGACATCTGACCCTTGGCGTACAGGTTACCGACCTGTATTAGGCGACTCTGAATATTAAATATTCGAAGAATACATGTACATTGCTACGTTAACTCAAATGTTTTGTTTGTTAGAAATGTCAATTGCATCTCTATTAATTCGCGCAGCGCGATCAATGTGATCTGCATTTATTTATTACATGTTTTTTTTGGGGAAAAATTCTAAATGTAAATGTAAAACACTATCGCAAATAAATCCTGCATTACCCAAGCAGGGTTCATACAGGTTCCCAAAAACTAAATTTAAGCACCTTTTTAATGACTTTACTTACCGTTATACTCTAATCATCGAGGGGCGCCTGTGGTGCATAAGATACTTATACATATTATTTATGTGGGCAGTAGCCTCTATAGGGGCGCCTGCGGCGCACAAGATACTATGGGTGGTGGGTGGGTACTTACCGTTATACTCTAATCATCGAGGGGCGCCTGTGGCGCATAATATACTTATACATAAATGGTGTCACTGTTGGGCCTCTGGATGTGGATGAAACTGATGTCGATGTGGACGTTGTGGGCATGGCATTCGTCGCATTGTTCATAAACACCGAAATGTCATTCGACTTTTGACTCCGGTCGATGTGTCTTTTCGACTTAATGTGGCTTTTCAGCGCCGCCTCGCCCATACCGGCTATTGTGAACGTTTTCGCGCATATTACGCATTTTACCGAATGAATGTCTTGATCGGGCGACAACCACTGCTTGTACTTTGTTTACACCATTCGACATTGAACTTGCACTTTCCCGGCATATTTATTTGTTCAGCCGGTTAAATTTTCTATTAACTTACATGATTAGCTGGTGTAAATTTTCCCTCCAATCAGAGCGAAGCTTACATACATGTATGCTTTGCGGAGAGCACACAGTTTCGTACTATTGAAAAATCGTACGTATCGGAAACGATGCTATTTTTAGCGATTACGCGATGTCTCCCTCACTTCCGCCGCAATGTTCCGTTCGATTTTTACGATCATATCGGCGATGTTAACAGTTTTCTAGGTACAAGAGCGCCCATGCCTTGTTTATTCCCCAAGCCCGGTCTTATACCAGAATTTAAGCACTTTTAATGACCTGAGTGCTATTAGGGTGAGAATTTAAGCAGTTTTAAGGGCCTTGAAAATAGAAAATCAAATTCAAGCATTGTATTATATTGGCAACGTTCCTTTGTGAACCAAATGTTATCGTCTCGATTGGTTACAATCGTTCCATTTCCGATCAGAAAATTGTATGAAACTAACACTGGTGGCCGTCGTTCATTTTCTCTTTAATTTTTTTTAATAAAATGAGCTCATGTCTGAAAGTTTGAATTCCCTGTGGTGAATATTCTTGTTTGTAATGTTATTCAATAATTATTATTACAGTTGTAATGTTATTCAATAATTATTATTACAGTTGATAAGCTATTCTCTCGACCTCGTTTGTTGCGTCGACGGTTATCGCGACCGCGTTGGAGTAACGTTACGACCGCGTTGCAGTAACGTTACGACCGCGTTGGCCATTACTTTTGAGAAGGTGTGTATATATAAATTGACAACACACATGGTCATTCTTATATATTAATTAAATGCAGTGACTGCCGATGGCAAAATCGTTTTTAGCCAACAAAAAGAGTCACGATTCGAGTAGTAAATAATTACAATTTAGCGTAGTTCAGACAATGTTCTCTATGGAGTGGTACGGTTGATTTGCTTGAGATTTTCAGTGATGTTAGTAGAAGGCTACAGGTACATTCCTCCAGTTGGCATAGCACCTGAATACTAACTTATCAGTTTCACGCACCCGACCAAGTACATAAATTAATGTCTTTAAAATAAAATACTGCTCAAATTTAAATATGAGTAAGGTATTCATTCACTTTCTCCAGCAGTAAGATAGGTGGTTAACAAAATAAGATACATTATATATTGCAAATGAATTTCAGCCAGAGTGTCCTCCCCAATCATTGACTGGGTGTCAAATTTTTCTCAATCAGGCTTTAAAGATTTATCGAGAATCCCCAAATAGAATTTTGTCAAGCTCAAAACTTTCCAATATTCAGCGACTGTCTAGCTGTTTGTAAATACTCTCCCCTCCTCCATGTTATTCATCAACATCGCTAAGTCATTAAAGATGGACTCATGGAACCCATTTCTGTGTTCCCCCCCCCCCCCCCCCCGGCCTAATCGACATTGATCAAATAAAGTGCAAGAAACAGTTCGCAAAATTCTTAACAAGGTTTGTGTTAATGTTACTTCTTGGTAAACAAAAGTTCGATCATGAACTGTGCAAAATACGGTTCGGGAACGGACTTCCATGGGTACCGAAGAAACTTTTTTTTTTGTATTTTGCCCGGTGCGGTCTCAACACCGAAAGCTCGGTGATAAAACGGACACCGTTACAACTCTTATTATCCAGTGCGAGGAATCTGATATCTCATTGTTGCAAAAAAGCTTCACCGCTCCTTGAACCCACTGCACTGAACAATTACCTGAAATGCAACATCAACATCAAACCAAAAACAGTCGTTCTCAGGTCCTGAAAACTTCAATGATTTGTGACATTCTGAAAACCAACCCAGAGTCCCTGTTGGGGCATTCTCTTGAAAAGTGACCACTTTTTCCGCAGTTGTAGCAACTCTTGCTGTCGTCTCCTCCTCCTCCTCCTGATCTTCCACCACCACCACCTCCTCCTCCTTCTCCTCCTTCTCCTCTGTAGCCGCCGCCACCACCACCACCACCTTGTCCTCCAGAACCACCACCATCACCACAGTCTCTTGCCATGTGGCCACTTACTCCGCATGAGTAGCACTTCATTTCACGCTGTTGTGTACAGTCTCGAGCCATGTGACCACTCTTTCCACAGTTATAACAACCTGATAATAAAAAATATAACATATATAAGACATATTTGAACTTGATCTGTATTTTGGGCTGAGAAACTCTTATTCAAATTTGGTTCCAATCGGATAAAAAATGTTTCAGTTATCACTAGAGGTGCCACGATTATTGATTTTGATAATCGATAATCGGTCGTCAATAATCGACTATAATCGATTAATCGTACCTTATATTAATAAATAACATCAGCGGAAGTTATATAATAGCGTAATATGGCCTATTGGCTGGGTGCTAGTTAACTGCACTGTCGCTGGTTGTTTTAGGCATCTGCTGATGTAATTTTTACGTTAATAAAGTGCGTCATAATTACTATTAATACTAATGAGCATAATGTATTGAATACCAGCACAGTTCTCAGCGATGTTATGGTTATAATATTTGCGAGTTCATTAGAACAAACGTAGCGATTAATTGCAGTGTTATGAGTAGCCAGCACCTATACAAACAATATAAAAGTAGGAATCTACGATGGACTGCCGGCGGTTCCTAAAAAAGGAATCGAATCGGAAACTAAAAGTGTCATAAAACTACCAAAGCGTGGTTAAGAATCACAATGGTGTTACCCCACCCGCACAATGCAGGACTCAGAACAAGTATTTGATAATAGTCAGTTCCGTTCAGCATTTACCACACGATATGCGATAGCCTTACTAAGTAACTTCTAAGTATACTTATGCAAAACAAAGTATACTCGCAATTACATGTACATCGCTGATTAAAATGCCATATATATTGCTTCAATGCTTTTGGAGAGAATGTCAATCACCTTCCCATTGGTCCAATCAGATTCAAGGGCGAGTGCATTCAGTTCATTGAACACGGTGATAGTTGGCACATTACATAGTGCCACCTTTCAAGTATAAATATACAATGATGTCGCCATGACCCGACGAGAAACCATGTCACATCATCAAATGAACTGCCGACTGTTTGCTACATATATTAAATTTAGTCAGTACTCATGCTATTGGAATCTCTTTGATACACATTCAAAGGATGTTAACCCCTCGGTTGTAGATTAAACTGTAGAACAAATACCATATTCAGTAATACATGTCATTTTCTGACGTCCGAAATAAATAACTTAGATTAATCGACGATGTAAATGGTAATCGATTATCGGCTTTATCAACGGTTCATCGATTATACGATTAATCGTGGCACCCCTAGTTATCACACCATGCATGCGTAAAGTTTCTACGGACAGACAAGTCATCACTGTAGTTGTGTACCATATTATGGTATGGGTACACATAAACAAGACCTCTGCATTAAAGTTGCAGGAATAAATGGAGACACATAGAAACTCAATGTTTAGGTTACCAGTACAGATTGACTGATCAAATTGTCGCACCACTAAATGATAATTTGAGACCAGATTAGTGTCAACGGTTATGAATGCAGACCATAATTGGTTGGTTGGTTTGCCCAAATCCACCATGTTGCATATTCTTCCTTGAACAGTGCAAATGTGCTCGCATGCCATCTGTAAATTGTTACATGCATTAATAAACATACCTCAGAGCGTACAAGCCTGGAGAAGGTATTTCAAAATCAAAAGACTTTTGAGAATTCCTGACCCGCTTGCCAGTCACTCAGATTATTAATGACTTACGAGTAAAAAAAATTAATGATATACACCTTTCTGCAGTTATCTCTTTTAGTGCCAGAATAATTTTACAAATATTACATGTAAACTTTGTACAGTGCCACAGGAAAAGTGATATTCCCCTCATGTCATACTTTGACGTCAATGCTCCGAAGTGGTTATGTGGGCAGCAAATCAAACTGCCAACTTTCCGAGAATTGAAGAGCATTAACTCCTTGAATAACATTTGAGTTTTAATTCTGTTTAGGCCTAAAAATGAGTGTCAATGACCCCTGTAGCTCAACTTGAGAAGGAGTTAATTTTTTTTGCTGAGCAATTAATAGAATGATAGAGGGAAAGCTAATACTCTTGGGCTCCAAATAAACATGCATGCACGTTTATTATTTTCTTGGGAAATTTCCCCCCTGCAGTGCTTATTTGGGTCTGAACGTTTATTAATTTTGAGGCTACAACGAGAGGCCGATCACGATCGGCAGATGTTAACCCATCCCTTGGCGATAAAAATTGACTATGATCGGATAAATGAGAGTTGAATTATAGATTGGGAACCTTTTTATCAACTTGTATCATAATCATCAATATCTAAATGAAAACCAATGAAAGAGTCAATGACATTTTGTTTATTATTATTATAAAACGTAAAAATATTTTATTTTTTTTTACGAAAAAGGGTCATAACTCCTTTAAAATAAATTGGATCGAACCCATATTCAAACTCGAACTTTATTTTGGGCTGAGAAACCTATATTCAAAATTTGGTTCCGATCAAATAGAAAATGTTAGAGTTATCGCATTACATGTATGCCCAAAGTGTCTACGGACATTGACACTATGCACATAAAAAGTTTTATCTCATGCAGAGTACAAGAAAAATATATCAAACCTGGTGTGCCCCTTTAATATTTCAATTCACATTTGTAATCAATTGAAATTAATGTCCAACAAATCTACTAAACACAAATCACATTATTAATCTCCAATAGTAATGCTATTAAACAATGAAACCAGATTATGCTTTTAAGATGGAATTTAAATAACCATGCATATAAAATATATAGTAGAAACATTCCATCTGTGCTATCTCAGCACATGGTCAGAGATACTTTAGGCCTCTTTTTTTTTTATTTAGTTGTTTACGGATCCGCCGACCCCTTTAAAATACGTCCTCTCAACAAAAAAAAAAACCCAATTATAATTTTTTTTTTTTATTATTTCCTCAGACTATAAAAAATAAATCATTTCTCCGACCATCATACTTTTCATATCAGTTTTTGATCGGGCAAACTCATCCCCTGATCTCGGCGAGTCATTCCCGTACAATTAGTACAGTATTTAATCGATACTGGGTAGCTTTTGTAATAGTCGCGCTCTTCATGGTGACGGCGTTTCCAAATTTCGTGATATGATTTATCACTACGACCGTCATGGAGAGCGCGACGAAAATCATACTAATTTGAGTGGGAGTTGAAGGCGCAATTGGGAGGCATCATCACATGATGAACTGTGTCCACACACAATATTTTTGTAAAATTGTCCTACCCGTTTAAAGGGGCTGACAGGCTTCCTGTGATGTCATTCTTTGATATACTCTCATGTCCCGAATAAATGTACGGGTCAGAATAATCGTACGGGTTGGAAAATGCTATGATTTCTAATAATCGTTGGGGGCGGAATAATAGTACGGGGTGGAAATGTTTGGGAAACTGGGAGCAGAAATGTGTTTCCATGTTGGGGAAAACGGCCGAAAACACACCAACGTTGACCCGATCACATATATGTTGCGCTGGGATTGAGAAGGGCGGTGGCTTGGCACAAATTTACATGTTATTCTTCCACGTAATGTACACTTTTATATGAGCATTCCAATAAATCAGAAATGTTTCATTAAATGTAATATAAATCGTAGGGCCCAAATAAGAATCGTACAGGGTGGACTTTCACTTTAAAAATAATAACCGTACAGGTACATTTATTTGGGTCACTAGAGTAATATATGGATGGAAAGCCGTGACTTTAATACTGTCAGATGCAATATATCTGTGGAGCAGTATACTAAACATTAAAAAATTCTCAAATCTTTATTTTTTTGAATTATTCGGAATATTGACACCAAATATTGTTTTTTCCCCAAGTATAATGTATTATCTTCATTCTGCAAGCCCCTGACTTAAGTGCTGACATACATGTTTACGAACCTTAAAAAAAAACAACTGATATTGCCATTTTTTTTTTTTTTTTTTCCGTCCGACCCGACTGAACCAATGGGCAAAAATTCCGTAAACCACTTTATCAACAAAAAAAGGCCTTATAGAGTATAAAGTATATATGATATGGCCAACACATCCCCTAGTAGTTAATTATCTCAATGCAAGAGAGAGACAAGTGCAAACTGGGTATCTTTGATATATTTTAGCGATGAATAAAATAATCAAAAGACCATAACTCCAATAAAATATATCGGATCAAACCCATATTCGAACTCGATCCGTATTTTGAGTTGAGAAACTCACATACAAAATTTGGTTCCTATCAGTTGAAAAATTGTAGATTTATTGAAACATGCATGAATTCTATGTCAAAGGTTATCTCCATTAAAAAATATTGGATCAAACCCATATTTGAACTCGATCTGTATTTGGTGCTGAGAAACCCATATACAAAATTTGGTTTCGATCGGATAGAAAATTATTGAGTTATCGCACCATGCGTAAAGTGTCTACGGACAGACAGACAGACGGACGCACGACGAGTGGTCAATCCGGACGTCGACATTATGTTTACCATACTATGGTATGGGTAAACATAAAAATTAAAATCAGCACAAACTCACGATTTCTATATGATTCCGATACCAAAATGATGACCTTATAACTTTATGTATGTACATATTCAAGTATATGGCATAAATGTGAATATTTAAATATTGAATAAAACACCACACGACACATACTATGTTGATTCTATACTTGACCTACTATAAAAATAATTTAACCACAGTTGGATGTTTTGCTCAGTTCCCCCTGCACTATTATTTGGGTCTGCACTTTTATTAACTTAATTGAATCCCCCCCCTGCACTATTATTTGAAGCCCGAGAGTAAGTCACAGTAAAGGTCTTTTATTGTGCAGATGAAATTATTTTCATTTGAAACATTTTACAAATAAATAAAATCCAAGATGGCTGCCAATTTCGGAAATAATCGAAGGCTCCAATTTAGGGGACACCTTTAACATCCATAAGAAGTTTGGTGACAATTGGATGAGGGATGTTGCCTGTAGGGTGTGCCGAAGGATTTACACAGGCAATTAGTAAAAACAAAGATGGGCCCCATAATCAGAGAATCCAGAGATAATTTGGGGACACCTGTTTCCAGCAGAGGATATGTATCCCCATATAACTTAATAAGGCTTCTACACCGAACCACAACAGATACAGACACATACCGTTATATTCAACATGCAAATGAAGGCTGTATTGCAACTGCAGAATTTTTATTTACATAGCATATTGTTGAATTGCCTTGAAAATTCAGGTTGACTCAATACTGTCCACTAGGAATTTGGGGACATTTGGGCTTCGAGTTTGGGCACCCATACCTGTAACAGGTATCAAAACAGCCCTGGAAATTTCCCTGGCCCCATTGGCAGCCAGGAATAACAGATGGTTCCCATCGAGATTTCACCCCGAAGATCATTCATAAGAAGTTTTGTGATTACAGAATGAGGGATGTGGCCTGAAGGGCTTAGGTCATGCAAAGAGTAAAATCGAAAATGGCCGCAATGTTTTCCAAGAATTTCTAAAAAAAATTGATTGCTCCCATTAGAAGTCACCATGAAGATCCATATAAAGTTTGGTGATTATCGGATAAGGGATGTTCGTAGGGTGTGCAAAAGGATTTAGTCATGCAAAGCGTAAAATCCAAGATGGCTGCCGAAGGCCATGTTTATCATAATAAATCTCTAAAATTTTATAGTTCCCATCTAGGTGAATCTAAACATGCCTTAAATTCGAAACTCAAAATGGTTGATGGCAGTCATGTTTTTTAACCAATTCAATGGCTCCCCTTTAAAGGTCACCCTGAAGATCCATATGAAGTTTGGCGAGGATTGGATGAGGGGATGCGGTCTGCAGGGTGAACCAAAGGTAATTGTTGGAATGACTAACTGATCAGGGACACCAACCCACAGCAATAGCCCAAACTGTACCAAGTTGAGCTAAAAATATCTTTGTGTCCACAAACGGACTGAAAAATGAAAGTGTCAATGACATTAACTTGGAGAGAGGGAATAATTTCATGGTTACTGTCAATAGAGCGATAAGGAATGCGGAAAGTTGAAATGTCTAAACACTATAAAGATGGAATGCCAGCAGCCACGTTTCTCATAAATTTAAGTTCTTGGGGCAAATCATTCATGGGGCCGATTTCTCCGGGGTCGAGTTCTGATGGAGCCAACATTGTAGAATGTACTATATAGGAAAATTCCATGTTATTTTCGTTATCAAAAGTCGAAGTTCACAACTTTATGTTGATTCATAGACGATAAATCAATGTTCTCTCTGAAGGGGTAGCACAAAATGTAAAATAAAACAGTGCACCAGACTTGGGCTATTTTTCGCCTTGAAATTGTTACTCTTTTATAAAAGATTGATTCTTGTGTAGAAACTTAATTTTCAGTCTCATTTTTGTGTCCGTTTACAGTTAATACCAAAATAAATTGTCTTGGAACCTGGCTGATATCGGCCCCTGGCACTGAAAGATTTAAACACCAATTTAAGAATGTAGGTGCAACAGCAATTCAAATCAATGCCATGTTACAGTACTCACCGGCACCACCACCACCACCTCCGTCACGGCCGCCGCCGCCACCGCCATATCTGCTACCTCCACCACCGCCGTCACGACCACCACCGCCGTCACGGCCGCCGCTACCACCTCCACTTCTCTGACTCTGCGACCTACATTCTCTGGCAAAATGGCCACTCTTCCCACAATTATAACAAGTCTCACCTCCACCTCTGCTCGACATGGCTTATATCTGAAATTAAAATTACAGTTTCAAATTAACAATCAGTTAACTACATAAATTTCAAGAAACTTTCCATTTGTTTTTCATTATCAGTCATCCTTATAGTAGTTGTGTCCAAGAACTCTAAACATACGTTTGTCGCAAAACACACGCCATGGTACCTACATGTACTCTTGGGCTCCAAATAAACATGCATGCACGTTTATTATTTTCTTGGGAAATTCCCCCCCCCCCCCCCCCTGCACGTTTATTAATTTTGAGGCTATGAAAATTTTAATCAACACAAACTCTATATTTCTATATGATTCCGACATCAAAATGATGAGCTTACTGGTAACATTATGCATGTACATATTCATGTATATGGCATACAAAAACACCACATGATACATACATGTACCTTGTTAACTCCAAAACTTGACCTGCTACACGTATATAAAAAAATGCTCGGAATCCCCCCCTGCACTATTATTTGGAGCCCGAGAGTACCAGTACATGTTATATGTGGTCATGTTTTATTTCACCCAACTCGACGAATGGTAATAAATATACATGTACAGTAATGCCCTAAACGTGGATCGCGCTTTCGAAAAAGGGTCATAACTCCTTTAAAATAAATCTGATCAAACCCATATTCGAAGTCTATCTGTATTTTGGAATGATAAACTTACATACCAAATTTTGTTCCAATCAAATAAAAGATGTTTGAGTTATGGCAGCATGCATGAATTATACCGCTATTCTCAAAGTAATTGACCAGAAAAACAGGGTGATACCCCGGTCATGACCGCGGTGATACCGGTATCGAGACGGTCATGGTGGTGGAGTTACGGTATTGGGCGATAATGATACCGCGGTCTTTTAGCGGGCACCGCATTAATTTTGTTGAATACCGCGGTGATTTTCATGAAACTCTTTGAGGGGAGGTATTTACTCACACATACTTGTTCGGGTTAACAAGCAGTATTAGTACCGCGGTATTGGAGGATACCGCGGTATAGTACCGCCATATTAACGGGGTGACACCACGTTATTGGTGGTCAATTACTTTAAGTATAGCGGAAAGTCAAATAAAAGGTCGGCCGACCAATGTCCCCCGACAACGTGGCAAGTCGATCCGCTTTGTTAATGAAATTAAAAAGAAATGTTAAAATGTTCTAAGTCTAATAAAGGGTTAATAATTCCGTAAAAAAATAATTTTCCTGTCATCTCTATACATGTTGCACATCTCCAATATGTGGGTAACAATGGTCTGAAGTTTCAAATATCTACGATAAAAACTGTAGGAGTTGATTACACCATGAAGGTACCCTCATAATACAGAAAATTATAAAAAATGTTTTTCAAAGTCGAAAGGCCCACAACTCTGGGAAAAATCATTGGATCAAACTCAAATTCTGACTTAACCTGTATTTTGATATGAACGACCGACAAACAAAAAACAGAATTTCCAATTAAACAATCCAAACTTGAGTTATCATCCGGAAACCAAAGAAAAAAGAAGTTAATTGAATTTTCTAAATCGAATCAAAGGTCGGTAGACCTCATGTCCGCCTCTAAGCGTCGGCTTGATACGACCTTTGTTTGCGCATAAAAACCTGTCTTTAGTGCTAGTAAACCTACATACCAAATTTAATTTCATTCAGTACACATTTACTAAAGTTATCATCCGGAAACCTCAAATTGGCAAAAATTCTAAGTAAAAAAGGGACATAACTCTGGTAAAAATTGGCAGGCGGAACCCGAATTCGAACTTGACCTGTGTTTTGCTGGGAGAAAGATACATACATGTACCAAATTTGGTTTAAATCTGATTAACTCTACTAAAGTTATCATCCGGACACCAACTTTTGGGGTTATGTACATGTATGTCGGGTCGTCGGACAAAAAAGGGCCATAACTCTCGCAAAAATTATCGGATTAAACCGAAATTCGAACTTGAGCTGTATTTTGATATAATTAATCCAAAAATAACGGGTTTTGCATAGAGCTTAAATGGTTGACCCATTCTTCTAACCGGTTAACCATCGGGGTTAACCGGATTTCTAGCGGACTTCTCTCACACTAATTATGTCGACATTATGCCATGCTCCAGGGACAAACCTAGGTAAAAAGTAGTAGCTGAAATAAAGACCTTATTCACGTCATTTAACGATATTCAAATCCACGCATTCACTGTTCTTTTGCTGGCTCTCGAGATGGGGAATGAGCAAGTGAAATATGTGAATGGCAGGGGAGATCGCTTATTTGCCGTATGTTTGGCATTGTAAAACGAGTAAAATAGTATGGGTATTGGTAAAACGAGTAACAAAACTATATATTAAAGATCTGTAATATATCATTATCATCATTGGTACTAGTACATGTATATCGGACTAGATCCTCCAATGCATTATATAAGACAAGAAAGTAATAACTATAGAACAAAAAGGAAGGTCAGCTACATGTAGGGCAGACTCGCAGTCCTATTCAGTATTCGAGCTATTCGTCGGTATCATGATAGCAGACACTAGTGTTGGGAGGTTACATAATATACGTTTCGGTTTTAGTATGCAATCACTTAACATATAGCAACTAGAATGCACTCACTGGAGCTGCCTATACTTGCGCCCATCACACATTTGACTAGTCCAAGTCTTCTTGTACTAAAACCAGCTAAGATATTGGGATGGCGATGCTGGTGTTTAGTCCAAACCCGCTTGTATACCAATCCTATCACACGAGTTACGCCCACGATCTGTGGCGGGAATTTGTGGTGTATTTTACTCGATTTACCTAGCAAATCAATACATGATGCTATATACATCGGAAAGGCTTACATCTTATGATCATAATAATCTAACTTTAATGTTAAATTACACATAGAATATTCCGGTTGATTGCCACAAACATCGATTTGTTTCTCTGTTTGTTTACGTTTTAACCGAAAGCCGAAGTGGTCCGAATAAGTTCGGCATAATCCACTGTTTGTTCTGGGAATTCTACTTTCCGTTTCTATATATAGCGCGGGTTTTCCGAACAAAAATGGCGAAAACCGATCGCCCGAAAGTCCAGTTTTCTATGTGCTTTCAGAACAATTCCCGCACTAAAAACTTAATGGAGGATCAGAACGGTAGTTTTGTTGACAATTTTCGCAAGCAACTTGTCAAAATTGGAGCAAATTAGAACTCTCGTGTCTGACTTGCCATGCGTCTGATTTTCATCCATGTGGATTTTGACTTTTGTGTTGATGAAATAATCGGAGAACCGAATCAGTTTCGAAATATAGTTCTTCCGTTTTAGTGGGACTTTTCAAACTTAAGGTTAAAAATTTATACAAATTTTGTTTGATTGTTTGTGTGCTTAACAAGAGCAGTATATTGCTCTGTTCGCTTAGTATATATCTTAATTTCGCCGAAGTCCACCAAATGTGGGAAATGTAGCACCATATTATTTATTCTAATACTCGTGTTTACACTGTTTTAAACTTTGAGAGGGTTGTAATTCCCCGTAATTTATTTAATGTATTACATTTATATCTTCAATGTTTAATTAATCTATTTATTATTTTATTTATTGACACGCATAATTACGATTACAATGGAGAATTCTTCGTAATTTGCATTGTTGTCCAAAATCTACGGAATATTTTCAACGGAAAATGCCGAACACAGTTCGCGAGGTCAACCGAGTTTGCATACTTTAAAAAAAATTGTAAACATTGAATTAAATATCCGTTTATTGTCGCAATTGTGATATTTTATTTCATATAATTGTGGTTTTATTTGAGCGGGTCACTAACGCTTAAGCCGTGTCATAAGCGAGCATATAGGGCGGTCTTGGACTAAACACCAGCATCGCCATCCCAATATCTTAGCTGGTTTTAGTACAAGAAGACTTGGACTAACATTTGACATGTTTTGTTTTGTCTTACCAACACCACTTTGAACTACGGGTGTTGGCTCCTCGTTTGAGAGATCGATAAAAACAAATCTAGATATCAAATCTCAGTTCATTCATCGCTGAAATATTTGTGTACACGGACAGACTATTTAAAGTTGATCTATTACACTAATGATAAGTAGGAGTTGTTTGATATATTTATAGAACAATAGAGACATCGTTTACACGAAGGGTGTGAAGATGATTGATTGCTGATGATGCTAATATATATTATATACCAATTGGGTTAAATTACTAGTTTGACTAGAATGTCAAGCGTGTATGCCATAGCACTTCAGCGGCAAAAACCGTCAAAGTTACAAATACTGACACAAATAAATAAAAGACACTCGACCAGTGTGTCAATGTGAGCATGCCCTAAAAGCGACTGATCTATACAGTCTTCGGGAACAAATCATCAAAATGTCTATTGCGTTGAAAATGAGCAAGGTTGTTTTCCCAGTTAATTAATAAGGCATTTAATAATCTGTATGTTTCAACATTCACATTTTTCAGTGCAATTGTTTCTCAATTGAACCACGCGCTCGACTGTTTGGTCGGACATGATTTATATGTACCATGATCTTTCGAAAATGTTTTGAACTTCAAAGAAACTTTCCAGAAATATGTTCGCACCTCACTGTCTCTGCGAAAAAAAACTATTCCGCGCGCATCTTTTAGACATGATCTAAACACATTTCCCGTGTTTCAAGTTACATAAAATAGGCTTCTAATGGGCAGTACTATTGCCCACTTTTATTTTTCATGCAGTATATATATTTATAATAATAGAACATGAAGTTGTTGGCAGTTAGAATGGTTTAGCCTGCCCGTGCAATACGGGTCTCAGCTGTCTGGACATCGACACGATCATGTCTGGTGTTTTGCGCGCTCATGTAGCTTGTGACGTCCTGATGTGAGTCATGACGTCATCGCGTCTTGATCGGTTTCCAGAAAGAAATCATTCAATATTGTTCATTTATGAACGATTTATAACCAAAATAAAACCAGATACCAATGCAAATTAAGTATATATGTTGATATAAATTACAATTGATGCAACCATTTCATATTATTCCGTGTGCATTCTTTACAGTATGTACTTCCGGTATGACGTAACATATTCACGGAAGGACAGACAACAGACAAAGATCCGCACCGAAAACATTACTTGCGTCCAGCATGGACTGGCGCAAGTAATTACTGCCAAATTGAGTGTTAATTAGTCCCACAGGCACAACCAGTTACATAGTAGCATGGAGCATCAATTTCCTTGATAAAAGCGAAGATTATTGAAGAAGTTTTGGGTTGCTTCAACTACGATGTCTGTTTGGTCACTCAATTGAATTGATCACACCGGTATTAAATCACAACAGGGATGAAGAACGGGAAAAGCGAAGACATTGTGCAGCTGATCTCAATCAAACTTTGTCGACTTAAATGTACATAGTTTTATAAATAGTATGTCGTGGTGTGATTCCAATTTGAATCCATGTTGCTTTGTGCAGTATTAACTATTAGGTTACGAAAGCACGCATTGCCACACAACACCACTTTTACGTTGTCACTTCCTTGTGTGCATTCAGACTTGATACAGTGACTGCACACATGCTTTTGTCGGAAGAAAACTTCAAAGGGTCGGAATTTATTGAAGGTCGCCGACGCTTCCAGACAGTTCGAGAATTGCTACTAAGTATCTGATACTACCGTGTGTACCAATTGATACTTGCATTGCACTCTACTATCGGTGACACGGGATTTAGTATTAGTTTTTCATCATTTAACATAATATTTTGAGGATTATTCACGTTCACATTCAACTAACAGGATGCGGTTACGTCCGTTAAACCGTTTCAGCTCTAGTTTTGCATATAAACAATCCAAAATCAATTTATCATCCGGAAACCAAAAACCAGAAGAAAAACTGAATTTTCTATGTCGAAAAATGGGCATAACTCTGGCAAAAATGGTCGAGTAAAACCCAGGTTCGAACTTGGCCTGTGTTTTGCTGGGAGAAAGTAATATACCAAATTTGGTTTGAATCCGATTAACTTTACTAAAGTTATCATCCGGAAACCAACTTTCAGGGGTTTTCCAAGTAAAAAAAGGGGCATAACTCTGGTGAAAATTGGCGGACGAAACCAGAATTCGATCTTGACCTGTCTTTTCTGCTAGTAAACCCACATACCAAATTTAATTTAATTTGGTTCACTCTAACTAAAGTTATAATCCGGAAACCTAGGACGCACGTATAATAGTCCTCCGAACCGGTTGGATCGGCGGACAAAAAGGGAAATTACTCCCTAAAAGAACATTGGATCAAACCCTGCGTTCTTGGTTGAGACACCTACATACCAAGTTTCAATCAAATTGGATGATTATTACTGGAGTTACAACTCCGGACGGACGTCCCGCACAGGGCTGATTACAATAGTCCTCCGAAAATAAATTTCAAATACTGATACGTGCCTCGGAATTTGCAACCAGTGAACGAGATTTTAACAAACACACCAATGGTTAAACGCCGACAAGACTATTCACCATGTATCTTTCTCAGCAGTGATGACGATGATTACAAACCTGGTAACGAAATTCCAATACTATCAAAGCGAAAGAGGGTTGACTCGTCCGATTCCGGTAACGATTAGGATTCCACTTCTGAGTTTGAAACTTTAAGCGAGTCTGATGAGCATGCGCTCTCACACGCGGAAGTCGACCAATTAGGTTGGCGATTATCGCAATACGATAGGGGAACACTCCGGAGTTCGTACTCAGATATCACCAATTTTTGTACCTAGCTTGCCTGTTCTGGGTTTCACAGGAAAATGGTTAATTTGATTCTGTTTGTTGTTATATACATGTATATATCACCTCATTTATTATTCTTTTTCATAAACAAGCAGAAGATGATTTGTTTAAAATTTCTGAACCATGAAACTGGCGATGTTATCAGAGTAC
This sequence comes from Siphonodentalium dalli, assembly GCA_032622095.1. Taxonomy (NCBI): domain Eukaryota; kingdom Metazoa; phylum Mollusca; class Scaphopoda; order Gadilida; family Siphonodentaliidae; genus Siphonodentalium; species Siphonodentalium dalli. The sequence continues at coordinate 205,948,552 of CP136061.1, forward strand.
GTTATACTTGTAATAGTTACGTTACGCACAACGTGTTCCCCATATCGTAGTGTGATAATCGCCAACCGATTAATTACTATGATCAGATTCATTGGGATTGCCGGATTGTTGATGTCATTATTTCTGTTTCTGTTGCCACACTTGGAATTAAACGTGTGTATACCATTATACTTGTGTTTGTCTTTATTCAGTAATAATTCATTTTCATCGATGTTAATTTGAATTGTGCTCCCTCAAAAAAGGCGGGCGCAAATCCCAAAAGCTCCGAGCAATATATCGCGCACCTACGTTTTCCAAATTCGAAGGCCTGAAAATGTTTTAGTTATCGCATTACACGTGAAGAAAGGTACCGACATAGCATGCTATAAATATATCCTACACAATAGAAGAGTGTTTACTGAGAAACTTTACTCAATACGAAGACACGGTTTGGCAACACATGAATAATTTCAGTACCGAAAATTCAGTATTTTTAGTTTTTATTCGGTATGGTAAATCAGTATTACGCCGATACCGCACGGTAAATACAGAGTACTGCCCATCTCTAATCTATTAGTTTCTAATCAGTATTTATTCCCTATCCAATTACTGGGGCAAAACAGAACAAGAGGTGTGCACTCGAGTGCTAGCATACCCCCACTGTGGCAAATTCAACCCGCATTATCCGTAAACCCAACAAAAAAGATTCGGACTAATAATATTGATATGGTGTCGCAAGCAGCCCTCATAATTGGCTACGGCAATCAGCAATGCCGAAGCAAATGGACCCCACATCAATGGTTGCCGTAGTGGATTGCCGAAGCTGAAAAATCTGAATTATGAGGGCTGCACAAGCTTGTACAGAAAAAATTATTTAAAAATTGGTTCATATTTGTTAAAGTTATCAAGTCAGACAGAATTTTCCAAGTCAAAATAAGTCGAAAATGAAGTGTAATATTACGAAAAACAGTTTGAGCCAATCCCTAACCGCGTCTGTAGAGAGGGTATTGTGAGAAGCATGTACATGTATACCAAAAATTATTGCAAACGGTTCATATTTGTTAAAGTTATTAAGTCAAAATAAGTCGAAAATGAGGCGTAACTTTAAAAAAAAAAGTCGGACTGAACACCGCAATTAGCATCATGCAGAGAGTCCGTCCTAAGGAGATTGCATACAAAAAATTATTGAAATCGGTTCATAGTTGTTCGAGCAGTCAATCCAGTATACCCCCCATTTTCGACGATAGTGGGGGTATAATTATCCATTATATGAATCGAGCATGCCGAGGTAATCTCCATCTGAGGAATCTTTTTCGATTTTACACCAAATGTTTTGACAGGGAACCTAATAAAATCTAAAAATTAACACATGGGAATATATCTCTTTGTTATTATCTGTTTCTTAAAGTGATGTGAAACGCTCCGATAGGGTGATCAAATAGTAATGGAGAAGAATCTTTTTCAAAGTAGTTATTTTTTACAAATAATATATCTAAATTGACAACACACCGTCATTCCAATATATTAATTAAACTATGCCAAGAACTATAAACATAATCAATGGAAATATTCGAGTCATAAAATCGGATAGAATGGGGTTGAATCTTACCCAAACTAATGAACTGATAAACACAAAAAGTCTATAAAAAGCATGTCATTGGATTTAGAAACCTATACAATAAGTCAGTCTCAAATGTCATGAACCTGTTTCAACAAAGGGGTTAACTTTGTACAGAACACAGAATGGACCAGAGAGTCATCAATCATGGTAATGACAAGGGGGGGGGGGGGGGTGTAGTTTCAAGAAAACAAGACATAATATTGAGGACGTAATAAATGTCTAGACTTGATTGCTTCGATGTATGCCGCGGTGCGCATGCAGCCGGAACGTCATGTAATGCCGCCAAAGGGAATTGGCATTGAATGTGTAGCAAGTCAGTCCTTCCCAGGAACAAAATACCACGAGAGCTATAAAATGCACCCGTAATATTGAAGACGGGTGCAATAAGCACTCGTAAAATTTCAGCCGCCCTTGGGCGGCTCCAAGGTGCGTAGCACCGAGAAGGGGGGATGGTATGGAAGGGGGGTGTCCCCCCTTCCAGAGTTGAAAAATTTTGAATATTAATTTTTGAAATGGTGCATTCTGGTGTATGTTGCCAGTTGGCATAACAAATGTTGATCATAGGGGAGAAGGATTTAACTCATCTCTATAGGAGCCATTTTAGAGTGGACATGCAGAATTGTGAACTTAACTCCAGGCATGTATCTGAAATTGTGAGCTGATAACAGAGAAAGCCCCAACTGAACAAAATAACCCCAGACCTGTCATCACCACCCCCCTGACTGGGTACTTATTGCCATTTTCTCATGTATTTATTTGAACTTGTCAACAGTGTGCATCATTTACAAAATATGAATGCAAATTATTATTCCCAACGAATTACAATAAACATTGACATTGTCATCAGACCAAAATTAAAAAGACTTGTGTTTCTGGTGACCCGCCCGTCCCTATTCCAGCACCCCCGACCATTTTCATTTTATTGAATTTGAAAATTAGTATGCATCGGATTTTATTTTCTGTGTAAACCCGATTCATTTCCATGTAAAATAGACACATCACGTGTATTGTTAAACTGTATATTATACCACACATTAATTACATGTAGGTCACAGCCAAATCAAACTTTACACTATATAATTCTAATATCTACATGTATGTACTTAGTTTTATTATTTTATAGTACATTAAAAACAAGGAGAAGTAGTCTGGGGTATACATGTACATATTTATTTAAGTTGAAAATAAAATGAAAAGTCAATCCCCACCCCTATTTCTGTCTTGTATGTCACCAGAACCACAGGTATAATTTGTTTTGGCCTAAGGCATCCAAGTACATTTTCACTCAATATTTTCTAAGTCGAGAAATGGTCAATAACTCTAAAATAAAAAAACATTTTCCGTCTGCACAATACCTTTTCACATGTTGAATGTGTCGGTAACAATTTTGCTATCATCACCTGGTCACCCAGCAGGTCATTTAAAGATATGAATTTGCAATTGTGGTATAAATAATAACTTTAATTGTAGAACAATAAAACCTCAATGTGGAACAATAAATTATTAATTAATAACACAGAAATGACTCATAGTAAAATGTAAATGAATATCATGGACGTTTGTTGAAATTTTTCAATTGGCGCATCCTGTTTCTTCTCACTCCTGCCACTGTCAGTATTTGGATTTTCTATGTTTTCATAATATGTGGCGGTCTGATGGCTTTTACTTTTTAAATGCCTTTCGAATGTATATTTATTTACAAAATTGCTCCCCTCCGTGAATACGTCAAATTCCTTAAGAGTTCTTCCAAGTTCCATTGAGCGTTTTTCTCACGCGATCCGCTTGCACACGTTTTGCACCATACTTTTGTAACCAACGTTTTCCCATTTTCGTATTTCGTCGAATACCCATTTTCGTATTTCGTCGAATACCCGACAACATTTTTGAAAGTCCAGTTCAGAAAACGGCACCATATTAAAAATAAAATTTATTTCGAAAACGAATTTGACGGAATTTCCGGTATCCCGAACATGAAACTGTTATACCATTCGGCAAACCTCGTCAGATTCCGTCACCGTTTCCACAGAGGTCACAGGTCGAGGAGTTCAGAATGACTGTTATACGTAATTCTATTCGTTAATAATTTGTCGTTGTCCAATCAAAATGCGTTTTACATTAAGCGACGGAAATTCAGATTTCGAGCTAGTCTACGCACCGGACGAAATGCCGGTTTTCCGTTTAATGTCCGGTCAAAACACGAGCGCATCTTTTTGCACCCTGAAATAGGGAATCGCGGGCGCGGACGGGCGCGAGCGCAATAGCGCCCGTCTCATGGGAAGGACTGGCAAGTGATTCACAGACTGACAGTTAAGAGCGTTGTTTCACGTCTAGAAAAGCCGCCGGTGATCAAACAGGCATGTGTTGTGGGGTATATGAATACACAATCAACTGTCCAAATCGCTTCTATAAGCGGCTACTACGTTGATAGTACGATCGTTATCAATATTACGGTTATCCGGCTGTGGCCTCATCCAACCGGTTGACACGTATAACCGAACTGTAACCGGTTATCTGGACAACCGTTGGCGTCACAGCACTAGACTCCAGTATACCGCACCCTAACTTCGACTCAATAGAACACTCTCACCGGTTTTTCTGTGATAAAGTTACCCAGGTTCCCGAAATTGTGATAATGTTACCCAGGTTGGAGAGGATTGTGATAAAGTTGCAGGTTAATAACATTTCATGTTGAGCAACAAATTATTCATTTTTGCGATCAAAATGATGAACTACAGTACTAATATGTCTTAATTTATGCTTAATAAGGGCTATTACTTGCCAAAACTGAACAATATTTCCCTCTTGTCACTTTTAAATCGAGTTGATATTGTGAGATTTGCTTAACCTGGCTAACTTTATCACAATTCTCTCCAACTTTATCACAAATTTACTAGTAGGAACCTGGGTAACTTTATCACAGAAAACCGGTGAGAGTGACCTATTCAGTCTAACTTCGTTGCGGGGGGGGGGGTATAATAAGTCGGAAATATGTTACTTTAACCACAATACAATTTAGTGATTTGGTAAATATGGACAAGTTGTCACTGAAAAATAATGAACATCTATGAAGAGAAATACATGTACCCCACTGGACAAAACAAGTGTCCATTGGCACCGCGGTGTATTTGCCGTTCGGCCGCGGTGTCAGAGTTTGTAACTGCAGTTGAGCACGGCGGCCGAACGGCAAGTACCGGTACTCTGTGGCCGGACAGCAAGTACACTGTGACCGAAATGCAACTACCCTGCGGCTGAACGGCATGTACACCGTGGTTAGATTTCTGGTTTGTATCGTCTTTTTTCAGTTTAATGAACGTACATGTACACCACGGCCACTACACCATGGCCGATCGGCAAGCACACAGCGGCCCAACTGTAGTTAGCCGGTGGAGCCGAGGTGTAGTTGAATTTAAGCCGCGGTGGCAATGCTAACCGCACCGTGGTTAAGTGGACACTTGTTTTGTCCAGCAGGGTACATGTAAGAGGGGATGAAAATACAATAGGTTTTATTGAAATGGCAAGTATTTATTCCGTAAAACGATCTCTCAACACCAGCACCTCAGTCTTGGAAAATTGTCTAGGCAGTGATGAATAGAATGGCATAAAATGTTTAACCTCAGGCCCCAATCTAAATCAGATATTGAGTGGAAGATTGGATCTATGTTTTTAAAGTAATTTTTTTCTAACCAAAATATGGTAATGTGTAATGTACTGAAGATATTTTTTCATAGATATGGACTTTGTGTTTGTTGGATTCGGGTTCGAAATAATATATTTGAAATACTATTCAAGAGGGAGGTCAAGAGCAATTTTGAATGGGGATTTCCATGCAAATCTGCAGAGCAAAGGTTAGAGTTGCACATACTTCTGAGTGTGACTTCAAGTGGTATTGCAAACAGGTATTTATCTCGGGCCTGCTTGAACTTGTTCCATTATGTTGGTGCACTTATATATTTTTTAATTTTATATTGATTTTTCAATTGTAGGTCAAGTGATTTATGTAATTCCAGAAAAAAAATCAAAACAATCTAGTTGTTGCAAAATGTTATAATTTACCAAGCGGATCGCCAGATAAATACCTGTTGTTTCCAATACCACATCAAGTCACATTCAGAAGTATGTGCAACTCTTAACTTTTGATCCGCAGTTTTGCATGGAAATCCCCATTCAAAATTGGTCACATGACCTCCCCCTTAAATGGGGAATTCAGTGTTTAATTTTCAAGACAAGATTACTCAATATTTGGGCAAAAAATAAATAAAATAGCTGTGTTTAGTCGAGCTGGAACGATTCATCGTGATTTCGATGTATTGTCATACGCTTTCACACGATACACGTATCGTATTGTGTGGGTGTGTATCACAATACACAAATATCACAATTTTAGGCCATTGAAAGCAAAAATGACCCATATTTACTGTTTTTTTTTATAGCAATTTAGGTAGAAAATCCTCGCAGCAAAACAGTGTTTTTGCGTATCATATGTACTCTCGTGTGCCAAATAATCGTACATGTACGATTATTAATTTTCAATAAAAAATCTGCCCTGTACGATCCTTATTCACGCCTGTACGATTATTAAAAATCAATGGATCTGTCCACGAAGAACTCAGCAAACTAATCAGTTTATCGTTTTTCATTTCATCAAATGTGTTTTTTTCGCGGGACAGTCGGCCGGTTGTAAATATTTGGACACGTGGAAAAACCCTTGCATCATGTTCCGACAAAACAGCGGACGAGTCTACTTTTGTTTGACGGCAACCACGTGGTTCGCAACAGTCGCTAACCAGTTCTCCCAATGACGCAATTTAGGGATGATATAAAGCAGTTAATAATATGTGTTTAACATTGGTCTGATTATCATTGGAATTACGAAATGATAGCCACGTTTGAACGGCACAGAATACAAATTAGTAACGCATGACTTTTTCTAATTCGAATAAAAAGACACAGCGTGTTTAAAGTTGCCTCCATGACCCAGTTACCGGTTTGGTCACGCGCGCTGTATATGTACAGTCGCGAGCAGAAATAACAAACTGGGAAGTATGCATGGAGTCCCAAACATCCCCAAAACTCACAACTCTGCAATGGTAATATTACACACGGTTTTGAAATGATGAGGGGGTGCCCGATAACATAGATATATTTTTAATGGCCTGATCAGTAATGTAATACATAGTATTTATACTATTTCTTGGTTGGGGTGTTATTTGGATATATTTATTTTTGGCAGAAATTCCAGACTCTGGACAGTCATAGGACAAGGTGTAAATTAATATGTCCGATTGATCAGGATTGATGCTGAAATTAGTGTATGATAGTTCAATTCCTTCACTGTAGGATCATACTTGGACATTGAAACGACTATGACATGAAATATCCAAATTCATATTTAATAGTAAGGCCTAAACAAAAAATACGTTTGTTTCCGCTAACCCGACCGACCCTATTTTAAACCGCCGACCCTAAACCTTTTATTGCCATTGCAAAAAACAAAAAAATTGGACCAAAAAACAAAAAAAATTATTTTAATTTAGGTCCCAATTCATATCATAACAAGATGCAAAACATTTATATATTTATATATATTGACATAAGAAATTTAAGTTTGCAAAAAGATTTAACAGTTGGAATCCTACTGTAAAGTATGTTTGGCGCTATCTAGCTTTCATCTGTGAAAACTTCAAATAATTTGAGTTGAGTTCAGGTAAGGTATGTTATCATTCAGCGTTCAGACTTCAGTATTTCAATCAATTACAGCACAGGAACATTAATTTGATCAAATCAACCTGGTTTTCAAGTGGGATCTCATAATACCAAATGAAAAATTAACATAGAGATTAGTACCATATATAGTCATTACTACCTTAATACATGTACATTGTTTCTGTACATGTAGTATATTATGTACGGTATGTGACTCACTTGAATTTTATAAAATAGCCTATTTATGAATTAGAGTGATGATGGCAAGTCTAATTTCAAGCAGGATAAGGCTTCCGATAAGCATAATCCATAGAACCAAAATATATCTGACAATAACTTATAAGCATTTCCAATCCATATATATATAAAAAGTTCCAAAGTTAAGCTTGAGAAACTTGATAAAATTGACCTCTCTGAAAAATTCAAAATACTGACTCAAAGAGCCTTAGATTAGATCTAAATGCAATGGATTTTAAAACAATTTCCAGGGGAAGAACCCCCACCATCATCAGGGGGTCACCCTTCCCAAACATTCCTCCGATCAGGCCTTCAGGTTATGCCTTCGGCATATCATTGCCCAAAAACAGGTGTCCCCAAAAAATACCTAGATCCTTCACTGAATGCGGAGAAGGTGGTGTTGTGAAGCCATCCTTAAGAGATCGGTACAAGACGGTCACTCCAATATGTGAACAGTGCAGTGGTGCTGGACTGACACCAGTTGTCGCCAGACCATATAGGAAATATTAGGATTATCAGACTATCTAAATATATAGACTAGTATATATGTAAATATTAAAGCATATGCAAGATTGAATTGGAGTTTCTAGTTCCTCTGTCATCTGGGTTAACCTGATTGGGGCTAAGAAGTGCATAGTTTGGGTTATTGAAAAGTATTATACAGTTATTTTTAAAGATACTGAAAAAAAAAGTTAAAAAAAGAAAAAGTTAAGCCTACCTACCTACCCTAATTTTTTTTAGCTCGTTAGCGGAAACAAAGGTATTATTTGTTTAGGCCTAATCTGAAAAATTGATTTGAATGAAATGATAGAGATAATAGTGCACTAGAAATATCAGTACGAGTGTGAAAACCCCTGCGTTGTCACCCTGTACTATTAATCCGCCCTGTACTATTATTAATTTACCTACCCTAGAAAAAGGTGTCTGCCCAAAACTTTTTATTGGGACTGCAGACAAATAATTTTTTTTGCAGCACTAGACTGTTCAGGGTTTCCCTACCTACCCTAGAAAAAGGTGTCTGCCCAAACTTATTATTGGGACTGCAAACAAATTTTTTTTTTCCAGTGGGAAGGGCATCAAAAGGTATCTAACCCATTTTCAAACCTATCTGGGACTATAAAAGAATTTAGAAGTTTTATTAGTCTTGTGCTCTGATAATTAAATTCAAGATAATAATATTTAGTATTGAACCTTTCAATTAATCTGAATTGTGAAGCTTTCTAGATTGAATTGTCAATGACCCAATGGAGTTCAGAATAAAAAAAAAATTTAAACAAAAAAATTCCCTGCCCAGTACGAGTGACAAATCAGACAATAATTTCTTTATTATTTTAGACAATGTAACCCTAAAATACCGGTTTTTATTATTTTTAGCTTTACAAACAAACAGAACAAAATGTCAGTAAACCAGTGTCCCCCGAAAACGTGGCAAGTCGATGCCGCTTTGTTAAAGAAATTAAAAAAAATGTCGAAAAGGGTTAATAACTGAAAAGGAGAGCTTTCCGATTAATGGCAACAAGCCATATTTCCGACTAAATCCTGAAAAGTTATCAATAATTCTGCTGTGGTTAAAGGAGTCGATTAATTAGGGCATTAATGTACATGTTGCATATCTTCAATATATGGGCAACAATATTCAGAAGTTTCAAATCTCTAGGATCAAAAGTGGGGGGGGACAATAATACTTCATGTCTTGTTGTAATGTTTGAGCGTATATCTAGTGAAAATGCAAAGCAGATTTTCCATTTTATGTTGTGTTTCGAGACTTGGAATTAAATCTAAATTGTTTTTTTTTAAAGGAGTGAATATTTTTTGGGAAAAAGGGCCATAACTTTGTTTAAAATAGTCTGATCAAACCCATATTCGAACTCAATCTGTCTTTTGTGCTTAGAAATTTATACAAAATTTGGTTCCGATCAGATAGAAAATGTTTTGAGTTATCGCACCATGTGTAAAGTGTCTACAGACAGACTAACGACGACTGGTCCAGCCCTGGGAATTCAGGAAAATTTGCCTAGGTAAAAGTAATTGACCTAGGCAAAAACAGATTTTACCTAGGAAATTTTTCAACAATATTGCCATCTCAAATTAATACGATTCAATAATAACCTGAAATGCTTAGTTATTTTGGGGGAACATTATTTCCAGGCCACTACTCAACATATATGTACAAATCCACAAATCATGTCCAAAACAAGTGTCCTTATACCGGGTAGCTAGTTGCTGGCCCAGTGCCATGGAAACAATTGTAGGACAAATACAATGTATGTAAAGAGTGATTTAAAGGGGTACTGTACCCAAGATGTTGTTGTTGGTTTCTATAATCCCCGAGTCGGAGAATAAGGTAACAACTTTTCCATTTTTTGAAAGTATGTTGAGTACGAAGTATTGTTACGGATGGCAAATTTACCGGAATGCAAAAATACAAATTGTCGTTGTCGAGTAATTTTTGTACAGTTTTCAACCAAATGAATCAAATAAACATTATAGTATATGCTTAGTAGTCCCATATACTCATTTAAGTTAGTGTATGGTCACTAGTCAATGAGTGGCTTGGGTTTTCTCCCCGTATAAGCATAATGTTTCAAACGATCGTGTGTGCAATTGTTTTATTAATCCAGTATCCCTCAATTATAATTTGATTACGTTTTGTACACGGAAATTCCAATTTTAAGAGACGCCATTTTATGGCTGGAGCCATAAAATCAATTTATATTAAATTATTAACTTTTAAATTATTAAATTTTAAGATAGCCTATTAACCTGAGCGTTTACAGAATACATCTTCGACTCAAATTACTTATATTTCTATATAGTATCGATACTAGATCGTTGTTATCACCGGGAATTTATTGAAAATGGCGTACAGTACCCCTTTAAGGAAGTCATTTTGGCTAAAGAGGTTCTATTTCTTAGACACAAATACATTTTAGTAACCCAATTAACTTGTTTTACCTAGGAAATATAATTGCCTAGGCAAACCGATTTTGCCTCTGCTTTTACCTAGGCTAATTCCCATAGCCATATTTCCGACTAAATCCTGAAAAGTTACCCATAATTCTGCTGTGGTTAAAGGAGTAGATTAATTAGGGCATTAATGTACATGTTGCATATCTTCTATATATGGGCAACAATATTCAGAAGTTTCAAATCTCTAGGATCAAAAGTGGGGGGACAATGATACTTCATGTCTTGTTGGAATGTTTGAGCGTATATCTAGTGAAAATGCAAAGCAGATTTTCCATTTTATGTTGTGTTTCGAGACTTGGAATTAAATCTAAATTGTTTTTTGCTGGTCAATACGGACGTCGACACTATGTTTACCATACTATGGTATGGGTAAACATAAAAATGATAAAACAATGGGGAGTTACTTTTTTAATCTAGTCCAATAATATCAAACCTGGAATGAATTTAATTAAAATTCAGCTTTTCGCCGTCGCAAGACAAGCCTTCAAACTTTCCAAAAAGGTATGATTCGGTCACCTGTGCTTTTGATCAATCTTTTGGATTCTTTTCTCAAAAATGAACTGAATTCCCCATCCAAATGTTGCCACTTTATCTCCCTCTTAAAATATTGTCGCATCAGAACTAAACTGTTCTATCTCCATTTTGGCGGGAAAATGAGATATTGGTATTGTTTGATTTAATTGATTGTGGGAAGGGGGGACTAAATCTGTTCCATCTCAAAAACAAACTTTTTAGACAGCGATATATTGCTCTCACTGTGGACCAAGGAAATTATTTTATACCACGTGATCAATTTCAGTGCTAAAATGTTGCATCTCTGACCAACAACAAGCAACAGAACCCGAAATTGGCAGAGAAGTGACTAGTTGGAAATAATGCTTTCAAAACTTTCCCACAAAAATGGAGATATAACGCTTTCAACAGTTCCGACCTGACTGATATGGCATCTACATGTATGTGTCTGGTTACTTACTGATTGAACAGTCATTTATTTTGAATCCAAATATGGGTTGAAAATGGGTTAGTAGCAAAGCCCTTAATTTAATAACTTGTATTTATGAGTACTATTTATCCATGTATCCTGAGCACATGGTCAAGTGCAGTAAACTTCGAAACAGGAAGTAGATAGTTTTGGCGCAATAATTTATTTTCAATGTTCACTACTCCACATCTTTTGACTACAACGAACAGCCTTGATCAACATACATGATACAAAACAAAAGCATTTACATATCTAGTGGCAATTTTTCCTCAATGAGACACTAAACTAGTATTTTTTTTTACAATCTGCCATGTTGATGCTGAAATAGGACAGGAAACAAGAGATGATAGCAGGTCTGATTGACCTCTGAATTGGCCAGATTTCCTTACCAGTTCTTTTCTTTAATACTTATTAGAAAAGGGATGGGTATTGTGTCTTTATCACAATATTTTTTTTATAAGATTGCAACAACGGAGTTCAAGATCCATATTAGAATTGTTGGACGGTTGTGGGTTATCATATCCTTACTCCCATTTACAGTCCAATTTTGGAGGATTCATAGTAAAAGTTCAAAAATTAATTTATTTCTAAATTGAGTCATTCACATTGTACAGTCATTGCACGATGTATCACTATCACACTCTCCAAAATTGCTTCAAAAATCATATTACAAATTATACCATGAAAGCGCGACAGTCGTGTTTCAATACTCTGTTGTGAAAAACTAAAACCATTATGATAACGCGTAATCTTGTTCCGATTATGTATCACTGCAAAACTACAATGGATGAAGCGACCATGTGACAAGCACATGGGTAGATAAAATTCAATGCGGCTGGAAGATTTTTTTTTATTTTAACAAATTATCATGTAAATCGGATATCGTCATCTCATTTGGGAGACTCCATACGTTTCTATATCGAACAAGGCACAATGTTAAAAACTTAAAACTTAGTATAATATAAAATAATAGACGTACTTACTTGTTTTTCTGTTTCAATTTCTTCTGCCCAAACAACCAGCTTGATGGATCCGATAGAAAGGGCGCGTTGTTGGAGTATAGTCTGTTTCTCAGTATAGTCTATGTGGCGGTGAAAAAATATGAGTCCGTATTCTTAACTATTATATTTGCTCTCTAAATTTGTTCCAAATTTGTGTTATTCAACTTAGTTTGTAGACATAAATATTACTTCATTTGGAGCATTTATTGTATGTTACAAGCGAAGATTTAATCGAAAATTGGCGAATTATAATTATCTGAAACAGATCATAAAAATAGTCCCTCTTTAGAAATAGAGTCCTGACTTCGACCAAAACGATGTTCGGCCAATTAACCCTATGCATATTAACATGGCTTCGTATTTGAACTATCTTTTGTTAATTATATTATAAAGTGGTCCTTCTAATTTTCTATAGGGCTTAATGTTGGTGAGTCCTGCGAAATTACAGACCTAATAGAAGAGGCCGTGGTGGGTTGGTCCGAGAGGAGAAAAAAACGCATTTAATTATTAACAACATTGGCCTATCATGCATTTTTTTAAACTACCGGTAGGCCTACCCGGTAGGCCTAGCTATAGGCATATACGCCTACCCTTAAAGTTTGTTCACATATTTGACAGTTGTAACATTTTAAAGCATTGTATAATACGGTACGGTGGCTGATTTAGGACATAAACAAAATGTTTTATCTCGAAATTTCGACTTAACATCACAAAATTTCGACATCTAGGCCTATAGATGCCTTTGTATAATATGTCTAAAATAAAAGATAATTGCCTAAAAACCATTGACTTTTGGATATGGAAATGTATTACTGATCCCACATAATGTGGCCATTCCGCACATTTTGAGTGGTCGGGCAACCTCCTATGTCCAACGGTTCTGGAGATATAGTCACGGCGAATGGTAGTACTTCGCGCAAAAAGAGCGTGGCCATTTCACCCATTTCGCCCGCAATGGGAAATGTGTTACCAACCAAATATTGTTCCTGGACCTTCAATTAGTGGATTCATGAAGAGTTTAGCTCTCGACATACAATTGCATACAACACCACCACGAGATACTCTATATATAGTACCAAGGATTTCATTGATAATGTCTTCACGGTAAGTTACTTATTTCTTATTGGACATTCGAAAAACAAATTCTGGTCCGATTTTCACGGAATAAACGTCATTCATTTATAGTGTGGCCGTTGACAAATAATTGAGATTCCACTCCAAAAACTTAACCACTCAACACACTGGGTTTCCACACGTCCGACGACCCAAAAAGGCAAAATGCCCCAAATCGCCTTTCTAGTTAGATTTTCACTGAATAAACGGCATTGTAGGATGGCCGTTGATATATATGACGAATAAATAACATTCAACAACAACAAAATTGCCACCCAACCCACCGGGTTTCCATGCCCTACGACCCAAAATAAAAAATGCCAATATCGCTTTTCTGTTCAGATTTTCACTGAATAAACGCATTGTAGGGTGGCCGAAAAGGTTGACAAATAATTAAGATATATACCACCCAAAAAAATTAGCCATCCAACCCACTTGGTTTTCATACGTCCTATACGAGACAAAGTGGCAAATTTCCCAAACCGCCGCCTTTCTGGTCACGGAATAAACGGCATTGTAAGATGGCCGTTTAAGAATATATAAGATCGGATTTACAAAATAAATTTGCCACCCAACTCACCGGGTTTCCATGCCCTGGGATCCAAAATAGCAAAATGCCCAAAATCGCTTTTCTGGTCAGATTTTCACTGAATAAACGTCTTTGTAATGTGGCCGTTGACGACTAATTAAGATTCCACCCAAACAAATTCCCACCAAATCCACTGTAGTCGGGGAGCCAATAAGGTCCACGTGCACCCCCCCCCCCCGATGATTACAAATAACCTTATTTTTATTGTTCCCTATGGTATCCAGATAAAGAATCCGGATTTTACCGAAAAATAAAGGTGGCCCTACTAGGTGCTAGAGCCATTTGAATCCAAGATGGCCGCCATTTCCTCTAATTCCGACCAGCTGTATTTAATCGTTGTAATAGATCGGTTGTTAGCAAAAGACACAGACAAAATGTATGCCATTTTGTTGGTATGATGTCCTTCTTCAAAATGACGGCAAATAATTTCGAAAGAAATTCAAAATGGCCGCCGAAAAATGATGTCATATGCACGAAAATAGGAAATTTAATTAATATTTCACCATATCTTCCATTTTTCTTCACATTAATCATTAGTAAATGGCAATGATTTTGCGACAGTCATCAAGCGTGATATTATAGCGTCATTTTAAGACATTTGCCATTGACGATGGTTCAGTAATAGATACAGAAAGAGGATTTTAAAAAGAGGGGTGAAATTTTCGATTTTTTTTTTGCAAGACGATTTTTATAGTCATTTTAACGACAAACCACACAGGATGTTAATAGAATGTCAACAACTATGTGCTTTATTTTATTGGACGGATGTTTTACTTCAATGGGAATGAAATAGGTGTAGAAAATTTCCAAAATGGCCGCCGAAAATATGAAAAATGGTAAATATTGCCCCAGGGTGTCCTGCAATGGCTTACAAGTTGTGGTTGATATATAAAATTGGCTAATCTGTATTATATACATTGAATACTAACATGTCTGATGCACCATGGATCATTGTTCTATTGTCACCACTGACATCACCAGAAATATTGGATATTTCTCTCACAAACTTGACATAAATATCGGCAAAAATTAACTTTTCAGGGTTGGACAATTGTTTTAAGTAAAATGCAACTATCATTGGTATCAAAGGTATTTATTGTTTGGTATATCTTAAATGTGTCACACTACGGTGTTTATAGACCAAATTGCTCAAGATGGCTTCCAAAATGGCAACCAAATTTGTAAAAAGTATTTTTTTTACATATATCCCGAACATTATTCTCTGCGTTATCCGACAAGGTATTAAATTGTGACTCACTTGGTTATTATACGTGTTAGTTAATTAGCTGACAACCACGTTCTATTATGTTTGTCCCAGTTCCGTATGGGGCATGACAAATTCATTTTAAAGTTGCAGTATGAAATTTGGCGGAGAACCTCTTTTGTGATTCTTGCCATATTATTGAAAGGAAATGGGCAGAACTTTGAAACGAAACTGAGATGAACCATAATATGTGGCTATTCTGGTCCATTATGATAAAACATATCAACTGGATATAGGGTGAATGCCTAGGGAGTTACTATATGATCATAGGTAAGGTGAATAGGTATACAGGGAGTTATTGTATGGTCAAATGGTGAGACGAGTACATGTATGTATACAATGAGTGACTGTATGATCATAAATGTAATGAATAGCTATACAGAGAGTGACTAAATTGTCATGTGTCAGGTGTATGAGTATACCCGGTGTTCCTGCTTGGTGACTCGTTGCGGTATGGTCATGTGTAGGTTATACGGGCATACACATGTGTTGCTATATGGTCATGTGCGAGGGGTATGTGTATATAGCGAGCGGCTATATGGCCATGGATGATGTGCATATGCATACATGGATTGAATATACTGACATGGCTGGGGAGTATTAGTATATCTTGAGTGGCTATTCTGCTATGGTGTGACAAATAGGGACATGGCCAAGGGTGAGGTGAATATATATACAATGAATCAATGATTGACCATGATCATGTATGAATGTTTTGAATAGGTACACACGGGGTGACTATATGGCCATAGGTCAGATGAAGGAGTATACCAGGTGCCATGGATGAGGGTATGTGTATGAAGCGAGTGGCTATATGACCATTGGTGAGGTGGATATGTATACCCGGGGTGACTCTATGGTCATTGTTGTGGTGTTGATGTATATATTGAATGTCTATTTGACCATGTGTGTGTGGAGAATAGGTATACATGGGATGACTGTATGGCCAATGGTGAGGTGAATGGGTATACAAGGAGTGACTCTATCCCAGTCTATGGTTATGTGTCATGTTTTGGATTATACCCGGTGTGCTTGCATTGTGACGCATGGCTGTATGGCCATCCGTGGTCATGGGTCAGGTGTACGTTTATACAGTTGGTCACTATATTGTTATGTCTGTGGTGTTTATGCATATATGGCATGACTGTGTGGTAATGGGTGGCTATCGCTTTTCACGTTTAAAGTTCCCCCCATGTACACAAACACTATCAAGGTGGAGAACTCTTTGACACGACCTCTCTATTGATTAACATATCCTTGAGTTATTGTGGAATGCGATAGCCACCCAAATTACACATGTACAACGCATCCCATGACCTCATATGTACATAAACACCACACAAATGGCAATATAGTCACCCACTCTATACACGTACACCCGACCATACAGCCTTATTTGGCTATACCGGTACATGCCACAAATGCCGATACAGCCACGAATCACCATGCATGAACACCAGGTATACTCCTACACCTGACCATATAGTCACTCTATGTATACATATTCACCACATTCACGATCATACAGTCACTCATTGTATACCTATTAACCTCACCATGGACCATACAACCACTACATGTATATCTATTCGCCATACCCATGACCATAGAGTCAATCCAGATATACATATACACCTCACCCACCAATGGTGAGCCCTTCCAAATATACCAATACCCGCACACACGACCACTCATAAGTCTCATACTTGCATATACACCTCACATATGACAATTCATCAACTCACTGTATACTCATACACGCCATCCATGATCATTCATCTACACCATATACACCACCGATGATAATACATCCACAACATATATAAATATACGACCCACCCGTTACCAAAAGGGCACTCCCTATATAGCCATACGCTCGTCAATGACCATACAGCTCATTACAGGTATGCATATAACTTCAATCTCGACTACAGGCATACCATGTGCACCTATACACATTACCCAAAACCATAAAATCACTCCATACTTATCTACGCACTCCATCCATGATCATACAGACAGCACAAATATACATATACACCACATGTCACAATACAGCCACACACGGTACACATATACATCACGACCACCACGACCTTACAGTCACTCCATATATACATAAACAACACACGGATGACCACGTAGCTACTCTCGTTATATCTATACACCACAGCAATGCCCATACGATCAAATCGGCCACACACAATATACCGTACAGTCACTACATGTATACCGATTCACCTCACACATGCCCATACAGCCACTCCTTATATTCCTATGCATCTCACCATCATAACCATATAGTCACTCATTGTATACCTACTCATAACCATATAGTCACTCATTGTATACCTATTCACATCATTCATGATCATACAGTAACTCCCTGTATACCTATTCACATCACATATGACCATACAGTAACTCCATGGCTGCCATATTGGCATCCATCTTTTATCCAGTTGATCACTTTTTATCATAATGGGCCAGAATAGCCACATATGATGGTTCATCTCAGTTCCGTCTCAAAGTTTTGCCCATTTCCTTTCAATAATATGGCCAGAATCACAAAAGAGGTTCTCCGCAAAATTCCATACTGCAACTTTAAAATGAATTTGTCATGCCCCATACGGAACTGGGACAAACAGAATAGAACGTAGTTGTCGGTTAATTAACTAACACGTATAATAACCAAGTGAGTCACAGTTTGCTACCTTGTCGAATAACGCAGATAATAATGTTCGGGATATATGTAAAAAATTAACTTTTTACAAATTTGGTTGCCATTTTGGAAGCCATCTTGAGCAATTTGGTCTATGAACACCGTAGTGTGACACATTTAAGATAGACCAAAACAATAAATACTTTTGATACCAATGATAGTTGCATTTTACTTTAAAAAAAGTGTCCAACCCTGAAAAGTTAATTTTTGCCGATATTTTTATCATATTTATGTCAAGTTTGTGAGAGAAAAATCCAATATTTCTGGTGATGTCAGTGGTGACAATAGATAAAATGATCCATGGTGCATCAGACATATTAGTATTCAATGTATATAATACAGATTAGCCAATTTTATATATCAACCACAACTTGTAAGCCATTGCAGGACACCCTGGGGCAATATTTACCATTTTTCATATTTTCGGTGGCCATTTTGCAAATTGTCTACACCAATTTCATTCCCATTGAACTAAAACATCCGTCCAATAAAATAAAGCACATAGTTGTTGACATTCTATTAACAGCCTGTGTTGTTTGTCGATAAAATGACTATCAAGACCGTCTTGCAAAAAAAATCGAAAATTTCACCCCTCTTTTCCAAATCCTCTTTCTGTATCTATTACTGAACCCTCGTCAATGGCAAATGTCTTAAAATGACGATATAATATCACGCTTGATGACTGTCGCAAAATCATTGCCATTTACTAATGATTAATGTGAAGAAAAATGGAAGATATGGTGAGATATTAATTAACTTTCCTATTTTCGTGCATATGACGTCATTTTTCGGCGGCCATTTTGAATTTGTTTCGAAATTATTTCCGTCATTTTAAAGAAGGACATCATACCAACAAAATGGCGTACATCTTGTCTGTGTCTTTTGCTAACCACCGATCTATTACAACGATTAAATACAGCAAAATCGTCTTGCAAAAAAATTCGATAATTTCACCCCTCTTTTTCAAATCCTCTTTCTGTATCTATTACTGAACCCTCGTCAATGGCAAATGTCTTAAAATGACGCTATAATATCACGCTTGATGACTGTCTCAAAAACATTGCCATTTACTAATGATTAATGTGAAGAAAAATGGAAGATATGGTGAAATATTAATTAAATCGCCTATTTTCGTGCATATGACGTCATTTTTCGGCGGCCATTTTGAATTTTTTCGAAATTATTTGCCGTCATTTTGAAGAAGGACATCATACCAACAATATGGCATACATTTTGTCTGTGTCTTTTGCTAACAACCGATCTATTACAACGATTAAATACAGCTGGTCGGAATTAGAGGAAATGGCGGCCATCTTGGATTCAAATGGCTCTAGCACCTAGTAGGGCCACCTTTATTTTTCGGTGAAATCCGGATTCTTTATCTGGATACCATAGGGAACAATAAAAATAAGGTTATTTGTAATCATCGGGGGGGGGGGTGCACGTGGACCTTATTGGCTCCCCGACTACTGGGTTTCCATACCATCGCATTTCTAGTCCAGTGGGTCGGTTATTAAATGTTTGGGTGAATCTTAAACATTCATCACTATATATATATAATGCCGTTTAATCCGTGAAATTCAGACCGGAAAGGCGATTTTGGGCATTTTGCCATTTTGGGTCGTAGGCCCATAGTGCATGGACACCCAGTGGGTTGGTGCATGATAAAGGTTTTGGGTGGTATCATAATTATTCGTCAACGGCCACCCTACAATGCCGTTTATTCCCTGAAAATCGGACCAGAACTGCCACAAATTGCAGAAACCCAGTGGGTTGGGTGTTGGGTGGTAACTGTTTTTGGGTGGAATCTCAATTATTCGTCAACGGCCACCATGTTGTTTATTCTATGAAAACCGGACTAGGATTTTTTTTGTTCGAATGTCCAATAAGGAATAAGTAACTGGCGTTACGTCACAATATAAATTCAAACAATTTGACGCTCCCCATCAGCAGAATTTACACCGGGTTTAAATACTTGCGAATTATTCTGGCTCTAAATTTACCGACTGACTATAGGATAAACTTGCAGAACAAGCGATTACGATTGATTATTTATTGACTAAAAACTTAACTTTTTGGAGATCCAATTAAGCTTATCAAATTCCGATACTGAAGACATTTTCAACACCCCCGTGTATGTGATATCGCAAAACTCATGACTTATACTGATTTAATGTTTCCATTCGTTGTTCAGTTCCGGGCCTATGATGTCGAATAACACAGAATCTATTATATATTTTGGAAGATCTGTGTGTCTGTGTGTGTGTGTGTTCGCGATGAACTCGAAAACGGCCGACCCGATTTCGATGAAACTTGGTAAGTGGGGGTATTTTCGGCCGGGGGGTGACATAGGCCTATTAATTTGCCCGTGCGATATGACCTTGACCTTGAAATCGGGTCATTTCAATGCCAAACGCCCGAATATCACGGGATTTCGATGAAACTTGGTATGTGGGGGTACTTTCGTATGGGGAGTCTCATAAGCATATTCATTTGCCCGTGTGACATGACCTTGACCTTGAAATCGGGTCAATTCAAGGTCAAATCGTCAATTTTGATGGGATTTCGACGAAATTTTATACATAGGGTTACTTTTGTCCACTGGGTGTTTTGGACGGGTCAAATCGTGACCCCGACCTGACCTTGACCTTCAAAATTATCAATTCGAGGTCAAATCGGGTAAAACTGGATGGATTTCGACGGGCACGTTTGTCGGGTACTTTTGTCCGGGCAGTGTTTTGGACTGGTCAAATCGTGACCCCACTTGACCTTGACCTTCAAAATGGACAATTCAAGGTCAAAGCCCGGACGAAGTCGGGTCACCTTCTAGTGTATATAAATATATATATATATATATATATATAGCCTGTACTATTATGACATTAGAACATAAAACACAAACAAACATACACATTTTCACCCTTGCACGTGCACCCCACCATAAAGATTATCAATGTGCCGGCCTGCATGTCCGAATGATAATTGGGATATTTTCAAGCAGAAACGGTCAAAATGTGAAGTAAATCATTCGCACCTTTGACATCCCAGATCTGATTTGGCAACATCTCGATCTGCATGCGGCTTTGATACCCGAAATAATGGTGGGTACCCACACTTGGACGCAGATAATCTTTTTGCGAACCGCTCTGCAGACTAGAAAATGTTATGGTTAATTAAACATATATTTTTCTATTGATACACGCATTATCCGACATTTATTGCTGATAATTATGTTTCAAACGAACTATCTAACGTCAAAAAGTGTCTACTATTTATAATAAAATCCTAAATGATCCGGAATTTCTATTAAATGTGTCGGGGTGAGAGCAAGCTTTGGTCGCTATCCCATTGAGGGATCATTCCGCTTTGCGAAATTATGTTTTGAATAGTGGATATCACCATTTAACTGGGAGATATATCGATTCATCTGAGGGAAGATATGTTCATTTATCAAAACCGCATGGCCTGGTTTGGTGATACCCTCGGGTTTGGCGATACCACGTACACGGGGGGGGGGGGGGGGTTCAAGGCTGTCCAAATTTCATACGCGTCTTATAAATAAGTATCATTGAAAACAAATTATGTATGATCTCATCCTGGGATGTGTCTCTTATGAAATTTGGACAGCCTTGAACACCCCCGTGTACATGGTATCGCCAAACCCGAGGGTATCACCACTGTCGGATACCCGTTTAGGTTCGGACATTCCAAGATGGCGGCGCCGAGTAAAGAAGATAAATGGTAAGTGTATATATTGTCTCCAAGCATCAATTAACGACATCTTTCGGTGATACACCTTGAAACAGTTATGTAGGAATTTGTATGCACAACACATACGTAACACGGCTTTCGCATGACAGGCATGTGAATTGTTGTATTTGGCGTGTCAAGTCGTCATAATTTTTCGAAATTTTATCGAGGCGGCGAAATGTTCCCTTTTTCGCATTTATTTGGCCCTGGGATCATGGATCCGCGAATTTAGGTATTGTTGTGGGTAGATTATGTTACCACACATCTTCGGAATTCAAAACCTGCGATATTTTTATTGTCTCACTCCGAAAAACGACCTTTGAAATTTTCAAAATGTTCAGGTTCGGATTCGCAATATTCCCGATGATTTTGTTCAGGTTCAGACACAATTTTCGTTCAGGTTCGGACAAATTTGGTTCAGGTTCGGACGCATCAAAAACTTCGCATAAAAATGACAAGCCGAGGTACAGTCGCGTTCTTATTGCGTTTTTGTGCATTTGGTTATCTTCCATTCGTAAAAGAAACGATAAATGGGGAACACGAGGCTTGGTTTTAGCCCACTCGTGAATAATTTGGGCGGACTTTCTTATTTTATGCGTGTGAGATGTATGCGATCACGTGATTCCCCTCCACTTTCCAAATACGATGCCACAAAGGTCGCCGCACGTAGATGAGCAGATAACTGTCCATAATATAAGTTACACGGCTTTCTGATGGGGATACTGTGTGGTATGCCCCGGTAGAGGCTCGTGTCCCCCGAGGCGATCCCCCCTCAACAAGCCGTGTAATCATGTATTTACCCCCAGTCTCTATTAACAATATATTCCCATACATAAAGCGCAGAAACGAGCCACGAACAGTAACTCTATTTTGTTAGACTGCTTATACGATGAATGTGATTATATAGCTGTTCCCACAATTTGCCCATAAATACTTGCTGATAGATAGACAATATATACCATGTTTTGTATCAATAATTGGATGATATATTTGGGTATTCACACGAAACATATTCGTTTCAATATAAGCCTTATGTGTTTTGCCTCATTTCTAAATGTTGAATCCAGTTGCAAGTTAACCATTTGTCACACGACTATTATGCAGGATTATTAATTAGAGCCCGAACATGTTGCGTTCTATTCAGCACTATGCGAACATAGAGAATACCTATGCTATGCCGAATAATACCTGCAATATGCGAATCTTCACGAGCGGCGATATTCAGGAATATATTAATCGAGAAACCATAATGTGTTCTCATTATGTTATGCTTATGGTAAGCAATTCTGCAAAACTACAAGTATTGTTTATCGAAACAAGAATTTAGACGCCGAAGTAGCGAAACTTATGCAAACAATATCAGCTGTTCCGTTGGCAAATTAAGCATCTCTAAATTTTGGTGGAAAATTTCCTTCACAAGAGAATAGTGCCTACCCATGCAATGGTTAAATATTACACACAGAAACCCAAATAACTGAATACGTAATAAAACGGGATCATTTGTTTTTCTTTAGAACTTATCGCAGTAATAAACTATTTTCAGTCTTCCGCGGAATTTCGCGTAGTTCCATTGATAATGCACGCGTCAATAATTGTGTACCCTTTTTTAAACAGAAATATCTACAGTGAGATAACGTTTGAAAATTATCATCCACGCAAAGGTCCTGACGAAAGAGAGCACATCGTATGTCATTTAAAATTACAGCTATTTCATAGGGAAACATATAACAAACAACTCTTGTCCCCACACCCGGTTGTAACTAACAATCTGATTGACAACAACGTCAGGTTTAAATCATGCGCCATGTCCTCGTAACTATTGACAGTGAGCGTCTAAAAGCACGTAAAACATCGTGCTTATGAATTACCCTTGAACTAGCAGTTTCACCAATCGTGACATTGTTCGAGCGCGCTGAGCTTAATTGGCGTCACCTAAAACAGGATCGATAGGTCTGCTACTGAATTATTCTTATTGGTGCTGATTGGTGTGAATTTATCTGATAACCTATAAAAAAGCACACCACGTGGTAGCTATTGGTGTGAGACAAAATCGTTAGCTCCGCCAACATCGTGGGATACTAGAAGATTTAATACCCGGATGTCTCTTTTTGAAATCGAGAACCATGCAGGTATTAAATATCCATGTAGCCCCGATAACTCAGAAGATAAGTAATAATACCACTGTTGCTCATATGTAAAATGTAATAATTCCCACTAGCTGGTTTATAGTAGACATTGCTCGAGAATATTCAACTGTGGCTTTTATCCCATTAATTCGGAGAATTTACCACCTATATTTGGAAATTTCAGCTGACATATTTAGATATAACAAATTAACAATGCATGTTCGTTAATAACACGCACAATAAGATCGCGACTGTACCTCGGCATGTCATTTATAGGTAAGGTTTTGATGCGTCCGAACCTGAACTAAAATTGTCCGAACCTGAACCAAATTTGTCCGAATCTGAACGAAAATTGTGTCTGAACCTGAACAAAATCATCGCGAATGTTGCGAATCCGAACCTGAACATTTTGAAGGTCGTTTTTCGGAGTTAGACAATAAAAATATCGCCGGTTTTGCATTCCGAAGATGTGTGGTGACCTAATCTACCCACAACAATACATAAATTTGCGGATGCATGAGCCCAGGGCCAGAAAAATACGAAAAAGCGAACATTTCGTCGCCTCGATAAAATTTCGAAAAATTATGACGACTTGACACGCCAAATACAACAATTCACATGCCTGTCATGCGAAAGCCGTGTTACGTATGTGTTGGGCATACAAATTCCTACATAACTGTTTCAAGGTGTATCACCGAAAGATGTCGTTAATTGATGCTTGGAGACAATATATACACTTACCGTTTATCTCCTTTACTCGGCGCCGCCATCTTGGAATGTCCGAACCTAAACGGGTATCCGACAGTGATCACTGACTATAGAATAAACTTGCAGAACAAGCGATTACGATTGATTATTTATTGACTAAAAACTTAACTTTTTGGAGATCCAAGCTTATCAAATTCCGATACTGAAGACATTTTCAACACCCCCGTGTATGTGATATCGCAACACTCATGACCTATACTGATTTAATGTTTCCATTCGTTGTTCAATTCCGGGCCTATGATGTCAAATAACACAGAATATATATATATATATATAGCCTGTACTATTATGACATTAGAACATAAAACACAAACAAACATACACATGTTTACCCTTGCACGTGCACCCCACCATAAAGATTATCAATGTGCCGGCCTGCATGTCCGAATGATAATTGGGATATTTTCAAGCAGAAACGGTCAAAATGTGAAGTAAATCATTAGCATCTTTGACATCCCAGATCTGATTTGGCGACATCTCGATCTGCATGTGGCTTTGATACCCGAAATTATGGTGGGTACCCACACTTGGACGCAGATAATCTTTTTGCGAACCGCTCTGCAGACTAGAAAATGTTATGGTTAATTAAACATATATTTTTCTATTGATACACGCATTATCCGACATTTATTGCTGATAATTATGTTTCAAACGAACTATCTAACGTCAAAAAGTGTCTACTATTTATAATAAAATCCTAAATGATCCGGAATTTCTATTAAATGTGTCGGGGTGAGAGCAAGCTTTGGTCGCTATCCCATTGAGGGATCATTCCGCTTTGCGAAATTATGTTTTGAATAGTGGATATCACCATTTAACTGGGAGATATATCGATTCATCTGAGGGAAGATATGTTCATTTATCAAAACCGCATGGCCTGGTTTGGTGATACCCTCGGGTTTGGCGATACCACTTACACGGGGTGTTCAAGGTTGTCAAAATTTCATAAGAGACACATCCCAGGATGAGATCATACATAATTTGTTTTCAATGATACTTATTTATAAGACGCGACCACAGTGGACCCACCCAGCCTCGTTCCACGCATTCGGTGCTACATGCAGGTCAAAGGTCTGGAGGTGCATTGACTGCATTCCATATATGGAGCTTTTGAATATTCATGAATTCCAAGTACATGATAGTTTCTTGGATAAAAATAATAATAATCATGAGTATAGGTGACAACTGCAGTCAAAAACGCCTTAGACACTGACTTTGTCCTTACCTTTGTTATGGATGAGGCAAAAAAAAAAAATGTCTGTTTCCGATAACATGGAGAAAATGTTCCAGGTAGGCAGGCAGGGTTTTTTTTGTACACTTTTTTTTAACCGGCCATTTGAAAGTGATAAAATAGTGTAGTACACCCTTTTAACATGTATTATAAAATTGGCATGCTTTTATACATGCTAACTGGTAATATATTATGCAGCTTGCTGGACTATTATGTCATGTATTAGGTGTTAAAGATATTTTCTAGCTCTAGCATGTGCTCCAGTGTGAAAATTCAATGTATTAGGCTATATATGGCCATGGGTTTAGAGTTATTCCTCTTACATACATGTAGTCCATGCAGCTATCGGCCCACAATGCAACAGTAGCATCTGATACCTTTATTTACAAATTACATGTGACCAGAACAATGTTACTGACTGTTCTTGGTTATGCAGGAATAAACATGTTTTGTTACAATCTTCCCCTGAATATCTCTGGTGCAGATTGGGGCTGAGTTTACACATTTTATGCCAATCTATGCATCACCGCCGACGCAATTTTCCAGGTGTTGGGTGTTGAAAGAGAGATCGTTTTATGGAATAAATACTTGCCATTTCAATAAAACATATTGTATTTTCATCCCCTGTTATTTCTCTTCATAGATGATCATAATTTTTCAGTGACAACTTGTCCATATTACTAAATCACTAAATTGTATTGTGGTTTAAAGTCACCTATTTCCGACTTATTTTGTTTCAACCCCGGAAAGTTTTAAATAGCAGAATTGATTACCTGCCAACTTTCAGTGTAATTAGCAGCAAGTTATCAAATAATCCTTACAGTACATGTATGCACATAAGATTATCATAAATGTGTGTTTAATACTTGCATATACAGTGCGAGTTGTTTCTATCAGTGGTATCTGCTTCTTGGTCGGAAAACATCAAAGAGAGTCTGTCGTAAATAGTTACACAGAGTTTATTCACGTGACCCACTGATGCGTTTGTTTGGTGACACAGTGACCCAGTTGTTGTGTCATTCATAACAGACAGTTGTTTATTAAAAGTGGGTTAAAATCGGGTTTATGTGAATATTCAAGAATGCCAATGCATTTTAATCTTTGATGACGATTTCGTCTTGTCAATGGTGATGGTGATTTCGGCTTTTGACGACGCTAATTTCCAGGACTGATAACGTAATACGGACTGTCATTTTCCCGCCAAAAACGCACATGCTTTTCACTGTTTAACTTTGTCGCGAACAGATGGTCTTTCAGGAAAGTGTTGCCCCCAATCAGGCGAAGGAAGTTAAGGGAGCTACCGGTATAATTAATACATTGTACTTTTAAAAATACACAAGCAGTGTACACAGCCCACAAACGACGGGGGGATTTCCGTAGTGACTCGTCATGGTAGAGTTTGATTTACGCCACGGTATTCACTACTTAGCATGGCCGACCTAGTTGTCTTATTTATATCAAGAATGCGCGATCGCGCACATGGCATACACATGCGTCAGGTGTGTATGCGATTGGTGGTTAGTTCTGCTGTTGGTATTGGGAAAACCATAGCCATTAACTCAGACAGACAGGTTACTATGGACTTCGTGAAAATAAAAACAAAATTGAGGCCGGCAAGAAAATCTCAGCCAGGCCGGGTATCGGAAACAGAGACGTTTTTTTTTTGGCCTGACCACTGTATATCTTAGCGCGACCAGAAACTTTCGATTCATAAAACTCGAACAAGTTTGAATAGACTGACAACAACAACAACACCAACAACAACAACAACAACAAAGTATACCATTATACGCAAATATACCATATATTATTGTTTAATGCCACGTCCATTTTTTCATTTAAGAGGATGGCAATCGGGAAAGAAATATAAAATAAGTGGCTCGCACTTATTCCTCAATCCAGTTGTCGAATAAATGTGTTATATTATGCATAAATATATACGGCGAATATATATGTTTAGACTAAATCGACTGACTTCAAATAATACAATGACCTGGACCCCAGTCGTCACAATATTGTCCCCTGACATCAAGTCAACCGATATAAACAATAAACGGGACATGACAATCTGCGGGATGGGATGGGATATGGGACAAAACGACAATCTGCGGGGACATAATTTCAAATTGCGTGGGACGGCCGATATCTCGAGGAATACAGGGCGTATGGGGCTCATTTTGGTGTCTAACGAAAGGCCCACATTCGCCCTATCCACACATATTAACCCCGCCACTGACCGGACACCAGAAGTTGCATTCTTTGATCGACAACTGACCTAACATGGGGTGGAATTTGGGATAGAATGACAATCTGCGGGACAGGATTTTCAAATTGCGTGGGACGGCCGATATCTCGAGGAATACAGCGCGTAGAGGGCTCCTTTTGGTGTCTAACGAAAGGTCCACATTCGCCCTATCCACACATATTAACCCCGCCACTGACCGGACACCGAAAGTTACATTATTCGGTCGACAACTGACCTAACATAAAATGCCACAAACACGAAAAACTGCGTTCGACATTAATGTTTAGAATTTATATTTCTCGATGAATACGCTAGCAAACAACAAGTTTTAGGTACCAAATAACGCAATGGAATACTGTGCATTCGTTTTTAGCTACAATATGGCTGTTTTAGTGCGAATATTGTAATGGCGAACACGCAAACACGCGCCGATAAAACAGCTAAAAATAGACTCGATGTTTACAATTACAGGATCGATTTCAGCTGGTATATTCAATATAATGGGGCGTATAGTATATCAAAATGTAGGATTAGACACAGGGAATGTATTTATTTTTAAATGGGTCCACCAGGCGGTGAAATTGTTGCAGAAATTCGCTCCAACATATTCGCACTTATTTTTATTTCAGTTGTGACTAAAAGCCCAGATGCCGGAGCCCGGCGACTAAAAGCCAAGTTACAAAATAGATCAATTAGTTTGAACGAATGAATATGTCAATGCTAAGACTATTCAAAAGAATATTCAAATCAAATAGTGTTTATAGACTTAAAAACTTATGTGTCCGCCATTCATAAGCGGTGGAGGTTCTCATATTATCTGCCAGTCATACGCGGGGGAGGTTCTCATATGAACATATTATCTGCCGGTCATACGCGGTGGAGGTTCATATTATCCACCGGTCATACTCGAGGGAGGTTCTCATATTATCCTCCGGTCATACGTTTGGGAGGTTCTCATATGAACATATTATCCGCGAGGGAGGTTCTCATATTATCCACCGGTCATACACGAGGGGGGTTCTCATATTATCCTCCGGTCATACGTAGGGGAGGTTCTCATATGAACATATTATCCGCCGGTAATACGCGGTGGAGGTTCATATTATCCGCCCGTCATACACGAGGGAGGTTCTCATATTATCCTCCGGTCATACGTGGGAGGTTCTGATATGAACATATTATCCGCCAGTCATATGCGGTGGAGGTTCATATTATCCACCGGTCATACATAGGGGAGGTTCTCATATGAACATATTATCCGCCGGTCATACACGGTGGAGGTTCTCATATGAACATATTATCCGCCGGTAATACGCGGTGGAGGTTCATATTATCCGCCGGTCATACGCGAGGGAGTTTCTCATATTATCCTCCGGTCATACGTGGGGGAGGTTCTGATATGAACATATTATCCGCCGGTCATACGCGGTGGAGGTTCATATTATCCACCAGTCATACGTAGGGGAGGTTCTCATATGAACATATTATCCGCCGGTCATACGCGGTGGAGGTTTATATTATCAGATGGTCATACGCAAGGGAGGTTCTCATATTAACTGTGGTCATTCGCAGGGGGGGGGTTCTCATATTATCTGCCGGTCATATGCGGGGGAGGTTCTCATATGAAAATATCATCCGACGGTCATACACGGTGGAGGTTTATATTATCTGCCAGTCATACGCAAGGGAGGTTCTCATATTATACGCCGGTCATACGCGGGGGAGGTTTGCATATGAACATATTATCTGCCGATCATACGCGGTGGAGGTTCTCATATTATCCTCATTTGATTTGAGGTAATATGAGAACCTCCCTCGCGTATGACCGGCGGATAATATGTTCATATGAGAACCTCCCCTACGTATGACCGGAGGATAATATGAGAACCTCCCCAACATATGACCAGAGGATAATATGAGAACCTCCCTCGCGTATGACCGGTGGATAATATGTTCATATGAGAACCTCCACCGCTTATGACCGGTGGATAATATGTTCATATGAGAACCTCCCCCATGTATGACTGGAGGATAATATGAGAACCTCCCCCACATATGACTGGAGGATAATATGTTCATATGAGAACCTCCCCTACGTATGACCGGAGGATAATATGAGAACCTGCTTCGTGTATGACTGGTGGATAATATGAGAACCTCCCTCGCGTATGACCGGCGGAAAATATGTTCATATAAGAACCTCCCCAACGTATGACTGGAGGATAATATGAGAACCTCCCTCGCGTATGACCGGCGGATAATATGTTCATATCAGAACCTCCCCCGCGTATGACCGGAGGATAATATGAGAACTTCCCTCGCGTATGACCGGCGGATAATATGAACCTCCCCCGCGTATGACTGGCAGATAATATGAGAACCTCCACCGCATATGAATGGCGGACACATAAGTTTTTAAGTCTATAAACACTATTTGATTTGAATATTTTTTTGAATAGTCTTACCATTGACATATTCATTCGTTCAAACCAGGTGATCTATTTTGTAACTTGGATTTTAGTCGCCGGGCTCTGGCATCTGGGCTTTTAGTCACAACTGAAATAAAAATAAGACTAATCATTTGTAAATATGTTGATTGTTAATTAATGATGAAATGAGTTACCAAATGTAAAATATGTTCATTGCATAACCAATTATTGATTGTAAATATGATAATTTCATGATCAGTTGTAAATATGTTGATTGTTAATTCAAAAAAGTTATGTTGTTGAAAAACAGTGTTTGTTTTTAATGATCGTCTTCGGCAATGTCGATGAAGATCTTAATTCACCAAAAAAAGAAAGAAACACATTTGAAATGACGTTCGGGAAAATTGGTAGAAAAAAACAATGACGTCGCTAACGACGTCCGCGCGTTTTACATATAACAAAATCCCATTTAGAGCATATCATTTCTCCACGATGGAATACGCTGTTATTGATCTTGGATCTTATGTCATCCGTGTATCGGCCCCGAGGGACATTGCTGTGTGGGAGGTCCTTTCCTGGGCGGTGTATGGTACAGGTGAAAAGTTCTTTGAACAATTCACTTTTGTCTGTGCAACTTGGGCTCGCAATCCTACACTGTTCGGTGGACAGGAGATAGAACATATCGAATGGCTTGGGACAACAGATGTCTTACTCACGGTGGCGGCAACCCTTCTGCAGAGAAAACTCGTGTTTTGGAGAGAGAAAAAGCAATACAGATTCAGCGTATCGTCAGTGAGGAATGTGAGTATACCGAAAGGTATATTTCCATCTCTCATCGAGGGTTCGCTTGTGTTTCGGGAGTTTGACCAAGAGGATGAATTTGAGTTCCTAAAGACCCCTTATCCACTTTTCTTGTGATCTGACGTAAAACCGTCCTTTTCAGGGCCACCCAAAACATGCTATCAGATGGCTCTTGCATGCACATTTTCACAGCGCTACCGTCTTCGAATTTATTCGAAGACTTTCGCTTTTGTTAAAAATGCACTGGTAAAGTAGCACAATTTACAAATGCTTCGATTGTTTTTCTCGGTATTATTCTAAGTTCAATGTGTCCATCGAAGGGGAACGCCCTTCGCTTACCACACTGGCATTAGAATCCGAGAACAAATCGAACCATTGGTAAATTATGCTCTTTTCTGTAAAAAAAAAACCCTTCGAAGCGCTCACCTTACTCTTTTGGAATCTAACACCTCTGGGCCGATGAACTCGGCCCTGGGCGGACACTCTGGCCCACCCCTCGCTCGTCGCCACTCTGGCCCATGGACCACAGTGGCGACGAGCCCGGCCCTGTGTTGCCACTCTGGCCCACCCCCTCGCTCGGTGCCACTCTGGCCAATGGGCCAGAGTGGCGACGAGCGAGGGGGTGGGCCAGAGTGGCGGCCAATACTACTAATGACTCTCGACGGCGAAATCATTTCTGTCAGTTTATCGCCGATTGTTGCGTCCCGAATCAAGATGTAAATATTTACAATTGAGCGTAGTTCAGACGATGTTTGCTATGTAGTGATATGGTCGATTTCTTTGAAATTGTATAACATATACAGTAGAATTCTAAATTCCTCCAGTTGACATAGAGCATGAGTACTAACATGCCAATTTTACGCACCCGAACAAGTCCATAATATGTCTTTAATGAGTCGATTATTTAGGGCATTACTGTATAGGCCGTTAAATGATTCCCTCTATATATACTGCCGCAGATTTACAATAAGTTTTAAAAGTGTAATACAAAAATATACACAGACAAGATAAGATAAGATAAAATTTAATGCCAAATACACCCAAATGGGCGTTGCACATATAATAAATACAACATATATCAATTAATATAAACAATAATTTAACATGAGTGATCACGTACGATATGCATATACGTTCTCGTGAATTTACTGTCATAAAATCTAACGTATACAGGCTATGTTTTGTTAGATACATGTATATCGTCTCGAATGGTGAAGAAAGATCGGATCATGTCGCATAATTATGACGTTAACGGTTGCAATTAATTCATTCTGCATAAAAAATCTGAACTTCTCATAATTTGTCATTTCTAAGAA
The DNA here is from genome assembly GCA_032622095.1 of Siphonodentalium dalli. Taxonomy (NCBI): domain Eukaryota; kingdom Metazoa; phylum Mollusca; class Scaphopoda; order Gadilida; family Siphonodentaliidae; genus Siphonodentalium; species Siphonodentalium dalli. The sequence goes on from CP136061.1 coordinate 205,981,399, forward strand.
ATGGGGGAAGGTTGCAATTATGTCCTTCACATAAGTTTCACGAATACTTCCGTAGGCCTGACATCTCCAGGTTTATTATTTTATAAAAAAAAAATATGCACAGAGAGGTTGCGCCGAAATACCAAACGCACAACAGTGTGTTTATATTAAAACACACCAAAGCAGGCTGAACATTCAACACAGGCACCGTCCATCTTCTTTTGACTATATATGCATGTGTGTTGCTGCATTTATGATACCGCCAGCACTGCGTAGTCCAACATCGATATAATATATCGATACTGCTTAATCCTTTGGGAACATCGGTATTTATGACAGCAGATCGTCATTTTATACCCAGTACATCACTGAAAGGAAGAAGCATATTATGTTAATTATCAATATAAAATGTACCATCCGCAGTATGCGGAAGTGCATGCATGTAAGTAAAGGCGCATATAACACTCTTAAAAATTCGGGGTTTATATGTTTTGCGAGGATATAGTCTTAGGGAGGAGTCCAAATGGTATTTTCATTAAATATATATATTATCGATATTAGATCCGTGTTATTATCGGGAATTTATTGAAAATGGCGTACAGTACCCCTTTAAGATACGCACTATGCTTACTGCCAAATCATGTTACAATCATTGTTACATTCAATCGTCATACCGTGAATTTTGTAGAATACTTTGGTTAAATAAAATATGTTTAAACTAAAAACCAAAATGGATTAAAATATATTATGCCGAGATATCTCTTCGGTGACTATTTGGGCTAAGAACAATCTACCTATACACCAACGATAACTAGATGTTGCCTTTCTAAACTAAACGACCACCCAATAATTGTGTCCATTCTAAGAAGATATACATTAGATAAGAAAACATCCTCACCGGTATTTCATTCTGCCGATTCCGTACTGCTTGGCGCCCAGAACTAATGCAGCGAATTGCTTCTGAAAACGGACAATAAGACGACTATGTAATTAACCATGCATTGCTATATATACTCAATGGATTGTTCCAATCAGTTATACAAAATATACATTGGAACGGCTCGCATATATAAGAGAATGCACTGGCACAGGGTTTTCGCAAAAAATCAGGAAGCTCCAATCAGAATTTTTTTCAGGAGTTATGCCTCCTGGATTGTTTAACTGGTGATGAAACATGCATGCGTGCCAGTCAAGAACATATGGAATATACAAGACGTTTAGTTTCATTTGGTTTCTTGGTATTTATTTTTCTTCCTCTTTGGAGAGTGGCTAAAATGCAAGTTTGTCAGTTTTTGAGGCAGGCGACTAAAAGACAAGCTTGGCTGTTTGAAATTTAAAAAAGCCTTTTAAACGCTATTTTCGTGCGAATTCTGTTGAAATAAATAAAGCCAACCAATTTTAATACTTATATGGCCAATTTTACATTAATCGTCAATATTAACTACTTTTTGACCGCGAGCTGTGTCAGACATTTATTTCGCGACCTTTGCTGAAGAACGTCTCTGTGGTAATTTAGAGGACCTTCCTTTGTTAAAATCTATCAATGATTTCTGGTGGAGCACGACTGCATGTGTGCGGTCAGCCCATTTATTAACAAATAACAATCTATTGTCGACAGCTCTCAAAATGACAATGCGGTGAAAATCTGAATTTAGCAATCTTGTGTTTGTACCGCCAAGACGATTGACGACTGCCACTGTGCACGAGGCTTCAGTGCAAGTCGTAATTTTTGAAAGAACGTTGTATGCGTGTTCGTTGTATCGGTATATATCATGCATGAATACTCGGTTGTCTTTTAGAAGTCTGCTATTAATGGAAATTGTAGTGATTTGTATGATACCGAATTCAATTTATACAGCGCCTGTTAGTTTCCAAATGATTGTCACGAGCGCTTTTAATTATCACACACACAATCGACGAGATATAATTAATCTACATCTCGAAAGGTCATACTACTTGGTGGGTGATAGCAATATCAGGAGGAAGAACGGACTATTTTTGCGGCGTTTTTGTCATTTTGAAAGGGCCATTAATAGGTTGTAAATGAAAATACGCTGGCCAAACAGTCGCGCGAGCTCTGCAAAAAAAAAAACAACAAACAAACAAACATTTTAATCAATTTGAAGAAATGAAAGGAATTAGATATATAAGAAAATACCTGATATATGTCCGACGGCCTTATGCATATTTAAAACCCAGTTCCTTTGTTCTACCACGACTTTCTATTTTTTCGAATGAGCATTTTATACTATGATTTATACCTCAAGTCGACACCCGTAATCTAGAATGGTCATGTCTCCCAATGTATGCACAACAAACTCCCACGGTGATTACTATTCGAGAAAAGTTCGCTTCTAACACCCGCCCACAATAACAAACATATGCATGGTGCTTAAAGTTACGGGCGGCGGTGGGCATGTTGTTAAAATATTCACCTCCGTCAAAAACCGACATAAACAGAAAGAATAGTAAAATATAGACAGCCCTTGTTCTTATACCAATCAGAAATATGACATAAACAGTATGTTATTGTCAAATGTTTTTGATATGGTAAACATAAAGAGCGTTATTTGTTACTGTTTTCCTGATATGGAAATAATACAGAGCGTTTATATCATTTGTGTGTGATTAACCAATATAATTGCGCTGTGTTATGAAACAGAAGCAAAACTTCTGTAACACGAGCAGCTCTTGTTTATGTACACCACCGTACGTCTTGACGACAATATACTATTTACGCGCTGAATATGTTTGGCATATGAACTAAACTATATATATTTTAATATTTCTTCTGTTGATGGCGATATGAATATTTCTGCAACGAACGCCGCCCGTGCCTTTAATAAGCCCCCCATAATACATTGTCGGAAAAAAAGGCAGCATGTTAATTTGCATACGGGTTGTGTCCATAACATAAAAACATAACCGTCATCACAATAGGGTTACTGTTCTCCTGCGCCGAACGATTTTACTTTGATAATTAACGAGTCAAAACTATCCTAAAATGCATTCGTGCCAAAATTGAGATATCGTAATTATTCATCTGTATCAATGTAATTGTTCCTTGTATATTATATAACTGTGTTTTATAAATCGGTTAATGGATTCACCATCGACAGTTACTGCATTTAATTAATATATAAGAATGACGGTGTGTGTTGTCAATTTAGATATAATATTTGTAAAACAACTACTTTGAACAAGATTATTCTCCAATTCTATTTGATCACCCAACCGGATTGTTTCACATCACTTTAATAAAATACAACCATGCAATCAGCGTTTGGCTGTTGTTGGATAATCCCTTGTTAGCCAAAACACAACACGCGAGATAACAACTGTAGTCTGGTCGATAAACTAAAATTTTAGGGTCAACCTAGAATAAATTTGGACTATGTTGGTTTATATTCCATTTTGAAGAGGAATATATCCTCTATAACATATCCAAAATCCGCTAAAATCCGCTTTGAGCATTTCCTGTAATCCAAGATGGCGTCCATGATAGCAGTTGGTATCGAAAAATTATGAATTTCGGTGGTAGGTGCGGCAACTGATACCAAATTAGGAATTCTGGTGTCGCCGATGAGGGATATTGTAGAAAAACCTACTTCACAAGGTCGAAAAATGGGCATTTTTAAAATCTCTGTAAAAAAATTTGCTCAAAGCGGATTTTAGAGGATTTTGGATATGTTGTAGAGGATATATTCCTACTCAAAATGGAATAAAAAACAACTTAGTCCAAATTTATTCTAGGTCAAACCTTTTATCGACCAGACTACTGGCGCTCCTCGCCGTATGAAGACTCAACTGATTCTGGTAAAGAACTCTGCTCGTGTTATAACCCTCAGTCCCTCGCGTGTATCACACGCCGTCAATAGAATTCATTTTTTTACTCACGTTCGTGATGGGAAAGCCTGAATTGTGTAGGCCCTGTTGTAGTTCCTGAGTACTGATTATTCCATTATTGTCGGTATCTTTCTGTTTGAGGGCATCAGTGAGTTCTTTTCGTCGATGACTGAGGAAATATGTCAACATTTTCTGAACAGACGACCGTGTCTAAAAACGAAATAAGTGATATTTGGTCACCCAAGCTGTGAGTAGTCTTAGCGATGATTGAGGTGGGTGGGTGTGGTGGGGAGGGGTCCATATATATAAAACAATCCCGATAGCTTATACTACGGCCTCTGGCTGGAAGTGGAGCGAGGCAGTCATAATTGCTTTGGCTGTATTAGTTCCTTTCAGTCAGAGCGTTGATCACGGGTGAGTTGTGTGGCCGCGCCTCCGGGTGCAGCTGCCCCCATGCTTAGCGCCAGTGAGACGGTTTTGGATTAGGCTTATGGACTTAATCCCCGAAGCTGTGTTGGCCGCAGTGCAAACGTGTCGGGTAGTGGACATTGCTAACTGGACTCTCCAGTCTAGCAGGGGCTACCTGACCCTTTGCCTGGAGTTCCGGACTGAAGATGCTGGCACCCAGAGATCTCAGGGCCGGGACGCCAATTCCAAGACCACCCACTGTCCAATGAAGAGTGGGAAGAAGGGGCCTCCAAAGATGAAGACGCCAACCAGAAGACGAAGGGACGCCGCCAGACGGGCGAAATGGAAGAAGGGGGTGACCGTTGATCTGCCGGTCACCCCTCCCCGTGTGGTTCAGCCGACGTCCAATGTCACAGCCGGTAGGTCGAGTTGTCTGAGAGACGCCCAGACGACCCGACATGCATGGAGACAGGCGACATCGCACCAGCTAGCAGGGACTCCGTTGATCTGCCGGAGGTCCCTGCTGTCGTCGTCGAGGCGAGCGGAGAAAGGGAGCAGGAAACCACCCCTGCTGTTCCCGCCGCCAGCTTCGAGGTGGAGTTGGACAGCTTGCCACCACGGACACCGGAGTTCCATCTCATCCCGGTGTCTCCCAGCTCTACCACCAGCAACAACAATACCAGTACAGACACCACCAGATCTGTGGAAGAAATTATTGCTGACTCCGAGAGAACGCGGGAAAGAGCGGAGCAACACATGAAAGACCAACAAGAACAATGGAATACCCGACAAGAAAAATTCGAACTCCTCATGCGACAACATCAACAGAAATCTCCTCCATCTCCACAATCATCAACAGAGAAGCCAACTCCTAAGAAAAAAAGAAAGAAGAAGAAATGAAATTCATCATAAAAATGCTTCTTTTTTTCTGATTAATTTAAATAAAGGCAAAATTATGAGGGATTAAGGAGAGACGCCTTTCGGCCCTTTCGACAATCCCGGGCTAGCCCCCCGAACCACTCACTTTATTATACTACGGCCACGACAAGCGTATCTATGACGCCCGAGGACATTCATCAGCGCACAAGGAGCCATCTAGGGCGTGAGCCCGCTAGCTTAGATAATTGATATTGGTGTCATAGTTAGATATATTTGTTTATTACCTCCATTTGTGAAGAGCATACATAGTGCTACACAGTATTCATAAATATCTAGATCCGATAACACATTATATACACTAAATTAGGATAAATACATTACGTATCGTATTGTACAAATTTGCCATTCAAACAGAGGCGAAGAGGGAATATAGATGAGAGATGGATAGTGCTGGAGTGTCATTGAGTGCAGAGATATATATATATATATATATAGAGAGAGAGAGAGAGAGAGAGAGAGAGAGAGAGAGAGAGAGAGAGAGAGAGAGATGGAGAGATACAGAGAAAGAGAAGATAGCTATAAGGTTACAAATCTTTAAGCACAATGGTATGATGTCTATCTCACACGCAAGTGGCTTCGTGACAGAGAGATCAATGTATTTGTCTTATTTCTTTCTCACACGCAAGTTGTTACTGTCACAAAATATATAATGTTCCACCGGAGAACGCGAACTTCATCATGTTATACAATTTGTTTGATGAACCGACATGCCCGGAGGAGAAACTGTGCCGCGAATATCAAAAGTTTGTCCCAACAGAGTTCTACGACCGGTGGTGGGTCAATGGCAGTGCCCCCTAGAAAGAATTCGTGAAGACGATTTGGCTCCAGGGAATCCATGAACATGAAGACATCGATTCCGTAATGGTCCAATGGATCACACCAGAAGATGTAGCGCAGTTGAACCATTGCCGGGGAGGTACAGGAATTTGTGATGTGCTCCATCTCGTCGTTATAGTCTGCTCTACAAGCTGAGCACACAGAGTTGTTTTTGAACGTGGTTTTAATACAAAGAAGAGCGAGGTTCCTCAATTCTTCTGACTGGCGTGGGTTCTCAACAAGGAGTCTCCAGATACTCCAGGAAGAGAGGGGGTCGCTGTGGGTCGAGAGTAGATGGCGTAACTGTGTGTCCTCGGAGACTGATGGTATCCACTAATTAGAGTAATTATCACGCACAGCTGTTTTGACGATACTTTTCCAACGGGGTTTCGTCGGAAAACATCCTTCCTCGAGAAAATTGCTTAAGTACGATTCGAGATTGTACAATTGAATGATGTTAGTGATGTCATCAACAAAGCCTGTTACTGGGAGATTGAACAGTTTTAGTTTATATATTTTGTACAGGAATATTCTGAGAGGGGTGTCGTGTGTCTCAGGTAAATGAATGAGGTCTCCCAGAAATAAAAGTTTCCGAACATGTAGCTGATGTTTTACAGGTAGAAGTCCAAGAAGTCCGTTGGATAGGTTTGTGCTTGCTCTGCGAGGCCGTAGTATAACCTATCGATTAATTATCTCTTTCAAAATTACTAACAACTACATATACAAATTTGCAAATACACGCTTTCACCCGCGCCTGTGCTTATGGGAGGACGGGTGGGACATAATAATTATAAACACTACTTGGCACTCCAAACCTTCAGAGACACACCAACCAACACAGTCTGGCCTACAAAACTTACTTCCGACCATACGGATGTGAGATTCCAAAAACATAGCATTCTTTACTTATATTGTATCTTCCTTTAAGCTCAGAATGTCTCGCATTTGTATCACACTGTAAACAATGTAAAACTTGAAATCTTGCTTACGGTATATATTCAAGGCATATCAACATTGATTCAACTTGCGCCTCCTACAACATTATTATTATTTTATTTTTTTTGTCTGTCACGCACGACATTTTATTACTTACCGAAGTATATAACTCACTTTGTTCTACCAATGCCAGTCGGTCGCATCCATCGTGAGTATTTCCTTTTACACTCTGACGCACAGGTAAGCATTCTGATCTTAAATACCTTAAATACCTTCAATATTAATGTTCTTCTCTAAGAAACCATATCACTGTATATACTGTCTTCTGTACATATTATAGTGTACATGTAATATATTAAATATCTCCATAGAAGGAGGCAATAAAGATATATATATATATATATATATATATATATATATATATATATATATATATATATATATATATATATATATATATATATGCTTCCTCATCCTGCGACTGCACTACACAACCAGGTCAACGGGTTCTGACACTCGCACAGGAGTGGAAGGCGGGCATTGCACCATCAAGACTCACACAGAGAAATCAAGGTAAGTCTTCTCCGCCGGTCTTGGTTCGGAATGGGGGGGGGGGGTGGGGCTTTGCATCTTGCTTTGGTGGCATCCACCCCATGCACAGTAGGCAAACACATACTGTGCATGGATATATATCAATCTCACAAACCCTATAAACGCTCTTCAGCGGAATTACGGCATTCGATCAAACGTGGGTTGTAGGAGAGGCCCTTTCAAATCTTCCCGGGCATCATCCCCAAACTCCAAACTTTCTTTTTTTCTGCATATAATACAAGGAATGGTGCATATTCATAAACCAAATCCCAGTAAGTGCATTGTTATGTTCGAATTGTATGGGAGTCATATATGAAAAATACGGACGGACAGCTACCGAATATGAAATATGTTTTGTGACGTTCACCTAATGAATAAGTGCAACAAACAGTCAATAAGTTTGTATGAATATTCAGATTATTTAAGCAGACAGCATGGCGATAAACACCCGATTGATTGCAATTCGGTTATATGTGGGGATGTTAATCAAATCAATTAATATATACTCAACATCAGGCTATTCGTTGAAATAGTTACTAAACATCCTTACAATGAATGAATTGGAATATTTTGGGCGTTTCTATGCTCGTCATCTGGTTTTACCACATGACAAACAGTAAATGAATAGACCATACACATGAGTTTATAATTTTTGAACTGATGGTGATTCCAATTTGGAGTGAATAGTTAAAGCAGGGACGTGACGACAGGGTGTTGGGGTGTCTCATCCAACTTTTGGTCAACAACAACAACAACTCATGGTTCAATAACTCTTTCGAATATAGTGGCTTATTATTTCCATGTTATACAATAGAGACAAGTGACGTTACTATAATGTCTTACCGCCACGTTGTTGAATGCACCGTGAGCACCATGGATGATGAGAATATCATTCGTAGTCATTATGTCGTGCACCCTGCCGGTCATACCACCAGACATAACAATGCCCTGTAAAAGAAGCACAGCTTACTATATTTGGCGATTTTCGATTTTTTTGGTTACATTTACATATTTACTCAGGGGGGGGGGGGGGGTCTGCAATTTGTTTTCCGAACACTAGGCGGGGGTGGGTTGGTGACTAACACAATTTTTCCTGGCCCCGCAATTTATTTCCTGTAGTCATTTTTCTTCAAAATAATGGGACAAAAGGTTTTAAGAATGCTTCTATTATGTAATATGAACGCACCTAACTATTGTGCACATTGACACGGTAGAATAATTGTAGCCATCTCTAACCACGTTTTACATTTCGTCCAAATCTATTCACGCCGGCGGGTTGACTCCATTGAATCATCTGGTTCTGTTTCGTATTGGACTGCACAATACTGGGGGCGAATATCGAGTGCACCCGTAGATATTGTGTAATGGTGTTATAGTCGACGGGTGTCAATCTAAGCGCGTATCATTACATGTGGATTGGCGGCATTATTGAAGATCCAATCAGCTACCATCTGGCAAGGCGCTATCCCACGTCAAGACAATTTTTGGCGTGAATGATTAGTCTAGCGATAGACTCGGTGGAGTGAACATGCCAGTGACTCAATTTTGTGGTTAATTTCCACCTGAGATTCCCGCCATAGAGCGATGTATATTTCCTGGCTCAGCTGCTATAGCCTAACAGTGGTTAATCCACCCATGTCTCGCCACAGAGATTGACATTTTGGCCCAGCTGTTATCATTTGTGAATGATCCACATGCTACACTCACCATAGTGATTGGTTCTGGGATCGGCTGATATTACTAGTATTTCTAGTTTTTGCTAGTACACATGGTACTCACAGAACGACCAGCGCCCCTGACGATGACCCGGTCAATAAATAATAGGTCGAATCAATGAATGGAACCGCCGAATAAAGGGTGTCATATACCACTTTTGCGGTTAAATGATGGACATATATAATTATGCAATAGCGATCTAGTTAGCCATTCATTGTCGGGCGCCGACCAGAGGTGATGTAACCTGCTGTGTCAGACTTTTAGGTAGAAAAGGATTTCATTTACATACACTATAACGCTTGGTAGGGGGGTTTGTGTTCACCATCAGTTAATACTGAGGGATGACACTAATGGGTAATAAAAAACGTCAGCTTGCTAAAGGTTTTCATCAAGGATCTATCAATGCACATTGACATGGTAAGGTTCAGATTTAAATAGTTCTATTAAAATCATTTATTCAACCTGATATAAATGAAAACGTAACACAATAATAGATTCCTCAAATAAATGTAAACTCTTCAAATAAAAATAGACTGTTCAAAAAACCATAATAAAATAAAACATGAAGGTGTTAAAACAAAGTTTAACCGATTTCAACGATATTCGGTAAATGGGTCTGGGATCACCTCTAGATGGGAGCTGTCAAATTTGAACGATTTTCGATCAAAAACAAGGCCACCAGTAGTCCAAGTCTTCTCGTACTAAAACCAGCTAACATATTGGGATGACGAGATGCTGGTGTTTAGTCCGAGTTCGCCTCCATAGGTTTTCTATAACACGAGTTAAGCGTTAGTGACCCGCTCAAATAAAAGCACAATTATATGCAATAAAATATCACAATTGCGACAATAAACGGATTTTTTTTCCGCAGAAGACATGATATTTGATCTGAAACCCACATCAGTTGTGAATTGAAAGCGGTAATTTAATGTGAAAAGAGACATTTACCGCAGTGTTGACATATTTTTTAAACTATGCGAACTCAGTTGACCTCGCGAACTATGTTCGGCATTTTCCGGTGAAAATATTCCGTAGATTTTCGAATAACCACACACAAGACGATGAATTCTCCATTGTAATCGTAATTATGTGTGTCAATAAATAAATAAATAAATAGATTAAGTAAACATTGAAGATATAAATGTAATAAATTAAATAAATTACGGGAATTACAACCCTCTCACAGTTTAAAACAGTGTAAACACAACGAGCATTAGAATAAATATGGAGCCTGCCATCTTGTTTGTATCAAAATTCGTCTCGGCCAAAACAAACTCCGGACTATGCCGATGTTCTTCTGAACACTTCGGCTTTCAGTTAAAACGTAAACAACATATAAACAAAGCGATGTTAGTGGCAATCAACCGGAATATTCTATGTGTAATTTAACATGAAAGTTAGATTATCGTACACCATTATGACCATGCGATGTATATAGCATCGTGTATTGATTTGTGAGGTAAATCGAGTAAAATACACCACAAATTCCCATCACAAACCCTGGGCGTAACTCGTGTTATAGAAAGCGTTTGGAGGCGAACTCGGGCTATAAAGCACCAGCGTCTCGCCATCCCAATATCTTAGCTGGTTTTAGTACGAGAAGACTTGGACTAGGCCACCAGCAGCCAACTTGGATTTTACTCTTTGCATCACTTTAGCACACCCTACAGAGCTTATTCCTCATCCGATAATCACCAAACTTCATATGAATCCTCGGTGTGACCTCTCGATGAGTGCCTACCATATTTTTCGAATTCTGTAAAAACATGGCTGCCAGCGGCCATCTTGGTGTTTACTCTTTGTATGACTAAATCCTTTAGCACATCTTACAGGCCACATTTCTCATCCAATCGTCACCAAACTTCACGTGGGTCTTCGGGTGACCTCAAGATGGGAGCCTCCATTTTTCCCCAATATATGTTCAAAACAAACATGGCTGCCAGCAGCCATCTTGGATTTCAAATATGAATCCATCAGCACAACCTACAGCCCACATTTATTGGACAATTGCTTTGAAACTGTTCAGCCCTATTGGTAAATACATAGAAGGAATCATGATACAGAACATAGATCAGATAAGAGAAGGACAACTAAGTAAAATACTCATTTGAAGCAGTTTGAAGGGGGTCCAGGTCCCTATCCCAGAATCGGGAAAAAATAATAATTAGGGGGTACACAGAGGGCGGAAAAAATAAAAAAGCGCCTAGTGTCCGGAAATTGTTTCTTGACCCCCCCCCCCCCCGATTTACTCGGCATATTATAACTAGATTCAGATTGTGATATCTGGTGGCTAAAACTGAAGACTATAATTCGTTGTTGTATGGCGCAAGAAATCATCAATTGAAAATTCACCAATAGTCGCTGAAAATATTGGGTACTAGTAATACTTGCGAGCGACAGCACAGTTCCAATATATATTGAAATTATTGGATACAGAATAGATTGCAGGGATAGCGACCATAGACTACTATTTTCAGCGCATGCATGTATATCATAGCCTCATTCTCCGTCAGTGACATTCTAGGATAACATTATCCGTCAATGAACTGTCAAATTGTGATTATAATTTGGTTTAAAGGCACATTTAATTTTCGAGTCACCTCAAGTTTTTTTTTTATAGTCCCTTGATATACGATTTTAATAACAATCTATGCCATAAAATATGATTAAAATACTATAATTCATCGCCATATGAAACGTTTGTGTCTCAGAAGATGACTATAGAGAAACAGAAAACAGCTGAAATCATAGAAAGATCCCCCCGTTATAACTTCCAGAATGCAACAAAATTCAAACTAAAAAAACGTATTTCCAATGAAAGTAATTCCCTTCCATTAAAAAAAAGACTTTACAGTACATAAAACAAGTCGGTATCTCAACAAAAACAATTAGTTCACAGTTTATTACGCCGAATAAGTGGATAATACAATGTTTTGGAGCTTCCTCTTTCAAATGGTATATAATATGGCATATAATATGGGGGGGGGGGTGAACATTAAGTAGGCCTTTAAATAGACTCAAGGCCTGCAAAATGGGTTCATGAGAAATAAGATAAATGTTATAAAAAATAATTTAAAACAAAAATATCATCGACAAGTTCATTTAAAAATACATCGACATAGTTCTATTCACGTTATTAATAACTCTCCAAGAACGAGATTTCACATATTGAAACCATTGTTATATGTGACCCGCCATATCAAATCCAGTCGGAAGTCGGGATTTTTTTACCCTGTGCCAATGCATTCTCTTATATATGCGAGTCGACCATAGGTCGCCTCGCATATATAAGAGAATGCATTGGCCTAACAATTTTTTACAATTTTAATAATTTTTTCTTGTATTCTTTAACAATTTTATAATTTCACCCATACAGAGCCCCAGACAAACATGAGCAGACGACACTCTTCTATATGCTTCTATATATGTGTGGGGCTCCCTGCAGGGTAATGGATGTTTTTTATTGTATGTCCTAAAAATTGTCAGAAACATTTATTTTTAAAAAATGATAAAAAAAAATTGTTAGGCCAATGCATTCTCTTATATATGCGAGGCGACCTATGGTCGACTCGCATATATAAGAGAATGCATTGGACAGGGTAAAAAAAAATCCCGACTTCGGACTGGATTTGATATGGCGGGTCATATATAATCATTACTGTTGCATGGAGTGGCATTAACGATCACTGTCCAATTAGTCCAATAAGATATCAAAGTGTACTCAAAACTTGACATTAAACATTGGAAAAGATCAAGGCATTGACAAATATACTGAAAATAATTTTTAGACTAGAATATTTGAACTTATACGACGCGATTATCGCGGTTAGTTGACAAATCATTGTAACAGTTTTGTTTACATAACAAATGAACTTTCCCAAATTGTTGGTAGATATCACAGTAATTTTATAAGTATGTCAAACGATCAGAAATTGATTGTTATAATAAAATATGATAACCCTGAAATAAGCAGCAAAATCATTAACGTGGTCCGGCGCTTCTTTGATAAGCGTTCCGAATGAATAGTATGCTTGCCATTACACACTAAAAATTAGTGACACCTTGAACAGGCGATTATTCGAGACAGTACAATCATTCATCATTTCCACAGACCGATTTCAGTAATCATTATTCCATTGACTCCGCCCACTGCCACTGCCACAGCCACAACTACAACCTACATGTGTTTGATTGGGAGCCGGTTCCCCTATGTATACATAGCCGATCACATGGGACACCGTCTCTCACACAAATAACAACAAAACTTTCATTCCTGCAAACCATCGACTTGAATTCATCAGCAGCTGAACGCCAGGGGAGAGGAGCTTCACTAAGTTTCGTAACTTGTGCTCCGATCCCCTGTGCACCCACAACATCATCCATATATTCTGTTTGTAAATTATTCCATGTATTTGTGGGTCACAATAAATATGTTCAAACAAACACTAAAAATACAGGTAGCTAGACATGCCATGTTCACATGTAATTGTTTATTAATTATTGTTATATTATGAATTGTATTGTTAGCGTACTGCTTTATTGGTGTTTATGCACATTAATCGTATCGTACATCCCATATAAGGACTATATTACAGTCTGTGGAAGAATGATGTACGAAATCCGACATACTCGTATCTAAACATGACTAAGTACCTACCTGTAACCCCAAATACTTGATGACTGGATGCGATTCCACTGCGGTCAAAAGTGCTTCGAGTCCACACTCGGATATACAGTTGAGATTTAGCTGAGAAAGAAGAGAAAATGTGCTAAGGCATTATCCGCATGCCTGCTTATAGCGTGTGTCTGTCCTTTACAGAATGAGGTCCACAGAGGGTGAATTTAGTGACGCTATCCCACATAGCGGGCTAGCATCGCTAAATTCGCCCTCTGGGGACCCCATTCTGCTTAGGCCTCATATTCTATGGAAAGTATCTTTATTGTCAAATTTCTGTAGATTCATTTGTGTTTAGTTTATCTATATCCCCACATTGGCAGACGACACATTGCATAATGTGTCCATTGTGTGTACATCACAATATTCACCATTTTGGAACTTCAATCTGAGTCTAAATGTATCCCATAGCATATGAGGCCATGCAGAATGAGGTCCCCAGATGCTAGCCCGCTATGCGGGATAGCGTCATTAAATTCACCCTATGGTGACCTCATTCTGCAAATGACAGGCACACTAAATTCAGACTTGATTGTTCGTAGCTAAGAAGCGATTAGCATATAGTGTGGGGCCGTCAAGCAAGACTATAATTCAATTTGTCAACGACGGGAACCTATTATCCAGAACTCAATCAGCTATGTTCTATTTCCAAACAAAGTCCATGCCAAACACAACACATATATTTAATTAGTTACCAATGGGATGCGAAACGTGCCACACTAAAGACAACATCAAATAAGGCCGCTATACTACTGTGTAATGCATTGACACTCGGTATTGTACAGGGCTGATCAACAAACTACATGTAGAGCTGCTCTCTCATTTGTCGCGATTTGTATGTGCACCGTGATGAATTTGTGAAGTCTGATAATTCACGACGAGCGAAGTTAGAAGTTTTCAATCTAAACCTCTCTATTTTTTCGATTAGATTCAAACTATGGTGGAAATACACAGAACCATGAAGAAGAACGACGTAGTTTTGTTGAATTCAATATTTGAGACTGGGTTCGTGGTTTCAATGATAGTTATATGAAACTGCAAAAACTATTAAAATAGTTTACTAGTGGGGTTATCGGCTAAAACCAAATCAACCACAGAATTAAAAACTTTCTGAAACGCGCTATTCTATGGGGAGAAACATTTTGAATTTAGACATATAGCTTGGAATAAATTCGTTTTCGTTGAATTTTATTTTTGGGTGTGTTGGGGCAAAACTGCAAAAGTTCAAGAAAGGCTGCCTCTACAGTGTGCATGATTATATAAACAATGGCACATTTTCCTCAACAGGATCAACATCATATTGTATAATATATGAATCACTCAAACAGGCGTGTTAACCCCCTTTTTTACTGGAACTTCCTGAAATGTTGCGAAAACCCTGTGCCAATGCATTATCTTATATATATGCGAGTCTCCCATAATATGAGCCTCGCATATATAAGAGAATGCATTGGCATAAAAATATTTACCTTGACCATGTAATGCAATGCATTCTCTTATATATGCGAGGCTCATATTATGGGACTCGGATATATAAGAGAAAGCATAATTGGCCTAATGACCTAACAAAATTTACCTCGACCTTGTAAGCCAGTTCATTCTCTTATATTTGCAAGGCTCCTACTGGAGACTCGCATATAAAAGACTATATGTACTGGCATATGATCTTCAATGCTGTACCAGCAAGGCTCCCGTCATGAAAGGGTTAATGGTGTATCTAAAATGCTGATCAGCAGGTTACAACCTAAAATGCGATCAGCAGATTTCCCGATTTCAGTTTAACACATTTATACGAAGTCAGTCGGTCGATGGTTGTGTATATGACACGTATAATATGTCTGTTATTTACCAACACAGGAAGGGGACACAATTTGACAGCCCACCATGCCCGTTCGGCAGTTCAAAGTCCCGTTCAGCAGTTAATCGAATTTAAATCGGGAAACAGGCTGATCATCATTTTAGGTCGCAACCTGCTGATCAGCAGCTGATTCAGCATATTAGATACACCCACAGGTGTAAGTGATGTTGTGCAACGTGCCCATTTGCATGCGGTATGGCACACTAACTTAATATTAGAAACTATTTAAAGGCCCACTCAATTTCGAAACACCAGATAAAATTATATACAACATATTCCATATTATATACTATTTGAAAGAGGAAGCTTCAAACCATTGCATTATCAACTGATCCTGTCGAATAAACTTGGAACATGTT
Source organism: Siphonodentalium dalli (assembly GCA_032622095.1). Lineage (NCBI taxonomy): Eukaryota > Metazoa > Mollusca > Scaphopoda > Gadilida > Siphonodentaliidae > Siphonodentalium > Siphonodentalium dalli. Next base: position 205,997,522 of record CP136061.1, read on the forward strand.
GTTTTTGTCGAGGTACAGATGTGTGTTCTGTGCTTAATTTTGATCCGGACTGTACTGCAAAGTGTATTATTCTCAATGGCAGGGGAATAACTCTATCTCTTAGTTTGAATTCTGATGCATTCTGTGTTTACATCGGGGGAGGTCTTGGACTGAATCTGAGGATCTCTATCACTCGGTGGACGCTCCTAGGCCACATCGTTCGGTATTCTGGTGGAATATATATATTTTTGGTTCCTCATCCAAATGTTATATAATATGGAATATGTTGTGTGTAATGTTATCTGGGCATTCGATAATTAACCCTTTACCCAACAAACCGGCCAAAACCGGCCAAATAAAGCTTCAACAGCCTAAAATATCTTCGGTCTGTCTCAATAGAACCATACAAATATGGGTATCATTGGAACCGGCTCCTTGACCACATTGTGATAGTTACAGTTATGCCCTGTGCCAATGCATTCTCTTATATATGCGAGTCGACCATAGGTCGCCTCGCATATATAAGAGAATGCATTGGCCTAAAAAAAATTTTTTTTTAACACTTTTTACCATTTTTTCTTACATTCTTTAACAATTTTATAATTTTTAATGTGTTAAGCCAATGCATTCTCTTATATATGCGAGGCGACCTATGGTCGACTCGCATATATAAGAGAATGCATTGGCACAGGGCCCTTCTGTTGGGTAAATGGTTAAGTGGGCCTTTAATGGTAGTGTATACGACACGAGTAAACATTCCACAATTTGCAATACTCACGATTAATGATTCTAGAGCATCATTTTTGTTCAATCCGAGCGCCAATTTCTTAGCACCGTTTGCGTCTACACGGTTGTTGCTGGAAAAAAAGAAGACACGGTCTCAAGCCGATAGTAGTGTTCATCTAAAGGTGCATGTATCACTATGATACTTCTATATATCGCTCGGGAAAGTCTAGATAATATAATAACGGCTGCAAACATGATCATGCAGAAGTTAATTAGCATAGATTCGACCAATCTCTACCAGAAAAAAACTGTTGTTATATACGGATATCCACCTTTGTCACAGCACCGATTCAAATGCTATCTGCTGATGCTAAATTAAAGGTACTCAATCCGATTAAACTCCCCAATTACTATTTCTTTGGCTTCGGGGGTAAAAAATATTTGATTCTAGTCGAGGAACCAACCCATCAAAGCTCAGAGTGATCAGATATCAGTTTTTTATTTCACAATTGTTTGTAGCCCAGAAACACGCCGTCAAATGGTTGATCTCGGTCAAAATTGCAGATGAAGATGGATAACTCTAAAAACAAGTGATAATACGGTCATATTTCGTTGAACAAAATGGTGATATATAGCACGTTTTGGGAAATTTTATACCATAGTTGATAGTGGTTAGCATTATTTTGAAGGAATGTTGTTGTTGTTGTTGTATCTTGATGATATGGGGACCCTCTGATCGGATTGAGTACCTTTAATCTAATAATATCAAAGAGTTAATACGCGAAACACGCAACTCGAGTCATATAAACAATTGATTTCAATGTTACTTAAAGTAATGTGAAACACTCCACTGAGGTGTTCAGAACTGACAGAATCATGCCAAAATAAGTTATTTTCATAAATTTAACATCAAAATAGGCAGAAAACAGCGTCATTGTTATAAATTAATTACATGCAGTGACTATTGTTGGCGGATTCATTGCTGAAGTGTTTTTGCCAGATAAGCGTCCCAAATAAAAATAGTAAATATTGACATTTAGGCGTAGTTGAAATGTTGTGTTCTCTGAAATGGCACAGTAAATGTGGTTGGAATGTTCGACAATCTTAGTTGATTGCTATGTGCAGTCTTCCAGTGGAGATAGTGTTTGGTTACTAACCTATCTGGTTTATTCACTGAAATAAGTCCATAATATGCGGTGTATCAGTTGTTTCGGCACCTGGGTTTACGGTTCGGCACCCGATATTTCGGCACTTCAGATGTTTCGGCACTTGGTCATTTAAGACTCATTTTTCTGACTATCAGTGATTACAATAAATTATTTTGATTTTCATTCTTTATTTCAATACAATGTGATAAAACATACGACGGCGGTAAACATATCAATATCACGACCAAACACAATAATATAGGTCTTCTGTGGTCCGATTTGCCAAAATAAGCGATTTAAAATTGTACACCAAGCCTTTACTGTGTGCATGGAACGTTCTTTGTTACGTTAAAATTCCTGATAATTAAGACAATAAAGAGCGTTTGTCTGACTTTTGTCCGAAATGTTCGATTGCATTTATTAATCATGCCATAAATAAAAAAAGAAAAGAAGTGCCGAAACGTCTTCGATAAAGTGCCGAAACGTCCAGATGCTTGGGCCGAAACAACCAAGTACCGAAAACTCAGGTGCCGAAACGTCCAGAAAAACGGGTGCCGAAACGTCCAGGTGCCAAAACGTCCTGCACCCCAATATATATGAGATATAATAACACGGTGTATATACATATATAGGTATATAGTCCCATGCATGCACGCAAATCTGGAAATTAGTTGGGGAAACTCATCAATTATGTACCGGCCTGAACACCATTTGGTAGTATGTGATCAGTGCGTGTTGTAGTTATATTATCGTGAGATAATTGTCACGGAGTAGCGGATAGCTCAGTTGGTAAGTGGGCCGGCCTCTGAGCTATATATATGTGTTGGGGGGGGGGGGGGGGTTCGAATCCGACATGGTATCGTGTCGCTATCTGCATGCATTCCCATGCAGTATATATTATGCGCATCGCGAATCAACCATCGATGCCACGACCAACGCACCAGGAGCAAAAGAGTCTCAGACACACGTATACTGGATTCATTTCGTACCTCCCCTCCTCTCAGGGTATTATGTTCAGGGATCACCAGATGCTATGCCAATCTGGGCAATATAGCATTTTACTAATATCGCCGAAAACTTCAAAGAAATCGACCATACCACTCCATAGAAAACATCATCTGAACTACCTCAATTGTAATTATTAACATCTTGATTCGGGACGCAACTATCGGCGATAAACCGACACAAATTATTTCGACATCGAGAGTCATTGCATTTAGTTAATATATCAGAAGGACGCTGTGTGTTGTCAATTTGAAGAAAAAAAAAAACTACTTTGAACAAAATTATTCTCAATTTCTATTTGATCATCCTACCGGAGTGTTTCGCATCACTTTAAAGAACCATACCGCGGCGATGCATGAAGTCGCGGCTAAATGGCAAAATTACCTGATACAATTCGAGTCGTCGGTCTCACAGGACCACAGTGGACATAAGGCATTTGTACGTGCATGAGCCTTTACTGCATGTGCTTTTGTTTGTTTTATGCCGATGATACAGTTATACTTGGTGAAAGCGAAGATGAAATGCACCGAGCGTTACAGGCTTTCGCAGATTATGAGGATGCGTGGAAGCTCCAGGTGAACACAAAAAAGACGAAAATAATGATATTCTGTAAAAAATTACCTAAATGCATACCAATATTCATATACAGGGGGGTTGAACTCCAAGTTGTTAAGAAATTTGTTTACCTAGGTGTAGAATTTTTCTATACTGGCAGATTTTGTAGCACCACAAGGTATATGGGGAACTTGGTAGGCACCCACTCATAATTGAAATTAAATGCAGACCGTTATCATATAGGTCAAAGTTGGTATCCACAGATGGATCTGAACTCGCAAAAAACATGCACCTTATTTTGAGACTTGTATACGACAACAAACCAAGCCGGTCGGCTGAATTCAAATGGTTGAATCTCGTGAAGGAATCTCTGCGCGAAGTAGGACTAACATCTAAATGGGAAACCCAATCCTCTCTTACGAAATCTGAAATCCGAAATTGTAAATCAAACATGATCGAACAACACTGGACACAAATATTCAGTGATATTATAAACTCAGATTCATTCAGAGCAATTATGTACAGTAATATAAAATCTCATTCTGGTATATGCCGATATTTGTTATATCTCCCTAAACACCTAACAGCATCCGTAGTGAAAATCAGAACATCAAACCATAGATTCAATCGAAAAAGCGCGATGGCATAAAATAGAGAGTAAGATGTGCGATACATGTAAATCTGACACAATCGGAGACGAGTATCATTTTGTACTCGTCTGTGACAAATATAAATGTCTACGTGAGCGCTATATCCCAAAATATTACTGGGAAAATCCTTCGCGCGAAAAGTTTCATGGGCTCTTGTCAATAGAAAATATCTCTCGTTTGAAACAACTCTCTATTTTTCAAAAAATTGCCTTTAGGGTGGATACACACATGCATGTAATCTCTATAAATATCGTGTATTTGGCGTTTTACATGGATCATACACACCGTGTAATATGTGTCCCCTGACAACCCAATCATTGCGACTGACCACAGTGAGTTAAACTCTGAACCGCCGAAGAGCCGTTGACTGGGACAAAGTCGTCAGGCCGTTTAAAATAATTATTCGCGCGATAACTCAAATGGTCGACGTTCTGTTTAAATCATTGTCAGTCTTCTATTGATGTTAATACCAGTGATGGCCTCTAGGCTCTTCCCCAACGCAGGGGGGCTATGACCCCCAACATGCACGGGGAGCTATATTATCCCAGAAGCTACCGAATTCACCATTGCATATTTCCTCGACGAAGTTGTGCATGCAGCACCCTGATTCCTGACATCCTGCTTTATAAATATCGTAGTCATGTCTGTCGTGTCTGTTTTCTACGAGTGATTAATCTAATATGCAGCAATTTATGCTATTCATATAATTATGAACATATTATGCAGCTTTAAATTAGAATGCATGGTGTTGCTGTTTGTCTTCATTCGGCGAAAGGGTAAATTGCCTAGCTACGAGTTCCCAACTACGTCACCTTTCCTCTCTTGTGTTATACAGTTATACATGTATACGAAAAATTTACATCTATGGAATATTTAAGTAAAACATTATATTGTAATTATTGCCCAGATAATCCCGGCTGATACATTCAATTAACTCCCTTATAGTTATTGGAAGCTTTCGAGAACCAGCCCCTCCCCCAATCATGGATTATGGTCGAAAATGTTATAATTCAAGCTTGTGACAGTTATGAGCTTGTTCATCCTTTGGCTTGAGAAACATATATATATATATATATATATATATATATATATATATATATATATATATAAATGTGGGGGGGGGGGTGTCACTCTTTTTAATTTCAACGCTGTACCTGCATTATTTTTTGGCGCTATAATGAATATTTGCAATCCCAATTGAATTAATGTTATCACATGAGCTCGCTCTCAAATTATCAGAGAAATCTCAACAAGCCGGTATCATCCTATAAAAGAATTCTGCATATTTTATTTTTGTTTTGGATGACCCTGTTTCCAAGAAATGACAGAAACAAATCAAGTATAAAATCGACCGGCTCTAATCCACTTTTCGACATTAATTATAAATCGTGAAAAACAGCAACATATATCAGACAAGAATTACTCATTTCGGCATCCATGAAAGAAGACATGTTTATGACTGGCCTGAAATTTCTTGATGGCAGTTTGTTTGATAATGGCTTACAACTACTCACTGGTGAAATTGACCTCTCGCGCGCAGGTGATTAATTTTGTCAATTATTGGTGTGGCCATGTAAAATACATGTATTTTACATACAGACATTACATGCATGTGTGTATCCACCCTTAGAGAAGTCTCTTAATTGCAATTAATTGTATACCTTGTGGAAGGCAGCTGAATTAGCTCATTGCATGGTCAAAAATTCAAACTGATAGTCAAAAGGACATTGAAAACTAAGACTAAGTCGCTTCAACCGGCAATGGAAAGGATCTTCGTCTCTGGGAACATGTATTGCATTCAGATGTCATGACATGCATGATCCAAAAAGATCTGAGAACGAGTATAACAAGTTCTAAATGTAGCCCCTATATATAATGATTAACTGTCATGTGGACTGTTTTTATGGAGATGGAACCGTGAGGTAATTAAGTGGTCATATAACTTGTGTAAAACCCGAAGGGTTTTTACATACAAGTTATGACCACTTACCTCACGGTTACATATCCATAAAAACAGTCCACATGACAGTTAATCCTTATATTTATATACATTTAGTGAAAAGCCACTTTTGTAAATGTATTTAAATCGAAAAGTGTATCGTGACAAAACCAGCCAAAAATATCCCATAGCACCCTTGGCAAAAGTTAACAGGAACAATTTCTTTATATTGAAACCTGATGATTTAATTTAAGTCAATCCTGCGCGAGTCCAAATGCGCCCAAAACATTACGCGTTTTTCTTTCCGGTATCGATGACGTATCGATGTAAGTATGGGGGTGCAGTTATGAGCTGTTGCGCGTTCACCGAGAAATAACTGCAACAAGTCACGTGGGCGCCGACCAATCGGAATGCTGGATTTAGTGATAATCACACTTAGTATGTAAATATATATATATAACATAATTATACTTACGATAAATCAAGAGCTTTGAGCGTCTTATTATCTCGTAGCACCTTCTGCATTGCAGTGCAACCAGATAAGCCTAACCCGTTCCAGGAAAAATCCAATCTTTCCATTGATATGTTTTTCTGCAATAAATGTTTTACATTTTGATAGTTTTTTTTAGATTAAAACATTTACATTTAAGTGTTACTCAGCGCAGTTTGCTAATTATATGGGACTGGCTCTTCAAATTATTATTTTAGAGAATAAACAAATCTATACTATAGTCAACAAAAAAGTTAGTTATATGTGTGGTGCACAGGTCCCTGGGGAAAATCTTGTTTCTGAAATTCGTTAAATGAATACAGTTGAACATTTGGGCACAATCGCATCGGGTGAAATAAAACGGTATGGACGGCTTCGGAATGACTTGCGGAACATATATGAGCATTTATAGGTTATGTACACGTTCGCGACAAATTATTGCTTGAAAATATTTATTTTATAACTAGGTCAAAGACCTATGAGCGGACAGGCAAATTGACGAGCGGATGTCTTCGGTAGATTTCGCTAGTGTTTGCGATAGGATATCTCGACTTCGATTCGTTCAATTTCGCCGAGTGTGGTTTTAGCCCAAATCTATGATTGGAACCTTTACACTGGTATAGTCTATATTGGTATTTTAGTAATTTTCCCCATTGAGCCTTTAATTTGGTAACATTTCAAACTGGAGAAATGTACGTGGAAATTAACCATTTCAATACTAAATACTCATTGACGAGTAGTTATCCCTTAGGAAATGTTCCGATAATAAGTTGAACTTATTAGCTGAACATTTTCAACCAATGCATATGAATAAGTCTGCTCTTGTATTATCTGTTTTTCTGTATCGTATGTCGTCTGGTATTATTACATGAACACCCCTTCAAATGAATAATAGACCACTCCAATGTACACTTTTATAACTGAATGGTAGAATCCATTATAGAAAGGATTAAATGCTGGTGCACTATATACCCTCCTGCATGGATGTACTTACGCAGAGTGCCTTACATACCGCCGTCGCACCATTGTTCCGAATGCAGTTCCAACTGACATCAAGTTCCACCAGAGAATCATTCTGGCTCTGTAAAATACCCGGGTATATAGAAGATGATCCAACATACATACAAAACAGTTTTATTATAGCAGATAGCTCATATAATTATGCACCGTCGAATAGATCAAATATTGTCTCAGATATGAGATGCTTATATACAGTTTTGCGTTGTATTCTGTTCAAGATCATAGCAGCGTTGGGTTATTCCTCTTTAACTGGCACAGGTCTCGTTAACTTTTCGCGTCTCAAGCGAATAACCGTTTACTTGTATACGAAATTTATGATCGTCTGAAGTGATCGTTGTTGGTAATAATACTGCTTGTCAATGAACGCGTAACTGAACCTGCTCTAGTCTTATTGATTATATACCACAGATGTGTATACATTTTCATGTATAATTGCGTGCTGGAGTAAATACATTCATATACACGTAATCGCAGACCCTCTGCATTCACAGAGATAACGCCCAAACTAATCAGTACAAATCACCATACGGTTTACACGAACGTTTCCTACGTTCGTCAAGCAATAACTGCATGCAGCATCAATTGCATAAAAAGCTATGAACAAACTTAAGTCACTTCAAGCCGATCATGCGCTGCGTATTGTTATTGGGAGACTGTTTTGGCATCTGAACAATATGTGACCCGCCATATCAAATCAAATCCAGTCGTAAGTCGGGATTTTTTTTAACCTGTGCCAATGAATTATCTTATATATGCGAGTCGACCATAGGTCTCCTCGCATATATAAGAGAATGCATTGGCCTAACAATTTTTTACAATTTTAATTATTTTTTCTTGTAGCAGACGACACTCTTCTATATGCTTCTATATATGTATGGGGCTCCCTTCAGGGTAATGGATGTTTTTTTATTTTATGTCCTAAAAATTGTAAGCAACATTTATTTAAAAAAAATGATAAAAAATTGTTAGGCCAATGCATTCTCTTATATATGCGAGGCGACCTATGGTCGACTCGCATATATAAGAGAATGCATTGGCACAGGGTAAAAAAAATCCCGACTTACGACTGATTTGATATGGCGGGTCACATATGTTACATGTACTTACAATTGTTTGGGTAGTTTTTAAAAGTTCTTCGTGTTATTAATGTTCAATTAAAATGCACTGGTATATGATTATAACGAATGACTGGAAGATCGGTTGTGGTCATTGGTTTTGACCGACGAGTAAATATCTCTATATCTTTATTTGTCGGGCCACGAGAATAGATTGACATCTGGACTTGTTTTGTGTATAATGATAGGTTTACTTGGAACTTTGTTGTTTGTTTCGAAATAAACCAAGAAAATTAACGGTATTTAGACCAATTTAAGACGGGGCTCTTTGTTTTGTTTGTCGGGGTTTATCGTCGCGACGTTGTCAGTTGTGTTGGTTTAGGCAAGATCGCGCAGAGCGTTAATGTCAAGGAATCACCCCACTGCACGTGCAGGTAGAAACCACCGCCCCCATAAAACAACTGACACAACCGAGATAACGAACGAGGTTACCCCGACTTTGTGTCGATATATCACAAATCCGCATCTATCTGGATTCGAACAATCTTGGCCCTCGTTGGAGGGCTTAAGTTGGCCTTGTGCACCTTACCAATTGAGCTACCGGTCGCTTTTGATAATGCGATTGTGAAGAAGAGAAATACGAAAGATTCTATACGTACGATAGCAGCACCTAGGCACACGCCCCCTAGCTCTCCGAACTCATTCCCGCTGATGTCCAGACATGCCAGCGTGGAGTTAATCTTCAGTGCTTCGCATAGAACGAACATATCCCGGTCAGTCAGCTGGTTTCCTGGAAACACAAAGAAGTGATTAGAACAGAAGATATATAGAGGAACAGGCAATTTGAGAACAATACGTCCCCTTTGCTAAAAAATTAAAACTATATTCATGATTTATGGTGATCGATATGCCTACAATAAGTTTGCTAAAGCCCTCTATCCCTGAATGAGGGCACATGACCCTGGGGAAAATTACTAAAATACCAATACAGACTATACCAGTGACAATGTTCAAATGATCGATTTTGGTTAAAACCATACAAACTATCAAAGCCCGAATAAATTCTAAATTGCAGCCAAAATATTATCAGATGGGTCTTATTGTCAATACAATTCCGAAGAAATCGGGTTGTCAATCTCCTTGTCCCCTCAGATGCCTTTGACCTAGCTATAAAATCAATATTTTTGAGCAATACTTTGTCGCGAAAGTGTTATAAAACGCGACGGCATAACCTATATAAACTCATAATTGTTTCGCAAGTCATTCTGAAGCCACCATACCTTTTTTTACTTCATCCGATGTGTTTGTGCCCAATTTTTCAACTTTATTCATCAAACGAATTCCAGAAACATGACGAGTCTGTATATCGTATATATGTGTTTGGCTGTCACATTTTCAAGTATATGTGGCAGATTCTATCCCGCTGGACGTTAATGTAATTTTTTACGGTCAGCAAAATTGAGCAAATAGTCTTTTCTGGCCTATTTTCCCAACTTCTTGACTCATTTTTCCATTGGTCCATGCAGCGTATTTTTTTCATTCGGGGACATTCCATGCGTCTTTCCGCTATAGAATGTGTAGCTAAATTGATGGTGCAGTGACAACTCTCGCCTGGAGGGCTTCCAATTTCCAGGCTGTGAACTATATCTGCTTAAACCATTATCATCCCTATCGATTTCACTAGCTGGTTTACGTCGATAGAAACTTTGACTAGATTGTGTGGTGATGTGACGTGTCACTGCACTCTAATATATATATGACGTATAAAGAATGCTGAATGGATCTGTCCGCAGGCTCTCAGCTGTCAATCAAATAATTATTATCAAATATATTCTACCAGTCAGCGACTGAGCCGTTCGTTTGCTGCACTGAACAGCTTTAAAGACGAGAACAAGGTATGCGGCTGTGTGTAAACCAACATAAACACAATCTATAAATCAATCAATGTATTTGAGTGGACGAAAACAATCTTATGTCTTTCTCATGTTGCACATTGTGTCCGAGCGATAAACCATTACATTTAAAAAAAAACATTCTGAAAAACCACTATCCGCCGGCCATCATGACTAGCTGGGGAATCATCCATTATAGACGAAATGAGTTCCGCATGCAACAGTCTATACAGTTAAAGCTGGCCTATACCTCTTCCTACATATGTTGTATATAGTTTTCGGGATTTAAAAAAATGGCTCGAAGTAGTCGAAGACACCTGTCAGGAAACGATTCTATCAATTACTATTTATTTTATATCGACATGTTCTTATATAATGCGATAATCAATTGGGACATTGTTTCGTTACTATTTTTAGTACAGACTGTCATGAGTCTTTCCAGTCTGGAGTAAACTACATACCCACATATAAAAAATAGTGTCAGTATGAATCTGACTGTATGTTTACAAAGACTGAAGTCTTTCATGCGATCTCAGATAGAGATAGTGTTATCCCGCCTGCGACACGCCAATCAATATCAATTGATTGAAGCGTTTACGGATAGGAGTCCTCGATTAATATTTATTATTTTATTCCCATGAAAATATATAAAACTTGTTGGGATGGTATCGACCATCTTTCACTCTCATTGCACATGCCTTAAAGATACGGGCGGAGTTGGCGGTGGGTATGCTGTGGGTATTCACCTCCGTCAATAACCGCCATAAACAGAAATAATAGTAAAATATAGACATACTTTGTTCTTATACGAATCAGAAATATGGCATAAACAGTATGTTATTGTCAAATGTTTTTCATTTGTTATGTAAACAAAAGCAAAAAACGTTACAGAACCTGGCTTTTTTTAGATCCGGATATGGTAAACATAAAGAGCGTTATTTGTTACTGTTTTCCTGATATGGAAATAATAAAGAGCGTTTATATCAGTTGTGTGTGATTAGCCAATAGAATTGCACTGTGTCATGTAAACAGAAACAAAACTTCTGTGACACGAGCAGGCTCTTCTTTACGAACACCATCGTACGTCTTGACGACAATGTACTATTTGCGCGCTGATTATGTTTGTCATATGAACAAAACTAGATATATTTTAATATTCCATCTGTTGATGGTGATTTGAACAATTATGAATATTTCTGCAACTAAAGCCGGCTATACTCATTTACTGTGCATCGGTTGGACACGATGGACGCAAATCACTTTTGTAACCTTGTCTATTCAAGTCTCGTGACGGGACTGTCTCCCACTCATATATAAGGAGTGAGGCAAACAGTCATTGATGTTTGGCGCTTTCAGAATGTTTTTGGAAGTTCGGACACCTATTGCCATTCAAGCCCACGATATATATTTTAAAATACGAACCTGCAATGGACAACATCGTTAAGGTCGTGTTATACTGAAGCATATCTGAAATACTCCGGACTCCGTGACTTTGTATAACATTATTCGATAAATTCTGAAAAAGTAAAACCATTAATGCAAGATGGAGATTTGACATACTAGCATCCACGGTTCATTAAAGTTTGTATCTGCGTCTGAATACATGTACATGATCATACTAGTCCGGGAGAAATAGGGGTGATGTAAACAAGATCCAGTTAAAATGTGTTTTTACTGTATATTGTGATTCTGGATAAAATATGCTTCAAATGCAGTGAGTGTGACGTTATCACCCAATATTACCGCCATTTTATAGTATATGCATTATATAAGTTTTTTGCAGAGAATATCTGATTATATGCATACAGATGTATATAATATTTGGACGCAATGAAAATATAGGTACTTCACTAGAAAGATGGCTGCCAAAATGGCGACCGAAGTGGGATAATATACAGATTTGACCAATTACACGTCTTTAGCATAAATGGGCCGAATCAGCTAAGTTTTGTGAAGCCACATCCACATAGTTATTTGCAATCAGACGTACATAGTAGAACTAACCAGGTGTGTAATAAAAGCGTTGCTTCTAAACATAGATGCTATATCCGCAGCCCCGTCGGCAGATATAGAGTTATCCTGAAGATCAAGCGTCTCTGTTATTGTGTTCGCCTGCAATATAATGGATAAAGACAACATTCTACATAGAGAACAAAACATCAACATTATTTTTACATAACATAAAAGATTAAACATGTACTCACTAAAGACACAATTTTTGTATGCTTATTATAACAACGGAAGGTAAATACTGTGAAAAGATGCCAACGATTGTCACTCGCAATCACAAATAAACAATTCATAGCGATCTACAACGTATGACCTGGAAACTTGTCAATCAAATTTGTCAGTGTGTAAACATGGGCTTCCGTCGTACTAAATTCTGAGACAATTACTGGAGATTTACATACGAACAATGAGGTAATCACTACGAACGACCACTTAAATAGACCGATAACTAGAGAAGAAGTAACGACCGCTATTAAGAGTTTAAAATATAAGAAATCCCCAGGCGAAGATGGAATTCTCAATGAATATATCAAGGCATCCTCTGACACCCTCATAGACATTTATTGTAATACATTTAATTTAGTTTTTGAATCAGGTTGTGTCCCAGAGATATGGGGTATCGGAACTATCATCCCTCTTTATAAGAATAAAGGTGATAAGGGAAATCCCAAGAATTATAGACCCATTACCCTTTGAGCTGCTTAGGGAAACTATTTACAAAGATTTTATCAAATAGATTATATACTTATATTGAAGAAAATGAAGTTATGCGCGAGAACCAGGCAGGTTTCAGAAAAGGCTAATCCACAACTGATAACATATTTGTTTTACACTTATTATCGGAAATCACAAAGGCATTCAATAGGAATTTGTATTGCGCTTTTATAGACTTCGAGAAAGTATTCGACAAGGTATGGAGACAAGCACTTTGGTACAAACTTTCGAATATTAACATAAATGGTAAATTGCTCACAATTATAAAAAATATGTACACTAACATTAAGTCGAAAGTTAGATTGGGCGATCAAATATCCGATTGTTTCCATTGCTTATCTGGGGTAAGACAAGGTGATAACCTATCATCCCTGTTATTCTCGCTTTATCTGAACGATCTGGAAGATTTTCTTAAGTCAGACGGTGGTGAAGGACTAATTAAAATGTCAATAGATATTGATACTCACTTGAAGATGTACGTCAAATTATTCATTATCTTATACGCAGATGACACCGTTCTCATGGCTGAAACGCCATTAAAATTGCAGAAGGCACTGAACAGTTTTCACAAGTATTGTAAGAAATGGAAATTGCATGTCAATATTGAAAAAACGAAAATACTGTTGAGATCCAAAAAAAGCTTGCCAAAGAATAGAACATTTTTATATAACGGTAAAGAAATTGAAGTAGTAAAGAATTTTAACTATCTTGGTATTATACATACTAAATCAGGTTCATACAGTACTGCAAAGAAGACTCTGGCAAGTAAAGCAACTAAAGCAATGTATTCTATCATTTCTAAGTCGAGAATCCACTGTTTATCAGTTAAAAACATGTTCGAGTTGTTTGATGCACAAGTTTTACCGATTATGCTGTACTGTTGTGAAGTATGGGGGTCAGGAAATAATGAGATTTTTTAAAATATCCATAGAAAATTTCTGAAACATGTTCTCCACCTTAAATCATCTACCCCAAATTATATGTTATATGGTGAGAGCGGCAGATTGCCAATAGAGTACACAATCAACCTGCGTATTGTGAAATACTGGATGAAAGTTATGAATATGAAACAAGGTCGATTTTGTAAGATTTTGTATCAATTGGCCCTCAAGGTTTGTGAAGCTATGCCCGTAAAGTTCAAATGGATAGAGAAAGTTAAAGATATTCTAACAAAAGCTGGGCAGATTCATTTGTTAAGTGTGGCATATATTACATGCCCAGAACAAATGGCACTTTATTTTAAATGTAGTCTGAATAGTCAATTCCGTGGCATCTGGTTATCTAACATTGAAAACTCTAGTCGAGGCAGTACTTATAAAATATTCAAACATGATATACATTTCGAAAAATATTTTGACCATTTGGATACTAGGAACGTAATAACTCTTTGTCAATTCCGTACTTGTAATCATCGCTTGCCAATATAGAAAGGTCGATGGAATGACACCAACATATTCCATAGACTATGTCCGCTGTGCACTAAAAGACATATTGGAGACGAACTGCACTACTTATTAGAATGTGAATGTTTATGTGAGGCCAGACATCGCCTCTTGCCTAGCAAATATACCAGCATAGAACATGCAACTATTGATATTTTAGATGACATTCTGAATTTGGAAGATGTGGCTTGTCTGCGCAGACTATGTTCATTCATCCGACTGATAAATCTTAAGTTAAATGATATTGACTAATATGCATTTTGTTGTTGTGGTTGTTGTTGTTGTTGTTGAATATAACGATGAAAATGGTACTGGCGATTGTGACGACGAGTAGACGAAGACGATAACGTGATGACAACGAAGGCGGTGATGCTGATGACGACTGCCATGATGTTGATAATGATGACGATGATGGGAAGTTCGTTTATATATTGTACATATGCTGCAACATTCTCAATCTTTTGTATATATCTTCTAATTGTATCTCAATATCTATTTGATAAGAGAATAAACGTATTATATTATTAGGCGCCAAGCTGATGGGCATGCTATACATTAATTCACACTGCACAGCAATTATTAAAGGCACGTGCGGCCTTAATTGTCGAAACTATTCATATTTGTTCCAAACACCGTAAACAGAAAAACATTAAAACGCATACAGTTCCGTTCATATATACCATGACCATCGCGTAAACAGCATGTTATCATAAAGATTTACTATATTTTACCTAAGCAAGAGCCTGATTGTGTTACAGAAGACAGCACAATGCTGCTGGCTAATCACACACAAATGGCAGAAACGCTCTTTATTCGTTCCATATCAGGAATTCACCCACAAAGAACGCTCTTTATGTTTACCATCATAATATAAACAAACACCAGAAAAGTAACTTTTTATGCTGTTGTTTACATAACAATGGTCAAACACATGACCATAACATACTGTTTTTGTGATATTTCTTATTTGTATACGGACAAAGTCTATCTACATTTTGATGTTCTTTCTGTTTGTGGCGGTTTTTGACGGGTGGATATATTTTCACAGGATACCCACCGCCAAGGCCGCACGTGCCTTTAACATATGTCCAGCTATAAATTGCACACTTGTGAGTGGTACATTATGTAATTATACAATATGAGTCTTCGATTGTTTTATAATATTGCTTATTAGAGCTATGGATGTCACGAGTGATTGCACGATTGATTCTTGTCAGATTCAAACCTAATTTCGGGCAAATGTCAGTTCTAAGGAATTATATAGATCTCACTATTCATCTCACTGTACAGGTATTAAAGGCCCACTTAATTTTCGAACACCAGATAATTTTATATAAAAATATATATATGCCATATTATATACCAAGAGGAAGTTCAAAAACATTGTAATAAGCTGTGAACATGTTGCTTTTGTTGAGATACCGACTTGGTTCTCTGTGCTCAAGTTTCATAATTTTCAATTGAGGGGAAATGACTCTATATCTTAATATATGGTGTTATTCCCCTTCCATTGAAAATACATTTTTAGTTTGAATTCTGTTGCATACTGGGAGCCATAACGGGGGGAATCTTTTTATGATTTCAACTTTTTTTTTTTATTTCTCTATAGGCATCTTCTGAGACACAGACGTTTCAAATGGTGATGAATTACAGTATATTAATCATATTTCATGGCATAGATTGTTATTAAAACCGTATATCAAGGCACTATAAAACAAATAATCGGTGACTCGAAAATGAAATGGGCCTTTAAACGATAGACATAATTATGCATGTTATAAGTAGTGTGTCGTTCATATTATATCACAATATAGCAATTTTGCGGCGAATTGCTTGAAAAATTGCCAGACAAATTTGCCAGTGTGTGAAACTACCCGTATGCATTGGGACGAGGTGTCACGATCTATCTCACCGTAAAGGCACATGCTAGAGGACGAGTGCCGATCTCCCCAAAATAGTGGTATCGCAGCCGAATGGTTCTTTCTGCAAGATGTCTCCGCAAGAAAGAAACCGGTGTCGTATCTGAGAAAACAGAAGAGCTGCCATATAAAGACAATGATATAAATGCCTCGTCGTTTCTTTAAACCATAATTTCAATACTAAATGGATTATCCCACCAAGTTAAAATGAGTACATTGAAAGCGTCGATTATTCACTTGGAGTGATGTTAAGGATATATGAGCAGAGGACAGTAAGACGAAATGATAATACGTGCAGAAGAATTCATATATTGGAAATATTTAGATAATAAGTTCACAAACTACTTATATATTGTTGTTTGTTGAACTTATTATCTGAACATTTCCTAATGTACACCTCATCAATGAGTATTTAGAATAGAACGGGTTCGTCTTGTTCGCCATAACTCTGAAGTTTGTGTACACATCAGCTTTTATAACACATATAACACACAGCGGCAAATAAAATAAATCCAATAAAAATAGTTTTTTTAATCGAGAAATTCACTGAGACATTGGGGTTTTACAAACTACCAACAATTGTAATTGAAATTGTAATTGAAATGCAAGACCAAACAATACCTGTTGGTATCGGTGAAGTTGAACACAACAAAACTACTTCAAAATAAATAGAGATTAACTACAGTGAAGTTATCTGAGTCTCCATATCACGCCGAGTTGAGAAGGTGAGATCCCAGATCAGACGAGCTGCCGCAGGCTGCGAGTCTGATCTGGGATCTCACCTTCTCAACGAGACGTGATATGGAGACTCAGATCACTTCACTGTAGTAATAATATGTTTATTATATGACCAATTGAACTGAATTATTACAAACAACCTCTGAAATTTATTTTTAAAAAGAGGATCAGTTGAATTCAATTTTAATTAATGAATCGCAACAATTT
This sequence comes from Siphonodentalium dalli, assembly GCA_032622095.1. Lineage (NCBI taxonomy): Eukaryota > Metazoa > Mollusca > Scaphopoda > Gadilida > Siphonodentaliidae > Siphonodentalium > Siphonodentalium dalli. The sequence goes on from CP136061.1 coordinate 206,015,011, forward strand.
AATCAACAACAATTTTAAGATTAAATTTCTCAATTGAAAATAGTCCAGGAGCCTCGTTCTGATTCAGACACGCATGATCTGGAATCGGATCACGATACTATCATGATCCGATTTATCGGAAAAACCACCACCAAACGATAGTGGTATTTAGTGAAAATAATGACAGTCATATAATAAATAGAGATTATCACTACAGTGAAGTGATCTGAGTCTCCATACCACGCCGAGGTGAGCAGGTGAGATCACGGATCAGACGAGCTGCCGCAGGCTGCGAGTCTGATCCTAGATCTCACCTTCTCAACGAGATCACTTCACTGTATAGTAGTAATATGTTATTATATGACCAATTGAACTTAATTTTTACAACCAACCTCTGTATTTATTTTTAAAAAGTGGATAGGTTGAATTCAAATTTAATGAACGAATTGCAACAATTTAATCAACAACAACAATTATGTGATTAAATTTCTCAATTGAAAATAGTTCAGGAGCCTCGTTCTGATTCAGACATGATATGGAATCGGATCACGATAGTATCATGATCCGATTTATCGGAAAACCATCACCAAACGATAGTGGTACATGTATTTAGTGAAAATAATGACAGTCATATAATAAAATAAAATATTTCTATTGTTATGACACAAAGAACTATTCGGATAACACATATGGCATGACATTCGGGTTCGTAATAAACACTGAACCGCATCGCATGTTACTGAACGACAGTCCTGCGATCGCAGAAGAATAATATTCGATACCTGAAGACTCTCGCGATATCTTTCCTCGTCGCACATTCGTGTCATAAACTGACGGCTAGAACCAATCGAATTAAGTTATGTGCATGTCTAACATACTTAGCCTCTTGCATTCAGCTTCATAATGGAGGATTCCAGATGGATCTTGGTACTTCATGGGTTTCTCAGAATCTGTAAACAAATTATTTTATTTAATGATATGATTATTAACCCTTTCACGACGGAAGCCGCGCTGGTGCATCATTACAGACCCACCCACAGGGAGCCTCGCATATAAAAACATGCTCTAGCTTACAATGTCAAGGTAAATATTGTTAGGCCAATGCATATTCCCTATGGGAGACTCGCATCTATAAGATAATTCATTGGCACATGGTTTTCGAAACAATTCAGGAAGCTCCGGTCACGGAAGGTTTAACGCAGTCGACGTAAACATTTCCGTAATAATTATAATATGATGAATTTATATGATATACTGAGTCGAAATTTATGTCGACTGGGTTTAACGCTACTTATACTGTTCATAAATTAATGCCTCAACTGCTTTGGACACAGTCGATAAAAAACATATACTTGCGGATGTACCCGGTGTGCACAGGCAAAGTGTGACAAAATTAAAATTGAAACATGTTAATGAGCATTTATTGTTTGTTTTGATAAGGTAAAAACAATATTGACGATGTCGGACGCAGTCTTGAACCAGCCCATGTTACCGCCGATGGCCGAAATACACGACCACAACAAACTGCAATGAGATCCGCCCAGTATTTTCTGAGAACCGCGATGCCCGTGCGGATATGACGAAGTCATAACGTCAAACCGCGACGTTGTGGGAGTCATGACCCATCCCATGTTATAAAATTGGGGTGCTTGCCTCCTGACTATTACCAGGAGGCCCATAATACATGACCATATACCAAATTTCAGTGTGATCGGTCAAGTGGTTCCAGAGAAACCGTTTTGCCCGTGCGGGTACATGCCGTCAGTATGTCAAAACATGACGTCGGGTGGAGTCCGGGCCAAGCTCGTGTTACCCGGAGAGCATGTGTATTGTTTATCGATGCATCTTTTAAAGTCTTTTAAAGTGGCGCGCTCGTTCTAAATTGATATATTTTTTTTATTTATATTTTACTCGTATTAACCTGTGTTTCATGTGTTTTAGATTGTGCTTGATTGGTTTTGTACATGACATTTTATTCGAATCTCTGGGAATCTCAATGAAATATTGTCCATTAGATAACGAAGCTCAGAAAAGTTGTTATCGATCCGAGGTGGCTGTATATATGCTTTGTTCTGTTTGGCGATCGTATTAGTTGGGTGCTAAAGTAGGGATCGTTGTACCTGAATCGTAAATGTTGTCTTCGAGGTCCGTGTCGAATTCGTCGGAATCATGTGGTGAGCCTTCTGCCCAGCTGTCTAACGAAGGAAAAGATGCTGCAGATCGTATCGTCGGAACAGACAGGGCGTCTTCTAATTCCGATATCTCCTGGTCCAGCTGGGTCTTCAGAGCTCTGAGTTGTGTAACTGGTGTGGCCCGAGGTCCTTAAATGATATCAATAGCACTCTTCAGCCTCTAGCGAAAGGATGCTATTTATAGAATAGCTAGAGCACGTGGCGTTGTTTATAAACAGAGGGTCGGACATTCTCCGGTATTACAATACGTTGCCCTACCTTGCGCAATGTAAACATGTCATCCCATAAAACAGTGATGGTGGGTCTTATAATAAAACTGGGGCCACGCAATTGTTGGTATGGCTTATGCAATAATGGCAGTAAGAAATGAGGAGAAAATCACATAGAAAATGGAACTTTGACGCCCTTTCCTAAGCTAAAATCAAACAGATAAAATATGTGATTTAAGGATTAATTAGTTATTGCCAGAACGAGAAATTATCTGTGGATACCGTTAAAATTGGACATATATATACAGCAAGTATTTTGTTCGTGTCTGTAGCCCAACTAAGGAGTTCCCGGACCCAATTCCTGTCACTTACGGTATACTCCCGGGGAAATTATGACATTTTTGTATAGACGTCAGACAAAACGAAAATGACTGTCAAATGATGTGTTACCAAATCGAAAAATACGACTGGATTCACAAAATGCGAACAATGTTACTATAGTGTCAAGTGATATAGTACTGTATGTACAACATATAGGTGCATGCAAAAATTCAAGAACATGTAGGCCCTATAGGGAACGTGATGCCACATAAACCCTTATGTTGCCAGATGTCCCTTGGTTATTTTAGCAATGTCAATTACGTGGAGAATAATTCAAGGACCAAAGATGCCGTCGATGCACTACTAATTTGTGAAGAATAAACATGGATTTTGTTCGTGTCTGTAGCCCAACTAAGGAGTTCCCGGACCCAATTCCTGTCACTTACGTATACTCCCGGGGAAATTATGACATTTTTGTATAGACGTCAGACAAAACGAAAATGACTGTCAAATGATGTGTTACCAAATCGAAAAATACGACTGGATTCACAAAATGCGAACAATGTTACTATAGTGTCAAGTGATATAGTACTGTAGGTACAACATATAGGTGCATGCAAAAATTCAAGAACATGTAGGCCTTATAGGGAACGTGATGCCACATAAACCCTTGTCGCCAGATGTCCATTGGTTATTTTAGCAATGTCAATTACGTGGAGAATAATTCAAGGACCAAAGATGCCGTCGATGCACTACAAATTTGTGAAGAATAAACATGGATTTTGTGAACTGAGAACTGAGAACATCGCCATATATTATAATGTTTTCGTTATATAATCATGTATCTAGTGAAAAAGTTATTTTGACAATGTGACAAATCACCACCAAATATGATATAATTGATTTTAAGTATCAAACAACTGCATGCATGCACGGAGACGATTGCTGTTGACATTTCTTATTATAACATTGTCCTAATGCACAGGCTTGTGTTATACATAGCCTTATATAATGTTTGACAACTTTTGCTTGAGAACACCGTGCTTTCAACTATGTGCAACTTTTTACAATATTTTATCGTTCATATATCATAGACATGTTCAAATCAGTTTGTACTTTATAAGCACATGTATACATAGGTGACAGTTAATTTCCAGATTCGTGCAGGATCAGACATATGCATAACTGAATCATGATATTTACAAAATTAATGTTCCAGGGATGTGTATATCTTGTTACGTTGTTGTTAAATGAAAATAGAATAAACTAATGTATACATGCACCCATTGAGTTTTACAACTTGCGACATGTGTGACAGTTTCAAGAATGCCACACTGACCCTAATATATTGCAATGTTTACACTCCGACGTCCACACAATGGTCGAATTAAGCTCGCGACATGACATAAATTTTATTACTCTAAATGTTCAAATCTCAATAGGGTGCCGACTAATGAGTTTTATGCATGATAAGCATTCATAGACAGTATGAACCGTTATGTTCAGGTGCAGACATGACCACAGTAACAGACGTTCTGTTGTAAGATAATATATATATCTTTATTTTTCCTCCATATAATGAAGAGATGTCAAATAGAATCACGAAAATTTAACATATATACAATTAGAAAACATGACCACACAAAAAGTATAAATATGTCATATCTATACAAATAACAATTAGAATAATAACACAACACACGCAGCATCTATTTACATAATTTCATTCTCATGCACACCTACGCCTACCATTGCATTAGTTATAGGCATACACATAGTCCTTCTGTCTGACACGCACATACAGACGACGTCCCCATACACGACACATGCATACATATATACATACATACATACACACATACATATATACATTCATACATACATACACATACAAAACATACCTCAATTCACACACACATTAAAATACTTACAAACATATATATATACATATATATATATATATATATATATATATATATATATACATACATATATATATATATATATATATATATATATATATATACACACACATATATACACATATACATACACATACATACACATATATGTATATATGTATGTAATGCATATTTTAATACAAGCAACATCTCAGACATCCCTTACACCCCTACACATGTCAGCATACATGAACAATACAAACATAAATGTACGTTATTATGTGCACACAGCTACCACTCACCAGATATACAAAGTTACACGGGCGTCAAGGCACGTAGATTGGACGGACAGACATAACTATATATAGATGACATCATAGATAATCATACAGTCAAGTAGACATATATTTTAGTTAAGCATCATTCATTAGGGTACGGTTACTGAAACCATTGGTGTTTGTTCGATTCTACGATAGGCTTTCCATAAGCAAAATGTGCTATTTACCATGAAGTTTGTGAACAGGTCTGGCTCTTCAATTTCGTCGAACAAATCCGGCGGACGTGCAGTTAAAAATACTTCCAGTTGTGTACGCGGATTGTAGCTATCCATTTTAAGTGAGCACGGAATACCGAAGAGATTTAGTAATTCATACCATATGTCATTTCTAAGTTCCAGAATCATAGGACAATGTATGATTACATGTAAGGGCAGATCGTCAAACTCCGCACCACATCTGCAGTTACAATGTGTCTGTTCGGTACAGGCTATTATGTTTGCAACAGTTAGGTATGCCGCCTTGTTTGTCGGAAACTTGCGACAGGACTTCCACAGGCACGACAGTGAGAGTGTAGGGTGAATATTATGGAAACGGTGGAGTGTTGGATCCGCGTTTCCAGAGAGTTCCCAGATTGAGTTAGAGGTTTCGACGATTGCATTTCGAACGATTTGCTTCCATGATGACCTTTTCGGAAATGCACATTTTGATACATACTTTGTTAAATAATGCATAAGTCGGTGATTTGCAAGGACATCTGCGATATCGGCAATGAATGAATCGGCTGATACGCCGGAGATAAAGTATGAGTGTAGCCTAAGTAAAAATACAGATTTCGCTGCCTTGTCTGTAGATAAATGACATAGACTGCCCAAAAGTAGGAGTTTTTTCTTATCCACAAAGCTTTTGACATTGCCGATACCCAGGAGTCCTTCCACTACATTTGTGCGCGTGTGCATACGAAGACCTTGTATTTTCTTTAGACAAAAACGGTGAGATCTTTCCAATGATAGGGTGTCTGAGTCTGACATGCCACATAATAGTTCACACCCAAATAGGCCTCGTGGCACAATGATTGACGTGTACATTTTTAAACTGCTAGTGGGTGTTATTCCTCCAGCATACATGCCTACGTTTGTTAGTGCGAAATAGCTTGAACGGAGTTTTTGTTTAATTTCTGTTGTGAAGTTACTCGTCTGGTTATATTTATGGAGCGGGATTCCAAGGTGTGTCAGATTATCGACTTCAGCTACATGTTTGTCACAGAGAATCCACGATCTATCAACTGAAGCCTTTGCGTGTTCATTTTTGTTTTCATTAAAGACGATAATTACTGACTTTTGCTCGTTGTACTTGTATCTCCATTTACGACTGTATTTAGTGCAAATATTCATAAGGTGTTGTAAACCACTTTCAGAGACCGAGAGCAATGTCATATCGTCCGCTTGCGTTGGGCATGAACAATTTACGGAAAACATATTGAGCCCAGCTCCAGATACGGATAATTCTGACAATAGTTGATCTATAAATAGCATATAAAGTAGAGGGGAGACGACTCCTCCCTGTTTTGTTCCTTGTGCTATTGGAAACTGCTTAGAGAGAGTATTTCCATACTTTACTTGACAGGATGTTCCTTTAAGCATTTGGTAAAAAATTAACCAGGTTTTCTGATCAAAGTCTAACATGTAAAGTTTATAAAGGAGACCATTTACCCAAACGGTATCAAATGCCTTATGAACGTCTAGAAAGCATGCATATAATTTACTGTTATTTTCACGTGCGAATATCTTCGATTCGTGTACTATGAGTGAGTTCATAAGACAATTGATACCCTTCTGGAATCCATGCTGTAGATTATGAACTTTGACCATGTCTGGAACATTACACTCTAGTCTTCTCAGTAAGATTTTTTCTAATAACTTGTAGAGAGCGGGAAGCAATGTAATTGCTCGGTAGCTATCAAAATTTGCTTGTGGTTTATTCCCACCTTTGTAGAGAGGTACAATTACGCCTTTCTTGGCAGGTTCCGGTATATATGAGAGAGACAATATTCCAGTCAACAAAGCGGACAGACATGTTATCAAAGCTGGACCACCAAATACCAAATGTTCATTGTAAACGTTGTCCCACCCTGCTGCCTTGTTCAAATTTAGAGTTTTGAGAGCACTTTCAAGTTCGCCAGGTTCAACCTTTTCGGTGATATGCTTGCAGCTACTGGACCCTTGTTTGCTATATTGCCCACTCACTAGTAGTTCTATATGTTCATTTACGAGATGGGAGTGATCTTGGTCGAAACTGCTGTCTGATAAAGGCGAATACAGCTTTTCAAAATAATTCGCCCAGCCATTAGTAATCTCAGAAGAATTTCTCAAGGTTGACCCATCATATTTGAAAATTTTGTTCGGCCTCTTATCTTGATTGCGCCTAGAGTTAAGGATCTTGAAAAAGGACCCTTGGTCCAGTTCAGCGGCTGTGTCAAGTTCGTTATTTCGATCAACCATATATTGGTTACAGCACATTCTATATTCCCGTCGGTAAAGTCTTTTCTGCGCTTTATAATCCGTATAAGTTAAATCATTTTCATCTCTTGGTCGACCAGCGGAAATCCACTGTCGTCTGCTTGATATCATATTAACATGCAATTGTTTCAAGCGACTATTCCAGAACGGCTTGAGATAACTTTTATATGTTTTACGAGGGACAGTCTGATTGGAGGCTAGCAGTATAGCAGCCACAATGGGGTCATATAATGTGTCCAAGTCACTATTATTGACGATTGTGTGATTTGCAGGGAGTATTTCTTTTAAACAACATTGATACTGGCTGATTAAGGTAGGAGCCGCTTTAAATTTTTTCCAATTAAATGTCGGCGTTGAGCTATCGTGTCGCCGGTCTGGTATGTCGCTTGGAACGTCACATTTAAATTGGCAAACAATCGGTCTATGGTTCGATGCGCCAGACAATACATCTTCAATAATTTCTGCATATGTGAGAGAAATGTATGGATCAAATTCAGAATAAAATATATAATCAATGCATGAACCCGACCCGTTCATAGTCGGAACATAAGTGTTGCGGTTTCCTAAGCAGAGAGAACTTCCATTTACTGATATAAATCTTTTTATAGCCAGAATATCACGCAGGGAATTGTCCCTTGCGCGTGTTTTGGATAGCGTACAATTAAAATCGCCCATAATAATGACGTGACCCAAGTCGAAATATTGATCGATAATATCACGCAGTGCGTTTACATATTGCAAATGAAAGTCATCGGTATAATTTGTTGATGGCATATGTTGTCTTCGAGGTCCGTGTCGAATTCGTCGGAATCATGTGGTGAGCCTTCTGCCCAGCTGTCTAACGAAGGAAAAGATGCTGCAGATCGTATCGTCGGAACAGACAGGGCGTCTTCTAATTCCGATATCTCCTGGTCCAGCTGGGTCTTCAGAGCTCTGAGTTGTGTAACTGGTGTGGCCCGAGGCCCTTAAATGATATCAATAGCACTCTTCAGCCTCTAGCGAAAGGATGCTATTTATAGAATAGCGAGAGCACGTGGCGTTGTTTATAAACAGAGGGTCGGACATTCTCCGGTATTACAATACGTTGCCCTACCTTGCGCAATGTAAACATGTCATCCCATAAAACAGTGATGGTGGTCTTATAATAAAACTGGGGCCACGCAATTGTTGGTATGGCTTATGCAATAATGGCAGTAAGAAATGAGTAGAAAATCACATAGAAAATGGAACTTTGACGCCCTTTCCTAAGCTAAAATCAAACAAATAAAATATGTGATTTAAGGATTAATTAGTTATTGCCAGAACGAGAAATTATCTGTGGATACCGTTAAAATTGGACATATATATACAGCAAGTATTTTGTTCGTGTCTGTAGCCCAACTAAGGAGTTCCCGGACCCAATTCCTGTCACTTACGGTATACTCCCGGGGAAATTATGACATTTTTGTATAGACGTCAGACAAAACGAAAATGACTGTCAAATGATGTGTTACCAAATCGAAAAATACGACTGGATTCACAAAATGCGAACAATGTTACTATAGTGTCAAGTGATATAGTACTGTAGGTACAACATATACATGTAGGTGCATGCAAAAATTCAAGAACATGTAGGCCCTATAGGGAACGTGATGCCACATAAACCCTTATGTCGCCAGATGTCCCTTGGTTATTTTTAGCAATTTCAATTACGTGGAGAATAATTCAAGGACCAAAGATGCCGTAGATGCACTACTAATTTGTGAAGAATAAACATGGATTTTGTTCGTGTCTGTAGCCCAACTAAGGAGTTCCCGGACCCAATTCCTGTCACTTACGGTATACTCCCGGGGAAATGATGACATTTTTGTATAGACGTCAGACAAAACGAAAATGACTGTCAAATGATGTGTTATCAAATCGAAAAATACGACTGGATTCACAAAATGCGAACAATGTTACTATAGTGTCAAGTGATATAGTACTGTAGGTACAACATATAGGTGCATGCAAAAATTCATGAACATGTAGGCCCTATAGGGAACGTGATGCCACATAAACCCTTGTCGCCAGATGTCCCTTGGTTATTTTAGCAATGTCAATTACGTGGAGAATAATTCTAGGACCAAAGATGCCGTCGATGCACTACAAATTTGTGAAGAATAAACATGGATTTTGTGAACTGAGAACTGAGAACATCGCCATATATTATAATGTTTTCGTTATATAATCATGTATCTAGTGAAAAAGTTATTTTGACAATGTGACAAATCACCACCAAATATGATATAATTGATTTTAAGTATCAAACAACTGCATGCATGCACGGAGACGATTGCTGTTGACATTTCTTATTATAACATTGTCCTAATGCACAGGCTTGTGTTATACATAGCCTTATATAATGTTTGACAACTTTTGCTTGAGAACACCGTGCTTTCAACTATGTGCAACTTTTTACAATATTTTATCGTTCATATATCATAGACATGTTCAAATCAGTTTGTACTTTATAAGCACATGTATACATAGGTGACAGTTAATTTCCAGATTCGTGCAGGATCAGACATATGCATAACTGAATCATGATATTTACAAAATTAATGTTCCAGGGATGTGTATATCTTGTTACGTTGTTGTTAAATGAAAATAGAATAAACTAATGTATACATGCACCCATTGAGTTTTACAACTTGCGACATGTGTGACAGTTTCAAGAATGCCACACTGACCCTAATATATTGCAATGTTTACACTCCGACGTCCACACAATGGTCGAATTAAGCTCGCGACATGACATAAATTTTATTACTCTAAATGTTCAAATCTCAATAGGGTGCCGACTAATGAGTTTTATGCATGATAAGCATTCATAGACAGTATGAACCGTTATGTTCAGGTGCAGACATGACCACAGTAACAGACGTTCTGTTGTAAGATAATATACCTAACATCTGGTAAATTATTCCGATCGTGGGTACAATATATATAATGGTCATTGACTGTTTCACTGCATGTTGAAATTTAGCGCCGGGCACTTCACCCTGCATCAATTTTACGTAAAACAACAGACGACCGGGCATTGTTTCTATACAGAGATGTGAATACTGGCTCCAATGAATGTCCGACCCTGTTTACAGCTGGTGCTAAATTGGCTCCGCCCACATTTATGGCGTCTATCGTGAAAAGTGCTATTGCATTATTTCAGCCAAACCTTGGCTGTTTATTTCACACCACTTTCTGGGATAACCTGTGTGTCGACTGAGAACATGCGTGTCAATTGAGGAGAACACACGGAGGATTTGTGTAAATGTTAGCCCAAACGACATTTCGAAATAACGACGGCTTTGTTGTTTATTTCGAGGAATAATACCGCATCATATGAATTCAGCCCAAATATATTGACAGGTGTCAAGGGTCTAACTCTATACTGAGCAATAAAAAACTAATATTAATAAATACCGAGTATATTTAATTTAACGCCAATGGGTCGTTTATGTGCGTTTAAGAGTGTATTTATGCCTAAAGCAAAGTGAAATAACGATCTTAAAATGAATTGGCCGGTATATTTTATTAGTTATCAGGGTTACCAGGGTCGTAGTTGCATAAATTACAATATATTTTATGTTTATGCTAAGATAACTTGATCGGTATTGAGGTTAACACAAATCCCATATATGGAAATTCCAAATATGGAAAGTGACGTGCGCAAAACAGCTGCATCTAGGTTATCTGGGTCAGATATATTTATAGCGTCGAAGCGAAGAAATGTTGTCATATTCCACGTCTGAATACGCGTCTTATTCTCACTTATACCGTGTTTATATAAGTTTTATTCCATGTGTTGTTGTGTATTGTATTACTTTGATCAAGGTTGCGCTTTTGTTATTGTCACAAAAGGTAAATTTGATGCGTGTTTGATGCGTGTTTACATTTCAAAATTGCGTCGGCCATGTACTGTACAGTAACACTATTAAACAGTGCGACGGAATTCCACATTCCTTAATTACGAGACTAATTTATCGAATGAGGTCAAATTTTCGCATATAACAAGACTCGTATGTTATTCTGCACCATTCTGACGAGTGCCGAATTTCATTTCGCATTATTTTCGTTTTTATCGAAAAATAATCGTTCTCTATGCCTATCGACTGGAGATTCCCATGTAAATTTTTTCAACCAAAAAAAATTCATTGTTTTGCCAATTTCAAGCTAGTTTATAGCATGGTCATGGCATAATTTGGCCTAGCGAGTGTCGGTAGACGTTTCTTGAGTGTGCACAACAAATTTTGGTCCCAACGAAGCAGGCTAAAATCCTGAAATTTGTCAATTTTACTTTGCGTGTGAAGAAAATATTCATTTAAACTTCCAAAATTGGTTGAAATATGCTCAACAACATTCAGTTGAATGGTGACATTATTTATAGTCACCGACTAACTTCCACGATGAATCAAATTTGTTTTTATTGGTGACAATTATGTCGCGAGAGATAAAAATGTAAATTTTTTAAAGAAAATGTTAAATTTTAGCTCATTTTAAGACTTTAATTGCTTGTAGATCGGTGTTAATTATCTTCGTCAATGATGTCATGTCACGCTTGTTAATAATTCATTTGTTCGGAAATACTTATTGGGGGTCGAAATGTATAAAATTTAACTACCACCACTTCCAAAAACAACACCGATAAACAATAACGCTCTTTGTTCCATGCAATGGAAATGGCTATTTATTGTCCTGATATCAGTGATATAAATGAATGCCTAAAATTAGTATTATCGTGAAATAAATTTATGCCACTTTGGCGAACATGGGAACCACGGTACAATTCACGCTACTGCCCAGCGGCGATAACCACGCCTGCCATAAATTGCCAGACTGAATTATAGCAGGTTAGACATCACACGCCGATATGTCTGACAACAAGGAACGACGTGTTTCAAATTTGGTGGACTTACCACCAGATTTCGCTGGATTGTTCTTCAATTCGACTGGCACTTCATTGAAATCGCGACAGCAAGGATACAAGTACTTTAGTGAAGGCTACATACATTCAGTTTCATGTTTATTTGCGACGACAAGCTCTTTATTGGGGCAAATTACCACCGAAGCGTGATGAAAAATGAACCTGCACATGGCGTCGATTTTGAGATAAATTGTTCGATAATTTCGGATATTCACTGTTCTTGTAAAGGTGGATATGTAACACATAATAAATATTCAATGTTATTATAATATATCTCTTCACAATAGACGCACGATCTATCAATTTATCGATGGTGTACCATACAATTTCCCTATTTCGATAAAAATTCGAGGACTTGTATGTTTTCATCCGTTGTAGTCAGTTTTTTGTACTTTTTCGAAGATGCACTATACTGGTATCAAAAAGTGTTCCATGTCATAATTGATTGTTTTTTTCTGGATAACTGATTGTTTTTTTCTGGATAATAGATGGGCAATATTGGATCCTATACTTGACTTATGAACGTGAACGTGTTGATCATATATGGAGATGGTTTTGTCATCGACCGCCTTCAACCTCTTTGACTAAACTATCTATCTATACGTACGTAGCAGCCCACCATCCTTCCAGATACACCAAAGCATCTGATATTTGTTTTTTTATTTATTAACTCCTTAGTCACTAATTTAGAATTTGAAAATACCACACCTATACAGAAAATGGGGGCAATGTCATATACATAGGTTCCAATACATACGGCATATATTGCTATAATAGTGTTTATATATGTCCTAGAATAATATAGGGACTGTTTGCCGTGTGTATGGAGCCTCTGTGTGTTGTAACTTGTAATAATTTTCCCACAATGACCTAGAGCATACCACCCTATTACCAAGAAGGGCGTTATGGAACAACATCTGTACAAAATATAATAATCCTTTTATTTCAGACAAAAATAACGCCCTTATCCCTGCCACGTGGGTGTGCTTGGGCTATGTAAAAACGTGACTTATATATCTAAGGAATTAATAAAGACATTTAAATTAAAAAAAAAAAAATGTTATAATAACAATTAATAATCTTCATAATTGGCACATTACGCATATAGAACAAACATGTTTCAGTATATTGAGAAATTATTTTTCATATCACAGTTCCCTAATATTCCATTGGTCTGTCATAATGTTTGTGTATGTAAGTCCACGTATAAATGACATGAATACCATTTATTCACAAAATATACCAATAAATGCTGTATAATGTACCATATCTAACCATCACAAGTCCGAAAGCTACCAGGAAGAGGCGCCCTAATCAGCCTGTATTAATCGACAACAGGTGAATTTAACAGGTGCTGTCATATACTTTGGCCATTTTAGTGTCCCTCTTTCCCCAACAAATCATCCCTTGGAGATTATAACACTATGTGGTCCATTATCTCAAATGTGTACATAGTTTGATTTGATAGTTTTAACTAATAAGCTTATCTAGCCCTTCCTAATCCCCTCATCATATTTCCATTTGTCACCTCTCTGGCTCAGCGTGACATTTCATAATTTACAAATCCAAAAAGCCCATAGAGCGAAGCTTTCGGATTCGGATTCTGTTACTGTTATATTATTATATTGTGTCAACTTACATGAAACCAATACTCTTTTATACAAAACAAAATCAAAGCGACATAGAGTAAGCAGGTAAAAATGAGTATTTTTGTCTAACCGCCTGTTCGCAGAAGCGACCATTGCTCCAGGCTGTATAATGCAATTATCTCATTGGCTCACACAGCTAATTGCGGTAGGGTCAATTTATGCCATTTAGGCACACTTCAGAGTGAAATCAGGGCTTATATTTCGGCGAGAATCCAAATCTAGATTCTCGTAAATATTCTCGCAAATTACCCTGGATTCTCGTGAAAAAGTATATATGGATTCTCGCAAAATCAGATGAAATATATGCCCTGGAAATATAGCAAATCGTTTAATGCTTTAGAATTTTTGTTTTCGGAGATTTATATATATGCTTAAAGACATATTATGGACTTGTTATGGACTTTTTCGGGTGCGAGAAATTGATAAGTTAGTGCTCAGGCACTTTGCCAACCTGGGGAATGTTATCATTCTACTAACATCACTGAAAATTTCCAAAAAAATCTGCCACACCACTTCATAGAGAACATCGTCTGAACTACTCCAAATTGTAAATATTTACATCTCGATTCGGGGCGTAACTATCGGCTATAATTAAACAAAAATGATTTCGCCATCGAGAGTCATTGCATTTAACTAATATATAAGAATGACGTTGTGTATCATCCATTTGGATTAATATTCGTAACGAATAACTACTTTGAGAAAGATTATTCTTAATTTCTATTTGATCACTCTGCCCGGTGTCTGCCGGAGTGTTTCACATCACTTTAATCAAGGAAGACTGTTCAGAAAAACTGCATTTCAAGAAATCGTTTAATGCTTTAGAATTTTGGTTTTCGGAGATTTATATATATGCTTAAAGACATATTATGGACTTGTTATGGACTTTTTCGGGTGCGAGAAATTGATAAGTTAGTGCTCAGGCACTTTGCCAACCTGGGGAATGTTATCATTCTACTAACATCACTGAAAATTTCCAAAAAAATCTACCACCCCACTTCATAGAGAACATCGTCTGAACTACTCCAAATTGTAAATATTTACATCTCGATTCGGGGCGCAACTATCGGCTATAATTAAACAAAAATGATTTCGCCATCGAGAGTCATTGCATTTAACTAATATATAAGAATGACGTTGTGTATCATCCATTTGGATTAATATTCGTAACAAATAACTACTTTGAGAAAGATTATTCTTAATTTCTATTTGATCACTCTGCCCGTTGTCTGCCGGAGTGTTTCACATCACTTTAATCAAGGAAGACTGTTCAGAAAAACTGCATTTCAAGATCACCAAACAACTTTCCTTTTTAGGGCCACCACATCTTTTCCAAAGATGTACTTCTTCCATTTTGCTATCAAAGACCGAAAAATGTCGTTAAACTAGAGATCCAAATACCCACTAAGGGCCCCTATATCTTGAAATATTAAAGACCGAGAATGTCGTTAAACTATAAAGACCGAAAAATGTCGTTAAACTAGAGATCCAAATACCCCCTATATCTTGAGATATTATAAAGACCGAAAAATGTCATTAAACTATTAAAGACCGAAAAATGTCGTTAAACTAGAGATCCAAACATCCCCATCCCCTATTTTTTTTAGACAATTAAGAACGAAATATGTCGTTACACCATTAATACATAATTTGTGTTTATGAAAGTCTGGCACCCATTAGCAGTTTGTTTTCAGTACATTTTAATATTCATTGGAACGTAAACAATTATTCGCTGACAGAAATCATGTTAATATCGCCTTTCGTTACTGGTTTCCTCGACTCAAATATTTCTCACTGCTCAATACTTATAATTAAAAAAAATGTTCTGTGTTTTGTGTCACTTCTTAATAGCATTATGTATTCTGCTATTGACAAGAAACAAAGTTGCAGTATACCTTAAAGGTACGGAAGGCCTTGGTGGGTATCCTGTGAACATATTTCCACCTGTCAAAAACCGCTACAAACGAAAATAATATTCAAATATAGACATACTTTGTTAATATACAAATGAGAAATATCTCATAAACAGTATGTTATTGTCGTAAATTTGACGATTGTTATGTAAACAAAGCATAAAAAGTTACTTTCTTGGTGTTTCTTTATATTATGATGGTAAACATAAAGAGCGTTCTTTGTTGCTCAATTCCTTATTTGGAAATAATAAAGAGCGTTTATACCATTTGTGTGTGATTAGCCAGTAGCATTGTGCTGCCTTCTATAACACAATCAGACTCTTGTTTGGGTAAAATTTAGTAGGTCTTTATGTGAGCATGATGTTTACGCGATAGTGATCGTATATTTGAACCAAAATGTATGCGTTTTAATATTTTTCTGTTTACGGTGTTTGGAACAAATATGAATATTTTCGACAACTAAGCCCCCTCGTCCCTTTAATATAATTAATATAACATCCCTCATCGAATAATCTCCAAATTGCATATCTAATTTCAATCCTAGTTACACGTCACGCCGCCCCTCATCATTTGCCAATTGTACACCCTTTTTTTTCCTGCTGCTGCAACTGTTCAATTTCTTAATTTTTTTTTGAAAAAATGGCCCTCCCGCCCGCCGACATTTACCTCTGATTTTTTTTTATCATCGGTCCGCACCAAAATTGAGCACACGTCGCTATATAATATACCTATTTAAACCGAGTATACACGGTGGTGTAATAGATCAACCGTTAATTTAACCGTTTAGGTAGCATATTTCCACGTATACGTTATCACGACAAATCCCTGCTGATCTGTTATTAATGAACCAAACACTTAACATGTCAACACACTCTGGCCCGCCAATGCTACAGTGTATAAACGTAACGGGGCAAATATGCACATTATATTGGCAGCTAACGAGAGCATTCATCATCAGCAATCTGCTCACCCCTTTTAGCCAATACGATAGAAACTAAACGATTTGTTACTTCTAATTACCCGTACTTAATTACACTACTTGCGTGTTAATAAAGTACGACCCCATTACCAACACTGATATTCCATGAACTTACCAAATATATAATAATCCACTCATGTATTCCTCATGTGAAATTTATTGTTATTATATGCCATATTTGAATATCTTGATGTAATAATATCTGTAATACCCTTTTCTGTAACGTTTCTGTATATATCCACATATCGATGAACAGAATAAAATGAATCTGAATCTGAACCACTAAAGGTGAAACATGGGATTTAGAACATTAATATTCACTCTTACATAGTTCCACATTCAAGGTGTAATCGTATGTCAGTTGTAACGTTGTGAAACTGCAACCGAACTGAATTATTCTATGCTAAATAGTTCATGGCTGACCTGATGCATGCATCTTAGTTTTCTTGTTGCATATGTATATAATGGCGAGGATTAGTTACAGCACGTATTTATACGTGTAATTTGCAACGCTTTTTGTTGATATATTTCCAACGAATGCCAGAGGCACAACACACGTGACCACCGTGATTACACGCGTATGCAGTACCACATTGGCTAAAACGTGTAAAATTATAAAATAAAACCAAGAGTTAAAAACGAGCGCGCCACTTCAACAAACACATCGCTATTGACAACGCTTCAATTCAATAACACGATGTGTGTGTCGCGCTAGTTTTTAATTTAGTTTTTATCACATATATTTTCCACTCTTTGTTTTAACAAGACCTTGTGTATATAATACACTCAGGGACGAAGTGATAAGGGGGTGGTATCACCCCAACTACTTTCGTTAAAAAAAATCAACAGTTGGAAATTTCATGCCTGGTACAACATTAGTTGAGAATTTAACGCCACTTAACATTGTTCCCATTGCTTGCTATTCCAACCAATAATGAGTTGGGAATGTGTTGTTTATAGACCATCAGTAGCCTATTTTAGATATTTTTGGTCACAATTTAGATTCAAATGGGCAATTATCCAACTTCATAGGCGGTGTCAGGTTGGAAATGGCCTGGATTGGTCTGGTTCAAGATGGGGTGGGGTGGGGGTCAGTTGGAAATTTAAAGGTATATACTTCCAACTGATCCATCTTCCAATAGTTAAACGACTATGTTGGTTTAATGACCCGTTCATCTTACCAACTGAGTCACCGGGGCATCATACATAAATATGCACATATTATATGTATTTAGGAATTCCAACTCGTGATTGCAAAGTGCATGCATACTATGAAATACTGCCACTATAATCATATGAATAAAAGTCACTTTAGCCCAGGATTTATTTGGCAAAAAGATAAATCATCCCAAGTCCAGCGAATAAAGCCTCGACCCATCTCAAAGGATTCGAATTCAAAGGATCGTATTTACAGTTAGCTAACGTTACGTGGGTATTTGAATGTGTTATGAAGCTAATTCAATAATATATACTTTCTTTGTCGACGACGCGCCAACAGCGATTGTTGGGGAGAAGGCATTTGAATGAAATGTTCAATAGGTAGCTATCAATTTAGTTGCCAATGTTTACTGTTGCAATATTGGTTGTGTGCTCTTAAATTCGTTGATCATTTCTGTCGATATGCCGACACCGTTTCCCATGCTGTTGTGCCAATGCAATGGCAACAAACTATACAATCATGCAGTTGATATCATTAAAGGGGTACTGTATACTGAATCAGGCCATTTTTTGGACCATCTCCTTTTATACTCAACATGATATATGCAACGAATGAATTAATTTGAGCCATGGACGAGTGCACATACGCCCATTTACCGTATGAACAACACAAACAACATGGTAATTATATAATCAAAATGAATTTAAGACTGGAGTCACAAATTCATTTCCATTATAATTACCATGTTGTTTGCATCGTTCACAGAGCACGTGAGTGTATTTTGCACTAATCCATGGCTCAGATTAATTCATTTGTTGCATATATTCTGTTAAGTATAAAAGGAGATGATCACATAAATGGACGGATTTAGTGTACGCTACAAAGGCTCCATCTTGGTCACCATATAAAATTGCAATTTATCACCGATGCTCTGAGAATATCATTAATGCCGTAATTATCACGGGTCCCTAGTATAGCTGGGGTAAATATAGATATACCAATATATACTATACAAGTGACTGGTACATATAGTATATAATGGTATATCTGGTATTTCCCCCCAGTGGCCTGTGGTAATTATGCGCCGAATTAAACTAAACAATGCTTGTAGCTTTGTCCAGAAAACCTTTCGGAAATAGTATACTTCGATCGAGACACACTCAGATTTCCACCGAAAATGGGTTGAACAAATGCATAGAATGAGTGACCAAACCGGTTGTGTGAGGATATTGTTCTCCCATGCTGCCTCATGATAATCCAAACGCGAGCCACGGTGTGAGAACAGAGATGTATAGAGATATAACACGTCAGCATGGATGCGTTGTTCACTCTATATAAGGACAAGGCATCTGAAGGGGAAAAAACGAATGGACGTAACCAGTTCCATGTGGAAACCCTCCCCCATGCATACTGGTTCATGGGCATACCAAAAATGGTTCAAATCAGGTCAATGGTGCCTGAGATATAGAGCTTTACATTGTTACGGGTGTGTGGACGGACGGACGGTACCCGTTTATATATTTATATACCCGCCGCCAAACTTCGTTTGAGGAGGGGCGGCAAGAAAAGTAGTTTATTTCATGGCTGAGGAATGTTTTGAGAAATTGTTCGACCCTTCGTCGTAATAGTGTAGTATACATGTATTCATATCTGACTAGTGTCGTTCTGTGTATATAGTTGGTACATACTAGATCTATAATACCGTAGTATCAGCAACACCAGCAACACACTGTGTATGTATGTATGCTATCTGACGTAATAAATATTGCATGTACTGCTTGGCGTTTAGGATAGCGGCGGCCTGTTCAAGTCACCGGACCGCTATTTCGGCATAGTATATATAACAAATATTAAGATTCCGATTATTTGTAGAATTATAATTGTGTCCTCTGAATCGCTGATTTTGCATCGAATCGAATCTCGACATCGAATCGAATCTCGAAACAAATCGGGCGGTCTTCATTATTCCATTTTCTCTCCCATGCATGCAATGTGCATATTTTGCCTATTTAATACGGAGTCTTTGTTGCCAAATACAGACCCCTAATACTTGTAATTTTCTGGATTACAAAGCGAGGAATTTTGCACATCTCTTTTCTGGAAATCACACAACTAATATATATACTATCGATGTTATCACTTTTATGTTTCCGTTTTTATAACTTACTGTTGATATTTTGTCTAAACGCGAAAAGATATATATAGTGCACCGATATATGACGATTTGAAAATAGAGACCTTTCGCAAAAATCACGATTACGATTACGGATATGGACAATATCCTGCCAGTTTACGACCAAAATTCTACCTTTACGCACGGGGTTCTTATGTGAAATGAAATAGTTTAATTATGTGAAGATGTGAAAGGATGTGCCATACGTCCTGCTTGTAGACGCTCTAACATTACCCGTGTGGTGTATTACACGGATAAGAACATGATATCTGAAAGAGACACACATTACTTTTTCCATCAAATATATGTGTAACTTAATATAGTGGGGCATATGCTGTCTCACCAATTAACCATCGTATGTAAGTAGTGATGGTGTCCACCTTAGTAGGACAATATATCCTATCCGTAATCGTAATACTGATTTTGGGAAAGGCCTCTATTAATCGAATCATCGAACAGATTCCGTGTCGATCTCTAATCGAATGATCGATATCAGATTGAATCTCGAATATGCGAATGCACTTTATATTTTTTTTTTTAGCCGGTTCGCAGGAGTTTCTATCAACCATGGTTGGCTTGAGCCGCGTTGTATCTATACAGGGTCGTGTCTTACCTTTTTGCGATATGTTAAACTCTGCAAGGCTGGGTAGATTTTCGGCATGCGCACTCGATGGCCTTGGAAATGACTGCCGCGGAGATAACTGATCTGTCTGTTCTGGAACTGTGACCAAATCTGTTGTCGGAGTTTTAGATTTGCGTCCGAGTTTCTTATTGGTAACATACGACCTTGACCTAGGAGACGTCGTCTTCGGTCTGTGTGTCGTTCCGAAAGCTGATCCCGGTATGGGCGACTCTTCATCTCCGTATGACGTATTTCTCGACTTTTGCTGAATTGTTGTATGCGGTCGAAGACGAGGCTTGGTCGTTGTTAACCTATGTGTGAGTTTATCACCAGGTGATCTTGTGTTCTCTGGCATGGCGATTACCTGCAAGTTGTGAACTAACAGTGAGTGTGTAGTATGGAAGATACGATTTGTTTTCATAAATATATTCACCAAAATAAAAACAGTATAGTCCATACTCCAAGAAGCCCAACACGTCTCATTTTCACACCAATTTCGCTGTTTTGTTTCCAATTAAATAACGTCGTGTCATTTGAATACTATATTGCCCATAAACTATATATGGTGAACAATTTCATGGGCCGTATCAAATTATACGCTATTGGATAGCAACCATTTTCCCAAGATCAGAAAGGATCTCGAGATTCGTGATATCAAAATGTATAGTATCTCCCTGGTGAAGAAATCTGAACGACGAGAGAAAAAGTGTTGAACGTCAGTAACACAAACTTTTTATCAAAATTTCCCACTTGAAATAACCCCATTAAAATATGTTTAACCGAGGATCACGTGATCAGGCATCGATTACAATAGTTACATGTTGGGACCTGATGACATATTTTATCGACAATCTCAAGCGATGCCATTGCAGGTACGTATGTCTGACGTGAATGTGAGCCAGATGGTAAGAAAACAAATCGCGATGAATCTATAGGTGAACTGTTACCATATAATAGAGGTCAATTTATGCGAAGTGACAGAGGTAAAGGGCAACTCGATTAAGGCCTATTTGTGAAACCTTAGAACAGATATGTGGTGTTTTTTGCAGGTTAGGATATGTTTAAAACTATTACAGGTATACTAAGGTGACATTGGTTACTTATTCGTTATTCGGTACACCCATTACCTATCCGCTGTATATATATATATTCGATACATTCGCATATTCAAATGAGTGTGTAAAAACGTGTTTTAGTCATTTCGAACATCAACCTACCCAACAATACCTTCCTGCAGCTTTTAACACCTCCAGTTACAATAAAATATCATAAAAGCGCGGGCGGTTTTAGAATTTGATCAATAGGAATTATGGGGTTAGAAAAGGTCACTATGGATGTACACTTTTGGACCATCTTATCAAGGCTGGACCAAAATCGAGACCAGTGACGGAACCTATACATTGTCATATATATATATACACTCAATTATCACGCTCTCACACAATGTATGTTCTTGGAACTACATGTATACATGCTAATAGCACTCCGATATACGACGGATGGTCACTGACTTGATTTCTCGAGTCGAGTTCTAAGCATATATATTCAACACTTATTTCGAGTACATGGTTTAGCCAAAGTACTCAGGGTCATATTTACTGTTCCACTAGTGATATGGCTTATTGTGGATTACTGTGACCTGAAGAGTGTCATACAGTCAAACATCTAGGTGATAGATGTCGTGTTCGGCGAAGTGTTTGTTGAAAGTTAAACCTACGGACACCGTGCTGATAGATCATGCCATGAATCTCTACGCCAGCTATGCCCGTATATATGTAACCCGCCATATCAAATCCAGTCGTAAGTCGGGATTTTTTTTACCCTGTGCCAATGCATTCTCTTATATATGCGAGTCGACCATAGGTCGCCTCGCATATATAAGAGAATGCATTGGCCTAACAATTTTTTACAATTTTAATAATTTTTTCTTGTATTCTTTAACAATTTTATAATTTCACCCATACAGAGCCCCAAACAAACATGAGCAGACGACACTCTTCTATATGCTTATATATATGTGTGGGGCTCCCTGCAGGGTAATGAATGTTTTTTTATTTTATGTCCTAAAAATTGTAAGAAACATTTATTTAAAAAAAAAGATAAAAAATTGTTAGGCCAATGCATTCTCTTATATATGCGAGGCGACCTATGGTCGACTCGCATATATAAAAAAATGCATTGGCACAGGGTAACAAAATGCCGACTTACGACTGGATTTGATAATTATGGCGGGTCACATATAGAGATCATATTCCATCAGTACAAAGCATGGCGACTTGTTGGTGTTCTGACCCGTTATAAAAGGGAACTTTGTAACATTGAACAAACCAGGCAGATCCTATATTTCTTTGTTAATATTTGTTCCTCAATAATCTACTTCACAGTAGGTGTGCATGCTTTTTTGGTGACTTTTTGAGTCGATATCGCTATAAACATTGAATTAATTACCCGGGAGAAATTCCACGATTGTAAGCGACGCAAAGCAAATTGTTCACAAAGTCACTTAACCCTTTGAGTGCCAGGTCGATTTTTGTATCAACCCATATACCCTGTGTCAATGCATTCTCTTATATATGCGAGTCGACCATAGGTCGCCTCGCATATATAAGAGAATGCATTGGCTTAACAATTTTTATTTTTTTATTTTTTATTTTTTTTATTATTTTTTTTGTATACAATTTTTTACAATTTTAATATATTTTATTATATTCTCTAACAGACTTATTGTGTAGGTTTAGGGCCGATAATATCGGCCCCTGGCACTCAAAGGGTTAAATCGTGCAACTTGTTGGGTCCTTCACTTACAGTGCACTACATTATGAAGGAACAGGTATTAATTAAGAAATATATTACATGCACTTTTTTTTTCAATGTTAAAAACCGCCCCTGTCACAATATTAATACGTCCCAGGTTTTGTATACTAGTGGAATATGATCTATATACGGAACAAGCATAGTAGAGGTTCATGGCATGATTTACCGTGCCCATTGATCGATCGATATATTTAGATTGAGTGAAATCCCGATGTCCAAGGGAAATTTATCATTTATCAAATTATATAAGGCGCAATAATTTGTCTTCAAATTAGTCTTATAAATAGACATCTTGAACTCTGTTGAAAATATCGATCAGGTTTTGAATTCGGGATTGGATTTTCTCGGACTTTTTTCGCCGTCTTATATTTTTTTGGATGTTAGATTTGAAGACTAATATTTAAGGAAGGGTATAATGCTGTCAACACATTTGATATTTTGAATAATAATGTTTTTGAAGCCATATTCCCAAGCTTGATGAGATTTTATCATAAAAATAATATAATTAAATTAAATTAAAAAAAAAAGTTCACGGACCCCTGTGGACCACTGTGGTTACTTCGTTGTTGGATGATGAGAGTGACAGTGTCGCGTGCCCAAGGTTACAATCAACGTGAAGCGCATTGAAACCAATTCACTGTAAAATGCGCTACCTATATAAATGGATCGATTATTCATGCATACAAATAACTGGACCTATGATTTATAACGAGTTAAGTTCAAGAGGTCCCTGAAATCCTTTTTATAACACCGTAGATCGACAAAATTATTATATTATAGAATTAATGCGGTACATGTGATTACCCGGGCATATATATAGATCTGGATAATCAAAACGTTTATATTCAACAAAATTATCTCTGGCGGGTGGCACCACTTGGATAAAGTATGTTATTCTATACGCTCTATAATATACACGGAAAAATGAAAACATGTGTGAATGAAATCAATTCACTGCAAATATTAAGAATTGGAGAGACACCACAGGAGGGGGCAGGAATCTTTTATTATGGATAATTATATAATTCTTTGGAAAGCTACACAGCATCTAAAAACGGTATAGCTTCAGGATAAAAGTTGTCTTTAAAAAAGTTTAAATATTATTCACTATTTGTCATCATCCATCATCTACGTGTCGAAACAAACCCCGCCCCGATCGGGCATACAATTCCAGAGATATTCGTCATCAAATTCAGATCATTTCCAAAAATGTTCATCGAAAGACTTAAGTTGTCAGAAACAGAATTTCAGAACGACGAAATTTGATCTAGAAAAACGCCATTCCGCCCGATTGCGGTACGATAAAAAAAAAACATCTTTTCAAAACACCATTTCGTTTACTAAATATCTAACATTGGTTGAATCACGTCTGTGCTTTGAGGATGACTGACATGCTCAAATTCAGTTTTTATTTGACTTTGGAACATGTTTTTGTCGCTCAAAGTTTGAAACTTGACCGGAAAATAATAAATATTTACTAAGAGGTTCACTTGACCTTGATCCCAGTACATGTTGCATGCCTGTCGATAGACCCATTTTTCATTGGTCGATGAAACTGGGGAATATCCTAATTACCGCATGTTCCAGACCTGTGAAATTGATGCAAAATAAAAAAAACCCTTCAGAACACTTCCAAAAATAAAATAGCACTAATATCATCAAAATAAAAATAAGATTTAAGCAGTTGTTACTAAATAAATAGCATATATACTACGAGAATTAGGTAAGTACTAACAACTTGCTAGTACTTACCTAATTCTCGTAGTATATATGCTATTAATTTTTATGAAAAATCGTTAAAAGAATATAAGCCAATCACGTCGCAAGTTAAACAATCTGCGAATATTATTAAAACATTAAAAATAGCGTACTTTGTTACATTTGAGCGACGGTGTTTGTTTCTGCGCGTAGATGATGGATGATGACAAAGAGTGAATAATATAGATATTTATTTAAAGGCAATTTTTATCCTGAAGCTACCATTTTAGATGATGTATCCCTTTCCCAAGAATTATATAATTTTTATCCATAATAACAGATTCCTGCCCCTGCATGTGAGAGGCACAACCGAAATCAAGAAAATATGCATTCTATCAAATTGTTAAGATCAACTTTGGTCGTGAGAAATATAAATCGAGTGTAAAGCAAAAATAACTTAGGAACCGTCATGTTACGGTTCATGAGCATAATTAATTACGTACCAGTTGAATAGGGATCCACATGCAGGGTATATGCATTGTATGTTCAGATTACTCAGACAGAAAGTGTACACTATGTATAATTTTGAACTCGGTGATGAGTTACATGTATTTTTTTCTTCTATAGAACCTACGATAAAGCCATACAAAGCCCTCTACTTCTATACCGAAAACGAATGTTATTAAACTGAATGAACTACTTAACCCGGGAAAGAAGAGGGGAACAAAAAATATTTCAATAAATGTTAAAATAGTTATGCTATTATCCAGGCTCTTCTGAAACCTTTTATGAACGCACACGTTAAGACACCACCATGGTTGTGTGTAGCTGAATTAAAATACAATGAACCATATGGAGGATATCTAATTCTATAACCGAGTGCACTAATTGTTTTGTTACCTGTGTTACGAATCGAATTTAGTGGACGAGGTTAATAAATTTCGTATATAATTGCGACGAATTTGAGATCCATTGTTCACATAATCACATTTTAGCAAGGAAAAACGATATCGAAACGGCTGGGGTTAAACAAAATTAATAATTATTTCTTGATCACAACCAAAGAGGAAATAATAACACCTTCAAGAAAAAAATAGTTCCATTTTAAATATGCCTTTTCATGTTGACAAAATTATTAAAGCACCCTTATCACCCATATGTTTATCTCAGTCAGCACTAAATACCCCAACACAAATTGAATATCATACTTTTATTCTAAATAACATAATAATAAAGTTCCGGCATTGACAACGATATCATTGCGCTAAGCTCTCATTGCACGTGCTGATAATACACATGTGTCTTACTAAAAATATGAGGCCGGATTTAGGGGCTAATTATATGATAACATTTCATCATTCGTTGTATTATCCTGCACACAATATCCACATCATCCGGAATTAACCCTTTACCCAACAAACCGGCCAAAACCGGCCAAATAAAGCTTCAACAGCCTAAAATATCTTCGGTCTGTCTCAATAGAACCATACAAATATGGATATCATTGGAACCGGCTCCTTGACCACATTGTGATAGTTACAGTTATGCCCTGTGCCAATGCATTCTCTTATATATGCGAGTCGACCATAGGTCGCCTCGCATATATAAGAGAATGCATTGGCCTAAAAAAAATCTTTTTTTAACACTTTTTACCATTTTTTCTTACATTCTTTAACAATTTTATAATTTTTAATGTGTTAAGCCTATGCATTCTCTTATATATGCGAGGCGACCTATGGTCGACTCGCATATATAAGAGAATGCATTGGCACAGGGCCCTTCTGTTGGGTAAAGGGTTAAAACTAACAATTACTCGTCTATATATACATGTACTTGTATATAAATCTGGTTCCAAGAATTAACATAGATTTACATATACATGGACAACTTATACACCTATCAAGGAGATAGAAATGTATTAGCTTTTGTCAGCTTGCCGCCCGAGAGTGAGATATACTTAAATTATAATCGCAACATCGCGTGGGGAAAACTAACATGGGACGCTCTTCATTATTATAGACGGTCTTCACGGAGCATATATAGATCATGTCATGCATCTCTACTCTGGCTACGCATATAGAGATCATACCTCATCCGTTCAAAACCTGGTAACGTTTGATATTTCGACCAAGTGCAGGATGATTCCTATTCATTGATGGGAAATGTTCAGATAATAAGTTTAACACAAGGGCCGTTTGATGAACTTATTATTTGAACATTTCCTATATAAGGGAGTAAGAGACCGTTAGAGACGGTCCATTATAATTGAGACCTCAGAAAATGATGACTTAATTTGGCCATTTTTTTTAATTTAGCAAAAAATAAAATCAGAATTGGCCAAAAAATTGCCAAAACAATTTTCGGCCCATCGTGAACAATGAAGGGACCTGATCGTCAATGACTTATATTTAGTAAAGAAAGTGTTAAGTTTGAAGAATACAGTAACATGATACATACTTGTTTGAAATAAAGAGAATCCACGAACGAGTGAATCCAAAAGTACGAAGTGTGCGTTAAACTGCTCGTGCTACCTTCGTGTCACTATTAAGATTTCTGTAATTTCGTGTGTCTTTAATCCCAGTCAACACACCACGGGAGTAATTGTGATTAGCTAAGCTCGCTGCGCTGAGTTCCATTGGTGTTGTATAACATTACATATATCCGATCACAACGAGACTAATTAATTGCACATAATGGCAAATAATCGCTTTGTTGAGAACCACTCTTTCGTGCAAGAAGGAAAGTCTTTGAAATATTTTAATATTCCTTTCTGTCATTTGGCGATATAACGCATTACGTCTACCAACAAGTGCAAGCGACCTGAATAGTTTGGCATGTTTAAATAGACAGAGATAATAGGAACACAGATTATGAGATTACACACTCATTTATAGAGTGATCAGTCGGTGCATTCAACTATATACAAATGTAAATATTGCATATGATTACAAAGGAATTCATGCTGGTGCTCAGTATAGGTGTTTGTGGGTCGCCTAAGTTTAATAATACACAATCCGAATTAACGCTCCTGAATTATTATTTCTTTGGCTGGGTGGGGGGGGGGGGGGGGGGAGCTCAGAGTTATCAGATATCGATTTTTGAAATCTGTTATTTTTCACCACCTGGAACATTTGGCGGCCGAGCAAATATTCGATCAAATTGTGTTGAACGATTACACGTCTAGTCCGTGGGCCAAACAAGATATTTTTCGAGTTGGCTGCACCCTCCTGAGGCCTCCTCCAACAAAGGTTTCTATATGTCAAATTAAAGGTAACCATATGACGCATCCGATTTTGCTTGTTGCCCGTTTCAGAAAGTGTTCCAAAATAGATTTTTCAGGGAAGACATCTCTTACCTCTAAAATAAATTAAAATTTCCTCGAATGCAAGTGTCAGAGCATAAACAAAATATTGCGGTTATCAACTGACTAATTTATCGTTTATATTAATTAGAAATGATCATAGAATGACACGAGATACAAAACTGAACCAATTTATGAGCTAGTTAGGACAAATTGCGATAAGTATTTTGAAATTGCGAAAAATTACTTGGATTTTGAAGAAAAAAAGGTGTCTCATATAATTGGCTATAACTTGTGAACCACATGGGCTATTGGTCGGCAACATGGCTCAAAGATTGCCCCAAATGACCTATAAAAACGATGTTAATGATGGAATGCCAATAGTATATAATACTCTATATGTAAAAATGTAATGTGAGCGTTAACTTAACCCTACTCCCAAAATATTATTTTCGCAGAAAAACGAATTATGTAGTTTACACTTAGAATGCTGCATGTCAAATTGTCTTTAGAAGCACAGACTGAAACAGTGTAGAAAATGGCAAAGGGGAATTATAAATAACGGTGTCTGAACGTGATCTAAGATTAAAATTTGAAGAACAAATTAGTAAAACATTATAATTTTTACTAATTGTGTAAATTTTACAAAATTGTGACTAAATTTTGATAGGCTATGGTAAAACTACACAAGAACACTTAGAGTTAGTAAATTTATAAAACCTCATATGGTCACCTTTCTGTTAACTATTTCATATATTTTTTCAATTTTATGTTAATTTTTGTGGATAGATCGGGGGGGGGGGGGGGGCGTAAAAAAGTTGCGAGACGTGGGGGTGTTTTTTTACATTGCCATTTTTTTTACACCCACCCACCCTTTCTTGCATTTTTTTTTCATAAAATTTTAGACACCCACCCCCCAAAACCCCAAAACTTTATATTGGTCCCCTCTGTAACGACCAACCGCTCTATATTGGTCCCTTCTTTGAAAGACCAAATTAAATGTTACTTCCTCAGCTGACTTCCTGTTACAAACATGTGCAAAATTGAACTCTAAGCAATCGAACAAAGGTAGAATATGATGTGATTATATTGGTAAATTTATAACCCAGCCTATTCATCTGTGTGAGTAGATGAAAAATATGTTGAATCCCCTGGAATGACAAAAAAAAATAACTAGGGTCAGTGTTAGGGCCTATAATAGAATAAACAATTACACAAAATAACATTTACCTTTTTTTCAGACATCAACCAGCATCAACTAGTAGGCCTAGAGCATATATAGTAATACCAAAAAGGAAAATGTGCATATGAACCAGTGTACGAATTAGCTTTTATGTATGCCTGCATGACCACCGACCCGACCTCGCATTACGACTTAGGATTGGCTAGGCCTAAAATAATGTTTAACCCTTTGAGTTTGAACGCGGATGGTCAATTTAGTGCGAAATCCATATACACGGATGTGCACTTCAGTGACGTGACCGTGGAGACGAGGTCACAGTAAGCGTAACGTCATTGTGTTGGTGTAGGGAAGATAACTCCAATTTGGTCTTCTGTTTACAGTATACCGGCTGTACTCTTGATTTACTATTATATGTCTACCTGTGTCTACTATATATTATTAACTATACATTATTCTCATACATTATTTCATACATTACACTCATGCATCAGCTAACTGTATGAGTAAAGAGACTGTCATGCAGTATACTAATTATTGTAATATTCTGTCATGAGTTGTTAGCTGATATTGTCAGGCTGCATTAAGTTCACCCTACCCTAGAGCTATCTGAAGTATTTTTTTATTGAACTACACCGTGAACTAGACAATTTTCAATATAAAAACTGCCAAGCAAGCTGAAACAGACACAATAAAAAAAATTTGCGCGCAAAAAAAATCAATGAAAATTTTGGGACCCACCCCCACATTTTTCCATTTTATATCAACTTATGGGGGTAATTATATCAATATTGAATGTATTAGTGCTTCTCATATTGCAACAAGCCACAACATATAAACAAATATGTTTAAAACAGTTGAAAATATGTCAATGAAAACAAAATGCAAAAAATGTGGTCAAAAACTGTTTCCGGCCTCGGGTACCCACCCACCCCCCTACCTCATGTCTCGTAAAAAAAATTCGGCCCCCCCCTGGATAGATTATATATTTCAACTGAGCACATATGGCTACCAAAGGCTGATGAGTGAGTCTCACGTTTTACAGTATTTCCTTATTTACTGCGTATGTTGGGACAGTGATCACAACTGACGATACATACGGCATTACATGCACTCCATAGTGGACAGTAAGTTCAAGATGGCATCCAAAACGGCCACAAAAATCGAAGATTAAGTCTCACACTTTCCATCACAAAGGTGACTGAGTTCGTTATCTGGGGACATTGTAATTGTTAATCAAACCATGAATTCACCAGTATCCGCAAACAAACCGAAGGACCCTATTATTATTTCAATTAGTTTGTTCTATTGAGCAATCGATTGTCTGTCTTAAGGACTATAGATACACAATTTTGGGGGAAATACCGGATAAAAGTCGATGTATAGAAAGTTTGAAATAATCATCACTAACGTGTGCCTTTTGTGTCAGTTTGGATACGTAATATCAAATTAGATAATTTTTCTGAAGAAACTGAAACTGTATGACCAAATAAGCAGCCTCCAATTCCAAGTTGCCTATCTCTGATGTCAATATTAGTATTTTTGTCAATATTAGTATTATATTACCAGTAAGTCTAATAGAAATTACTTTTGCAGATATACGTTTGTGTTGCCAAACAGTTTTCAGGGCATGCTACTACTTCCTGCTCTATAATTTGAGTATTTACATGTATAGTCCTTAAATGTTCTCTCACTATGCTCACCCCATGAGTTCTCAAAACTACTTCGGTTCTTGGAGCCATTCATTCTCAGATACACCGTCTCATGTTAAGGTTACACTGGTGTAAATGTTTTCCATAGGCCTCAGTGCTAACGTTTTAGCGTATGCTGTTGGCTATATGAACCATGGGTCCAATTTTTTAGGGTTAATTCCTGTGCCAATGGCTATCTTACCTATGGGAAATCATAGGGAAGAGGTGTGATGATTTTTTTATGCAAAAAGCACACAAGGCTATAGACCAATCAGGGCCCAGTGTCTATTTTATTCTCTCCTATATATTCCTCCCGCATCCGCTAGAGGTCTCTCCGAACCTTATTTACACCAGTGTAACCTAAAGCGATAGCCCGCTTTTTCGCGGAATAATTGTAACACCCTACATTTTTTCAGAATTGCCCATGAATGAAAAAAATGTGTTCAAAAATAATATCACTTCTGTGGTTCTTTATTTATCACACACAATTTAACCCCACTCTCTGTAACACATTATTCATCAAAAAAGCACATTTTTCCACCACAAGTCATATTCAGGCCCCATTTTCACACAGTTTTTGGGGTCTGGTGTTGCAAACTTGGATCAGCTATGGAAGACTGTACAAGATCCTTTCCATGAGAGAACTTCTGGTGATGTGAGGTCATTGAGTCCAGATCTGATCAGCTGAGGATCAAGCACATGACTTTATCAGCACATGGAAGACTAAAATATGACATTTTCAGGTCTGCAAGGGTGATCCAAGATAACTGGATGTGGGTGTATATTGAATTAGTTGAACAAAGATATGCTCTCTTTGAAATGCTGAAGCATTTTCTTAAATGTGTCCAAGTTTTAGTGCTATTAACCTTCAAATGGCCATACCCACCAGTGAAAATGAGACACTTTTATTATATATATCTGTATATCACTGGCTATAAAATCCAAAATACTTGTTAGATTAGCTTCTTATAACAATTGGTATGTGTGTCATTGACATGCTCATGTAATGGGTAATTTGCATTATCATGTGACAATTACCACCTTGAAATTTTTTGAAAATACCTTGAAAAATTGGCATTTTTTATGAAAAATCATACCATTTTTTTGGCCGATGGAAGTGAAAGAAGACATCAGCAGCAAGAATAGCCACACCATGCATGGGAGATTCATTGGACTGAAAGACCAGGCTGTGAAAAATGCATTAAAATACTTTAAAGTCACTTCCAGGAATCAAAAATGCCAAAAAGTTCATTTTTCCCTTTAGGTTACACTGGTGTAAATGTTTTCCATAGGCCTCAGTGCTAACGTTTTAGCGTATGCTGTTGGCTATATGAACCATGGGTCCAATTTTTTTTTTAATCTGAAAAATTGACATTTCGGGAAACTTTTTACACAAAAAAATCATATCTGTCTAGCAGGGAATTCGCCTTTAAATCTTGTGTTTTCGTAACTAGTGTCAGATCCGCATAAAAAAATACTGTCATATTTTAGACCACACCAACAAATTCAAACTTCACTACAAAGGGTTAATTCCTGTGCCAATGGCTATCTTACCTATGGGAAATCATAGGGAAGAGGTGTGATGATTTTTTTATGCAAAAAGCACACAAGGCTATTGACCAATCAGGGCCCAGTGTCTATTTTATTCTCTCCTATATATTCCTCCCGCATCCGCTAGAGGTCTCTCCGAACCTTATTTACACCAGTGTAACCTAAAGCGATAGCCCGCTTTTTCGCGGAATAATTGTAACACCCTACATTTTTTCAGAATTGCCCATGAATGAAAAAAATGTGTTCAAAAATAATATCACTTCTGTGGTTCTTTATTTATCACACACAATTTAACCCCACTCTCTGTAACACATTATTCATCAAAAAAGCACATTTTTCCACCACAAGTCATATTCAGGCCCCATTTTCACACAGTTTTTGGGGTCTGGTGTTGCAAACTTGGATCAGCTATGGAAGACTGTACAAGATCCTTTCCATGAGAGAACTTCTGGTGATGTGAGGTCATTGAGTCCAGATCTGATCAGCTGAGCATCAAGCACATGACTTTATCAGCACATGGAAGACTAAAATATGACATTTTCAGGTCTGCAAGGGTGATTCAAGATAACTGGATGTGGGTGTATATTGAATTAGTTGAACAAAGATATGCTCTCTTTGAAATGCTGAAGCATTTTCTTAAATGTGTCCAAGTTTTAGTGCTATTAACCTTCAAATGGCCATACCCACCAGTGAAAATGAGACACTTTTATTATATATATCTGTATATCACTGGCTATAAAATCCAAAATACTTGTTAGATTAGCTTCTTATAACAATTGGTATGTGTGTCATTGACATGCTCATGTAAAGGGTAATTTGCATTATCATGTGACAATTACCACCTTGAAATTTTTTGAAAATACCTTGAAAAATTGGCATTTTTTATGAAAAATCATACCATTTTTTTGGCCGATGGAAGTGAAAGAAGACATCAGCAGCAAGAATAGCCACACCATGCATGGGAGATTCATTGGACTGAAAGACCAGGCTGTGAAAAATGCATTAAAATACTTTAAAGTCACTCCCAGGAATCAAAAATGCCAAAAAGTTCATTTTTCCCTTTAAGCGATAGCCCGCTTTTTCGCGGAATAATTGTAACACCCTACATTTTTTCAGAATTGCCCATGAATGAAAAAAATGTGTTCAAAAATAATATCACTTCTGTGGTTCTTTATTTATCACACACAATTTAACCCCACTCTCTGTAACACATTATTCATCAAAAAAGCACATTTTTCCACCACAAGTCATATTCAGGCCCCATTTTCACACAGTTTTTGGGGTCTGGTGTTGCAAACTTGGATCAGCTATGGAAGACTGTACAAGATCCTTTCCATGAGAGAACTTCTGGTGATGTGAGGTCATTGAGTCCAGATCTGATCAGCTGAGCATCAAGCACATGACTTTATCAGCACATGGAAGACTAAAATATGACATTTTCAGGTCTGCAAGGGTGATCCAAGATAACTGGATGTGGGTGTATATTGAATTAGTTGAACAAAGATATGCTCTCTTTGAAATGCTGAAGCATTTTCTTAAATGTGTCCAAGTTTTAGTGCTATTAACCTTCAAATGGCCATACCCACCAGTGAAAATGAGACACTTTTATTATATATATCTGTATATCACTGGCTATAAAATCCAAAATACTTGTTAGATTAGCTTCTTATAACAATTGGTATGTGTGTCATTGACATGCTCATGTAATGGGTAATTTGCATTATCATGTGACAATTACCACCTTGAAATTTTTTGAAAATACCTTGAAAAATTGGCATTTTTTATGAAAAATCATACCATTTTTTTGGCCGATGGAAGTGAAAGAAGACATCAGCAGCAAGAATAGCCACACCATGCATGGGAGATTCATTGGACTGAAAGACCAGGCTGTGAAAAATGCATTAAAATACTTTAAAGTCACTCCCAGGAATCAAAAATGCCAAAAAGTTCATTTTTCCCTTTAGGTTACACTGGTGTAAATGTTTTCCATAGGCCTCAGTGCTAACGTTTTAGCGTATGCTGTTGGCTATATGAACCATGGGTCCAATTTTTTTTTTAATCTGAAAAATTGACATTTCGGGAAACTTTTTACACAAAAAAATCATATCTGTCTAGCAGGGAATTCGCCTTTAAATCTTGTGTTTTCGTAACTAGTGTCAGATCCGCATAAAAAAATACTGTCATATTTTAGACCACACCAACAAATTCAAACTTCACTACAAAGGGTTAATTCCTGTGCCAATGGCTATCTTACCTATGGGAAATCATAGGGAAGAGGTGTGATGATTTTTTTATGCAAAAAGCACACAAGGCTATTGACCAATCAGGGCCCAGTGTCTATTTTATTCTCTCCTATATATTCCTCCCGCATCCGCTAGAGGTCTCTCCGAACCTTATTTACACCAGTGTAACCTAAAGCGATAGCCCGCTTTTTCGCGGAATAATTGTAACACCCTACATTTTTTCAGAATTGCCCATGAATGAAAAAAATGTGTTCAAAAATAATATCACTTCTGTGGTTCTTTATTTATCACACACAATTTAACCCCACTCTCTGTAACACATTATTCATCAAAAAAGCACATTTTTCCACCACAAGTCATATTCAGGCCCCATTTTCACACAGTTTTTGGGGTCTGGAGTTGCAAACTTGGATCAGCTATGGAAGACTGTACAAGATCCTTTCCATGAGAGAACTTCTGGTGATGTGAGGTCATTGAGTCCAGATCTGATCAGCTGAGCATCAAGCACATGACTTTATCAGCACATGGAAGACTAAAATATGACATTTTCAGGTCTGCAAGGGTGATCCAAGATAACTGGATGTGGGTGTATATTGAATTAGTTGAACAAAGATATGCTCTCTTTGAAATGCTGAAGCATTTTCTTAAATGTGTCCAAGTTTTAGTGCTATTAACCTTCAAATGGCCATACCCACCAGTGAAAATGAGACACTTTTATTATATATATCTGTATATCACTGGCTATAAAATCCAAAATACTTGTTAGATTAGCTTCTTATAACAATTGGTATGTGTGTCATTGACATGCTCATGTAAAGGGTAATTTGCATTATCATGTGACAATTACCACCTTGAAATTTTTTGAAAATACCTTGAAAAATTGGCATTTTTTATGAAAAATCATACCATTTTTTTGGCCGATGGAAGTGAAAGAAGACATCAGCAGCAAGAATAGCCACACCATGCATGGGAGATTCATTGGACTGAAAGACCAGGCTGTGAAAAATGCATTAAAATACTTTAAAGTCACTCCCAGGAATCAAAAATGCCAAAAAGTTCATTTTTCCCTTTAAGCGATAGCCCGCTTTTTCGCGGAATAATTGTAACACCCTACATTTTTTCAGAATTGCCCATGAATGAAAAAAATGTGTTCAAAAATAATATCACTTCTGTGGTTCTTTATTTATCACACACAATTTAACCCCACTCTCTGTAACACATTATTCATCAAAAAAGCACATTTTTCCACCACAAGTCATATTCAGGCCCCATTTTCACACAGTTTTTGGGGTCTGGTGTTGCAAACTTGGATCAGCTATGGAAGACTGTACAAGATCCTTTCCATGAGAGAACTTCTGGTGATGTGAGGTCATTGAGTCCAGATCTGATCAGCTGAGCATCAAGCACATGACTTTATCAGCACATGGAAGACTAAAATATGACATTTTCAGGTCTGCAAGGGTGATCCAAGATAACTGGATGTGGGTGTATATTGAATTAGTTGAACAAAGATATGCTCTCTTTGAAATGCTGAAGCATTTTCTTAAATGTGTCCAAGTTTTAGTGCTATTAACCTTCAAATGGCCATACCCACCAGTGAAAATGAGACACTTTTATTATATATATCTGTATATCACTGGCTATAAAATCCAAAATACTTGTTAGATTAGCTTCTTATAACAATTGGTATGTGTGTCATTGACATGCTCATGTAATGGGTAATTTGCATTATCATGTGACAATTACCACCTTGAAATTTTTTGAAAATACCTTGAAAAATTGGCATTTTTTATGAAAAATCATACCATTTTTTTGGCCGATGGAAGTGAAAGAAGACATCAGCAGCAAGAATAGCCACACCATGCATGGGAGATTCATTGGACTGAAAGACCAGGCTGTGAAAAATGCATTAAAATACTTTAAAGTCACTCCCAGGAATCAAAAATGCCAAAAAGTTCATTTTTCCCTTTAGGTTACACTGGTGTAAATGTTTTCCATAGGCCTCAGTGCTAACGTTTTAGCGTATGCTGTTGGCTATATGAACCATGGGTCCAATTTTTTTTTTAATCTGAAAAATTGACATTTCGGGAAACTTTTTACACAAAAAAATCATATCTGTCTAGCAGGGAATTCGCCTTTAAATCTTGTGTTTTCGTAACTAGTGTCAGATCCGCATAAAAAAATACTGTCATATTTTAGACCACACCAACAAATTCAAACTTCACTACAAAGGGTTAATTCCTGTGCCAATGGCTATCTTACCTATGGGAAATCATAGGGAAGAGGTGTGATGATTTTTTTATGCAAAAAGCACACAAGGCTATAGACCAATCAGGGCCCAGTGTCTATTTTATTCTCTCCTATATATTCCTCCCGCATCCGCTAGAGGTCTCTCCGAACCTTATTTACACCAGTGTAACCTAAAGCGATAGCCCGCTTTTTCGCGGAATAATTGTAACACCCTACATTTTTTCAGAATTGCCCATGAATGAAAAAAATGTGTTCAAAAATAATATCACTTCTGTGGTTCTTTATTTATCACACACAATTTAACCCCACTCTCTGTAACACATTATTCATCAAAAAAGCACATTTTTCCACCACAAGTCATATTCAGGCCCCATTTTCACACAGTTTTTGGGGTCTGGTGTTGCAAACTTGGATCAGCTATGGAAGACTGTACAAGATCCTTTCCATGAGAGAACTTCTGGTGATGTGAGGTCATTGAGTCCAGATCTGATCAGCTGAGCATCAAGCACATGACTTTATCAGCACATGGAAGACTAAAATATGACATTTTCAGGTCTGCAAGGGTGATCCAAGATAACTGGATGTGGGTGTATATTGAATTAGTTGAACAAAGATATGCTCTCTTTGAAATGCTGAAGCATTTTCTTAAATGTGTCCAAGTTTTAGTGCTATTAACCTTCAAATGGCCATACCCACCAGTGAAAATGAGACACTTTTATTATATATATCTGTATATCACTGGCTATAAAATCCAAAATACTTGTTAGATTAGCTTCTTATAACAATTGGTATGTGTGTCATTGACATGCTCATGTAAAGGGTAATTTGCATTATCATGTGACAATTACCACCTTGAAATTTTTTTAAAATACCTTGAAAAATTGGCATTTTTTATGAAAAATCATACCATTTTTTTGGCCGATGGAAGTGAAAGAAGACATCAGCAGCAAGAATAGCCACACCATGCATGGGAGATTCATTGGACTGAAAGACCAGGCTGTGAAAAATGCATTAAAATACTTTAAAGTCACTCCCAGGAATCAAAAATGCCAAAAAGTTCATTTTTCCCTTTAAGCGATAGCCCGCTTTTTCGCGGAATAATTGTAACACCCTACATTTTTTCAGAATTGCCCATGAATGAAAAAAATGTGTTCAAAAATAATATCACTTCTGTGGTTCTTTATTTATCACACACAATTTAACCCCACTCTCTGTAACACATTATTCATCAAAAAAGCACATTTTTCCACCACAAGTCATATTCAGGCCCCATTTTCACACAGTTTTTGGGGTCTGGTGTTGCAAACTTGGATCAGCTATGGAAGACTGTACAAGATCCTTTCCATGAGAGAACTTCTGGTGATGTGAGGTCATTGAGTCCAGATCTGATCAGCTGAGCATCAAGCACATGACTTTATCAGCACATGGAAGACTAAAATATGACATTTTCAGGTCTGCAAGGGTGATCCAAGATAACTGGATGTGGGTGTATATTGAATTAGTTGAACAAAGATATGCTCTCTTTGAAATGCTGAAGCATTTTCTTAAATGTGTCCAAGTTTTAGTGCTATTAACCTTCAAATGGCCATACCCACCAGTGAAAATGAGACACTTTTATTATATATATCTGTATATCACTGGCTATAAAATCCAAAATACTTGTTAGATTAGCTTCTTATAACAATTGGTATGTGTGTCATTGACATGCTCATGTAATGGGTAATTTGCATTATCATGTGACAATTACCACCTTGAAATTTTTTGAAAATACCTTGAAAAATTGGCATTTTTTATGAAAAATCATACCATTTTTTTGGCCGATGGAAGTGAAAGAAGACATCAGCAGCAAGAATAGCCACACCATGCATGGGAGATTCATTGGACTGAAAGACCAGGCTGTGAAAAATGCATTAAAATACTTTAAAGTCACTTCCAGGAATCAAAAATGCCAAAAAGTTCATTTTTCCCTTTAGGTTACACTGGTGTAAATGTTTTCCATAGGCCTCAGTGCTAACGTTTTAGCGTATGCTGTTGGCTATATGAACCATGGGTCCAATTTTTTTTTTAATCTGAAAAATTGACATTTCGGGAAACTTTTTACACAAAAAAATCATATCTGTCTAGCAGGGAATTCGCCTTTAAATCTTGTGTTTTCGTAACTAGTGTCAGATCCGCATAAAAAAATACTGTCATATTTTAGACCACACCAACAAATTCAAACTTCACTACAAAGGGTTAATTCCTGTGCCAATGGCTATCTTACCTATGGGAAATCATAGGGAAGAGGTGTGATGATTTTTTTATGCAAAAAGCACACAAGGCTATTGACCAATCAGGGCCCAGTGTCTATTTTATTCTCTCCTATATATTCCTCCCGCATCCGCTAGAGGTCTCTCCGAACCTTATTTACACCAGTGTAACCTAAAGCGATAGCCCGCTTTTTCGCGGAATAATTGTAACACCCTACATTTTTTCAGAATTGCCCATGAATGAAAAAAATGTGTTCAAAAATAATATCACTTCTGTGGTTCTTTATTTATCACACACAATTTAACCCCACTCTCTGTAACACATTATTCATCAAAAAAGCACATTTTTCCACCACAAGTCATATTCAGGCCCCATTTTCACACAGTTTTTGGGGTCTGGTGTTGCAAACTTGGATCAGCTATGGAAGACTGTACAAGATCCTTTCCATGAGAGAACTTCTGGTGATGTGAGGTCATTGAGTCCAGATCTGATCAGCTGAGCATCAAGCACATGACTTTATCAGCACATGGAAGACTAAAATATGACATTTTCAGGTCTGCAAGGGTGATCCAAGATAACTGGATGTGGGTGTATATTGAATTAGTTGAACAAAGATATGCTCTCTTTGAAATGCTGAAGCATTTTCTTAAATGTGTCCAAGTTTTAGTGCTATTAACCTTCAAATGGCCATACCCACCAGTGAAAATGAGACACTTTTATTATATATATCTGTATATCACTGGCTATAAAATCCAAAATACTTGTTAGATTAGCTTCTTATAACAATTGGTATGTGTGTCATTGACATGCTCATGTAAAGGGTAATTTGCATTATCATGTGACAATTACCACCTTGAAATTTTTTGAAAATACCTTGAAAAATTGGCATTTTTTATGAAAAATCATACCATTTTTTTGGCCGATGGAAGTGAAAGAAGACATCAGCAGCAAGAATAGCCACACCATGCATGGGAGATTCATTGGACTGAAAGACCAGGCTGTGAAAAATGCATTAAAATACTTTAAAGTCACTCCCAGGAATCAAAAATGCCAAAAAGTTCATTTTTCCCTTTAAGCGATAGCCCGCTTTTTCGCGGAATAATTGTAACACCCTACATTTTTTCAGAATTGCCCATGAATGAAAAAAATGTGTTCAAAAATAATATCACTTCTGTGGTTCTTTATTTATCACACACAATTTAACCCCACTCTCTGTAACACATTATTCATCAAAAAAGCACATTTTTCCACCACAAGTCATATTCAGGCCCCATTTTCACACAGTTTTTGGGGTCTGGTGTTGCAAACTTGGATCAGCTATGGAAGACTGTACAAGATCCTTTCCATGAGAGAACTTCTGGTGATGTGAGGTCATTGAGTCCAGATCTGATCAGCTGAGCATCAAGCACATGACTTTATCAGCACATGGAAGACTAAAATATGACATTTTCAGGTCTGCAAGGGTGATCCAAGATAACTGGATGTGGGTGTATATTGAATTAGTTGAACAAAGATATGCTCTCTTTGAAATGCTGAAGCATTTTCTTAAATGTGTCCAAGTTTTAGTGCTATTAACCTTCAAATGGCCATACCCACCAGTGAAAATGAGACACTTTTATTATATATATCTGTATATCACTGGCTATAAAATCCAAAATACTTGTTAGATTAGCTTCTTATAACAATTGGTATGTGTGTCATTGACATGCTCATGTAATGGGTAATTTGCATTATCATGTGACAATTACCACCTTGAATTTTTTTGAAAATACCTTGAAAAATTGGCATTTTTTATGAAAAATCATACCATTTTTTTGGCCGATGGAAGTGAAAGAAGACATCAGCAGCAAGAATAGCCACACCATGCATGGGAGATTCATTGGACTGAAAGACCAGGCTGTGAAAAATGCATTAAAATACTTTAAAGTCACTTCCAGGAATCAAAAATGCCAAAAAGTTCATTTTTCCCTTTAGGTTACACTGGTGTAAATGTTTTCCATAGGCCTCAGTGCTAACGTTTTAGCGTATGCTGTTGGCTATATGAACCATGGGTCCAATTTTTTTTTTAATCTGAAAAATTGACATTTCGGGAAACTTTTTACACAAAAAAATCATATCTGTCTAGCAGGGAATTCGCCTTTAAATCTTGTGTTTTCGTAACTAGTGTCAGATCCGCATAAAAAAATACTGTCATATTTTAGACCACACCAACAAATTCAAACTTCACTACAAAGGGTTAATTCCTGTGCCAATGGCTATCTTACCTATGGGAAATCATAGGGAAGAGGTGTGATGATTTTTTTATGCAAAAAGCACACAAGGCTATTGACCAATCAGGGCCCAGTGTCTATTTTATTCTCTCCTATATATTCCTCCCGCATCCGCTAGAGGTCTCTCCGAACCTTATTTACACCAGTGTAACCTAAAGCGATAGCCCGCTTTTTCGCGGAATAATTGTAACACCCTACATTTTTTCAGAATTGCCCATGAATGAAAAAAATGTGTTCAAAAATAATATCACTTCTGTGGTTCTTTATTTATCACACACAATTTAACCCCACTCTCTGTAACACATTATTCATCAAAAAAGCACATTTTTCCACCACAAGTCATATTCAGGCCCCATTTTCACACAGTTTTTGGGGTCTGGTGTTGCAAACTTGGATCAGCTATGGAAGACTGTACAAGATCCTTTCCATGAGAGAACTTCTGGTGATGTGAGGTCATTGAGTCCAGATCTGATCAGCTGAGCATCAAGCACATGACTTTATCAGCACATGGAAGACTAAAATATGACATTTTCAGGTCTGCAAGGGTGATTCAAGATAACTGGATGTGGGTGTATATTGAATTAGTTGAACAAAGATATGCTCTCTTTGAAATGCTGAAGCATTTTCTTAAATGTGTCCAAGTTTTAGTGCTATTAACCTTCAAATGGCCATACCCACCAGTGAAAATGAGACACTTTTATTATATATATCTGTATATCACTGGCTATAAAATCCAAAATACTTGTTAGATTAGCTTCTTATAACAATTGGTATGTGTGTCATTGACATGCTCATGTAAAGGGTAATTTGCATTATCATGTGACAATTACCACCTTGAAATTTTTTGAAAATACCTTGAAAAATTGGCATTTTTTATGAAAAATCATACCATTTTTTTGGCCGATGGAAGTGAAAGAAGACATCAGCAGCAAGAATAGCCACACCATGCATGGGAGATTCATTGGACTGAAAGACCAGGCTGTGAAAAATGCATTAAAATACTTTAAAGTCACTCCCAGGAATCAAAAATGCCAAAAAGTTCATTTTTCCCTTTAAGCGATAGCCCGCTTTTTCGCGGAATAATTGTAACACCCTACATTTTTTCAGAATTGCCCATGAATGAAAAAAATGTGTTCAAAAATAATATCACTTCTGTGGTTCTTTATTTATCACACACAATTTAACCCCACTCTCTGTAACACATTATTCATCAAAAAAGCACATTTTTCCACCACAAGTCATATTCAGGCCCCATTTTCACACAGTTTTTGGGGTCTGGTGTTGCAAACTTGGATCAGCTATGGAAGACTGTACAAGATCCTTTCCATGAGAGAACTTCTGGTGATGTGAGGTCATTGAGTCCAGATCTGATCAGCTGAGCATCAAGCACATGACTTTATCAGCACATGGAAGACTAAAATATGACATTTTCAGGTCTGCAAGGGTGATCCAAGATAACTGGATGTGGGTGTATATTGAATTAGTTGAACAAAGATATGCTCTCTTTGAAATGCTGAAGCATTTTCTTAAATGTGTCCAAGTTTTAGTGCTATTAACCTTCAAATGGCCATACCCACCAGTGAAAATGAGACACTTTTATTATATATATCTGTATATCACTGGCTATAAAATCCAAAATACTTGTTAGATTAGCTTCTTATAACAATTGGTATGTGTGTCATTGACATGCTCATGTAATGGGTAATTTGCATTATCATGTGACAATTACCACCTTGAAATTTTTTGAAAATACCTTGAAAAATTGGCATTTTTTATGAAAAATCATACCATTTTTTTGGCCGATGGAAGTGAAAGAAGACATCAGCAGCAAGAATAGCCACACCATGCATGGGAGATTCATTG
Organism: Siphonodentalium dalli; assembly: GCA_032622095.1. Taxonomy (NCBI): domain Eukaryota; kingdom Metazoa; phylum Mollusca; class Scaphopoda; order Gadilida; family Siphonodentaliidae; genus Siphonodentalium; species Siphonodentalium dalli. Next base: position 206,058,955 of record CP136061.1, read on the forward strand.
GACTGAAAGACCAGGCTGTGAAAAATGCATTAAAATACTTTAAAGTCACTCCCAGGAATCAAAAATGCCAAAAAGTTCATTTTTCCCTTTAAGCGATAGCCCGCTTTTTCGCGGAATAATTGTAACACCCTACATTTTTTCAGAATTGCCCATGAATGAAAAAAATGTGTTCAAAAATAATATCACTTCTGTGGTTCTTTATTTATCACACACAATTTAACCCCACTCTCTGTAACACATTATTCATCAAAAAAGCACATTTTTCCACCACAAGTCATATTCAGGCCCCATTTTCACACAGTTTTTGGGGTCTGGTGTTGCAAACTTGGATCAGCTATGGAAGACTGTACAAGATCCTTTCCATGAGAGAACTTCTGGTGATGTGAGGTCATTGAGTCCAGATCTGATCAGCTGAGCATCAAGCACATGACTTTATCAGCACATGGAAGACTAAAATATGACATTTTCAGGTCTGCAAGGGTGATCCAAGATAACTGGATGTGGGTGTATATTGAATTAGTTGAACAAAGATATGCTCTCTTTGAAATGCTGAAGCATTTTCTTAAATGTGTCCAAGTTTTAGTGCTATTAACCTTCAAATGGCCATACCCACCAGTGAAAATGAGACACTTTTATTATATATATCTGTATATCACTGGCTATAAAATCCAAAATACTTGTTAGATTAGCTTCTTATAACAATTGGTATGTGTGTCATTGACATGCTCATGTAATGGGTAATTTGCATTATCATGTGACAATTACCACCTTGAAATTTTTTGAAAATACCTTGAAAAATTGGCATTTTTTATGAAAAATCATACCATTTTTTTGGCCGATGGAAGTGAAAGAAGACATCAGCAGCAAGAATAGCCACACCATGTATGGGAGATTCATTGGACTGAAAGACCAGGCTGTGAAAAATGCATTAAAATACTTTAAAGTCACTTCCAGGAATCAAAAATGCCAAAAAGTTCATTTTTCCCTTTAGGTTACACTGGTGTAAATGTTTTCCATAGGCCTCAGTGCTAACGTTTTAGCGTATGCTGTTGGCTATATGAACCATGGGTCCAATTTTTTTTTTAATCTGAAAAATTGACATTTCGGGAAACTTTTTACACAAAAAATCATATCTGTCTAGCAGGGAATTCGCCTTTAAATCTTGTGTTTTCGTAACTAGTGTCAGATCCGCATAAAAAAATACTGTCATATTTTAGACCACACCAACAAATTCAAACTTCACTACAAAGGGTTAATTCCTGTGCCAATGGCTATCTTACCTATGGGAAATCATAGGGAAGAGGTGTGATGATTTTTTTATGCAAAAAGCACACAAGGCTATTGACCAATCAGGGCCCAGTGTCTATTTTATTCTCTCCTATATATTCCTCCCGCATCCGCTAGAGGTCTCTCCGAACCTTATTTACACCAGTGTAACCTAAAGCGATAGCCCGCTTTTTCGCGGAATAATTGTAACACCCTACATTTTTTCAGAATTGCCCATGAATGAAAAAAATGTGTTCAAAAATAATATCACTTCTGTGGTTCTTTATTTATCACACACAATTTAACCCCACTCTCTGTAACACATTATTCATCAAAAAAGCACATTTTTCCACCACAAGTCATATTCAGGCCCCATTTTCACACAGTTTTTGGGGTCTGGTGTTGCAAACTTGGATCAGCTATGGAAGACTGTACAAGATCCTTTCCATGAGAGAACTTCTGGTGATGTGAGGTCATTGAGTCCAGATCTGATCAGCTGAGCATCAAGCACATGACTTTATCAGCACATGGAAGACTAAAATATGACATTTTCAGGTCTGCAAGGGTGATTCAAGATAACTGGATGTGGGTGTATATTGAATTAGTTGAACAAAGATATGCTCTCTTTGAAATGCTGAAGCATTTTCTTAAATGTGTCCAAGTTTTAGTGCTATTAACCTTCAAATGGCCATACCCACCAGTGAAAATGAGACACTTTTATTATATATATCTGTATATCACTGGCTATAAAATCCAAAATACTTGTTAGATTAGCTTCTTATAACAATTGGTATGTGTGTCATTGACATGCTCATGTAAAGGGTAATTTGCATTATCATGTGACAATTACCACCTTGAAATTTTTTGAAAATACCTTGAAAAATTGGCATTTTTTATGAAAAATCATACCATTTTTTTGGCCGATGGAAGTGAAAGAAGACATCAGCAGCAAGAATAGCCACACCATGCATGGGAGATTCATTGGACTGAAAGACCAGGCTGTGAAAAATGCATTAAAATACTTTAAAGTCACTCCCAGGAATCAAAAATGCCAAAAAGTTCATTTTTCCCTTTAAGCGATAGCCCGCTTTTTCGCGGAATAATTGTAACACCCTACATTTTTTCAGAATTGCCCATGAATGAAAAAAATGTGTTCAAAAATAATATCACTTCTGTGGTTCTTTATTTATCACACACAATTTAACCCCACTCTCTGTAACACATTATTCATCAAAAAAGCACATTTTTCCACCACAAGTCATATTCAGGCCCCATTTTCACACAGTTTTTGGGGTCTGGTGTTGCAAACTTGGATCAGCTATGGAAGACTGTACAAGATCCTTTCCATGAGAGAACTTCTGGTGATGTGAGGTCATTGAGTCCAGATCTGATCAGCTGAGCATCAAGCACATGACTTTATCAGCACATGGAAGACTAAAATATGACATTTTCAGGTCTGCAAGGGTGATCCAAGATAACTGGATGTGGGTGTATATTGAATTAGTTGAACAAAGATATGCTCTCTTTGAAATGCTGAAGCATTTTCTTAAATGTGTCCAAGTTTTAGTGCTATTAACCTTCAAATGGCCATACCCACCAGTGAAAATGAGACACTTTTATTATATATATCTGTATATCACTGGCTATAAAATCCAAAATACTTGTTAGATTAGCTTCTTATAACAATTGGTATGTGTGTCATTGACATGCTCATGTAATGGGTAATTTGCATTATCATGTGACAATTACCACCTTGAAATTTTTTGAAAATACCTTGAAAAATTGGCATTTTTTATGAAAAATCATACCATTTTTTTGGCCGATGGAAGTGAAAGAAGACATCAGCAGCAAGAATAGCCACACCATGCATGGGAGATTCATTGGACTGAAAGACCAGGCTGTGAAAAATGCATTAAAATACTTTAAAGTCACTCCCAGGAATCAAAAATGCCAAAAAGTTCATTTTTCCCTTTAGGTTACACTGGTGTAAATGTTTTCCATAGGCCTCAGTGCTAACGTTTTAGCGTATGCTGTTGGCTATATGAACCATGGGTCCAATTTTTTTTTTAATCTGAAAAATTGACATTTCGGGAAACTTTTTACACAAAAAAATCATATCTGTCTAGCAGGGAATTCGCCTTTAAATCTTGTGTTTTCGTAACTAGTGTCAGATCCGCATAAAAAAATACTGTCATATTTTAGACCACACCAACAAATTCAAACTTCACTACAAAGGGTTAATTCCTGTGCCAATGGCTATCTTACCTATGGGAAATCATAGGGAAGAGGTGTGATGATTTTTTTATGCAAAAAGCACACAAGGCTATTGACCAATCAGGGCCCAGTGTCTATTTTATTCTCTCCTATATATTCCTCCCGCATCCGCTAGAGGTCTCTCCGAACCTTATTTACACCAGTGTAACCTAAAGCGATAGCCCGCTTTTTCGCGGAATAATTGTAACACCCTACATTTTTTCAGAATTGCCCATGAATGAAAAAAATGTGTTCAAAAATAATATCACTTCTGTGGTTCTTTATTTATCACACACAATTTAACCCCACTCTCTGTAACACATTATTCATCAAAAAAGCACATTTTTCCACCACAAGTCATATTCAGGCCCCATTTTCACACAGTTTTTGGGGTCTGGTGTTGCAAACTTGGATCAGCTATGGAAGACTGTACAAGATCCTTTCCATGAGAGAACTTCTGGTGATGTGAGGTCATTGAGTCCAGATCTGATCAGCTGAGCATCAAGCACATGACTTTATCAGCACATGGAAGACTAAAATATGACATTTTCAGGTCTGCAAGGGTGATTCAAGATAACTGGATGTGGGTGTATATTGAATTAGTTGAACAAAGATATGCTCTCTTTGAAATGCTGAAGCATTTTCTTAAATGTGTCCAAGTTTTAGTGCTATTAACCTTCAAATGGCCATACCCACCAGTGAAAATGAGACACTTTTATTATATATATCTGTATATCACTGGCTATAAAATCCAAAATACTTGTTAGATTAGCTTCTTATAACAATTGGTATGTGTGTCATTGACATGCTCATGTAAAGGGTAATTTGCATTATCATGTGACAATTACCACCTTGAAATTTTTTGAAAATACCTTGAAAAATTGGCATTTTTTATGAAAAATCATACCATTTTTTTGGCCGATGGAAGTGAAAGAAGACATCAGCAGCAAGAATAGCCACACCATGCATGGGAGATTCATTGGACTGAAAGACCAGGCTGTGAAAAATGCATTAAAATACTTTAAAGTCACTCCCAGGAATCAAAAATGCCAAAAAGTTCATTTTTCCCTTTAAGCGATAGCCCGCTTTTTCGCGGAATAATTGTAACACCCTACATTTTTTCAGAATTGCCCATGAATGAAAAAAATGTGTTCAAAAATAATATCACTTCTGTGGTTCTTTATTTATCACACACAATTTAACCCCACTCTCTGTAACACATTATTCATCAAAAAAGCACATTTTTCCACCACAAGTCATATTCAGGCCCCATTTTCACACAGTTTTTGGGGTCTGGTGTTGCAAACTTGGATCAGCTATGGAAGACTGTACAAGATCCTTTCCATGAGAGAACTTCTGGTGATGTGAGGTCATTGAGTCCAGATCTGATCAGCTGAGCATCAAGCACATGACTTTATCAGCACATGGAAGACTAAAATATGACATTTTCAGGTCTGCAAGGGTGATCCAAGATAACTGGATGTGGGTGTATATTGAATTAGTTGAACAAAGATATGCTCTCTTTGAAATGCTGAAGCATTTTCTTAAATGTGTCCAAGTTTTAGTGCTATTAACCTTCAAATGGCCATACCCACCAGTGAAAATGAGACACTTTTATTATATATATCTGTATATCACTGGCTATAAAATCCAAAATACTTGTTAGATTAGCTTCTTATAACAATTGGTATGTGTGTCATTGACATGCTCATGTAATGGGTAATTTGCATTATCATGTGACAATTACCACCTTGAAATTTTTTGAAAATACCTTGAAAAATTGGCATTTTTTATGAAAAATCATACCATTTTTTTGGCCGATGGAAGTGAAAGAAGACATCAGCAGCAAGAATAGCCACACCATGCATGGGAGATTCATTGGACTGAAAGACCAGGCTGTGAAAAATGCATTAAAATACTTTAAAGTCACTCCCAGGAATCAAAAATGCCAAAAAGTTCATTTTTCCCTTTAAGCGATAGCCCGCTTTTTCGCGGAATAATTGTAACACCCTACATTTTTTCAGAATTGCCCATGAATGAAAAAAATGTGTTCAAAAATAATATCACTTCTGTGGTTCTTTATTTATCACACACAATTTAACCCCACTCTCTGTAACACATTATTCATCAAAAAAGCACATTTTTCCACCACAAGTCATATTCAGGCCCCATTTTCACACAGTTTTTGGGGTCTGGTGTTGCAAACTTGGATCAGCTATGGAAGACTGTACAAGATCCTTTCCATGAGAGAACTTCTGGTGATGTGAGGTCATTGAGTCCAGATCTGATCAGCTGAGCATCAAGCACATGACTTTATCAGCACATGGAAGACTAAAATATGACATTTTCAGGTCTGCAAGGGTGATCCAAGATAACTGGATGTGGGTGTATATTGAATTAGTTGAACAAAGATATGCTCTCTTTGAAATGCTGAAGCATTTTCTTAAATGTGTCCAAGTTTTAGTGCTATTAACCTTCAAATGGCCATACCCACCAGTGAAAATGAGACACTTTTATTATATATATCTGTATATCACTGGCTATAAAATCCAAAATACTTGTTAGATTAGCTTCTTATAACAATTGGTATGTGTGTCATTGACATGCTCATGTAATGGGTAATTTGCATTATCATGTGACAATTACCACCTTGAAATTTTTTGAAAATACCTTGAAAAATTGGCATTTTTTATGAAAAATCATACCATTTTTTTGGCCGATGGAAGTGAAAGAAGACATCAGCAGCAAGAATAGCCACACCATGCATGGGAGATTCATTGGACTGAAAGACCAGGCTGTGAAAAATGCATTAAAATACTTTAAAGTCACTCCCAGGAATCAAAAATGCCAAAAAGTTCATTTTTCCCTTTAGGTTACACTGGTGTAAATGTTTTCCATAGGCCTCAGTGCTAACGTTTTAGCGTATGCTGTTGGCTATATGAACCATGGGTCCAATTTTTTTTTTAATCTGAAAAATTGACATTTCGGGAAACTTTTTACACAAAAAAATCATATCTGTCTAGCAGGGAATTCGCCTTTAAATCTTGTGTTTTCGTAACTAGTGTCAGATCCGCATAAAAAAATACTGTCATATTTTAGACCACACCAACAAATTCAAACTTCACTACAAAGGGTTAATTCCTGTGCCAATGGCTATCTTACCTATGGGAAATCATAGGGAAGAGGTGTGATGATTTTTTTATGCAAAAAGCACACAAGGCTATTGACCAATCAGGGCCCAGTGTCTATTTTATTCTCTCCTATATATTCCTCCCGCATCCGCTAGAGGTCTCTCCGAACCTTATTTACACCAGTGTAACCTAAAGCGATAGCCCGCTTTTTCGCGGAATAATTGTAACACCCTACATTTTTTCAGAATTGCCCATGAATGAAAAAAATGTGTTCAAAAATAATATCACTTCTGTGGTTCTTTATTTATCACACACAATTTAACCCCACTCTCTGTAACACATTATTCATCAAAAAAGCACATTTTTCCACCACAAGTCATATTCAGGCCCCATTTTCACACAGTTTTTGGGGTCTGGTGTTGCAAACTTGGATCAGCTATGGAAGACTGTACAAGATCCTTTCCATGAGAGAACTTCTGGTGATGTGAGGTCATTGAGTCCAGATCTGATCAGCTGAGCATCAAGCACATGACTTTATCAGCACATGGAAGACTAAAATATGACATTTTCAGGTCTGCAAGGGTGATTCAAGATAACTGGATGTGGGTGTATATTGAATTAGTTGAACAAAGATATGCTCTCTTTGAAATGCTGAAGCATTTTCTTAAATGTGTCCAAGTTTTAGTGCTATTAACCTTCAAATGGCCATACCCACCAGTGAAAATGAGACACTTTTATTATATATATCTGTATATCACTGGCTATAAAATCCAAAATACTTGTTAGATTAGCTTCTTATAACAATTGGTATGTGTGTCATTGACATGCTCATGTAAAGGGTAATTTGCATTATCATGTGACAATTACCACCTTGAAATTTTTTGAAAATACCTTGAAAAATTGGCATTTTTTATGAAAAATCATACCATTTTTTTGGCCGATGGAAGTGAAAGAAGACATCAGCAGCAAGAATAGCCACACCATGCATGGGAGATTCATTGGACTGAAAGACCAGGCTGTGAAAAATGCATTAAAATACTTTAAAGTCACTCCCAGGAATCAAAAATGCCAAAAAGTTCATTTTTCCCTTTAAGCGATAGCCCGCTTTTTCGCGGAATAATTGTAACACCCTACATTTTTTCAGAATTGCCCATGAATGAAAAAAATGTGTTCAAAAATAATATCACTTCTGTGGTTCTTTATTTATCACACACAATTTAACCCCACTCTCTGTAACACATTATTCATCAAAAAAGCACATTTTTCCACCACAAGTCATATTCAGGCCCCATTTTCACACAGTTTTTGGGGTCTGGTGTTGCAAACTTGGATCAGCTATGGAAGACTGTACAAGATCCTTTCCATGAGAGAACTTCTGGTGATGTGAGGTCATTGAGTCCAGATCTGATCAGCTGAGCATCAAGCACATGACTTTATCAGCACATGGAAGACTAAAATATGACATTTTCAGGTCTGCAAGGGTGATCCAAGATAACTGGATGTGGGTGTATATTGAATTAGTTGAACAAAGATATGCTCTCTTTGAAATGCTGAAGCATTTTCTTAAATGTGTCCAAGTTTTAGTGCTATTAACCTTCAAATGGCCATACCCACCAGTGAAAATGAGACACTTTTATTATATATATCTGTATATCACTGGCTATAAAATCCAAAATACTTGTTAGATTAGCTTCTTATAACAATTGGTATGTGTGTCATTGACATGCTCATGTAATGGGTAATTTGCATTATCATGTGACAATTACCACCTTGAAATTTTTTGAAAATACCTTGAAAAATTGGCATTTTTTATGAAAAATCATACCATTTTTTTGGCCGATGGAAGTGAAAGAAGACATCAGCAGCAAGAATAGCCACACCATGCATGGGAGATTCATTGGACTGAAAGACCAGGCTGTGAAAAATGCATTAAAATACTTTAAAGTCACTCCCAGGAATCAAAAATGCCAAAAAGTTCATTTTTCCCTTTAGGTTACACTGGTGTAAATGTTTTCCATAGGCCTCAGTGCTAACGTTTTAGCGTATGCTGTTGGCTATATGAACCATGGGTCCAATTTTTTTTTTAATCTGAAAAATTGACATTTCGGGAAACTTTTTACACAAAAAAATCATATCTGTCTAGCAGGGAATTCGCCTTTAAATCTTGTGTTTTCGTAACTAGTGTCAGATCCGCATAAAAAAATACTGTCATATTTTAGACCACACCAACAAATTCAAACTTCACTACAAAGGGTTAATTCCTGTGCCAATGGCTATCTTACCTATGGGAAATCATAGGGAAGAGGTGTGATGATTTTTTTATGCAAAAAGCACACAAGGCTATTGACCAATCAGGGCCCAGTGTCTATTTTATTCTCTCCTATATATTCCTCCCGCATCCGCTAGAGGTCTCTCCGAACCTTATTTACACCAGTGTAACCTTAAGTCTGCGGTGAAATAAGATCATTTGTTAGATCGGAGGAAGCATCATCCGCCTGATGTGTAGGACTCAAGCAAAGAGCGACCGTCCATGGCTGTCATGGCATGGTATGCCAGGCTGGGGAGTTAGTATATTGTGACCATTATACTGCCTGCTATGGTTTGCACGAGTATGTTTCCATGTCATTTCTTAAGACATCTGTGGTTCGTGGTAGATGTGTTCCAGTTTTCGGTTAAACAACATAAGAACGTGTCTGTTAATTCGTCGACTTGACAACAGTATGGCTCAGCCAACATACAAACTATTGGTAGGATGCGACATTGTCATCGTCAATATTAGTAGTTTTCACAAGTTGTTGCAAATCTCGCATTAAGTCAAACGGCTTCGTTTTATGTATATATTAGTGTTATGGTAGCATGTCAGCATGTGAATTAGAGGGAACGTTTCACGTTACCTCTTGTTCAATACTGCCCGCGATGTCGTTCACGGAAATGACCCGTGACCTATTTTTGGTTTCAGTATGAAGAATTATCCTAGCGTCTATTCGTCGAGAAACATAACATGCTAGTATTTCGACATGTACGTCAGGGGAATCAAAACAATAAATAGCTTCCGACTGAGGCGTGATGCATTGGCTGTATGTAACAGCATCAGTGTCCTCTTCATCGTGGTAACATACTAGCACGAGCTCAGGAACTAACTCCAAGCGAACGTCGCCATTCACGCACTGTATCACATGACATTCGGCCTCATGGAAAACATATAACTCAGTGCTTCTTAGACAGGATTTAGATTCTGCGCTCGACCATTCGCGAAAAATAGAAGCCCGTGAAGGAGTCTTTGTTGTCACCACATGATAAATATGTATTAGTGTATGGAACACCTGTGTTATGGGACACACTATATGTGAAGCCTTGTCTGAGTACTTACATTGCAATCTCGGGTTGCAGGAAAAATGTAGCCGTTTGACTTATTCTGAAAAAGAAGTGCAATGTATCATATTATCATGCTTCAACAATCTACTAATATCGACCATGACCTAATTGCACCCTGAAAGAGTTTGTATGTGCTTTATGTGACAAGCCGACATGTAGTCATGTCGATGAATTACGATACATGATTATGTTGTAAAACGAGAACAATAACACCAAATGCAGACTCCTTAATATACATGTTCAACGTGCAATTACTTGGCACGTTACACTCATACCCTTTCTGGAATGGAATGTCATTACAGCCCAATGTAGTTTGGGCTCCATATCTAGCCCTACGTTGTGCGACATATATAACCGTAGCCCTGTTTATATTGCACGAGATACATGCATAGGGTTATATAATTACAACACCAGTCATAGTGACACGCAGTGTCCCTAAAGTATGTCCCTTTAGCTATATGCCCTTCTGTGTGTCATTTAAATTATATTATCCCCGGGACACAGAACGGGAATAGTCAACACCCTATGCACATGAAATAAAAACGAATCTATAACCAACGATGCAGCAAGATTCAGGCGTAATAATTATCGGCCAGTCCACTCGCATTGTCCATTTCATGCTCGTCTGGTTCATAGAATAGATCAGCACCATGTTACTATTATAAACTTCGTATTGTTAAACATCCAATATTATTTCAGTTGACACAGAATATATAACCACAAGATAGGCAGAAACATAGCAGCTACTTTTAGTCCAAAATGTTCCGGAAAATCCTGAAGTACTGTACCTTTTGAGATACAGTGTATCGGATCGCCCTGGGCGGCCAGTTCCGTCCCACACCGCTAATATATAATCATGTCATGGGAATTTAGCTTGTCTCTATCAACAGTGACTGACACTCTCGCCAGAGACTCTTTGGAGACTAGCATTTGGTTAGAGAAATATACTCTGTGTGGATAGGTTTTAGGGATTATATTTATATAAACAAAACCTATGCAAGTCTTATAAATTGGTCTTGATAAAATGACCCCACAGCAGAAGTAAAGAAAGCATATATACCATGCATGAGATATATGGGGTGCATGTAATTATATGTGATTGGTTTTCCATGACGGCCATGGATGGTCGCTGTGTGAGGGTTCCACACATCAACAGCCTATTGATAGCCCATCCAAATGAAGTTATGAAACTACTGCGGTTTGGCTGCAAAGATTCAAGCGAATCGAACAAATATTGTTATTTGGCCACAGACATGGCATGATGTATTGTTGTATGAAATGTGAGGATATCTGCAAGAACTGAAGTAGTGTCAACGTTGACTTAACTGGCTACCCTGAGGATGAGGAGAGTTATCGGGCATTTTCGGCAATCAATCACTCATCACAATAAACGAATTGAGAAACAATATATTGAGTTCTTTAGTTTGTCAACGAACACCAGTGAATACATTTCTTAATGAACAATTTCCTTATCGCCATATGACGAACCTAGTTAAATTTGTGTCGGTAAGTTTGAGAACCTTCGATTATGGTGGCCGTTTTGGACGCCATCTTAAAAACATATGTCAAATATAAAGAGTCTTATGCTGTATATATCGTCAGTTGTGTCTAGTGTTACAACATGCGCCACAAAAATAAGAAAACACCTCTCTGTAAAACGTGAGTATCACTCAGTCTTTGGTAGCCATATATAGGGAATGTTTGGGGGGGGGGGCTACCCCGGGATGGTCGAATAGGCCGAAATGTCTACTCATTTACCCCTCATGTTACGGTAGCCATATGTGTCCAGTTGAAATATATATATATATACTAGCAGATTAGCCCGCCACTGGCGGGTTGGTCCCATGGCTTTGGTCGATCCATTACTTTTTGTTTTTCAAGGTACCCGTCCCGAGTTGACCATTTTTATCATTACATTCACACTCCAACTCTCACATTGTAGAAATATCACGGATATGTCACATTCGAATAAGTTAACTAATACTGAAGTTATCAATCAGAAACCACCTCGGACGAACGGTCCGACGGACAGACAGACATGCCACTGGCGGGATTGGCCCCATGGCTTTGGTCGATCCATTGTTGTGTGATAATTGTGTTATAGAATGTTTGGCAGGTATGGAACATTTGTATCAACGAGAGAGAGAGAGAGAGAGAGAGAGAGACATAAACAAAGAAACAAGAAATTAACAGAAACAAGTAAATAATATGCATACACAATAACATTATGATGTCAGCTATAACGGTGAAATATTCGTCTATATATTCTGAGAAAGAATTGTTATTATATGCTTGCCAATAAAATAGCGGGAAATTACCGAAATCTTGATCGTTGTGTTTTATCTCTTAGAAGCCACGCTGAAATACGATGTCGTTATTTCACTCTAGATAGCGTTATTTCACTGTAGCTTATAATATCGGCGGTTTACGCGAGCGAAAAATGAAATAATATTAGATAACCGCGCGTTAAAGTAAATTATCTGCAAATTTATCGGTTATAACCCATAGCCTTATTCGAAAAAGAGGTATTTCTTATCATTTAATCCGTCATTTCACAGGAGAACCACCATAAGTAGAAGGCAGAAGTATAAAACAAGCGAAAACTTTCCGAAGTAAATCACACGCGCGCAATGTTGAAACAGACACTCTTGACATCTAATTATCAATTAATAATGCGAGTGTTGTCAGCATTTAGACGTTTTGATTGGCTGGCTGCAACTTATCCGCACGATGCAGTTGCGACCCATGCCCGCATGGGGGGGGGGGGGGGGAGGTCGGAAAATAAATTCAGGCACGTATGCTGATTTTTTCCTTTCGACCCTTGGGGCCCACCCACCCCCGCGTCCAAATTTTTTTCCGTTTTCGGCAGTTTTTCCCGACCATTTTTGGACACCCACCCCTTTTAACACTAAAACAGAGATTTGCGGGGGAAAATTCACCGTAAACAGCTGTATATGAATTTCTGTGCATACTATTTGTCATGGATGTTAACATTGACATGTAAATAGGAACGAGTCATTTGGGGTCATTCGGCCAAAAACAACATGGCTGCCAGCGGCCATCTTGGATTTCTAAATTCAACCCATTAGCATGGGCTGCAGGCTATACTGTTTGTCTGATCATCATGACATTTTTCATTTTTGTTAATATTGACATTCTAAGGTGTTTTAAGCCAAACTCATTGCAAAAACAGTCAAAAAGACTTGCAGGAAAAAAAATGAGTTTCGGAAAAAATTGTTTGTTGGTCCCATCGATCACCCACCCACCCCGGCATACGTGCCCGGAACCCCCCCCCCCCCTGGTGCACGTGGGATTTATATATTTCGACTGTGAAACGGTGACTTGTTCATTTCTTTGCGCCAGTCTTGTTGCTTTATCTAGGTATAATTGTGCACTTTTGATTAGTAGGAAGTATTCTTCTCGAGTATTTTCAAATTGCTGTACTATTAAAAGTAAAAATGCCGCATAACTTAGCACCTTTGAACTTTAAAGCTTTAATAATGTGCATATAATAAAAGAATACCTACAGTTTTTTGTTTGAATGCGTGAAATATCTCATTCGTGTCTGGAAAGAAATATCGAATTTTCACTCGCGCCTTGCAGCTCGTGTGTATTCTCTATATATTGGGGAACTACCTCGTGGGAATCGTGCACAGAATATTTGTCGATATACAATAAACTGTTGAATCCGGGGATGCCGGCAACTCATATAGACATCTCGTGTTCAGTCCCCATGTGGTGGGTCTCAAATAAACTGTACTTCTGAATTTGTGTTAATTTTTTTATCGTGCCATTTCCGCGCTACTGTTTGGGTTACACTGGTGTAAATAAGGTTCGGAGAGACCTCTAGCGGATGCGGGAGGAATATATAGGAGAGAATAAAATACACACTGGGCCCTGATTGGTCAATAGCCTTGTGTGCTTTTTGCATAAAAAAATCATCACACCTCTTCCCTATGATTTCCCATAGGTAAGATAGCCATTGGCACAGGAATTAACCCTTTGTAGTGAAGTTTGAATTTGTTGGTGTGGTCTAAAATATGAGAGCATATCTTTGTTCAACTAATTCAATATACACCCACATCCAGTTATCTTGGATCACCCTTGCAGACCTGAAAATGTCATATTTTAGTCTTCCATGTGCTGATAAAGTCATGTGCTTGATGCTCAGCTGATCAGATCTGGACTCAATGACCTCACATCACCAGAAGTTCTCTCATGGAAAGGATATTGTACAGTCTTCCATAGCTGATCCAAGTTTGCAACACCAGACCCCAAAAACTGTGTGAAAATGGGGCCTGAATATGACTTGTGGTGGAAAAATGTGCTTTTATGATGAATAATGTGTTACAGAGAGTGGGGTTAAATTGTGTGTGATAAATAAAGAACCACAGAAGTGATATTATTTTTGAACACATTTTTTTCATTCATGGGCAATTCTGAAAAAATGTAGGGTGTTACAATTATTCCGCGAAAAAGCGGGCTATCGCTTTAGGTTACACTGGTGTAAATAAGGTTCGGAGAGACCTCTAGCGGATGCGGGAGGAATATATAGGAGAGAATAAAATAGACACTGGGCCCTGATTGGTCAATAGCCTTGTGTGCTTTTTGCATAAAAAAATCATCACACCTCTTCCCTATGATTTCCCATAGGTAAGATAGCCATTGGCACAGGAATTAACCCTTTGTAGTGAAGTTTGAATTTGTTGGTGTGGTCTAAAATATGACAGTATTTTTTTATGCGGATCTGACACTAGTTACGAAAACACAAGATTTAAAGGCGAATTCCCTGCTAGACAGATATGATTTTTTTGTGTAAAAAGTTTCCCGAAATGTCAATTTTTCAGATTAAAAAAAAAAATTGGACCCATGGTTCATATAGCCAACAGCATACGCTAAAACGTTAGCACTGAGGCCTATGGAAACCATTTACACCAGTGTAACCTAAAGGGAAAAATGAACTTTTTGGCATTTTTGATTCCTGGGAGTCACTTTAAAGTATTTTAATGCATTTTTCACAGCCTGGTCTTTCAGTCCAATGAATCTCCCATGCATGGTGTGGCTATTCTTGCTGCTGATGTCTTCTTTCACTTCCATCGGCCAAAAAAATGGTATGATTTTTCATAAAAAATGCCAATTTTTCAAGGTATTTTCAAAAAATTTCAAGGTGGTAATTGTCACATGATAATGCAAATTACCCATTACATGAGCATGTCAATGACACACATACCAATTGTTATAAGAAGCTAATCTAACAAGTATTTTGGATTTTATAGCCAGTGATATACAGATATATATAATAAAAGTGTCTCATTTTCACTGGTGGGTATGGCCATTTGAAGGTTAATAGCACTAAAACTTGGGCACATTTAAGAAAATGCTTCAGCATTTCAAAGAGAGCATATCTTTGTTCAACTAATTCAATATACACCCACATCCAGTTATCTTGGATCACCCTTGCAGACCTGAAAATGTCATATTTTAGTCTTCCATGTGCTGATAAAGTCATGTGCTTGATGCTCAGCTGATCAGATCTGGACTCAATGACCTCACATCACCAGAAGTTCTCTCATGGAAAGGATCTTGTACAGTCTTCCATAGCTGATCCAAGTTTGCAACACCAGACCCCAAAAACTGTGTGAAAATGGGGCCTGAATATGACTTGTGGTGGAAAAATGTGCTTTTTTGATGAATAATGTGTTACAGAGAGTGGGGTTAAATTGTGTGTGATAAATAAAGAACCACAGAAGTGATATTATTTTTGAACACATTTTTTTCATTCATGGGCAATTCTGAAAAAATGTAGGGTGTTACAATTATTCCGCGAAAAAGCGGGCTATCGCTTTAAAAGGTTACACTGGTGTAAATAAGGTTCGGAGAGACCTCTAGCGGATGCGGGAGGAATATATAGGAGAGAATAAAATAGACACTGGGCCCTGATTGGTCAATAGCCTTGTGTGCTTTTTGCATAAAAAAATCATCACACCTCTTCCCTATGATTTCCCATAGGTAAGATAGCCATTGGCACAGGAATTAACCCTTTGTAGTGAAGTTTGAATTTGTTGGTGTGGTCTAAAATATGACAGTATTTTTTTATGCGGATCTGACACTAGTTACGAAAACACAAGATTTAAAGGCGAATTCCCTGCTAGACAGATATGATTTTTTTGTGTAAAAAGTTTCCCGAAATGTCAATTTTTCAGATTAAAAAAAAAAATTGGACCCATGGTTCATATAGCCAACAGCATACGCTAAAACGTTAGCACTGAGGCCTATGGAAACCATTTACACCAGTGTAACCTAAAGGGAAAAATGAACTTTTTGGCATTTTTGATTCCTGGGAGTCACTTTAAAGTATTTTAATGCATTTTTCACAGCCTGGTCTTTCAGTCCAATGAATCTCCCATGCATGGTGTGGCTATTCTTGCTGCTGATGTCTTCTTTCACTTCCATCGGCCAAAAAAATGGTATGATTTTTCATAAAAAATGCCAATTTTTCAAGGTATTTTCAAAAAATTTCAAGGTGGTAATTGTCACATGATAATGCAAATTACCCATTACATGAGCATGTCAATGACACACATACCAATTGTTATAAGAAGCTAATCTAACAAGTATTTTGGATTTTATAGCCAGTGATATACAGATATATATAATAAAAGTGTCTCATTTTCACTGGTGGGTATGGCCATTTGAAGGTTAATAGCACTAAAACTTGGGCACATTTAAGAAAATGCTTCAGCATTTCAAAGAGAGCATATCTTTGTTCAACTAATTCAATATACACCCACATCCAGTTATCTTGGATCACCCTTGCAGACCTGAAAATGTCATATTTTAGTCTTCCATGTGCTGATAAAGTCATGTGCTTGATGCTCAGCTGATCAGATCTGGACTCAATGACCTCACATCACCAGAAGTTCTCTCATGGAAAGGATCTTGTACAGTCTTCCATAGCTGATCCAAGTTTGCAACACCAGACCCCAAAAACTGTGTGAAAATGGGGCCTGAATATGACTTGTGGTGGAAAAATGTGCTTTTTTGATGAATAATGTGTTACAGAGAGTGGGGTTAAATTGTGTGTGATAAATAAAGAACCACAGAAGTGATATTATTTTTGAACACATTTTTTTCATTCATGGGCAATTCTGAAAAAATGTAGGGTGTTACAATTATTCCGCGAAAAAGCGGGCTATCGCTTTAGGTTACACTGGTGTAAATAAGGTTCGGAGAGACCTCTAGCGGATGCGGGAGGAATATATAGGAGAGAATAAAATAGACACTGGGCCCTGATTGGTCAATAGCCTTGTGTGCTTTTTGCATAAAAAAATCATCACACCTCTTCCCTATGATTTCCCATAGGTAAGATAGCCATTGGCACAGGAATTAACCCTTTGTAGTGAAGTTTGAATTTGTTGGTGTGGTCTAAAATATGACAGTATTTTTTTATGCGGATCTGACACTAGTTACGAAAACACAAGATTTAAAGGCGAATTCCCTGCTAGACAGATATGATTTTTTTGTGTAAAAAGTTTCCCGAAATGTCAATTTTTCAGATTAAAAAAAAAAATTGGACCCATGGTTCATATAGCCAACAGCATACGCTAAAACGTTAGCACTGAGGCCTATGGAAACCATTTACACCAGTGTAACCTAAAGGGAAAAATGAACTTTTTGGCATTTTTGATTCCTGGGAGTCACTTTAAAGTATTTTAATGCATTTTTCACAGCCTGGTCTTTCAGTCCAATGAATCTCCCATGCATGGTGTGGCTATTCTTGCTGCTGATGTCTTCTTTCACTTCCATCGGCCAAAAAAATGGTATGATTTTTCATAAAAAATGCCAATTTTTCAAGGTATTTTCAAAAAATTTCAAGGTGGTAATTGTCACATGATAATGCAAATTACCCATTACATGAGCATGTCAATGACACACATACCAATTGTTATAAGAAGCTAATCTAACAAGTATTTTGGATTTTATAGCCAGTGATATACAGATATATATAATAAAAGTGTCTCATTTTCACTGGTGGGTATGGCCATTTGAAGGTTAATAGCACTAAAACTTGGGCACATTTAAGAAAATGCTTCAGCATTTCAAAGAGAGCATATCTTTGTTCAACTAATTCAATATACACCCACATCCAGTTATCTTGGATCACCCTTGCAGACCTGAAAATGTCATATTTTAGTCTTCCATGTGCTGATAAAGTCATGTGCTTGATGCTCAGCTGATCAGATCTGGACTCAATGACCTCACATCACCAGAAGTTCTCTCATGGAAAGGATCTTGTACAGTCTTCCATAGCTGATCCAAGTTTGCAACACCAGACCCCAAAAACTGTGTGAAAATGGGGCCTGAATATGACTTGTGGTGGAAAAATGTGCTTTTTTGATGAATAATGTGTTACAGAGAGTGGGGTTAAATTGTGTGTGATAAATAAAGAACCACAGAAGTGATATTATTTTTGAACACATTTTTTTCATTCATGGGCAATTCTGAAAAAATGTAGGGTGTTACAATTATTCCGCGAAAAAGCGGGCTATCGCTTTAGGTTACACTGGTGTAAATAAGGTTCGGAGAGACCTCTAGCGGATGCGGGAGGAATATATAGGAGAGAATAAAATAGACACTGGGCCCTGATTGGTCAATAGCCTTGTGTGCTTTTTGCATAAAAAAATCATCACACCTCTTCCCTATGATTTCCCATAGGTAAGATAGCCATTGGCACAGGAATTAACCCTTTGTAGTGAAGTTTGAATTTGTTGGTGTGGTCTAAAATATGACAGTATTTTTTTATGCGGATCTGACACTAGTTACGAAAACACAAGATTTAAAGGCGAATTCCCTGCTAGACAGATATGATTTTTTTGTGTAAAAAGTTTCCCGAAATGTCAATTTTTCAGATTAAAAAAAAAAATTGGACCCATGGTTCATATAGCCAACAGCATACGCTAAAACGTTAGCACTGAGGCCTATGGAAACCATTTACACCAGTGTAACCTAAAGGGAAAAATGAACTTTTTGGCATTTTTGATTCCTGGGAGTCACTTTAAAGTATTTTAATGCATTTTTCACAGCCTGGTCTTTCAGTCCAATGAATCTCCCATGCATGGTGTGGCTATTCTTGCTGCTGATGTCTTCTTTCACTTCCATCGGCCAAAAAAATGGTATGATTTTTCATAAAAAATGCCAATTTTTCAAGGTATTTTCAAAAAATTTCAAGGTGGTAATTGTCACATGATAATGCAAATTACCCATTACATGAGCATGTCAATGACACACATACCAATTGTTATAAGAAGCTAATCTAACAAGTATTTTGGATTTTATAGCCAGTGATATACAGATATATATAATAAAAGTGTCTCATTTTCACTGGTGGGTATGGCCATTTGAAGGTTAATAGCACTAAAACTTGGGCACATTTAAGAAAATGCTTCAGCATTTCAAAGAGAGCATATCTTTGTTCAACTAATTCAATATACACCCACATCCAGTTATCTTGGATCACCCTTGCAGACCTGAAAATGTCATATTTTAGTCTTCCATGTGCTGATAAAGTCATGTGCTTGATGCTCAGCTGATCAGATCTGGACTCAATGACCTCACATCACCAGAAGTTCTCTCATGGAAAGGATCTTGTACAGTCTTCCATAGCTGATCCAAGTTTGCAACACCAGACCCCAAAAACTGTGTGAAAATGGGGCCTGAATATGACTTGTGGTGGAAAAATGTGCTTTTTTGATGAATAATGTGTTACAGAGAGTGGGGTTAAATTGTGTGTGATAAATAAAGAACCACAGAAGTGATATTATTTTTGAACACATTTTTTTCATTCATGGGCAATTCTGAAAAAATGTAGGGTGTTACAATTATTCCGCGAAAAAGCGGGCTATCGCTTTAGGTTACACTGGTGTAAATAAGGTTCGGAGAGACCTCTAGCGGATGCGGGAGGAATATATAGGAGAGAATAAAATAGACACTGGGCCCTGATTGGTCAATAGCCTTGTGTGCTTTTTGCATAAAAAAATCATCACACCTCTTCCCTATGATTTCCCATAGGTAAGATAGCCATTGGCACAGGAATTAACCCTTTGTAGTGAAGTTTGAATTTGTTGGTGTGGTCTAAAATATGACAGTATTTTTTTATGCGGATCTGACACTAGTTACGAAAACACAAGATTTAAAGGCGAATTCCCTGCTAGACAGATATGATTTTTTTGTGTAAAAAGTTTCCCGAAATGTCAATTTTTCAGATTAAAAAAAAAAATTGGACCCATGGTTCATATAGCCAACAGCATACGCTAAAACGTTAGCACTGAGGCCTATGGAAACCATTTACACCAGTGTAACCTAAAGGGAAAAATGAACTTTTTGGCATTTTTGATTCCTGGGAGTCACTTTAAAGTATTTTAATGCATTTTTCACAGCCTGGTCTTTCAGTCCAATGAATCTCCCATGCATGGTGTGGCTATTCTTGCTGCTGATGTCTTCTTTCACTTCCATCGGCCAAAAAAATGGTATGATTTTTCATAAAAAATGCCAATTTTTCAAGGTATTTTCAAAAAATTTCAAGGTGGTAATTGTCACATGATAATGCAAATTACCCATTACATGAGCATGTCAATGACACACATACCAATTGTTATAAGAAGCTAATCTAACAAGTATTTTGGATTTTATAGCCAGTGATATACAGATATATATAATAAAAGTGTCTCATTTTCACTGGTGGGTATGGCCATTTGAAGGTTAATAGCACTAAAACTTGGGCACATTTAAGAAAATGCTTCAGCATTTCAAAGAGAGCATATCTTTGTTCAACTAATTCAATATACACCCACATCCAGTTATCTTGGATCACCCTTGCAGACCTGAAAATGTCATATTTTAGTCTTCCATGTGCTGATAAAGTCATGTGCTTGATGCTCAGCTGATCAGATCTGGACTCAATGACCTCACATCACCAGAAGTTCTCTCATGGAAAGGATCTTGTACAGTCTTCCATAGCTGATCCAAGTTTGCAACACCAGACCCCAAAAACTGTGTGAAAATGGGGCCTGAATATGACTTGTGGTGGAAAAATGTGCTTTTTTGATGAATAATGTGTTACAGAGAGTGGGGTTAAATTGTGTGTGATAAATAAAGAACCACAGAAGTGATATTATTTTTGAACACATTTTTTTCATTCATGGGCAATTCTGAAAAAATGTAGGGTGTTACAATTATTCCGCGAAAAAGCGGGCTATCGCTTTAGGTTACACTGGTGTAAATAAGGTTCGGAGAGACCTCTAGCGGATGCGGGAGGAATATATAGGAGAGAATAAAATAGACACTGGGCCCTGATTGGTCAATAGCCTTGTGTGCTTTTTGCATAAAAAAATCATCACACCTCTTCCCTATGATTTCCCATAGGTAAGATAGCCATTGGCACAGGAATTAACCCTTTGTAGTGAAGTTTGAATTTGTTGGTGTGGTCTAAAATATGACAGTATTTTTTTATGCGGATCTGACACTAGTTACGAAAACACAAGATTTAAAGGCGAATTCCCTGCTAGACAGATATGATTTTTTTGTGTAAAAAGTTTCCCGAAATGTCAATTTTTCAGATTAAAAAAAAAAATTGGACCCATGGTTCATATAGCCAACAGCATACGCTAAAACGTTAGCACTGAGGCCTATGGAAACCATTTACACCAGTGTAACCTAAAGGGAAAAATGAACTTTTTGGCATTTTTGATTCCTGGGAGTCACTTTAAAGTATTTTAATGCATTTTTCACAGCCTGGTCTTTCAGTCCAATGAATCTCCCATGCATGGTGTGGCTATTCTTGCTGCTGATGTCTTCTTTCACTTCCATCGGCCAAAAAAATGGTATGATTTTTCATAAAAAATGCCAATTTTTCAAGGTATTTTCAAAAAATTTCAAGGTGGTAATTGTCACATGATAATGCAAATTACCCATTACATGAGCATGTCAATGACACACATACCAATTGTTATAAGAAGCTAATCTAACAAGTATTTTGGATTTTATAGCCAGTGATATACAGATATATATAATAAAAGTGTCTCATTTTCACTGGTGGGTATGGCCATTTGAAGGTTAATAGCACTAAAACTTGGGCACATTTAAGAAAATGCTTCAGCATTTCAAAGAGAGCATATCTTTGTTCAACTAATTCAATATACACCCACATCCAGTTATCTTGGATCACCCTTGCAGACCTGAAAATGTCATATTTTAGTCTTCCATGTGCTGATAAAGTCATGTGCTTGATGCTCAGCTGATCAGATCTGGACTCAATGACCTCACATCACCAGAAGTTCTCTCATGGAAAGGATCTTGTACAGTCTTCCATAGCTGATCCAAGTTTGCAACACCAGACCCCAAAAACTGTGTGAAAATGGGGCCTGAATATGACTTGTGGTGGAAAAATGTGCTTTTTTGATGAATAATGTGTTACAGAGAGTGGGGTTAAATTGTGTGTGATAAATAAAGAACCACAGAAGTGATATTATTTTTGAACACATTTTTTTCATTCATGGGCAATTCTGAAAAAATGTAGGGTGTTACAATTATTCCGCGAAAAAGCGGGCTATCGCTTTAGGTTACACTGGTGTAAATAAGGTTCGGAGAGACCTCTAGCGGATGCGGGAGGAATATATAGGAGAGAATAAAATAGACACTGGGCCCTGATTGGTCAATAGCCTTGTGTGCTTTTTGCATAAAAAAATCATCACACCTCTTCCCTATGATTTCCCATAGGTAAGATAGCCATTGGCACAGGAATTAACCCTTTGTAGTGAAGTTTGAATTTGTTGGTGTGGTCTAAAATATGACAGTATTTTTTTATGCGGATCTGACACTAGTTACGAAAACACAAGATTTAAAGGCGAATTCCCTGCTAGACAGATATGATTTTTTTGTGTAAAAAGTTTCCCGAAATGTCAATTTTTCAGATTAAAAAAAAAAATTGGACCCATGGT
Organism: Siphonodentalium dalli; assembly: GCA_032622095.1. Classification (NCBI taxonomy): domain Eukaryota; kingdom Metazoa; phylum Mollusca; class Scaphopoda; order Gadilida; family Siphonodentaliidae; genus Siphonodentalium; species Siphonodentalium dalli. The sequence continues at coordinate 206,081,975 of CP136061.1, forward strand.
TCATATAGCCAACAGCATACGCTAAAACGTTAGCACTGAGGCCTATGGAAACCATTTACACCAGTGTAACCTAAAGGGAAAAATGAACTTTTTGGCATTTTTGATTCCTGGGAGTCACTTTAAAGTATTTTAATGCATTTTTCACAGCCTGGTCTTTCAGTCCAATGAATCTCCCATGCATGGTGTGGCTATTCTTGCTGCTGATGTCTTCTTTCACTTCCATCGGCCAAAAAAATGGTATGATTTTTCATAAAAAATGCCAATTTTTCAAGGTATTTTCAAAAAATTTCAAGGTGGTAATTGTCACATGATAATGCAAATTACCCATTACATGAGCATGTCAATGACACACATACCAATTGTTATAAGAAGCTAATCTAACAAGTATTTTGGATTTTATAGCCAGTGATATACAGATATATATAATAAAAGTGTCTCATTTTCACTGGTGGGTATGGCCATTTGAAGGTTAATAGCACTAAAACTTGGGCACATTTAAGAAAATGCTTCAGCATTTCAAAGAGAGCATATCTTTGTTCAACTAATTCAATATACACCCACATCCAGTTATCTTGGATCACCCTTGCAGACCTGAAAATGTCATATTTTAGTCTTCCGTGTGCTGATAAAGTCATGTGCTTGATGCTCAGCTGATCAGATCTGGACTCAATGACCTCACATCACCAGAAGTTCTCTCATGGAAAGGATCTTGTACAGTCTTCCATAGCTGATCCAAGTTTGCAACACCAGACCCCAAAAACTGTGTGAAAATGGGGCCTGAATATGACTTGTGGTGGAAAAATGTGCTTTTTTGATGAATAATGTGTTACAGAGAGTGGGGTTAAATTGTGTGTGATAAATAAAGAACCACAGAAGTGATATTATTTTTGAACACATTTTTTTCATTCATGGGCAATTCTGAAAAAATGTAGGGTGTTACAATTATTCCGCGAAAAAGCGGGCTATCGCTTTAGGTTACACTGGTGTAAATAAGGTTCGGAGAGACCTCTAGTGGATGCGGGAGGAATATATAGGAGAGAATAAAATAGACACTGGGCCCTGATTGGTCAATAGCCTTGTGTGCTTTTTGCATAAAAAAATCATCACACCTCTTCCCTATGATTTCCCATAGGTAAGATAGCCATTGGCACAGGAATTAACCCTTTGTAGTGAAGTTTGAATTTGTTGGTGTGGTCTAAAATATGACAGTATTTTTTTATGCGGATCTGACACTAGTTACGAAAACACAAGATTTAAAGGCGAATTCCCTGCTAGACAGATATGATTTTTTTGTGTAAAAAGTTTCCCGAAATGTCAATTTTTCAGATTAAAAAAAAAAATTGGACCCATGGTTCATATAGCCAACAGCATACGCTAAAACGTTAGCACTGAGGCCTATGGAAAACATTTACACCAGTGTAACCTTTGTCATGATACGTAAAAAGGGAAATAACTCTATGCATAACAAGCCAGATACTAGCGTTATCTGCAAGTAGAGTTGTTCCCCTATAGTAAGTTATTTCGCGAGGCAGTGCAAAGTAAAATTAGTAGAATCGCTTTTGTCCTTCCGTGAGAATTTATCTAACAAATGTAGAGACTATGATATTTTGATAGGGTGTCACTTACTTTGTCAGGAAAAGTTTCTTAGACTTCCTAGGTCAGCGACTGGAGGGAATTATGACGTCACAAAGATGACGTCATTATCAGTTCAGTTCAGATGTGGGGTTGTCCTACAAGAACGGACGAATTATGAACATATTTCTTATACATTGGGAAAATTCAGCAGGGACAATTCATCAGTAGTAGTTCTCAGAGTACAGTACCCAAATTCACGGGAAAATGTTATTCCAGTCAAAGATGGCTGCCAAAATGGCACCAAAAAATCTACAATTTTGAGATTTTCAAGAATTTCATGTAAATGACCTTTCGTTTGGTAGCGAATGTAAATTGTGACAATTCAGCGTTTACTTATTGCTTCAGAAATGTATTGCAACAATGGTATTGTACAAAACCTGTTCGATCTGTCAAAAATCCACTTTATACAACCGAATTATAGCATTTAAAAAAAAAATCAATTTCGAAATTCTGAAGAAATGGGCGGAATTCTATGAGGGGAAAGAAATTTTTCAATAATTTTTATCCAAGATGGCTGTCAAAATGTCAGTCAGTGATCGTTATACCGCCAATTGTCGCCCTGGCATTCCATTTTGTGGATAATGTTAATTGGCTTCTTTTAAGTAAACACGGATAGCTTTAATTTCTTATACACATTAACGGACGTCCTATACTGCATACGTGCCATGTCTTCCAATTTCCCGATATTAAGTGAGGAGGGAGTTGAAGAAAAAATTTAACTCTGTACGTGAAATTAGAAGATATAGTATAGACATCCATCTGTTCTTAGCTTGAGGGACAAGTGGTACCATCTCAATGTCTAGCCTTCTGCGCTATACTCTAATCCGGAGTAATTGGTGAATACTGGTGGTCACCATATCAAATGGCAATTAGTGATGCAGATAAGCGTTGGTGTTAGTTTGTTCATGACATATCCTCAGTAGTAAATGCCCATAGTGGTATCAATAAGGTAGCAAGACACAACTGTTTATTGTGATAGCTATTAAGTGGGGATTATACTTCTAAGATAAACAATGATTCTTAGGTAACATTAAACAAATCTTTGTTTAGAAAACACAAACAATAGTAGAATCAATTGTATGGCTGTTATTTGGCCTGCTTTTCTTACTGTTAGTGGCGGTTTGACCTTGAATTAAATTTGCATTGTGAAACCTTTTGAACCTCGTTTAGCTGAACTTAGCAGGTTTAAATCGAATAGATAACCACGGCAGATCAAACTAGAATAGACCTCATAGGTGGGTAATATATTCATATGATGAGTAGCGTCCCATATCCAGATTAAAGATACGGGCGGCGTTGGCGGTGGGTATGCTGTTAAAATATTCACCTCCGTCAAAAACCGCCATAAACAGAAATAATAGTAAAATATAGACAGACTTTGTTCTTATACCAATTAGAAATATTGCATAAACAGTATGTTATTGTCAAATGTTTTTCCTTTGTTATGTAAAAAAAAAGAAGCTAAAAACGTTACAGAACCTGGCTTTTGTTTAGATCCGGATATGGTAAACACAAAGAGCGTTATTTGTTACTGTTTTCCTGATATGGAAATAATAAAGAGCGTTTATATCATTTGTGTGTGATTAACCAATACAATTGCGCTGTGTTATGTAAACAGAAGCAAAACTTCTGTAACACGAGCAGGCTCTTCTTTACGTACACCATCGTACGTCTTGACGACAATATATTATTTACGCGCTGAATGGTAAACGCAATAGATAAGAGCCAAAAATAGACAGGCGATTCTTATTATATTACTAATTCCCGCGTTTTGGCGAACTCTGCTACCACACGATGCGAAACGGGTGAATAGTCCATTGAGAGTTATGGGTCTTCTGGTGTCATCAGTTTGATTTATTATGTCCAATATACTCTGGCAGTCAGGTTCTGGATGCCATGTTGATTCTGGTTAGAATGCTATCAGGAACCAAAGGAAATACGACAATGAAGGAAGTTGAATTAGCACGCGTATTACAATTATGGAGGTGGCCATGGTTAACTATAATAATAATGGCATCTTTCAGATAATTTTATATAGACCGATCCATCTATAGCCTAATGCCTCAAACTGTTCTAATTATGTTTTCACTAGGAGTTATCAGATCATTCTCGTTGTGCTCTATCCCATATATATCCTGAATCATGATAATCTACCCCAACCAAGTGGTATATATAGATTAACTTCAGCAGAAATCTAAACGGAGATGGGGAGGCTATCGTACGAAGAGCTCAATGCATGTCCACTTGATACGTAATTCAGTTTTATCAGATAGACCTTAGTTTAAGCGGTAATTATCCCATGATTAATACAACAATAATAAGTACAACAATACGTATAAGGTTCATCCTGGACCGGATTCGACATCATGTGCGCAGGCTTATGTGAGTCAGTTCGGGAACCATTTTATATCCACCCCACCTAGCGAGAGCGTGATGTCCAGATATACCTTAACGATAGTTCAAATTTGTCACGATCCCATCTTGGTCGTCACATTACTACACATCTGGAAATGTAGTATGGACTGGTGACAAGAAGCAGTTTAAGTATGAGGCAATCATCAACATTTCTTTCTACACACAATTGGTTGCCAGAATGGTAGAAGCGGGTGTCTAAGCAGTTTGTGTCGATTTTCCATTCCAATCACCAAATGTACCCATGCAAGGATTTATTTTACGATGACTTTTATAGATATTTCGACTTCGACAGACTATCCAACCTAGTTCATCGATCAAGCCTATACAGGCGGTATACATATATCAGGGTGAACTGGACTAATTAAAGTATATCTATCTGAACAAGGCCCCGGGCGATCTCTCGGTTTATATTTTCAATTTCTGGCATTCTTACACGCTGAGATATATTTCAGAGATATATGTATTTTAATGTAAAATTTCGACATTAAACGCCACATTGGCGGCCATCCAGATTACAATGAGATATCAATAACTCCACTTCGGATTATCTACATCAGAGTACATTCATTCATATATGTAACACCGATATGTCGTTCGCCTGTGGTGGACATGTTATTTGACGTCTAAAAATTAAATATTTGGCGAATCTTCATGCTTGTCTGGAAAATAATTGTGATATGAACTCGCATTTTGAGTCATTGCGGTAAGACAACTATTAGGATTTCGTCATAACTTGGCCATAATTTATTTGGAAGAAGCAAATTAATCTACTACATTCACCTTCTGCATGACGGAAACGTAATTGGTGAAAAGGTGTAACACTAGCGTATTGTCGTATTTTGACCGCCATCTTGGAAACCATCTTGAACGAAGTTGACATGTTCTGGATCCAGTTATAGATCTAAATACCTCATGCAATGATCCTACTCACTTCCATCATCCACTAATTTTAATTTCCTTTAAGCAAATAGTAAGAAAATAAAAAGTATATTTTGGCGAAAATTCATACCACTTTCTTTACAACATCGCATTTGGGGAAGACAATCAGGGCTAGGATCCAAGAAATCAACTAATGTGATACTCAACTGAGTGTTATAATGATTGAAGAGAAATATGTTCCCTAATCAGATCCCTACTACTCAACAAGAGGTATATTTTGAAAATGTCGCTAATCCGTAATTTATACCACGAATGATGCGTCTTTTGGATTGTCTTTTCTTTTTCACTTAGTTTGGTTTTGCGCTCTGGCAGTCGTTGGCTCTTCACCACCACGAAGGCATAAACTTTTCTTTGCAGGTGGATACAGCTTACAAATTAAAATAGAAGACAAACAATTTTTTCGTTTGTGCCAGGAAGATGCTAGCGGTGCCGTTCGTTTTTGGTAAATGCACATACCGAGAAATTGTGGTCACTATATAGTTTCAGTGCGATCTCACGATCTTCGTGTAGTATGCTAAACATACGTTTAGTGAATCATAGCACATAGACCTGTTATCATGGTAGGGTGTCTCACCCCCTAGATCATGCCATCAATCTCTACTCCAGCTACGCCTATAGAGATCAGTACTCGACTATAGTCAAAACCTGGGAAAGTTTTGATGTTGTCATAGGGAATTCTATAAGTTTATAACATTGAAAAAACGGTGCAGGTAATATATTTCTTAGTTAATATCTGTTCCTCACTGTAGGTGAAGGTCCCAAGCTCCAATATATTTAATATATGCCAAATAATCTGATCTTGATGGCCTTACCATTTCTGACTATGGTTTTATTGTTTCACACATGCCTCAGTGTCAACATATAATGGCCTGCAGCCCTGAGTAGCAATGAATCCACTGTGGGGGAACTACTCCTAGAGATTTGGTTCTCTACCGAGTGTGGTGAGCATTTTTAGCGACGAGTCCGATTCTCTATCGCGAGCAATCGCGGCATAAAACGTAAAACAAATCAACAGCATTAGAACAGTGTATCTTGGGTTTCATAGAGCTACCGTGAAATTATAGTCACTGACCATCAGTGTGTGTAAAAAGAAAGTTAACAACTAATCCCGAAATACATAGATATTGACTTTTTATTTTCCGATTCCGATTCTCTGTTGAGGACTCCGATTCTCTACCGAGCGCTCGGTTCTCTGCGAATAACTCGATTCTCTGCCTTAGGTCATTTAGTATATGCCGTCCGTAAACTTTGCTCGGTAGAGAATGTAAATAACGCTCGGTAGAGAACCTAATCGCCAGGAGTAGTTCCCCCACAGTGTATGAATTGTGGTAAATGAGTACATGATCACCAGGATTATCAAATGCATTGATTGTACGACGATTTTTGTGGTACAATTCAGAATATCTAGAATGTACTACAAACGGAAGTTAATATATACATGGGAACACAGGCTACTGACCTATCAGGACGATCCTTTTATGCAGGTGTATAAACGACTGCTATATATGACATATATATTTCGACGTGATGTGGGCTCAGCCTCAATGTGTTTTCTCGAAATCACAACGTCATCCGATCTGCCAGCCGGTGCGAAGAGAGCAATATTGTCATGTCTGAATGCCCCTCGAAAAACTTTGACATTGTACATCCTGGTCTAGCACATACATGTATATACTGCGATGCTGGTATCCACGACTTAACCACCTATCGGCTTTTTTCGGGGACATCGTTAAAGGGGTGATGTACACTAAATGAATGAATTTGAGCCATAAATTCATTTCATTATAATTACCATGTTGTTTTCATTAGTCATAGAGCACATGCATGTATTTTGCAATAATCCATGTCTCAACTTTCATATATTTTGTTGAGTATACAGGAGATGGTCCCATAAATGGTCGGATTTAGGATACAGCCCCCCTTTAAGAGGGAGGTAAAGTGGCAACATATGAATGGGGAATTCAGTGTTAATTTTTTTATAGAAAAGATTGATCAAACTTACAAAGCGCAGATCTTAAAAATAAAGGATTCTGTTCACTAACATTAGTAATAACAGCAATCAGGCCCATTTGTGCAACATTTTAAGAGTATAATTCATGGTGGATTATGTTAGACATACATAATGTGAACTTTAGAGATATTGTTTAGATTGTCTCAAATACTGAATATTTTATTTATTTATTTATGTATTTATTCATTGGGGTTTAACGTCACATTCAGCAACCAGGACTATATCACGACGGTTCCTGTTTTATTGGTGGAGGTGAATCTAGCAGTGATTTCATTGGCTGGAAGAATGACCCATTGTGCCCGGCGAAACCACTGACGTTCGGCGAGTAATTGGCAACTCCCCACAAATAGCGATATGAGATACAAATTCAGCGATGAATCCACCGGGAATTGAACCCATATCGCCAGCGCCTGAAAGCGAGAGAGAGAGAGAGAGAGAGAGAGAGAGAGAGAGAGAGAGAGAGAGAGAGAGAGAGAGAGAGAGAGAGAGAGAGAGAGAGAGAGAGAGAGAGAGAGAGTGGGTGGGCGCGAAGCGTCCGGGATTGTCGAAAAGATCGAGTGATCTTCTCCTTCATCCCACGTCTGGAGCAGGCCCCCTTATATAGCGACTGAGCCACCGAGCCCCCTCTCAAATACTGCAAATGTACGGTTTATTGAGATTAAACAAATTCATCATAAAAATGTTCAAATAATTAAGTTCGAATATTAAGTGACCCTTTAAAGGTACGGTTGGCCTTGGCGGTGGGTATCCTGTGAAAATATTTCCACCCATCAAAATCCGCCACAAACAGAAAGAACATCAAAATGTAGACAGACTTTGTCCGTATACAGATAAGAAATATCGCATAAACAGTATGTTATTGTCATTTGTTTGACCATTGTTATGTAAACAAAAGCATAAAAAGTTACTTTTCTGGTGTTTGTTTATATTATGATGGTAAACATAAAGAGCGTGCTTTGTTGCTGAATTCCTGATATGGAACTAATAAAGAGCGTTTATATAATTTGTGTGTGATTAGCCAGTGACACTGTGCTGTCTTCTGTAACACAATCAGGCTCTTGCTTATGTAAAATATAGTAAGTCTTTATGATAGCATGCTGTTTACGCGATGGTCATGGTATATATGAACGAAACTGTATGCGTTTTAATGTTTTTCTGTTTACGGTGTTTGGAACAAATATGAATATTTTCGACAATTAAGGCCAACCGTGCCTTTAAGAGCTTTAATGCCTTTGGGGTTCGTTTGAGCCCTTTTGTCAGCAAATGAAAAGAAACGGTGGATACAACAATTTAGTAGAAAATTCAATTGATGTGATGAGAACCACAAAAGCTTTTAAAGGTGAATGTCTTCACGGTCGCTGTTTCTGCATGGATACCCATGTAAAAGGTATATATATATATAATTATCGTATTCATATTATACACTCCTTGCATCCGGTGCATTGCGGTGACCCTGTGTATAGCGGCTCACCAGCGGGGAAAACAGTTTTCACCATCGCTCCCGGTTAGCGTAAATTGTTTTTTTCATAAAGTTGTTTTCGAGAAAGCTGTCTTTTTCTATGTTAACATCGATGATAGGCGCAACGAATGAAGCAATCCTTGATGCAATGAATGTTATAGATATCTTTGACAAACGTGTATTTTTGAAAATTCTGACGGGAAAAGCGGGCTTGTCCTAAATATTATAAAGTTAAAACAAGTTCCGCATATTCAAAGCATGCAAGTTTGATTGTGGCGGAAGTTCGACATCCATGCTCTCTGACTGCTGTGAAGCGTACGCGATATGTTTGGATTAAATGTTCGAAAATTTAATTTCCGTCGATATACTCGGGTGTATGTTGTGTACGTTTATCGCACTCTTCGAACTTGTTCGTAGCGAATTTATGCATAGACTTGCATGTTGGGCTGATTTTTTCGATGAAAAGTGGGCATATTGAACTGGGATTGGGTGCCATTGTATAAACGAGATATACACGCATTCGGAAAAGTGTCTACAGTATAGGTTTTCTGGATGCATTGTTATCGCACACTTGCGAGATTTGTAAGATAAAATTATTTTTTATTTGCGCATTGGCCACATTTTCCAATAAATAGAATGTCTTCTATATTCAAATTCCAAGCTATTCGGTGTACATATAAACAAATTATCGGTCACTCACATGGCACCCCACTCGCTTGTTTGTTTGAGTGAAATTTACATATAACCGGGGGAGCTATGCATGCATGTGAAAGCTGTTTTCCCGCCGATAAGACACTATACACGTCAAGCCACCATAACACACAGTTCCGGATGCAATGAGTGATATAGAGAATACCCACATTTATGTTTGAATACTAAAATATATCATGAGTGTCTGGAATGAAATATCGAATTTTCATGAGCGGTTGCAACCCGCGAGTGATAATTCGATATTTCTTTTCCAGACACTAATGACTGTTTCAGGTATTCAAAGAAAAACTGTAGGTGTTCTTTTTATTACGCGCCTTATTAATGCTTAAAGTTGCTAAATTATGCAGCATTTACACTTTTAATAGCACAACAAATAAAAAAAATACACGGAAAGCGCAACACCTGGTTGACCCAAATTTCTGACACCGATCAACTAATATATATATAGGTAGCAAACCGCTTTCAATGGATGACGTCATTCGGCAAGCTACAGTGAAACAACAAAAGATATACAATGACATAATAAAATCTTATTTCACCAGCTTCTATAGAGATACATACGACGATCTACATTCCGGTAATTACATTTTCCACTATTTTATAGGCAAGCATATCATAAATATACATATCAATCTATATAATAAGCCAACCACATATAGACATTGTTGCCCATTTTTCAATGTTGTCAAATGAAAATGAAAGGACACTAGACCATACCATTAATCTCGTGATTAAACAATTCGGTGTTTATTTAAATGGGTACTTTTCGGCTTTTATTTAAATGGGTACTGTATTAAAATGTCCAGTATTTGAGAGAATTATGTAGCCCGAAGTATAATGCCAGGAACTCAAGGACGAGGGGGTTGTGGGGGGTGGGTTCACTCTTCCCAACATTGGTAAAACATTTCATACCTGACTCAAGATTAGGTTTAATTAAATTTCACACCAACAATAGGTTGAAATTCTTCTCGTAGTTTTATTTTCCAGCAATTTATTAGTGGAGAATTTGTTGTTTTTAGACCAACATTTGCATATTTTCCTACTTTGGTCAACATTTTGGACTGAAACGGCCATAATTTATTATTAATTTGGAGGGGTGATCGGGTAATAAAAGCAGACGACACACAGACAACAGATAATACCAGAGCAGAATGAATCACATTCATTGTGGGAAATATTAAGATAATAAGTTCAACAAACGATCTTTGTTTGTTGAACTTAATATTTAAACATTTGTTATGGGAACTACTCGTCAATGAGTATTTAGTATAGAAAGGGTTAATAATGAAAATAAGAACAAAGTCAATCTGGGTCTGTAAATGTCTGGCTGTGTCATATAATTGGTCACGGATCATGTGCGTTCATCCCGTGCTCCTCGCGAACAATAACCCGCCCGAATCGACTCGGTCAAGCTTGGACAATATGTTACAGATTACAGATTTATTCACTCATGTGGTCCAGGAGCATTGACATATTATATAATGTTTGCAAACCGTGGTCAATCGTAAGCATCCGTGGTACATGTCCCTGATATATGTTTAAAATTTCTCGCGTAAACTATGACAGATACCCAAGTTATAATTAGTTTTATAGACCCACCCTAAATCCCCCATAGTAAATGCATGGCGGTCGTAAAGCACGTGGCTTTGTTTGGATACTTTCTGGCCCACAATGCATCATTCTCGCTATCTGTAAAATGGTCTATACAGCCACGCATGATGTTACACTTCAGTTATCAGGCTGTCGCTAAAGTCCTCCATCACCTTTATTATCGCGGCGACAAATATATCGCCTTCAAATATTGGACAAATACGCACGGATAAACATCACACTTGACTGCGACTCAGTTATCTCGCTGGTTTGCCACAACGCGAGAAATCGACGAAGCATAAAATCACGGCTGTGACCGCTTCGTGGTAAGCGATATATACGGTCGTGTTCGGTGTCAATATAAAACAGCTATATACGGACGACAGAAAACGGCCGTAAAAATCGCTCGCGCTCGGTGTGAATTGACCCTTAAACGTATTCTCATAAATTGTATATCCAAATGGCATTACAAAACGTCATTCTTATACATGGATTATAAGTAGCGCACAGTCCACCTTGTCGGAGTGATGGTCATTTTGTTTATCGCGATTATTATTCGTCCCACAAATTAAGAAGTATTTATCTATTTACAAAGTTCTGTCGTACTTCAACCGTTATAATTTATTTTTTAAATCGTACAGTCGACGTGGTTAAATTTGCGTTTGTTTGTTTGTTTTTTATATTTTGTATTGGGATCCTAACATGAACATCATAAATACATTAGTTCACAGAAATAAAAGATGACAATTGGGTTTTACATAGAGATGAAAAATCAATCAAGTGGGTTAGACTAAGATGTTGAGGTCACCTAGTTATCGTATCTTACGAAGATACAGACGTTTTAAAGAAATGTCCAGGTGCTAGCTCCTCTGTTCATGGTGCTATTCTGGCTAATTATTCCCTTTTTAAAATAAATGTTGAAATATATCAGCTACATGTGTCCGACAGAGAGAGATTTTACGTTGTGCATGTAGAGCTATGAATCTTTTTTAATAAAATGAAAGAACCCCCCTATAACGGGCAGATGTACCCTTGTCAGATGTTAATGTTGGAGGATACTGAAAAGTCATATGCTACTGACTGTTTTATTTCATCTCAGAAGAAACTATATTTGATTGCACACTGCATATGTGACCGATATTTTTTAACCCTTTACCTAACAGAACGGCCCTGTGCCAATGCATTATCTTATATATGCGAGTCGACCATAGGTCGCCTCGCATATATAAGAGAATGCATTGGCTTAACACATTAAAAATTATAAAATTGTTAAAGAATGTAAGAAAAAATGGTAAAAAGTGTTAAAAAGATTTTTTTTAGGCCAATGCATTCTCTTATATATGCGAGGCGACCTATGGTCGACTCGCATATATAAGAGAATGCATTGGCACAGGGCATAACTGTAACTATCACAATGTGGTCAATGAACCGGTTCCAATGATATCCATATTTGTATGGTTCTATTGAGACAGACCGAAGATATTTTAGGCTGTTGAAGCTTTATTTGGCCGGTTTGTTGGGTAAAGGGTTAACAGGCCTTCTATACATTTCCACATCTTTTGACATATTGTATCTTTTATGTGGAAAATATCTTTATTCGGACAGACTCAATTATGTTATAGTAACTGCGTCATTCTAGCATGCCATCCTTTTGTGGTTCAATATCCTTCATTTTGCGAGAATATATGTATCTGTTAAATAGATTGATAACTATACTTTTAATGCTTTCTTCTGTTTATCTGTTTTGCTAGCTCACAATATGAATGCCCTGATTCCAGTCCCCATATTAATATGACAGTTGAGAAGATATAATTGTTAGTCACCAAAATTGTATGTCGAGGTTGTGAAATTTGAACTCCAACAACTCCTTAGAACGCATTATGTAGATGACTATATATAATTTTGGTGGATTTCGGCGACTAAATTATTCTTATCGACGTTAGTGTCCCTCCTCTCTCCATCCCTGACCCAAACGGCGCCAAATGTGGCATCTTTAACCCACATGATTTTATTCCTCATATCATTGGAGAAGAACGTGTATGAATTTCGTGGAAATTAGTACTAAACATATCTGTATCAGCTTTGGCACCCCTCTCCATTCATGACTTTAACGGCGGCACTTCTGACATCTTTAAACCATATTATTACAATCCTCATATCATTGAGATGATTATATATAGGTTTGGTGTATATCAGCGACAACATTATTTTGCTGCCCCTCACCCTTTCTGCCCCTGACAGCAACAGCGTCACTTTAGAAAATTCTAACCCACACAATGATCTTCCTCGTAAAAAGTGACCCATGTTAGACCCCTTTGGTGGCATCTAGATGGTCCCCGTGCATTTATATAGCCATTCGCAAATATAGATATAGACTCAATAGTGTTGGATGGGGTGCTGTGTGTAGGTCTTTTTGGTTCTTCGTGATCGATACCTGGTCTTATACATGGGGGGGGGGGGGGTCTTCAGTATAGTTGTTGTGGTGGTGAATGGTGAATAAGGAGTGTGTATATACAGTGTAAATCGTGAGCCTAGGGGTGTTCCTTGTCCGACAAGGGGATATCTAATGAAGGCAGCAAGATTTATCAATTTGAGGCTTTGAGCGCATTCGGTCTTATATAAAAGAAATGTTTGATTGTTTGATGTATTTCTTTCGCAGGTCGTCAAGATTCGTACATTCAAGAATGAGGTGGTATTCATCACCTAGTTTCTCGTTTAAAAGATTGCATTTCAGTTCCTCATATGAGGTGCCTATCCATGATCTATGGTTGCATATATGGAATTTCATCAGGCATGCGACAGTTTTCTGATTTTCAAGTGATAGACAATATTCTTTGGCTTGAACGGGTCTTGATCAATTGTGTCGTTTCTGGTATCCATTGTTTCAACCAAAAGAGGAAAATCCCAATTCTTTGTATCATGGTAATTATAATGAAAATGAATTTATGGCTGGACTCATAAATTCATTTTCGTTATAATTACCATATTATTTGCATTGTTCATAGAACACACGAGTGTTTTTGCACTAATCCGTGGCTCAAATTCATTCATTTGTTGCATATATTCTGTTGTGTATAAAAGGAGATGATCCCATAAATGGCCGGATTTCGCTATTCATCGTCACACATTTTCCAGGTGGATAAAACATATGAAATCTCATTTGTAGTGTTTATTCAGTAAATCGTTTATGTTCGTTTGAGGGAAGCGAGATATAGAACATAACTAGACGTTTGTTATTTAACATGAACCCACTTCGAATGCCTAGAGTCCCTGTTATGCCAAAACAAATATTCGAGATAACTCGGCATATTAAAGGCTCATTTAATTTTCGAGTCACCGATTATTTTGTTATAGTGCCTTGATATACAGTTTTAATAACAAACCATGCCATAAAATATGATTTAAATACTATATTTCATCACCATTTGAAACGTCTGTGTCTCAGAAGATGGCCATAGGTAAATAAAAACAGCTGAAATCATGAAAATATTCCCCCGTTTGACTCCCAGAATGCAACAGAATTCGAACTAGAATAATGTACTTTCAATGGAAGGGGAATAACTCTATATATTAAGATATCGGTATCTCAACACAAAAAACATGTTCACAGTTTATTACACAGAATACGATGTAATGGAGCTTCCTCTTTCAAATAGTATATAATAATGGCATATATTTTTTAGAACATTATCTGGGGGTTCGAAAATTAAGTGGGCCTTTAACGGCTGGTTAACGCTAATTATCTCGCATGTTGTGTTACAAGATTAGCACATGTCTCACGACTAAATGTCGCGCGTTGGTCGCGAATAAACCCGCAAATATGAATATGGTCTCAGGAATTTTAATTACATTAACAAATTGTGTTGCTACTGCACGAAACCGGCAAATGTTCCGTCACTATATATAGGCTTATGTGTGCCAGTGCATTATATGCGATTCGCCCACATGGAGCATCGCCTATATATAAGAAAATGCACGGTCACTAATGTCTTGGACAAACTTGTTACAAACTGTATATTCTTGGCACATATTTCCATCTTGTATCAGTTGACTGATGGTTAATTATTGCCAGTTGGTGATCGTCTTTTCAGACATCTCGACAGAACTTCATTTGGCATTCCTTCTCCATAAATTCTAAATAAAACCGCATTTATCTGGCTATTTCTAACACAAGCAACTATAGTGGGAGTCTCGGTATTCCTGTGGGGGAGGGAGGGGGTCTCGACCTTCCTCTGTGGGGGGAGTGTGTCTTTAAATTTAATTTGATTTAACTTTTTGTTTAACGGTGTGGGCGTCCTTGCTATTTTTATTTGGGGTGACTATAGGGTTTATGTGATGTTCTCACTTAAATAGCAGTCAGGTGTGTTAAAATTACCAAATGATACAGAGTATGGTCACTTGTAACTGTTGTATACCGGATTCGCGCGTTACATGTAGATATGGTGGCGCAAAGAAGCGTCATGCACTATTGTTACATTGTGCACAGTATTAATGGTCTTTATGTTTAATGTTTCGATAACGACGAAAATATAACAAAGCATTGGAGATAACATCGTTTGTGTTAAACATGTCATTGGTTTTATTATCAGGATGATTTATCGGCGTCACAACTCGCTTATAATCTCCGCCCACGCCACAGTTAATACGCCCAAAATAATCGAAAAAATTTCTTCATCCCGGCCACAGTTCTTGCTTAGATTCGCTTTGTGTCGGACTTACCGTTGGTGTGTATTTCTGTTGACGGTAAGGGCACATGAACTATGATTATATTTGTTCCCCAGACACATCTTATTAGTTGCACGACCAGGTTAACATCGTGCAATGTGTGGGGCGGTACTCCCGACTTTCTTTGATGTGGATTACATGTATTTTAGATTTAGTTACTAATATATTTACACTGTAGATATAAACACTGATAGAGGCAGAACATTAGCAGATATTAGGCAGCTGATTAGGTAGATATATAGTTTAAAACTTTTATGGTGTTCTTTGGCCGCGGCAATATACTGGAATAAAAGCTACTGTTGATGAGGAATACTTGCTGTGTCTATTTACAAAGTCGACATATTGTTCGTCAATAAATCAATCAATCAATGTTATATTAGTATGATGTATGCGTTTAACCAACAATTGCAACATATTTCGTCAACGGAATTTGTAATTTAAAGTGGCACTGTACTCAGGTGTTGCGGTTGGTTTCTATATTCTCTGCTTCGTAATAATGTTACAGATGACAGATAAGCCGAAATGCAAAAATGTAACGATCTTCATCGAGATATTTTTGTACAGTTTTCAGGAAAATGTATCAAATACATGTTATATTACATGCATAAATGTCCCAGATACTCAGTAATTACCTCAGAAAAAGAGAACAATGACTTTCGAGACTACACTAATGTTGGAATCACGTTTTAGATTTCGGAGCTCCGTAGCTCAATTGGTATGGTGCATTAGGCAAAAAGCAACGCGGGATCGATTCCAGATAAGAGCGGATTTGTGATTAATGCAGATGGAAGATAACCTGATTCGTGCACCTGTGCAATTTTGTCACGAAGATACTTTCCGGGGGTCGGCGAAATTCCACATGCAGTGGGATAATTTCCCGGTGAAAGTATATAACCCTCTGTGTGCATGGTCTTTCCTCCACCCGTAACACTGATGTCTTCATTTGGAATAACAACTGAAACGACTAAGAGCCCTATTAAACCAACAGTCATATTTTTTTCTGACAAATTTCATGCTTCAACATTGAACAATTTTGGTCAAATATTTCGGGCAACTCGATCTGAGTTTTGGACGCTGCATTCTATTAGCATAGAAGTTATACGCGACAGTCTTGAGCTTGTAACTACATTATACTTTGGGAACGATTTTACTTTGCTCCGCTGACAATCATGGACTTTCTCCAGGGTATTAATTCAATGTTTTTTGTTTGCGATATCAGCTCACAAAAGTCACACAAGGCATGCAATTTTGAGCTGGGGCCACCCCGTACTTTCATGTTGATTATCGAGTAACAAATATATACAAAGAAATATATTACTTGCCTTGTTTGTTCAATGTTATACAGTTCCCTGTCAGAACATCAAATGTTCTCAGGTTTTGAACAGGTGGAATATGATCTCTTCTGGCGTTAGATGGAGTAGGGCATCATTACATGATCTAGATAGAGAGGTAGCCTGCTACATATACAATATATATATATTTTGCCATGTGAACATAATTGTTCCGGGTACATTTCAAGTGTCCGAGGTAATATTTTCAAATATTTACTCCAGCTATAGAGGTGGAGCAAATCCGCTTATGCTGGGTACAATTGCCGATTTCATGTGCATGTACACAGAAAATACAAATATACGTGGTGCAGAACTGCAGATAAGTTTTGTTAGGCAGTTCCATGCGCGATAACTACAGCAAACGTAATCCGATTCTCGTCAAACGTAATCCGATTCTCGTTAAATTTGGTTATGGCATCTACTCATGAAATTCTTGGATGAGATCGAAAACCAATCCTCTCCGAATTATTTCTCGGGTTTTCTATTTCGCGACTTCCATGTAGATACAACAACATCGGCACACGCAATCCGAATTTTACCAATTGTACACGAATGGATGGCTTCTATACTCGTGTCAGTATATTTTATATTAGATCATGGCATCACTAATTTATAGCTACGCCCGTAGAGATCATATTCCATCAGTACAACCCCTGGGAACGTTTTGATGTTCTGATCCGTTCTGACAGGGATCTTTATAGCATTGAATAAACAATGCAGGGAATATATTTCTTTGTTAATACTTGTTCCTCAATAGTCTACTTCACTTTTACTTTAAAGCTATTTTATTCGTATATAAATATACAAAATGGATCGGGGCACAAGTTATTTCAACTTAGGAAGTCCCTCTCCCGTATACAAAATTGACAATACATTGAAATGACAAGAAGGTGGTAACAAACGTTTCTACATTATGAGTTCGCATTATGTCGGATAACATCTTTCAGCTTATGTGTCTATGTATTACCAATTAGGACGAGCATAACATATTCCTATCTGTATCTATTGGGACATTTAAGGAAGATGTTAAATATAGATTTCAATGCTATATGTCTCAAACATTTGACTGAAAGGTTAATCTGAATTGATATAGTAGTGAATTTGGCCACTGGCCCAATGACGGCCTTGACAGTTACGCTGGAAGAAACTGTCAATGTATGTACAAATGGTGGATGTGGCGGTCCGAATGGGGAGGGGTGTCAGGCAATGCTTGTGTTTGGTGTATGTTGAACGATTTGTGGTTGACATTGGATTGTGGCTATTTAATGTCAGAGCCAAAAGAAAACAAAACGTTTCGATCTCGACGTCTGAGACGTAGGGCTAACAGAAGAAAGCGATAACGAATTAACAATAATCGAACCCAGTAAAGCTGTCGACACCATGCAAATGCAATACCTTTATATCTCATTCTCTCTCTACCTCCCCTCCCCTACAGCTCTCTCTCGATCTCTCTCCCTCACAACCGTTTGCTTAATTTGCGTTTTTTTTGTATCATTCTTCCTTCTGTCATACATAACATGTGAAACAATCGATCAATTATACTGTTATATAGTTGTCATTACTTATACATAGCTATATTGTTATAACATATTTCCTTGCTCTTGTCAACGTTTGATTTGTTTATATTCAGTGTTTTACAATGGGGAGAGGATGCTGTTTTAAGTGACAGCACTTGTCACACCATCCCTTTTATATTGTATATGTTTATATTACGCATTAAGCAAATAAAATATGTTTAAACCAATGTCAGAGCCGCCAGACAGTCATGAATCGGAAGCATTTTGTCGCATTAATATATTGTTGCACTATTTGGAAAAACCTTATATATTCTCCGGAATTGATTTGTACCATATCCCGAAAGAAAAAAACTGATCAATGTCGGTTATAATGAAGCGTTCGCGGTTTAATTTATCGTCAAGTTAAAACCGTTCATTTTGATATAAAGGACACATAAAAAGATATGGTATGCATCTGCCAAAGGGTTCCCACAACTGCAAGCAGGACTTTCTGCTATGTATATATACATAGCAGAACGTCCTGCTTGCATATGTAGCTTTGATAAATGTCAGCGCGAAGTATACTCACTGCACCCGTTTCGAATTCGGGAGTGTACCATATTACAACGCCTGATACCTGAATAGAAGTGGGGGCTCACAGGGTTTGGGGCTTGGTATATGAGTCGTGAATTGAATTTGAAGTCAGATAATGTGACAACGTCGGTAATTTCAGTTGGGATTTTGTTCCAATCAAGTATCACCGAGGACAGAAAGGGATGTTTATAGTGCTCAGTGTGGAATCGGTAAGAATAGAATATTTCCCGGGCGTCTGAAATTATAATTTCATCTACTTCACATTATACAGGGGTGGTCCAAGCTCGAGGTTGCATTTTTTTTGGGGTGACTTTTGTGAGCCGATATCGCTATAAACATTGAGGTAATTACCCGGGAGGAATTCCATAATTGTAAGCGACGCAAAGCAAATTGTTCACAAAGTCACTTAAATCGTGCAATTTCGGACCTTCACCAACAGTGAAATACATTATTAAGGAGCAGGTAATAACTAAACAAATATATTAGCTGCACTGTTTTTTCAATGTTATATACGCTTCCCTGTCATGCATGCACAACACCAAGCACTTCCCAGGTATAGTACTGATATGATGGAAGATGATAATTTTGTCTGATATATATGGGCGTAGCTATATATATAGAGTAGATGTTCATGGCATATGATCTACATGTAGTATGATATACATTTTATCAGAAATCAGTCCTACCTATATTTGATTTCAGGTGTTATGCCTTCTTTGTTCTGTTTGTATATGTCTTTGTCTGCGAAGTAATCGCGACAACTCAAACAAACGCTATAGTGTAGTGACTTAGCGACAAAATTTTGTCATATTGGAACGGACTGGCCAAAAGTGCCATTTTTTATATTATGTCAAGTTAGGTGTGCTCTTTCAGAAAGTGAACTAGAAACAGGTTTCTGATCAATATAAAACCCTTGTTTCCAATTAGCAATCCAGGCTGACCAAATTTGAAAATTATCACTTTTTGGACCAAAAGCATGAAATTTTGTCATAAAATCATTCTTGTTTCAATTATTTCGGAATAATAAACAGACAATTTCTCAAAACTGTTTCAGTGCAGATCAAAGGTTAAGATCTTAAAAATTTCAGAAATGTATACTGCAAACAACATCTAGGACAAATTCGTAACCATATTTTAGACATTTTGGATTATGTTACCCCTCACCCCAAAAATCATGAAATTTAGTTTTTGTGATAAACATCCGATTGAACATGGATGAGAATCTATAAAGGACACTATTCGATCACATTTCTAAATACTATAATTGCAATTACACACACAATGACTAAAGTTGAAATTTACAACTTTTTCGACTATAATATGCAATTTGGTAAGAAAATCCTCGTCATTTCAAATATTTTGGTCCAATAAATGGTCATTTACACATAGGATATTTGTGATAGTTCAAAATGTTTGGTTTTAAATGTTTTGGACATATATACTGAAAACAATGAATCAATTTTCTGTGGTTAATATGTAGCAACGTTTCAGGAAATTTGGTTTATGTTACCCCTCACCCCAAAAATCACGAAAATGTGACTTGGTTGTAAAGATTCAATAAATCTTTGGTTAAATCTTATAAAGTGAGTTTGTCGATGACAATTAGTCATATATTGTTATGTTACAATCTTACTGACAGTATACTGTTTAAATTTACAATTGTATGCCTTATAACAGCTATATTTTATGGTAAAATAACCATCATTTCAAATATTTTCAACCAATATATGGGCAATTTCTCAAACATTTCCCAAGATCGTATACCACATGCGGCCTTGAAAGTTTCGAAAATGACTGTCGAATACAACACAGTTAAAGGTGTATACATGTCATGTCTTGGTGAAATAGAATAAAATTCTAAAAATCTATTATACCATAAATAATTTGAAGGTGTTGACTTATATAATCTACAATTGTAGCATACAGGAGGGGGTATATATAGACATGTAGTTCAGATCACAACTTTAATTTGTCTATCAATAATACACATAACATAACATATAATGTGAAGTCTGATCATACCAGCGGATATATCGCAACTCATAGATTGTCATGTTATAATATCCGGTGACCATGTTGATACATTGAACAAATATTTTAGGCATTCTTAAAGGTACGGTTGGCCTTGGCGGTGGGTATCCTGTGAAAATATTTCCACCCATCAAAATCCGCCACAAACAGAAAGAACATCAAAATGTAGACAGACTTTGTCCGTATACAAATAAGAAATATCGCATAAACAGTATGTTATTGTCATTTGTTTGACCTTTGTTATGTAAACAAAAGCATAAAAAGTTACTTTTCTGGTGTTTGTTTATATTATGATGGTAAACATAAAGAGCGTTCTTTGTTGCTGAATTCCTGATATGGAACTAATAAAGAGCGTTTATATCATTTGTGTGTGATTAGCCAGTGACACTGTGTTGTCTTCTGTAACACAATCAGGCTCTTGCTTATGTAAAATATAGTAAGTCTTTATGATAGCATGCTGTTTACGCGATGGTCATGGTATATATGAACGAAACTATATGCGTTTTAATGTTTTTCTGTTTACGGTGTTTGGAACAAATATGAATATTTTCGACAATTAAGGCCAACCGTGCCTTTAATATCACAATTACAACTGCATACTTATGTGCATGGTAAATCAGCTATTGCACATTTGCACCTGTTACAAGTTTGGGATTTGCAACAACACTTGATGAGTTCTGAACACACAGCTGCAGCTTCTGGTAATGTAGTCCACAATGGTTTACATCCATGATCTTCAACTGTCCATTCCCAGTCATGCGGACCATGTATTGGAATTGTTATGTCATGACAAGTGTACCACAATCCTGCCTGGTATATGGCTCATTTCATATGATGTATTAGGGCCCCTTTTGAGCGACAAGTTTTGGAGAATTTTCTTCATATGCCTCGTTATCACCAACTTTTGACAACCTTTATTATAATTAATGGTAATGAAACGTTCGAGTTCTTTGAAAATATATGAGGACGAATCTAGTTGAATAAAAGGTTGATTTGCCTATAGAAGAAATGTACATGTATCTGTGATAACGGGATAATATTTCCATGCTATCCAGAAACTTTTTCTGCCCTTTATATGGAAGAACAAAGTGGTATCAAAACCAGATATCGAATGAAAATTGGGTAGTGATAACAATTGTCATCGCCCAGAGCGGAAAATGTGCTGTTGTCATGGTACAATGTTTTAGTTTTGCCTGTTCCTAGAGAAACACATGTATCACCACCACTGTTAGCATCCGTAAACTGTGAAAACAGACCGATGACCATTACCAGGACATTTTTTTTTTTTTTTTTTTTTTAAAACATATTTTATTTGTTGTATAATACAAAATGGATTGGGGCACAAGTTACAAAACTTAATGAGCCCCTCTCCGGTATACATTGATACAAACAATTTGTTTGACAAAATGGCACAATAAGTAACTTATTTACAGCTGCACAGGACATCTGTGTCAACAATCCGAACACGGATTGTCGTCAGCCCACAAGAAAGAGCATGGATAATGTGCGGCACAATTCTAATATCAGCTTCCTCGTGACAACAGTTTCTCAAGATTTACTAAGAAGAATTTGCTATTTTGAGAGTTGACGAACATTCTCTCATGTTTAACACTTTATCATCATGTTCTGACGCATTACTTGTCAGGAATACAAAAAGTTCAAGCTTATTGTCAGAATGACGGAGGAAATCGTTCCATTTTTTTAAAATCTTAGTTTGGCCACCAACTTTTCATCCAAGACCTATACCACGATTCTCATTAGTGCTGCCTTTTGTGCTGCCTTCAAAATACCTATCCCACACAACACACATGACATTAACACTTCTTAGTTTGCAGAGTAGAAACTTCATTGGTGACTGTGTAATCATTAAAAGTACATGTAGAATCCTATCGCAGGCACACTTGTATGCACAAGAACGCCTCCATCAAATATCTTGGACGTACTTCCAATATTTTGTTTCTTGTAATAGTGTGTTCGACCAACATTTGGGTAGTTCAAAAAACCCGAAATCGCTTCTCCGCTATTCCAAACGATCAAGTGCAGGAACAGGAGAACATCAAATTGAAAGGAAATGGAGGGTTGATAGGTTTAACAGAGAGCTCATCAACAATAACGAGATAGCTAGAACTCCCCGAACCAGACGTGTTTTTCTCTCATGAGTCGGCTATTTCCCCCGCCTTATCAACGGGAGGTAAATTCAAGGGGACACAATCTGATTTGCTGGGATGTATCCGGGAAGCAATTGGAGATATATCGGACCCACCTAAAAATGTTCAGTGCAAGATATTTGATGGAGGCGTTCTTGTGGATATGATTGTACCTGCGATATAGTATCTACTTTTAATGATTACGCCCAGTAACTAATGAAGTTTCTACTCTACGTACTATGAAGTGTTACTGTCATATATATGTGGTGTGGGACATATGAAACGAGCTGCCTACCAGGTAGGATTGTGGTACACTTGTCATGCCAAGCTGCAGCTGTGTGCCCAGAACTCATTATACAGTTGTCGCCCGCTGTCGAGGGAGACATTGAGATTTGTCACCCGCTCAAGGACGGAATGTCTCCCGAGGAGCGCAGCTCCGAGGGAGACATTCCGTTCTCGAGCGGGTGACAAATCTCGATGTCTCCCGAGAAAAAGGGCAACAATTGTTTTGTTATCCGATTATACAACAGGAAAAAATCCTTGCCATCCACACGCACGATGTTGCACTGAGTCACGAGTGCTATTTTTCCCCGATTATGTATATTTTCAGTAACTACTTATCGTCCTATAGGATTTCTGTTCCATAAACGATAGTCAAGCCGTTAAGCGTTTGATAATCAGCGTTTATTTACGATCATTTTGGTGGTAAAATCGTCAATATCGGTCCATGCAATGTAAACCGATAAGCCATAAGGTATGTTATCGCCTTCTGCAATGTGGTATATTCAATATTCGCGACAAACGTATGCATTACGTTGTCCACCAGCAAACATTTATAACCAACCAACCTCAAAGGATCCACTCTTTCAATCTTGCACCATAATGTCGACATGAACATATTGAATCACCGCGATGTTTCGATATAAAAAGTACATAATAACGCTTGTCCGATAAAACTATTAACTTAACAGTTCGAATATTAGTGTTCACTAAATATATGCAAATTAGCAAACACCACAACTGGTGTGTTTTGCGAATATGTGGGGTATATAAGAACTATGATTTTAGTACGTCGTAGTGATGTGAAATAGATTAGTTACTGCATTCTGTGTTTGGAGGTATTCTTGCAATATAACATCAAGCGGGCGACAAAAACAATGTCTCCCGGCCCAGCGGGCGACAGTGTGATTTGTTGCCCGGCACGTGACAGGACATGGGCCAATCAAAAGGGTGGAAAATAGGGAGGAGGGTAACAATAAGTGTTGTTGCAAATCACAAACTTGTAACATATGCAAATGTGCAAACGCTGATTTACAATACACAGAGTTATGTAGATGCAATTGTGTGCTTAAAATATTTGTTCAACGTATAAACACAGGCAGCGGTTATTATAACATGACAATATATGAGTTGCTATCTATCGGATGGTATTATCAGTCTGTGAACATTATAGTTATATAACATAACAAACATGAATTTAAGAACACAGTATAAACAAAGATAGGCCATCTTTATGTGTATTATTGATTGACAATTTAAAGTTGTGACCTGAAATGCATATCTATATATACACCCCTCTTGAATGCTAGATTACATAAATCAATGATATTGGGTCCAATATATCCATTAATGGTATTATAGATTCTTTTATTTTTATTTTATTTCACCAAAACATTACATGTATATACCCTTATATGTGTTGTATATTATTGCATATTGCCATTCTATTGGTTGAACATATTTGAAATGATCAAATAAATTGTTATTATGCATACAATTGTTAATTTCAACAGTATACTGACAATGAGATTGTCACATTATAGTATATGACGAACTCACTTTATAAGATTTAACCAAAGATTTATTGAATCCTTACAACAAGTCACATTTTCGTGATTTTTGGGGTGAGGGGTAACATAAACCAAGTTTTCTGAAACATTGTTACATATTAAACACATACAACGTATTCATCGTTTTCAGTATATATGTCCAAAACATATAAGACCAAACATTGTGAACTATCGCAAATATCCTATGAGTAAATGACCATTTATTTGACCAAAATATTTGAAATGAAGAGGATTTTCTTACAAAATTGCATGTTTTGTCGAAAAAGATGTTATATTTCAACTTTGGTCATTGTGTATGTAATTACCATTGCAGTATTTAGAAATGTGATCAAATAGTGTCCTTTATAGATTCTCATCCATGTTCTATCGGATGCTTATCACAAAAACAATATTTCATGATTTTTGAGGTGAGGGGTAACATAATCCAAAATTTCTCAAATACGGTTAATAATGTGTCCTAGATATTGTATGTTTTGATTAGGGTATACATGTCCAAAAATGCTAAGACCTTAACCTTTGATCTACACTGAAACATTTTTGAGAAATTGTCTGTTTATTATTCCGAAATAATTGAAACGAGAATGATTATGTGACAAAATTGCATGTACGAAAGACGTGTAAATGAAGTGAGCAAGATGTGAGAGAATTGGAAGAATGTAACTTTATTTATAATAACCCTGTCTGTATTTACATTCTTCATTGATGTCTGTTTATTCCAATAAAAACAATTTAAAAAAAAAAAATTGCATGTTTTTGGTACAAAAAAGTGATAAATTTCCAATTTGGTCAGCCTGGGTTGCTACTATCTTCAAAATATGACAATGTCAGGTTGAATGACGCCTTTATTATGCATGCGCCATGTGGGTGTTTCGACCGCACAATGATGAAACTATATATTGACAGAATATACATGTCTCAAAATTATCGGGGCTGAAATGCCCTTAACAAATTTTTTTTCAATCCCATCATTTTATAGACAAAAGACAACCTAAATCGGTTGAACAAGGAGAGGTGTTAACAATTAAAGCACCAGATAACTAGTTGTGACTGGTATGCAAAAAAATAGGCAGACCGGATTTGGTCTGCATAATGTCGCAGTCTGCCTAATGATGGTCAATGGTCCTCCTAGCATTAGGCAAACCTGAGAATTTGTATATTCATATTACTTGAGGAATCACAAATTCCCATTGATCATAGCTTGGTGGTCACATTTAGAACAAAACTAGAGAAAGAGTGCTTAAAATTTAGCAGTTTTAAAGTTTTTTGTGTGTTAATTGGTCCAGTCATCTCATTGTGCTGAAACTCAGCGGGCAACATGGCTTGCTATGGCACAGAATTCATGTTACACAATTGTCACCAAACTACACCATAATAAATTGTCACATCTACTATGCCATCGCTATTGTGGTACGTATGTCCGCAGCCATTGCCTCTTCTATAATACACTGGATGATTTCTAATAAAAAGTGGTGGGTTAAAGTAAACTGTTAAAGTATGTTAATGTTAAAGTATGATAATGTTAAAGTGTGGTTTTAAATAAGCTAGTAGATTGACTTTATCTGTTTATTCACTCACAAAGTCAACAAAGCTTGACTCGTGTACAACGGGAACATTGAATATGCAAAGACACTCGATATTTTTTTTATAAATGAGATATCATAAAATACTTTGAACGGTTGGTGACTTTGTACAATTAAAACAAATATAAAATAAAATTTTCCGGCCTTTCTCACTTCTCGTTGCAAATTGCACTGCATTAATTTGAGGGAAGGCACTTGATGACTTTGAGATACATGTCATAGGTTTCTATGACCAATCGGCGTGGCATTTGGAGTTTCGTATTCTAAGATACAAAGCAGAAAGTATTTGGTCCAAATTTGGGCTAAATCGGACGTGTAGACCCGGGCAAAGTGGGACACCCGGGCAAAGCGGGACATCCGGCAAAGCGGGACATCGGCATAACGTGCATGAAATGTGCCGCACATTTCCCGGAAAACTTTATTACGTCAGATGAGGTCAGTTGTGACTAATTTCAACGCGCAATTTGTTTGGAGATCCATTCGAGTTTATAGAAGAGATCACCAGGCTATTTTTGTAGTGCAAATTCTATGTTTCCAAGTACCATAGTTTCACTAATTTTCGTTCGTTGCTTTCACCCCAGAACCATTTCCTATTTATAGCCTATACCAACTTACCTCGCCTAACAATAATACAAAAATAAATAATTATCTCTCTTAAAACTGTCAACATATGCTTCATTGATATGTTCATTTCGGGCAAAGCGGGACAGCTGTCCCGCTTTGCCCGAGACAATCTCGCTTTACCCGGAATGGTGGTCATGCAATATATTGTTGATCTGTTAGATTGCGGGAAGTCCAAAATTTATAAACGAAATAATTCAGGGTTGTGTGGGCTATAGCATATATGCATGTAGGCCTATATATAGGCCTACCTCATTCGTATTTAAATTCGCTCAGTACTAAGTTTTGCCCATCCATGCATCGGTGCGCGAATTCAAACTGAAGGAAACATAGTACTGTAGTATAACTGTACTAATATAAATACGAGTGATGTATATCGACATAGATGTCAGGAATCTCAGGATGTCCCTATAGTAGGCCCATTAACCCTTTACCCAACAGAGCGGCCCTGTGCCAATGCATTCTCTTATATATGCGAGTCGACCATAGGTCGCCTCGCATATATAAGAGAATGCATTGGCTTAACACATTAAAAATTATAAAATTGTTAAAGAATGTAAGAAAAAATGGTAAAAAGTGTTTTTTAGGCCAATGCATTCTCTTATATATGCGAGGCGACCTATGGTCGACTCGCATATATAAGAGAATGCATTGGCACAGGGCATAACTGTAACCATCACAATGTGGTCAATGAGCCGGTTCCAATGATATCCATATTTGTATGGTTCTATTGAGACATACTGAAGATATTTTAGGCTGTTGAAGCTTTATTTGGCCGGTTTTGGCCGGTTTGTTGGGTAAAGGGTTAATAATAATTGCATCTCAACTCAATTGTGTTGAAGCTCAGACAATTGTATACGGGAAAGCAATTACACTATATATATATATATATATATATATATATATATATATATATATATATATATTCAAAACGCGATTCAATTGCACTGTTCAAAGCACATATATATTTCAGGAGATATTGGTCGACCTCTGCACCCCCCCCCCCCACCAGGACTTAACTTCACCCGACTAATTTTCTTCCATAATGTTTCCTCTAATTTTTTTCGGATGTTAACAAGAAAAAAATGTTATGAGCATGATCCATGCAGCTATATCTTTGATCGCGGCAAAGTGGGACAAAACAAGAGGTTCCAAAATGGACATACCGAGATGTTGTTTGATACCAATGACCACTAATTGATAAATGCGCCGCTTAATTGTATAGGATTATCAATCACCGGCTATCCAGTTTTTTCCCCGACGAAAACCCTATCTAAAATTCCATGAAAACATTTGGTGTCCCGCTTTACCCGGGTCTCCCCTAAAAAAAGGTGATATGTGACCCGCCATATCAAATCCAGTCGTAAGTCGGGATTTCTTTTACCCTGTGCCAATGCATTCTCTTATATATGCGAGTCGACCATAGGTCGCCTCGCATATATAAGAGAATGCATTGGCCTAATCATTTTTTATCATTTTTTTTAAATAAATGTTTCTTACAATTTTTAGGACATAAAATAAAAAACATCCATTACCCTGCAGGGAGCCCCACACATATATAGAAGCATATAGAAGAGTGTCGTCTGCTCATGTTTTTCTGGGGCTCTGTATGGGTGAAATTATAAAATTGTTAAAGAATACAAGAAAAAATTATTAAAATTGTAAAAAATTGCTAGGCCAATGCATTCTCTTATATATGCGAGGCGACCTGTGGTCGACTCGCATATATAAGAGAATGCATTGACACAGGGTAAAAAAATCCCGACTTACGACTGGATTTGATATGGCGGGTCACATATGATAAAAACGCGTGAAAATCACACCAGGTTTACTAACAGGCAGCCACTGTTTTAAATATAAGTCATTACTTAATATCTGTTCTGAATGTTCGTTGCTCAAATGATACTATCGTAGAAATAGAGACACACTAGTAATATAACACAACGGGCATCTTAATCGAGAATCTTTTATCGAATGAGTTGCGGATGGCGCACGGATATATTTTGCGATAGCGTAGTTCCAGCGAAATGTAACAATGCGCCATCCGCACCGAGTTCGATAAAATATTCGGACTTATGAAGTCAATTGTGTTCTGTATTTATTCCACACCGTTGTGTCAGATAAGCTAAATCCACGACTGACACCTCCATTGATACCGTAGCTACCTATATCGTGATTTAAGTTGACGACTCACCAGTAATGATCGGAGCATCACCGAAGCGGGTCGTTGACGTAATTTACGTCATCTTTCTTGACGACAACGTGAACAAAAATAGTTCCGGTTGGTGTTGCACTATAGAGATATGCAATAACATGTATTCAATGACTGGGAATGGGATTCCGTTGATTAGACGCGCGTCGCGTCAATGGGTGAGGAATACATAATAAATATATAGGTCGTGGCAGGTGAGTTATACAATCCAACATAAATAATATATAGGTCGTGGTAGGGGAGTTATACAATCCAACATAAATAATATATAGGTCGTGGCAGGTGAATTATACAATCCAACATAAATAATATATATAGGTCGTGGCAGGTGAGTTATACAATCCAACATAAATAATATATAGGTCGTGGTAGGGGAGTTATACAATCCAACATAAATAATATATAGGTCGTGGCAGGTGAGTTATACAATCCAACATAAATAATATATAGGTCGTGGCAGGTGAGTTATACAATCCAACATAAATAATATATATAGGTCGTGGCAGGTGAGTTATACAATCCAACATAAATAATATATATAGGTCGTGGCAGGTGAGTTATACAATCCAACATAAATAATATATATAGGTCGTTGAGGTGAGTTATACAATCCAACATAAATAATATATATAGGTCGTGGCAGGTGAGTTATACAATCCAACATAAATAATATATATAGGTCGTGGCAGGTGAGTTATACAATCCAACTTAAAAGAAACGTTTCTGAAATATATTTAGCCAGGTATTTTCTCAAATAAAACGCTATCTCTCAGTACAAAAATTATGACCAGATTATGGCCATTTTGATGAATAATCAGTATACCAGTCCATCGATAGCGGTAACAGCAGCATGTTTGGAACCTGATTCATTGATTGTACCATTATTACTTATACAGATGAAACTGTGGGCAATGGTCGCTGTCAAAATTTACTAACTCGATTCATCTTTTATGTGAAAGTGACAGAGCAAATAACACCAGTTTCTAAAATACACGTGAATGGCGTTCTTGTTCAAGATTTGTACAAAACAAATTTGTACCCCGAACACAATTTTAATAAGGTATACACATATTGACATATACTCTGTAGTTTTAAACTGTTCCGTTGTGACGATATTTTGTCAAATAAATTTGTCATAGCGTGAATGTACCAGAATCTGACCTGTTATATTGCACTGTATATAGCCCAAATGGCAACGCCGATAACTGGCCCTGTACTATACTAACCAACCATCGGTCTACATACCATATTTAAACATATTTCCAATAAGCACATGCACCCGGCAATTTGGCGGACTATATATGATATATTGCAAACATAATGAACACATTTTTATGTAGTCTATATAATGCAGGTACATTGAGACAATAGACGTTCGTGCAATGTTGCCCAAATTTGCTTCATGTTGTTTATAAAAAAATGTGTCCGCTAAAACTGTTTGTTTATAAAACTGAAGTGTTTAGTCAGTCGCCAGAGGCACGAAGGTAAATGTTGATAGATTGATGACCCAAATAAGAGATAAGAAAAATTATCTACATGAATGTTCTCGGTGCGTTATATCGTATACATAAGACAAAGCTATATTACTGTAAAACGATGTGAAGATTGCGCGTCGTGAAGATTAAGGTTGAACATACACATATATACGTGGGAATTGTTCATTTGTGACCCGCCATATCAAGTCGGGATTTTTTTACCCTGTGCCAATGCATTCTGTTATATATGCGAGTCGACCATAGGTCGCCTCGCATATATAAGAGAATGCATTGGCCTAACAATTTTTTACAATTTTAATAATTTTTTCTTGTATTCTTTAACAATTTTATAATTTCACCCATACAGAGCCCCAGACAAACATGAGCAGACGACACTCTTCTATATGCTTCTATATATGTGTGGGGCTCCCTGCAGGGTAATGGATGTTTTTTTATTTTATGTCCTAAAAATTGTAAGAAACATTTATTTAAAAAAATATATAAAAAATGGTTAGGCCAATGCATTCTCTTATATATGCGAGGCGACTATGGTCGACTCGCATATATAAGAGAATGCATTGGCACAGGGTAAAAAACAATCCCGACTTACGACTGGATTTGATATGGCGGGTCACATTTGGTAAATCACCACGACCACCGTTCGATTTTAAACAAGTACCGTATGGTAATGACGACCCCCTCCCCAACTAGTCAATTATATTCATCAGTTGAACAGTTCATGCCTGGCACAATATTAGTTGGAAATTTGTGACCAAAATAGGTTGAAATATGCTGTTAGTTGGGTTTTCCAACCACTATAATTATGGTTATATATGTTGTTATGGTAGCAATGGAGAATTTCTAGCATTTTTTGTTAAAACTGGGAGGGGGTGCTGTACGTCAAATATATCCTGAGCCACTATCTTTGGCATAGGTCCGATCAAGCATGTTTTATTTGCAATAGAAAAATTAACCTTACTCAAATGTCTACATTATCTTCTTCGTGCAATTTGTCAAGTTATATGCATGCCCCTTGGTTTGCACACACACAAAATGCTTAATTTTGCCAATATTTTACCTCATTGACAATTTTCTACACAAAAAACAGACCACGACAGAGCGAATGTCAGTAAATTAACCTTTTCTACCCGATAGAGCTATGATAGATCTGAGAAATATTTGAAAGAGAAAAAAAATTATCGTAGCAATTAAAACAAAATTCTTTAGAGGAGAGAAATCGGCCTATTTTCCTATAACCAAACAGAGAAGTTGACCTCCACTGAATTCGAAAATCATGTTACGTATCCAATTTTTTCAATTTGTGTGAAATTTCCCAGTGTAAAATAATTATACATTCAAACCAGTAATGTCACATTTAACACAGGCTACATTGGCTGTTATGCATGCGCCCCATATACTTATTTTTCAATTTTTCAGACTCCTTACAACCTGATAAATAGTATACTGCTACCTTTACACCAAAAGTCGATTATTTTCCTACTTTCGGTCACAATATTTGGATATAACCCTTTCTATACTATAACTGGATTCTCCCGGCCCAGTTTATTATTAATTGGAGGGATGTTAAGATGATACAAGCAGAAATACAGATGAATAAAATGGCAGAATGAGTCATATTTATTGAGGGAAATGTTGAGATAATAAGTTCGTTGAACTTATTATCTGCATATAACCTATAACTACTCATATATGATGTTCTAGAATAGAAAGGGTTAAATGGACATCAGATAGAACATTTCTAACCAACGGGTGAACGGTTGAAAATTTCAAACATTTGAAAAGTTTAAGGTAGTTGGAACGTGGTTTCCGAGGATGCTATTTCGTGGATTTGCCAGATAGCGACGAAATTAGGCAACAATTACCATGCAGACATATGTGTTTCGTACTATAAGAACATCGTACAGCGACAGTCCAATAGCAAGTTTACCCATTATTTTGAATATATATACCTATTATGTGGTATGTCAAACTAGTTATGTTCATACTATGTGTTACCGGGAGATATATTGTATATATATACTATATCAATATCATTACCAACTACCTTTTGTAAATATTTCTCAATGTATCTCAATGTTCTCATGAAACGAGAGAAATACACAATTTAATTGAATTGGAATATCGCCCTGGTCCAAATTAATTAAGGGATGTGAACATGTTAAGTTGGACACATCCTAGGTCGGAAGGAGACCCTCTGGCAACATCACTGGTATGAACTGAGGATAATCATATAATATGAAGAGTTTTGGGGACGGTGCGTTAGTCCCACAGTTTAACCCTTTACCCAACAGAAGGGCCCTGTGCCAATGCATTCTCTTATATATGCGAGTCGACCATAAGGTCGCCTCGCATATATAAGAGAATGCATTGGCTTAACACATTAAAAATTATAAAATTGTTAAAGAATGTAAGAAAAAATGGTAAAAAGTGTTTTTTTAGGCCAATGCATTCTCTTATATATGCGAGGCGACCTATGGTCGACTCGCATATATAAGAGAATGCATTGGCACAGGGCATAACTGTAACTATCACAATGTGGTCAAGGAGCCGGTTACAATGATATCCATATTTGTATGGTTCTATTGAGACAGACCGAAGATATTTTAGGCGGTTGAAGCTTTATTTGGCCGGTTTTGGCCGGTTTGTTGGGTAAAGGGTTAACAGTCAGAGGATTCAGTAGTCCGAGTGTGCAATAGTCCGAGAGTCATATAGAAGGCTTTTTAGATCACATGAGACGAAGTCTCTGGTGGAGCTATAGTCATCACTCCTCGTCCGTCGTCCGTCCGTTCAGCTGTCGTCCACTCGTCCGTCCGTCCATCCGTCAAAAATTCTTTAAACATCTTCTCCGGAACCATTTACCGAATGTGTTCCTATTTGGGGTGGATGTTCCCTTGGTGACTCACAATCAGAGTCACAGGCTTTTTGGTAATGTATTTATATATAGTAGCTTTCATCTCGTTCTTCTGTTGTTATGTGGCAATGAACAATTTGTGGAAATAATAACGACGAGGTGGTGATTTCCTGTATTTGAACTGTTCTTGATTTGTATGCAACGACAAATCTGATAACTTAAGATAGGAATTCTGACCAACCGGGATGGCGTTTTTGTGGTGCCTTTTCCTGACGAGAGTGCAACTTAACGTTATTTTAATCGCGTGCTCTGATACTATTTAAGAATGAATATTATATATAGCACACTAAATCACATTCAAACCTTTACAGATCCAGCGTGTGTTACCACAGTTTCGCGAATTTACACCGAATGTACATTGTTACGCATGAGTAGAGGCCTTCAATTCAATACTGACAATTATATATATTCTACGTTTCTTTCTTAAATACGCGACTAAAGAATCCGCCGTCGAATGTTTCACGGTCTTCGTTTTAAATTAGTCCATATATAGCTGCCTTATTAGCGCGCGCACCGCGTGTATACTGTTCGGCAATTTCTTGATAGCCGTGGTCTCATGGGCATTTTATTTATAGATAATTGATTTTTCCGGTTTAAAAGTCGAACTGCGCGACCAGGAGGCCGAGTCCGGTAAAAGGTGTAGTTGGGAATTTCAATTTCGTTTATTGTCCTTTACATTATTATGCCAATAATGTTTATTTTTGGTTTGTGACAATCTATGTCAATTGCTAATAAAAGAAATTAAAAAGATAATTTGTAAGTCTTATGTTTCAACTTTTATAGATATTTTTCGTTCTGCAGCCCACTGAGACGGAGTCGGCCGCCGTTTCGTTAATTAGATGCTGGTTGTTATTATTATTTTAACGGAATTCTGAGTTGGTCATTCGCGAAACCAATATATTTTATATTCTATAATTACAATCATGGGTATATAATATATGATCTTGAGCGCGTTACCATTTCTGACTATATGGTTTTCTTGTTACTGGATGCTATTGTCGACGCGAGAATATACAGTTGTATAGTATATTTGCGTTTGGTCGGCGATGTTATAGAAGTTGTCAATCTGAACATCCCTATCTAAGATACATCATCCGAATTAATGCTCCTAAATTAATATTTATGTAGCTTCGGGGGGGGGGGGGGGGGTAAGAACTATTTTATTCGAGTCGAGGAACCCACTCATCAAAGCTAAGAGTTATCAGATATCGTTTTTTAAATCTGTTATTTTTCACCACCTGCATGGAATATTGGCGGCCTAGCAAATATTCAATGAGCCGACCGACATACTCTCGACACCAATTTGCGTTTAACAAAATGTTGATAAATAACACGATTTGAAAAATGTTATACATTAGTGTTGACAGTGCATGATTAGCATTCTTGTGTTGGTAATTAATCCTTTCTTTAACTAAAGCGTAGTTTGAAGAGATGTTGCTGTTGCTGGAATCTGACGAATCGGTTTGTGTACCTTTAAAGGCACGTGCGGCCTTGGCGGTGGGTATCCTGTGAAAATATATCCACCCGTCAAAAACCGCCACAAACAGAAAGAACATCAAAATGTAGATAGACTTTGTCCGTATACAAATAAGAAATATCACAAAAACAGTATGTTATGGTCATATGTTTGACCATTGTTATGTAAACAACAGCATAAAAAGTTACTTTTCTGGTGTTTGTTTATATTATGATGGTAAACATAAAGAGCGTTCTTTGTGGGTGAATTCCTGATATGGAACGAATAAAGAGCGTTTCTGCCATTTGTGTGTGATTAGCCAGCAGCATTGTGCTGTCTTCTGTAACACAATCAGACTCTTGCTGAGGTAAAATATAGTAAATCTTTATGATAACATGCTGTTTACGCGATGGTCATGGTATATATGAACGGAACTGTATGCGTTTTAATGTTTTTCTGTTTACGGTGTTTTGAACAAATATGAATATTTTCGACAAGTAAGGCCGCACGTGCCTTTAAGTTCATACAATAGATTCAAGAACGATTTCTTGAACATAGCTCATGGTTGGACACAAATCTATGTTCATTGACGTAAATGTCCCGTACCTGCATGGCATATATATGCGTGCAGTAAGTAACGATCGCGACATGTAACATGCCGTATTAGTGTTATTAATATGATGTTGTCTCGTCGCGATGCCCGCAGGTGATATTGACTAATCACCAATACAGATGGTGAGCGTTTCGTGTATAGGTAGATTGATCGTTATCGATCCACATGCAAGCCCCTGTGGAAAATTACCAGATAAAACATTTTATTATATACTTGCCCATGAATTATAAGGTTTTAGCAGTGAGATATAGGTGATATCCCACTAGTGAGATATCGATATCTCACTGGTATTATTGCGTCGTATGGATCCTCATGTGTGTAGTCAGGTTATACTTCATGGTGAATGATTTCCTGCACACATCATGTACTGACATTCATTGGGGGCCATCGGCAAGTAACGAAAGTATATAATAAATACAAAATCTATACTTTTTGAGTGTTTTAAATATGGGACTATTTTTTGGGTGTAATGTGTCAGCTTGAAATTTCTGATGTATTGACATTCATTGGGGGCCATAGGCAAGTAACTAAAATATATAATAAACAGAATATCCACACTTTTTCAGTTGTTGATTGTTCTCCCCATTCATCTTCCATACATTTGCTGAACAAGAAAGAGACGATTAAAACATGACTTTTACAACCAAAGTCACTTTGTTCGGTATTTATGGGTCGACATTGAAATAACACATTCCGTCTTTGCATGGGTGTTTATGTAATTTAAACAAGGACAAAAACTCCAGTACCACGTGAGCTCACACTAATTCGTATGGATTATAAAGAAATATGACGCACGATATTTTATATGAACACATATACCTAAAAATAATTCAAATCCAGAATTATCAATCAAGTATCTTTCCATTAGCGAGTATTAAGTTATCAATGGGTTAAAGCCACTCGTGGAAATTCAATGTTTTGTCATCACGAATGAGATATAACCCATATCCACTGAAAAAGTGTGGATATCCTCTATTTATTACACTCCTATGCGTGATTTACATTGTAAACGCCGTTAAGTAAAAATGTTAATGTCACTAGTGAACTGTGTCATTTCTCGTTACGTCATGGACGTTACGTCGCTTACTGATCTTGACTGAAATTTCGGTGGTTTATCTTTCTCCACTTCGCGACTTTCGAGCATTAATTATGTGTGTTTTAATCATATGTTGCTAACCAAATTGATGCAGAAGTGTAATAAATAGAGTAATCAATTATATCTGAGAATTAGGTTAAATAATTCACTCGAGGTGAGAGACGTTTTGGTAAGAAACTCGTGCGCTAACGCGCACTCGTTTCTTATTGACGCATCTCGCCTCTCGTGAATTATTTAACGTAATTCTCGGAACCTATTGATTACTCTCTATTTATTACAGTCATATAACGTCCTAGATGTGTTATTTACCTTGATATCTCGAGTGATTATAAAACGATAAGTTCACTGGTGATGAATTATGTCACTTAACTAGCGATTTATGTATTCATATACGCGCTATCGAAATGTATGCGTTACGGATAATGTCGGTATTGTTCGGATTTCTTGTAAATCAAATGTTTATAGCGGAATATAATAAACAGAATTATGACTTGATTGAACTGGTGACGTGAAATAATTCATTCGAGGCAGGGACTATTTTGTAAAACACTCGAGCCCAATGCGCTGTCGTGTTTGTACAACGTCCCTGCTTCTCTTGAATTATTTCACGTCACCATGCAGTTCAATCAAGTCATGTCTGCTTCATTCAAATATGTTAACTCTGATATAACGAAAACATCCACGATACTGAGGAATGTCGCATAAGATTTATGCCCAGATGTGGGATGTGGACATGGAGAAATCTCAAACTCGGTGCCAGATAAATCAAGTTATGATTACCCGATAGCCCTCAAATTTAGTAGGTGAATTAATTACATGAATATACAGGTCAAGTTCTAATTTGGTTTCACTATGACAATTTCTGATTGAGTTATGCCCCTTTCGCTTTAGAATTGGCTAATTATTTTGTGGTACGGATAATAATTGTCCCCCGAAATTTTCGGGAGGACTATTGTAATAAGCCGCGTCCATCGGTCCCGTCTGTGCGTTCGTTTGTTCGTCCAATTCCGGACGTTAACTCCAGTTCAAATTAAACGATCGAGACTTGGTATGAGGAACAACCAGCACGTTATTGAGATGAAGTTCTGTTTTTTTCACGATCTGGTCGATTTTGACGGAGTGTTTTTACTTAGAAATCACAGTTTTTGGGTT
This sequence comes from Siphonodentalium dalli, assembly GCA_032622095.1. Lineage (NCBI taxonomy): Eukaryota > Metazoa > Mollusca > Scaphopoda > Gadilida > Siphonodentaliidae > Siphonodentalium > Siphonodentalium dalli. The sequence goes on from CP136061.1 coordinate 206,120,046, forward strand.
GTCCGGATGATACTAGTTATTTGAGAACTATTTAACAGAATTTCTTGATATTTGGTACGTGGTTATGACGGAGTTATGCCCTTTTGTACTTAGAAATCACCGTTTTGTGTTATCCGATGATAACTTGAGCGATATTAAACTTAATTGCTTTATATGTGGCACGTGGTTCACATTTGAGAAGACGCAGACCAAGTTCGATTTTGGTGACCGACCGATGATTATTTGACGGAGTTATATATGCTCGTTTTGTAACTTAGAAATCTTAATGTTTGGGTTGTCCGAATGATAACTTGGGCAAAATTCAGCATGCTGTCAAATTATCACGCATAATGAGTCTTGAAAAAAAAAATGGGTTGTCCGGATAATAACTTGACCAATGTTTCACATAGATGGTATTTGGTAAATGGTTCACAGATCAGAAAACACACTATCAGGTCAAGTTCGAATTTTGTAATGGTCCAATCATCAATTGAAATCCTGATGAGGATTAAATGTTGATTAATCTCCTTGAATGCAGTAAATGACATACCAGCTTATTAAATATTTACCGATGTACTTCACACATGATTTGTTCGATTAATTAGCTCTGCTAACCCAGTGTGGATCTGCAGCCATTCTGTTGCAATACACACACTGATCAATGCAGTCCACATAAGTTGGCAATTAAGCCTCTTTATTCATATTAGAACCTTTCACTGTCATTCGCATGTATTTTACAACAAGTATATATTGACATTCATGCTCATATAAAAGGACACATAATGAAAAAATCCACAGATTTGTAAGGAGCGGAGAGCACCTATACATATATACGCTCAGGAGCGCATGAATTGTGTGCTGTCATTTGCGCCGCATCGTTCACTGACATAGAATCAATTATATATACGGAACACGTGTATCTTATAGAAACTGACTCCACCCACAAATGTTATCTGGTCAATATAGCGGTTGCTTATTTTTTTTTTTTTTGCGTACGTGTCGTATACATGTATACATGTAGTCCCATCTGATTATAATACAAAACTAATTTATGGTATATGCACTATATATTTTTATTTACATAACCGTTTGCAATGAAACATACCAGAATGTTGAACGTCAACGTAATTGAACAGTAATTATTTACATTGCCAAAGTTTCGAAAGTAATTGTGATTATATTTGTAATTGATAGTTTTAAAGTAATGGTAATTAATTAATTTGTGTAAGTAATTGACCCATTCCTGGCGACGGACATATATGTACATTTGTTCGACTTTGAGTTCATAATAGTAGCTTTGTCTAAATGATAACTTGAGCATTCTTCAAAATAAAACATCTTTCAAGATTTAATTTGGTGTGTGGTTCACATCTGAGAACACCCAGATCATTGGGAAGTTGGAGGAATTTTTTTTGCCAGACTTTTACTTATTTAGTCTTAAAAGTATCCGGGTATAGCGATACAATGCACACATGTATATAAAGTCTTATTCTTAATGTACCTATACACTGCCCACTTATATATTCATCCTGTTAGCTTCACATATAAGAAGCATTAAGTGAAGTCGAATGCTGATTGATGTGTTTGCGCCATCCTTCCTTTGCCCGAGGAGATACTTGTGACATCCGACATACATACACGTTGACGCAACCAGTCGACACTTAAACCAAAAAGCACTTAAACGCTATATAATTTATAGGTTGAGTCAGCGTTACAAGTTGTTTTAGTGTATATAGGTTATGGACGGATGATTTATGATGGGACTAGCTGGGATACCCGGAGTTGCTCGGGTAAAGAATGAGTAAATTATTAGTGCCCCATCAAGTCATTTGAATTAATTATTAGAGACCTGAGATAAACATCGCCTATTGCATGCAACTCTCCGTATAAAGTTACCTCTATCTTTTAAGTGACAATAAACGAGTATTTGTCTCTCCATAAGTCATCTGAGGTCAACGGTACCTATCCCATGACACGCCCCGTTTTAAATTACATCGATGTGCCAATTTTTCCCCACATATCTTCTGAGCTGATAGTAAACGATCTCCATTGATCATCTATGTTAATATATTTTGTTAAAGTGATGTGAAACACTCAGGTATGGTGATAAAATAGAAACGGAGAATAATATTGTTCAGAGTAGTTATTTTTACAAATATTATATCTAAATTGACAACACACACCGTCATTCTTATCTATTAATTAAATGCAGTCACTGCCGATAGCGAAATCATTTTCGTTAGTTTATCGCCGATAGAAGCATCCCGATTCGAGTAGTACATATTTACAATTTAACGTAGTTCAGGCAATGTTTTCTATGGAGTGGTATATACGGTCGATTTGCTTGAGACTTTCGATGATGTTAGTAGAATGCTACATTCCTCCAGTTGGCATAGCACCTGCATAGGAATTTACCAGTTTCACGCACCCGAACAAGTACATAATATGTCTTTAATTCATATTATGACACAAATGAAGCCCCCTTTCATAAGCCAAGACAATAATGTATTTTGTGGTTTGATTGTCGTGCATGTGAAATTATTAATGATTCCCGCAGTTCTTGTTCCTGAATGGACAAAAAGAAATTGATTACTTCAACATCTCATATGCATTAAACTACGTTGTTGTTGGTTTCCCTTATAATACATATTCAGATTATGTACAGGCCCTACGATACAGATGATGATGTGTGAAGTTCGAGATGTTTCTCCAACTAGATACAGGGAAACTTTGTTGAAAATGTCTTGCAATTTATGCAAAATATGTCGTCGTCTGCGTAAAGCTAGGTGAACATACCCAACAGAAGGGCCCTGTGCCAATGCATTCTCTTATATATGCGAGTCGACCATAGGTCGCCTCGCATATATAAGAGAATGCATTGGCTTAACACATTAAAAATTATAAAATTGTTAAAGAATGTAAGAAAAAATGGTAAAAAGTGTTAAAAAAGATTTTTTTTAGGCCAATGCATTCTCTTATATATGCGAGGCGACCTATGGTCGACTCGCATATATAAGAGAATGCATTGGCACAGGGCATAACTATAACCATCACAATGTGGTCAATGAGCCGATTCCAATGATATCCATATTTGTATGGTTCTATTGAGCCAGACCGAAGATATTTTAGGCTGTTGAAGCTTTATTTGGCCGGTTTACTTACGCATCCGTTTTCGTCGACTACCAACATATGACACATACCTGCGACAACGATTATTTGATACGACAATCGGATGCGAATAACGCATACTACAAAATTTTGGTAGTATGCGTCAATCGGATAGGATTTTCGTATCCGAATAATCAAGAAATTCCAAGTTATGACGTAATATTTGGCAAGCCTCTTCCTCCTCGCCACGTGAAATCTAAGGTAGTGTTTTTATTTTTACAATAATTTATCCAAATTTAAAAAAACAACGACATTATTAAGCCAGCAACACATATACTTGCCTGAAGATCGTATCGTTTTCGTCCGTAAATTCGCATACGTTTTGCGCATACGTATAAACGCATATGATACTATATATATGCAGGTATTTGCATCTAGCTTAGTATGTGACACACGGCGATACAAAACAACATAATGGTGCATTTACATTGGTGTATATCTGTGTGCATTTCTACACTAGTGTAAAGGGGCAGATACAGACATGTACACAGAAAGAAAACGGCGAGCAAAAATCGTATCCGTTATAAGTCATGGTCAACACGAGGCAGGAAAATCGGATTTGATTAATCATTACTCGGGCTGTCGCCTATATATGTGCTTAATCTTTGTAAGATAAACCCACTTATATATACGATGGCAGCATATGGTTCGCGAATGTCATCACACTTAAGTGCTTGGTGTATGGCCGAACAATCATCTGGGACGAGTTTGCATATTTCTGAATCTTAAAAAAAAAGGCATCATATAACATATGTTGTGCAATGCTCTCATCGCGTAACCGAATACACTTTAGGAGAAATTCGTGGGCTGCATATGGGGGGGGGTGGGTTACTGCAATACACAAACAAGGGAAACTAAAAACTATAGCTCTAAAATGGACATACGAATATCATGCATAGCACACTCTTTGAAAGCGTTCCTGGTGGTGGTTATGTAATCCTAATCTTATTGATATCCGATAGACCATGACTGTGATATATATACATGTATGCGCGGTCGAAGATATGCACGGAAAACCAAAATCATGTCATCAAATATACGTGTACCCCACCCCATTCTCTTCGAATGTGATATATAGAAATACTATCAATAATAATAAAATGTCTTAACACTACATGTGCTTTTAATAGACATACGAATATGTATCGACACATCCTTTGATATATGTGGATGGGGTCATGTTGTGTTTTGGGTACCAAAGTAAAGAATTCACACCATGTGCGCCTGGCAGCTTTCTCCGTTAGTTTTCCCTTATTCGATTGAGAAAATTGTCGGAAAAGCCAGAACGCTCTCTTTCTGCGACCGGGCCCACCATCACCTGCTTCTCGTAGAATCTGTTCTACTCGGCTGAGTATATGAGCAACGATGCTGATAAGGTACCAGCGACGTGATGACAGGGGTGTTGGAAATTTCACACCATCAATAGGTTGAACTTGTTCTTGTAGTTTGAATTTCCGACAATTTATTAGTGGGGAATTTGTTGTTTTCAGACCAACAGTTGCATATTTGTAAAAGCTTTGACTACAATAGCCATCAGTTGGTAGTGTTCCAACCTTAGATTGGGGTGTCAGGTTGTAAATTTCCAACACTTGGAAAGCTGGAGGCCAATCTAGATGCTTGGATTTTCATCTTCATATTTCAAACTTCTCACAACGGGCAAACCCTGGCTGTTCTCCTACCACCCCCTGAAGTTGGTTTTAACATATGTTATTAGAAAAAGCTAAAGGGATCGAGACACAAGTTTAAAAATAACTTAGAAACGCCTCTCTCCAACGAGTTACTCCACTGGATGTTAGGATACGGTCCACCCAGTTGAGTCTATTCCTTCCTATGGCTAGTGACCACAGGACTACTTATCCATTCAGGCTGGGATACGGATACCCCTACCATCCAGGCCTGTGAGGGAAAAGTTGGGACAAATCAAAACTCAAGGGTATGGGTGCAAATGGAATTATGCAAGCTCGTGCGATTGGTCTGGTTCAAGGGGAGTTGGTGCAGTTGGCAATTCCAATGTGAACCCTCACTGTGTGGCATAGATCAAATCGATTTGGTCTGCTGCGGATTTAATTTAAATTGAATTGAATTGACGAGAACTCTTATTGAATTATCCGTGACCAGAGTATTGACGAGCGCGCGTACACTACCAGTAATCATGTTGTAATCACAGTAATCCGTGACAAAAGACTTCACATTTTCAGCACACAGATCTGCACAAATGTAAACACACCCTAACAATGTTGTTGTCGCCCCGCATGATTAATCCCACGATAACGTCCTACTCGATCATGTCCTGTCTTTATCGATTGTACGTAAATCATATTTCAAGTGACATGGGTTGTTCACAGCTGCTTGACAAGAAAAGTGGCTACATATGGTCTCTGTTGGTGGTGGTGGCGGCGGCGGGGGTGGGTGCAACTAAGAATTTCCAATTGACCCCCCCCCCGTAAACAAGACCGAAATGCCCTTGGTTTATGCACTCCCGGGGATTTTAATTTTCTAAATGCGTCCTCCAGATATTCAACTGTTGGAAATTTCCAACCAAACACCCCTATTGTTCCAACTTTTGGACACGTTGAACAAAGTTATGGGTGCCCCCACCGTCCCCTGTCATCGGGCAGCTTGTAAAAATGTTTTATTGAGATTTCGCCGCCAGTATAATCTATAATGTTCAAGATGGTGCATGGGTGAATCCAAACTATAGAAGTACTGGGACCAGATGTAACCAGGATGCCATTTATTCGTTGGTGGGGTAAAGTGTTGTTCCGCTGGTTCAACATCTGATATACAGAGCGCTATATATATAGGAAGCCGTAAGCGGGTTATCAATCGCGCAGTTTGGCCCATTTCCAATTAGCATTTATTTGCAGGGATGGGTAATTGTTATTAATTGCCATTAATATGTTATCCTTAAGTAATTGAATGTAATGTGAATTTGACCCACTGAGCAATATAAAGTAATTGTAGTTTGTAATTGATTCATTTGAAGTAATGCAGCATTTACACAACTACTTTTTTCAATTATATTAGTTTCGTCGTCAGAGGGTTAGATTAATAATAAATTGGCATGAAAGCGATTTTGGTGTCATTAGACGCGTGCGTTTCTAGAATAACATATCAAAAATTCGCTAAAATCCGCTTTGGTGAAAATCCAGAATTAAAGATGGCGTCCAACATGGCCGTCGAAACAAATATTAATCACAATTTCAGTATTACTCACATACAGCGTTCATATGGACATCTGATTGTGAACAGTGTGTTTTGGAATATGTGTGGCTGAACAGATGGCGACATTTCAAGATGGCTACCAAAATGGTCGCCGAAAATTGCTGAAGTTTGAGCTCGGCTGAGACACGCTGAAACAACTCAACCGTTATCACCACCAGAATGAATACAGAATGAGCCAGTACCATATGAAAACGCATTGATTCCCATTTACCAGCGCGCAAATTTTCAAACGAAGCGGTATCTTCGTCAGTTTCAAACCTGTTGGTCACACACAAGGGCTGTAATTAGGCAATTGTGGTACAAGCAGAACCAGGATGCTCATAATAAGTACGAACAAGCAACCAGATGACAATAGCTACATACATATACGATTCTGAGTGTTGCCAGAAATGGGCCCGGTAGTCAATTTGCCAAGTGTGCATGGCGCAAAACGTTGCTTATCGGGTGTCGGTGTTTCCATAGGGAAATTAACCTTCTGTGCGTTCTTATATATATGCACGTTCCTTTTCTGCACCATTATATGGTACCAAATATAAATTAACAAGTATCATTCTTATATAATCACTTATTAGTGCGCATATTTCCCATAACGATTTCCACAATTGACGCACAAAACACACGTGTGTTTATCTCCTTTGATCTCAACTTTTTTCTTTGCATCCCAGGCGACACTTCGCCCGTATGTGTGTTGAAAACGTAGATGTTGATATAAATTCGATGTGGCTATACATGTGCACACGCAATACGTATTATATATGTTTCATATGTCCGTGAATACCGTACAACCAACTCTTTAAAAAGTTATTTCTGTGTATGCCGGTCATGCTACACATATAACACTTTTAGGTGGTAACCATCATGTTGCCACGACCGTGCGATTTATTACACTTTCCAAAACATACTGATTGTAATAAGGGATCTATATCCTCGAATTCGTTGCTGGTTAGAATTTATGATAACGACCATAGTTATAATTTCCTTTGTTCTCATCGGCCATGCCCGATACCATCTTTGATATTAAATTTTTCTCAAAGAGGATTCAACGGCCGTTAGGTATTATATTCTGGCGATACCCTCTGTCAACTACTTTTCGAGTATGCAAATAATGATATTCGAAATGAATGAATGAAATTTATAAATTATGGTTGCGTTTTGCAAGCCATCTATTGTGTAATTTGGTCTATAATGATCAAGTGTATCATAATTAAGATAGTTCAAAAATAACAGAACCTATATGTCCCATGATATAATGGTCATATAACCCAAAAGGTGGATATTCCCAAATTTTTAGCAATATCATTCTGTGGAAAAATCAGAGGCAATCATTTAAACATAGACAATAACCATTATCAGTGCTTTAGAAATGTTAGTTTTAATATACCGGTATACTAGGTAAAATAACCAATTTGATCCTTCCGTCACAATTTGAAAGAGATTGCATGTCACATTTTGGCAGCCATATTGGATCAAGTTGATTAGTTTCGTCTCGTCTGTGAAGGAATGTTGAGTAATAAATCATCCCACTATCTCCACCAGTTTTGCGCAAATCGCATTAAAACATGGCTAGAGTTCCAAAATGAGAATTTTTGTGATATTTATAGCGCGTTCTTTAAAATGAATTAGTTCAGGGACAGAAGTGAAGTGAAAACAAACCTATGGCAAATGTTATTGTCTGAATGGTCAGTTGACATGAGAATGAAAAACGTAGGCCACATTATTTCACTATAGATTGAACCAGTAACTTGACAGTAAGAACTGATGAGAAGAAATAAGTACAAAAGAGTTGATGTTTCCATTTACGGCGACCATTTTGGCGGCCATCTTGGCAAGGAGTTTTAAGTTTTTGCCATTTATGTTATAGTGTGACAAACAAGTGTACATGTGTATACATTTCACTCAATGTTATTTCAAAAATCGAATCAAATTGACTTAGTGCCTCTTTTTAAACAGACATCAGCCGTGTCGGATGCCATTTTTTCCCAAATCGAATTTTGGATATATTAATTATTCCAGGGATTTTTCCGCGTCGAATTACACCAAAATCAGTTTTTTTACCAATTGCCTCAGATCTAGACCAGCTGCTCCAAGTAGCAAACATTTACCACATACACGGTCGCGTTTGTGTGCGTGTACGTCATTGATTTATGCCTGTGAGCAACGAACTTTCCTATAGCACTAGATTTCGTCATTAACAATTCACGAGGTCAGTTCTGTCATCGTATTGACCCGGATCATAAAAGACTTGTTCCATTTCCGAGTATACCCGTTACATTTTAATAGCAAGATGGAAGTATGCTGTCGACCATCTGGTCCCAATGGAGATTGTATTAAAAGCTTCGTTGTCATTATCACCCCTGGCCAAGCGGTCCTGCTAATTTGCTATGATGTTGGTGGGTTCTGCTGTATTGCTATGATACTGGTAGAGAAAACCGACGCTGCTAAGAAAAAGTAGCGATATTTTTTCTAATGTTGTCATTTTCGCGGTGTTTGGCTAAAATGGACGAATTAAAGAAAGCCAGCGACTGTATGACACATTGAAGAAAACCGATTTAATCTACAGTATATAAAAGAGTAGGATCTGTCTTTTCGCAAATTTTCTCCCAGACCCCTGGATCTATTTCAAACAAATTTGGTATGGTTACTCGGGGTATTGGTAGTTTAAAACAAAAACTAACGCCGTTATAACCTCCGCCAGGGTACCCCGAGTCACCACACCAAATTTGGTTGAAATCGGTCTGGGAGTCTGGGAGAAAAATCCAAGCAGACAAACAGAAAGATCCTACTCTTATATATATTTAGACAGATCCTACTATTGTATATATTTAGACAGATCCTACTCATTTTATTTAGATAATAGCTTTTTCTCGTTTCGTTCAGACGAGCAAAACACCGCGACAACTTAATAAATTAAAGGTACGTTTTCTCAATAACATCAGTTTGCCCTACCAGCATCAGTGCGCCCTACCAGGAGCATAGCATTTTGAGCAGGACCCACCAACTTCATAGGAAATTAGCAGGACCACTTGGCCAGGGGTGATTATATGAAATAATGAGCGATTTAAACCAAACTAACCAACTGATTAGACGTGCACTGCCATTATTCGACCCGAAATCTGCTGGTGATTAAATGACACAAGGCACTCGCAGTGTATACATGTGCAAAAATGTTAAAAGTCTGTAAAAAGCAACACATGGAAAAATAGATCAAGCATGTAATTATGTAATAATTGTTGATGACTCTCCAATATTGAAATTTCGCGTGTTGATACTATTGTTATGTAAACAAAACTGTTACAGTAAATGCAATGATCGTTCCCCTTCCCAGGTCGGGTTCGTTAGAACCCATCGAATTCTAGCTAGTTACGCCTTGTCCCCATACGATTGGATATTAATAATGTATTTATTACATTTCTATGTGTGATTTTCCTTCGATTCTCGAGTGAACGACCATTTCACTATATATGCATACGCGCTATCGGATTGTATGCATCATTGGTATAATGGCGGTATTATTCGGAGTTTTGGTTAACCATATATTTATAGTGGAATATAATAAACAGAATAATCACTTGGTTGAACTGGTGCTGTGAAATAATTCACGAGAGACAGGGACGTTGTACAAACACGAGAGCGCATCACTCTCTATAAAATTGATTGGAAATAGGAAATATTCATCGCACTTTACACTAGATATTAGTTGGATATTTATAATAATAGAAACATTCAACCATTGTTTCTTTCTGAAATGTCCCAACTACTGTTCTTCCAAAAAAGACTCGAATTTACAACTGTTAAAAAATTAATTTTTTGACCGATAATTGCGGTTGGGGTTGGAGACACGCCTCAATCCACCGGTCGCCCTTGTGGATTTGTTCACCTCATTAATCTTTTGATTAGCAACAGCTCTTTTTCCCCCCACATACTTTTTCCACATGTAATTTAACTGTAGAAAGAACTGGAGCAATCAATAAATCTGGCAGCTAAACAAAACACCCAAGCCAATAATTCACTGAAAATAATACCCAGGGCAGACGAAGGATGAGGTGGGTAATTGCAATTTACATGAAATATTACAATATTATAACACATAATTATAACTTATATGTTTATTTCCTCATCATGTATAGCTGCAGCCACTTAGTAATGTGGGTTGTATGGACAGTAATGATATTCGTGTTGGAGCTGGATCTATCTTCGTATGCATGGCTTCAATTCCGCGGTGTTCGTCTGAATACTAAAATATTGTGATGCCAATGTTGACAGCTGTTGCAGTCCCCTCTGTATGTCTAGCCACCTCATATTCACATGCATTCCACACAGTGATTTTTCGCCATCGCACCTTCTCGTGTAGTTTTTTTCTGTGCCTCGGTCCTGGGTTTCCCCTAGATGTCTTCAACTTTTAGTTGTAATATTTTTATGTATAGTTTATCACTTGGATCTAGCGTGCTCCTTCCATATATTTGGCAATAATGATATGTTTTCCATTATTCGGTCCGCTTCTGATGATAATGACATGTTCTTACAATACACAAACTTACATGTAATTGTTAACCCTTTACCCAACAAACCGGCCAAAACCGGCCAAATAAAGCTTCAACAGCCTAAAATATCTTCGGTCTGTCTCAATAAAACCATACAAATATGGATATCATTGGAACCGGCTCCTTGACCACATTGTGATAGTTACAGTTATGCCCTGTGCCAATGCATTCTCTTATATATGCGAGTCGACCATAGGTCGCCTCGCATATATAAGAGAATGCATTGGCCTAAAAAAAAAAAATTTTAACACTTTTTACCATTTTTTCTTACATTTTTTAACAATTTTATAATTTTTAATGTGTTAAGCCAATGCATTCTCTTATATATGCGAGGCGACCTATGGTCGACTCGCATATATAAGAGAATGCATTGGCACAGGGCCGTTCTGTTGGGTAAAGGGTTAAACGGACATGGCTCATTTGAAATTCAAAACTGTACACTACGTATTGTTAGTCTATGTCTGTACGATATATCTTATATATACTCCCAAAAGCCTCACCCTCGAATTCGGCAATTTCCCCGTTGTATTGTGTTCAGGGTTTCGTGCATAACATATAGACAAACGCTCTTTATTGATGTCATCTGGAATGGACTGGAATGGACTGGAACGTCAACAATATTATATAGTAGCTAAAGAAATTTTCGACGTTTGGTTGTCGGGCAGGACCTCAATGTCGCCGAAAGGTGAATGTTAAACCTGGCCGATGAAATTTCGGCAAGGTCCATCTCGATCCAGATAACGCAGTGCAATGTTCCAGGCACCGTATTTCTGCTATCCGAGCACATGCACTTAACCGAGATATGGATTCCAATAATGTCAGTTTCTCTTTTGTAAACTATTTGATGACGGGGGCTGCCATGGCTGATGTCAACAATCACTTATCACAACATCATGCACCAGATCTCACTAATGCCCTTAATTCGTTAATAGTTTACCCTTCATAATCAGAATGCAGTGAGTTTATAGAGCTGCCATACATCTTAACAAATCAGAATACAGTAAGTTTATAGAGCTGCCTTTTTATCTTAACAAATCAGAATACAGTAAGTTTATAGAGCTGCCTTTTTATCTTAGCAAATCAGAATACAGTAAGTTTATAGAGCTGCCATACATCTTAACAAATCAGAATACAGTAAGTTTATAGAGCTGCCTTTTTATCTTAACAAATCAGAATACAGTAAGTTTATAGAGCTGCCTTTTTATCTTAACAAATCAGAATAAAGTTCATGTGCATTCTCTTATATACGCGAGTCTCCCATATGGAGCTTCGCATATATATGAGAATACATTGGCGTTCAAGGTCAATGTGAATTATGTTAGGCCAATGTATTCTCTTATATATATGCGAGACCCCCTACGGGAGACTCGCATATAAGACAGAGAATGTATTGGCACAGAGTTTTCGAAAAATTTCAGGAAGCTCCAGTCATGAAGTGGATAACAACTGTTCTCTCAATGGAGTGGACACACTTGTGGATGGAAAAGATTCAATTACATTGACCTTATTTTTTTCCACATATTTTGTCCAAGGGTATATTAACATAATTTTCAATACATTCTTCGGCAATAATTCTCGGTATAAAAGGTTCCTGAACATTAGTATTCTTTTGAAATATATGAACATGTCATTATAGCCATCTGTCCTATACCCGAGAGCTTACGACAACAAACGCTCAATCGTATACTCGTATATATTTTCTCGTAAACTGACCATAAATAGTTGGCTATAGTTCAAAGATAACGAATCGCGTCTCGCTTGCTTACCAATATGAAATGGTATAATACATGTACATTGCGTTTTCGTGCGATTCATTGAATCTGAGGTTGCCCAATCAACAATAAACTTTCAATTTTTTTCGCATTAATCTGCAAACCCTTTGGCCTGGTTGGAACAGGGGGGGGGGGGGGGGGGTCGGGAAAAAAATTCTGGCACGTATGGCATTTTTTCCCTTTCGATCATTTTTTGTACCCACCCACCCCCACCGCCAATTTTTTTTTCCGTTTTCGGCAGTTTTTTCCAACCATTTTTTGACACCCACCCCCCCCCCTTTTAACACTAAAACAGAGATTTGCGGGGGGAAATTCACTGTAAACAGCTGTATATGAATTTATGTGGATACTATTCATCATGGATGTTAACATGGACATGTAAATAGGAATGAGTCATTTTGAGGTCATTCGGCCAAAAAAACATGGCTGCCAGTGGCCATCTTGGATTTCAAAATTTGCAACAAAATACAACACGATAACTGCCTGCAGTCAGTTTACAGTTAGAATTACATTATTTCTCTCATTCAAAGTGGGTTTGAAGCCCAACTCATTACCAAAACACTAAAAAACAAGCAGGAATTAGTTTTTTTAGTTGCGGAAAAAATTGCTTGTTGGTGGCTTTGACCACCCACCCACCCCGGCATACGTGTCGGAATTTTTTTTTCACCCCCCCCCCTGGTTGGAACACTATATATATACGTGTGTATTATATTAATGAACTCGTGTCGTTCGGTGTATGCATTTCACATCTGTGGAACATATGTATCATTGTTATACGCATGACTAGATCATATCTAGTCACATATGTGTTTGATGTGTATCCTAAATACCTCACTTCGGGCAAATATTCTGAAAACTTCGCTGGGACGATGTTCATTACAGGTTGGTTTGTTCTGCGAGGAATTTCTTAATTCGGGAATAATTCCGGATCCACAAGGTATCAACCCAGTATCAACCAAATGTCAACAGTTGGAAGAAAAACGTTCCGTATATTATGGTTACGAAATGCTTGGTTCATGGTGAGAATAAGCATTTCACAGTTCAATGTTGTGTGTTTTTGCTAAAAATTTGGGGATGAAATTGCACAATGTTGTCAACGTTCTGTTTTACAATTTCACAATTTTTAGCTCAACTTACTTTGTAAGTTTGAGCTATTGCCATGGGTTGGCGTCCGTCGTCCGTGTGTCCGTGTGTCCGTCAACAATTTCCTTTGGCGCGGGCTACAGGTCGTACATTTGGTCTGATCTTTATGAAATTTGTCATGAATGTTGACATTGACATGTAGATGGGAACGAATAATTTTGGGGTCATTCGGCTAAAAAACATGGCCACTGGCGGCCATCTTGGATATCAAAATTCAATCCATTAGCGCGGGCTGCAGGTCGTACTGTTCGACTGATCATCATGAAATTTGTCATGGATGTTAATATTGACATGTAGATGGGAACGAGTGATTTTGGGGTCGTTCGGCCAAAAAACATGGCCGCCAGCAGCCATCTTGGATTTTACTCTTTGCATGACTAAATCCTTTGGCGCAGGCTACAGGTCGTACCTTTGGTCGGAACTTCATGAAATTTGTTATGGATGTTAACAATGACATGTAGATGGGAACGAGTAATTTTGGGGTCGTTCGGCCAAAAAACAATGCCACCAGCAGCGATCTTGGATTTTACTCTTTGCATGACTAAATCCTTTGGCGCGGGCTACAGTTCGTACCTTTGGTCTGATCTTTATGAAATTTGTGATGAATGTTGACATTGACATGTAGATGGGAACGAGTCATTTTGGGATCATTCGGCCAAAAAACATGGCCACTGGCGGCCATCTTGGATTTCAAAATTCAATCCATTTGCGCGGGCTACAGGTCGTACTGTTCGTCTGATCATCATGAAATTTATCATGGATGTTAATATTGACATGTAGATTGGAACGAGTCCTTTTTGGGGTCGTTCGTTTCATTTTCTACCCTTTTTTGGGTTTCTGCAATCATTCGAACAAATATGAACCAATATCAAAATTATTAATCCAAATTTTTCTTTAAAGTTAAAAATCTTTTTTGTTTGGGTTTACGGATAATGCGGGTTGAATTTGCCACGGTGGGGGTATGCTAGCACTCGAGTGCACACCTCTTGTTTACACTTAGAATGCCGCACGCATAGAAGGCTTTAGGGACATAAAATGAAACAGTGTAGAGATTGATGAAGGGGAATTTTAAACAACCTTGTCCGAACATGTTCTAAGATGAAAATTTGGGGGAAAATGGTGAATTTTTTTTTATTTTTTTTTACTAATTTCTCAAAATTTTACAACATTGTGATAAAATTTTGATAGGGGTATGGATTTTGTTGGCCGATTTGGATGCCATCCTAAACTTATTGTCAAATATGGAGCGTATGTAATGCCGTATCTATTGTCAGTTGTGATCACTGTCCCGACATGCGCGGCACAAATAAGAAAATACCGTTTTGTTTAACGTAAGTCTCACCCATAAGCCTTAAATTTGTAGCCATATTTGTTCAGTTGAAATATATATGTATATAATCTTTCCATAAAAATTCAAGAAAAAATTGAAAACTATACGAAATAGATGCCAGAAAGATGATCGTATGAGATTTTATGAACTTACTAATTCTCTACCAGTGTTCTCATGAGGTTATACCATAGCCTATCAAAATTTAATTAAAATGTTGTAAATTTTACAGAAATTAGTAACAATTCTCATTTTTCACATATTTTTCTTCAAATTTTAATCTTAGATCACGTTCAGACACTGTTATTTATCATTCCCTTCATCACTCTGTATACTGTTTCAGTTTATGCTTCTAAAACCAACTTGACATGCAGCATTCTAAGTGTAAACTACATAATTTGTTTTTCTGCAAAGTTATATTTTAGGGGGTGGGGTTAAGTTTACGCTCATATAACATTTTCACAGCAATATTCTTGGCATTCCATTATGAAGATCGTTTTGATATGCCATCGGGGCAATTTTTGAGCCATATTTCGGATCAATAGCCCATGTGGTTCACAAGTTATAGCCATTTATATGTGACCATTTTCATGTGTACCCATACCATAGTATGGTACACACAGCGTTGACGTCCGGATTGACAACTCGTCGTTCATCCGTCCATCCATCTGTCTGTCTGTCCGTATCCGTCTGTCCGTTCGTAGACACTTTACGTGTAATGCGATAACTCAAACAATTTTCACCAAATTTTGTATATGGGTTTCTCAGCCCAAAGTAGAGATCAAGTTCGAATTTGGGTTTTATCCGAGTTTTAGTTACCGAGTTATGGCCCTTTTTTGACTTAGAATTCATGCATGCTGCCATAACTCAAACATTTTGAGTTCGAATATGGGTTTGATCGGATTTATTTTAAAGGAGTTATGGCCCTTTTTCCAAAATAAATTAACTAAAAACAATTTGATTTTTTTTTCAGATTTAACTCCTTGCTCAATTGAACAAAAAAAAATATTAATTTTTTTTTTTAACTTTTATAATAATAATAAAAAAAAAAAAAATAATAAAAAAAATAACAATAATAAAAAAAAACATAATATTCCAATGTAATACGCAAATAAATGGAGTTGCTATGATGTTTATCTACTTAATTTCTTAACTCTTTTGTTTTTAACTGCTATGGTGCTTCTCTCTGACTATGGATTGAGCTTAATTAGCTTTATCACTCTACAAGACATATCTCTGTTGGAGTGACCTAATAGGTTGAAATCGAATGCCACATCCGTGTTCCTATGGTGTTTATGTGAGCAAGGTGCCCAATAAGTGTGATTCCACTTGTGAACCTGATAGTAAGGTGTGTATTGTTGAAACTTTTGCACTCATGAAAAGGTTGGTGTAAGGATTTATAAAAATAGCTAATCGCTACCGCCAAGGTATGGGTTAAACATCTGCCGATCGTGATCGGCCTTTCGTTTTTACATTCTATACCAATTAATGATAATTTTTCTTACATTCTTCATCAATTTTTATAATTTTTGCTTACATTCTTTATAAATTGATATCATTATTTATCATTACTTCTTACATTCTTTGAAAAAAATTTAGAATGTTTTTCATTGTTTCTGACATTCTTTAACAATTATGAAAAATAATATAATATTTGTTAGGCCAATGCATTCTCTTATAGATGCGAGGCGACCTATTGGGGGGGGGGGGGGGGGGGGGCTGCAGCCCAAAACATTTTCAAAGATCAAAATTAGGGTAATTTTCGGGCAAATTATAAGATATTTTCAGTAAAATTCGGGTAAATTGAATGCTATTTCAGTGGGAAATTGTGGCAAATTACACTATGTGGAAATGCAGATTATCGTTTGAAAAAAAATACCGAAAAGGGCGCGTTTGTTGCCACAGACTGGTGCAGCGGATGACGTTCTAAGGGAAAATTTACCACTTGAAGTTCAAATAGGCTTAACCCACGGCCGGCGGTACTTATAGTTAACACTGTCGCCTATGGAAAATAATTAGTTGTTTGTAACCTATAAGTTCGTTGTAGAGTGTATAATTAGTGGAATTGACATCGTATATACTGTGTGCAGAGCGATTGTGGCATCTCTCATATGCAGAAATTATGTTAATCCGGAATTGGGTGTTATTTGCGTGATCAAAAGTGATATATTCAATAGAAAAATATCATTTAGAACCACGTTCGAACTTTGTTGGGGACAGGCTTGGGGCTATTACTTGTGAATGTAACTAATTACAATTAACATTTTCAATTACATTTACAATTCCCATTATATCTATTTCACAATGTAATTAATTACAATTACTTTGAAATGTAATTCAATTACAATTACATTTCAGTACAGAATTGAAGTACAGTAATGCTCTAAGTATTCGACTTCTTAATCACAGCAGAATTATGGATAACTTTTCAGGATTTAGTCGGAAATATGGCTTGTTGCCATTCATCGGAAAGCTCTCGGCGAGAGCTTTCCATCACCACACATGGCATACACCGGGGAGAGCTTTCCGATGAATGGCAACAAGCCATATTTCCGACTAAATCCTGAAATGTTACCCATAATACTGCTGTGGTTAAGGGGTCGATTAATTAAGCTTTACTGTAGGAACACTATTTATTTGCTTGTATGACTGATTCGTAGATATCTCGATGCTTTCGCTATAAAATGAAAACAATGGAGTATTTTAGTAACACATGTCTCTGTCAGTCTCACACACAGCCAGGCCACTATAAAGGACAATAAGAAAATCTGCATGCTGATTGTTAATTAGAGTCATAAACATATGTGCCCATAATTTTGCTGACACATTATAAGGTAATCAATGTATCACCTTGTTAAATAATTAGCCTTTGTGGCCACCAGCCTACAGGTTACACAATGCCAACCCTCTCTCTTATTTTATTCGATATATCTTTTCAATGTTTTTTAACTTCTAGTGGAATACTTGCTGTTTAGCCCACTGTTACCTATCGTTACTTCAATTTCAACTGACCATATGCATTTCATTGTTAAATCAAACATACTATATTTTTAATCCAGTGGTTTGCGATGGTGGGAAGCGTATGGATGTGTTCCGGTCTCCCATGTGGCTTGAAATTTAGCTATATTTTTAACTGATTGTCTCGGCGTCAAGACGTGAAAATCACGTAAGCATTTTGAGAATGATTTCTATACAGAGTGAGTGTCGTTGACTATAATATTTTTGGCATGAAATAAAACCAAAAATATAATATATTCCACGATGATACAGAACAGCATAGGAATGTCCACTAAGTGATATAGATTTTCGCATTCACCCCAATACTTTCCTCTTTATTTTCCCAAAATGCATCAAAATTAAAAACTAGGAGATACAGTTATTCATCTTGCATCAATAATAATAGACTGGTTGTATTGTCCAGAACAAAACTAAGCACCGAGTACACATCAGTGCCTCGGAAATATAAACAATGCTTTCACAGTTTATTCAACCGGATGAGTTCATGCATAATACAATGTTGTGGAGCGTTCTCTTTCAAATAGCATTTAATATATAATATGTTGTAATCAATCAACCAATCAATCAATCAAATAACACTTCTCTTTTTATCAATAAATTCCAATTGACCGTTCTCTTTCGACCAATAAATTCAAATAAGTTGTGTTATGATGTCCATTTGTGTGAACTACTTTAGTACATAACAGTATACTTATAATTCAACATCAAAACTCTAGATAATGATTTCGAGCATAGCAATTTAGTATCGCCAAGGGATAGGTTAAACATCTGCCGATCATGATCGGCCTCTCGTTCTGTTCAGTTTATGGCCCTTTCACCAGCAGTAAAACAACTTCATCGTTGATTTCTGAAAGAGTCCTATTTATCCTATTACTATTTTGCATATTGGTGTACCATTAATGATAAATCTGTCGGCGCAACCTCGAAATATGAGCTGGTGATATATGTTGATTGACAATCTAATTTCAAGCACCCACGAAATTGAATAATGATTGCGGTTATGCCCACGGTACATGTAATACTATGTGAAAAATCATTCACTTGTGGCGTACTATATTCTAAATCCGAACAAAGTATCTTCACCATTCCATAGCGATTCCATTAGTAGTCTATGAAGTTTATGAACTATACAGGGTTTACTATAGTCAGCAATTAACGAGATCACCACCCTTGTGTAAACAAATAACAATGAGCAATCGGTGTTAAGTAGCTATCAACATACTAGTAGTAAATGTAAATTACCACTGTACGCCATCACCTGTCACAACGTGTGGACAAGTATATAGTCAGTTTGTGCTTGGAGTCAGAAGTTGTTCAATCTAATCATGTCCAGTAACCACATAAAAATCCCTTTTAAAGCCAATTACAGTGGAATTTCAAACAAAACGTGTTTTGTTCATTATACGACAGCTGTACTATGCGTCGGATGAAGGTCATTTCATCAAATTTCGAGCAGGGCGTCGATGAACATCGTGCGAAAATGTATTATTGTATTATCATGTTCAATACTATATTTAAACGCAATGGTCATGTGTGTCTTGCGTATTGTCACTATGTATCGTATTATTATGTCATTACCAGTGTTTTATCACTAATTATAGTTAAAATGTCATGCAGTTCTGCAATACTACATCATACGGGGAAAAAAATCCACCATTATAGTCTGACAACACATACGAATTGTCAATATGCTATAGTTACGCTAATGTCCTTCCTGTTATCAATGACCAATTGCGGCGTGTATTTCATAAATTGCACCTATATTTTACTATCAGAACGTTAGCTTTTAGTTATCCTGTGCATGGTCGAATACTATATTGTCTTCTTGGTCATATTTTGTATGTGTGGGTCCTTCCTGTTACTACCAGTCCCTCCTGTTACCAAATGATGGCCTAAAATGCATCAGACTCTCAGTTAATTCGTTTTGTTTCCAGTTGTGGTACGCGTTTTGTCCAGTTGGATCTCGTTCACGTATAGAAAGTGACATTTTGTTTTATTGTTAGAAATAATGTTTCCACAAGTATGTGCATAATAAAACTGTCCCTTCTGTTACTTCAATTGTCTCTCCTGTTACTGGCTTGTCACACCTGTTACCGTGGATCTTTTCTGTCGTATCGAGATTAATTTGAATTAGATTTCCTCATCCTGATAGAATTGTGGAGTATTTACCTTTTATATGGCCATAATAAAATAGAAATGCACATCATTCCAGGTCGAGAACAATCGATCCCTGGATATTGGAAATTTATGCATATCACGTATACATTATCATAATTCGCTATGCGCATCATGTTTTTGGTGTTTATTTTTGCTAATTCTGATGACCACACAATGCACACGTTGCGCATTTATTATTTTCCACCTCCATATCACACAAAATCATATTTATATTGAAAAAAAAAACAAAAACAGTAACAGTAGGGACACTAGGTGTGGGTGCATCGTCATTGGACCTGACCCGGACAGGATATAGGGGTGATTAAGGTTGCACTTTACTTTCCTCAGTTCTATGGATATCCCTGAACCAGGAAAACAGGTAAGATACGTTCTTTCGTAGAAATAATTTTTTTATTCTTGAATACCCAAATCGGCCACATTTTTTGAAAAATGCCCATTTAGGGACCTGGTTGTTGGGTAAGCTTAAGACGATATGGTGAAGCGCCTGTAAAATGGCAGCAGGCACATAACAAGACTGGGCATTACTCGTGCAACAGCTAATGTGAATTAAGCGCTTTGGGTCCACTCATGGTAGTGAAGATAAGCGCTATATATAAGCACCATTATTATTATTATTATTATTATTATTATTATTATTACTGATTCGATATTGCGTGAGTCTGTTAAATGAGGGTCAGAACATAAGAAGAGTTGTTTATCAAAAGTAATCGAATCGAAAGCGTGTGCAAGGTACACATAATGTCGCCGTCCGGATCAACCATTCGTCGACCGTTTGTCCGTCCGTAGACATATGATATCCGACGAGATAACTCGAGTATTTTTCACCCGATCGTGCATGTTCATATTATAAAGTTATTATACAATGTTGTGTACAGTATGTGTTTTTCTTGTACGAGTCCAGGTTGTGGTGAAAAGTCATATTGGACGAGACACGCCAGTGTACAAGATAAACTGGACGAGTACAAGAAAAACTCACACCGTACACAACATTGTATAATGACATTTGTATTATCCATCTGTATGTTTATCTAAATTTTGGGAATAAAACTTTTGTGGTTATTTTTGGTATTTGTCGGCACTTAATTCTCTATAAAAACCTGTATTTTGATCATCAGAAAGCATGATTTGGAAAAGAAAACACGGAAGTTAGAAAAAAAACTCAATGCGGTGAAAAGTCTGCTAAAATCCATCAGTGTTGCGCGCGCATCACAATTTCACCGATTTATTTCGCAATAGAGTTAATTCGTTACGTCACGGAGTCCCAATACAAAGTGATATTGTACAGTCGGGAGTCCAATATGACTCTCGGGAGTCCAATATGACCTTTTCCAGGACTATCACGTGGCGGCTTTTGCCCAATCGGAAATGGTGTTAAGGGATGGATATTAAATATGTGATATAATGATTTTCCATAAATTAATTATGAGCATGTAATATCCACAGTGTTTAGAATACATCTATTATAACGTGAAAGCCATTGTATAATGCTTCAGCATTTATTTCAATATAATGTATACCATCAATGTTGAGGAAAGGCAAACGAAGTACAAATCAGGACTCTATTGAACTACATACACGGATGTTATATGAGTCAATACTTGATCTGGTAATTACGATACTACATATGTATACAAGTAATTGATCAATAATGTTACATGTGTATTGTATGTATTGTGGTATTGATCGGTTTGGAAAGTACTAACCCATTCAACCCACCCCTTGTCGTATGTCTGATAATATATATTCGGCCTTTCGTTCGTGTGTATAAACAGGCAAGCATCGAATTCTCAAATCGGTGTTTAAAGGCCCACTTAATTTTCGAAACACCAGATCACATTATATATACAACATATTCCATATTATATACCATTTGAAAAAGGAAGCTCCAAAACATTGTATTGTCAACTGATCCTGTCGAATAAGGCACGACATCTTCTAGTCCAAGTCTTCTTGTACTAAAACCAGCTAAGATATTGGTATGGCGATTTGCTGGTGTTTAGTCCAAGCCCGCCTGCATAGGCCTTTTATAACACGACTTAAGCGTTAGTGACCCGCTCAAATAAAACCACAATTATATGAAATAAAATATCACAATTGCGACAATAAACGGATATTTTCCGCAGAAGACATGCTATTTGATCTGAAACCCACATCAGTTGTGATTTGAACGCGGTAATTTAATGTGAAAAGAGACATTTAACGCAATGTTTACATAATTTTAAAAGTATGCGAACTCAGTTGACCTCGCGAACTGCGTTCGGCATTTTCCGGGAAAAATATTCCGTAGATTTTCGATCAACCACGCACGATGAATTCTCCATTGTAATCGTAATTGTACGTGTCAATAAATAAATAAATGCATATATTTAGTCAATATTGAAGATATAAATGTAATACATTAAATAAATTGCGGGCATTACAACCATCTCACAGTTTAAAACAGTGTAAACACAACGAGCATTAGAATAATATGGGGACCGCCATTTTGTTTGTATAGCCAGAACAAACTCGGGACTGTGCCGGAGTTCTTCCGTACAACTTCGGCTTTCGGTTAAAACGTAAACAAAACATACAGCGATGTCACAAAATGCAATGTTGGTGACAATCAACCGGAATATTCTATGCGTAATTTAACATGAAAGTTAGATTATTATATACCATTATGACCATAAGATGTCACTGTTTCCGATGTATATAGCATCATATATTGATTTTTTTAGGTAAATCGAGTAAAATACACCACAAATTCCCGCCACAGATCCTGGGCGTAAGTCGTGTTATAAGAAGCCTATGCAGGCGGGCTTGGACTAAACACCAGCAAATCGCCATACCAATATCTTAGCTGGTTTTAGTACAAGAAGACTTGGACTAGACATCTTCATATTAAAGAGGTCAAGTGACAATTTTGATGGGCATTTCCATTCAATTCTCAGCAGCAAAAGTTACAGAGTTGCAAATATTTCTGGGTGTGATTTTGTGCTGTATTGAAAACAATAGATATTTACCTGGCGGGTCGGCTTGGGTTTTTTTTCCTTTAGAAAGTTGGTGTATTTATATTTGAATTTGTTATTGATTTTTCAAAACTAGGTCAAGAGTTGTAATTCAAGAAAATAATTCTCAAAAATAAATTTATAGCAACAATTGGCAATTTGCCAAGCCCAGCCGCCAGTTAAATATTATGTCTGTTTAATGATATGGCTGCTTTAGTTCCCAGACAACTGCTTCATATATAACTTTTGCTGCGGAGATTTGCATGGAAAATCCCCATTCAAAATGTTTCACTTGACCTCCTCCATAATAGATGCTTTGAATGTTAGAACTGTTTTTGTTTAAAAAGACAACAAAGTTTGCACGCTTAGTTGAACGAAGCGTTGGATGGTAAATATTGGACACCTTTCAAATAGTGAACTACTATACCGATAAGAATTGCGAATATAGGGCACTACGTCACTAAAATTTGTGTTCTTTCTGTCAGTTATTTTGCTTTGTCATATCCGTAGTTATGATTTCTGTTTCGAGAATCCAAACGCGAGCTCTACAGGCAATCATCGAGCCAACCACCGACTATGATTCGATAACATAATTAAGTACAAAATAATCACGGCAAACATAATTGTATCACCTTACTGCGAGTGGCAAGAAGTCTAAACGCCATAACTTTCTCACAAAACGGACGCGCAGTTGTCAATTCTGCGAAAAGAGTTTTGGACCGTCCCAGACATTACAACTATATTGTAGCTATTCGCAATTCTTATCAGTAATGGTTCATTGTTCGAAATATGTTCGTACTTCTAAAACAATCTTGCATTTACTACATATGGCAACAACTGGTTTTAAAGATAAAGCACAATCTTGTTTACCGAATGAACCTACTTGAAATATTAACACAATAAGCGTGTTAGATCATGACATATAAGGCCAAAGAACAAAATATTTGTACTTGGGGGGGGGGGGGGGGTCCACACCAACTTTAATTTACCCCCCCCCCCCGGGCCTAAACATGTTTTCCATGGTACAACTAAATAAAATCTGCTGAAATTATCATCACATTTTAGGTAAATATATTACACAGAAAATAAAAACCAGATGCCAATGTAAAAAAAAAATCTGTTGATTTGTTAGTCAATGTATTTGGATTATACAGAAATCAATGAAAACTTTACTCAATTCAGTGCAATCATTAAATTTTAAGGCTGAAAAGAAAGCCATAAAAAACATAATAAAAACTTATTTAAAAAAAAATAATATGATTACCTATACCAATTTTGTCTAGCATGTAACTCAAACCACACATTTAATTGATTTGGCCTAATGAATACATGCGGTACATTTTGACAACAATAACCCGGAGAATATTTGTCGTATGACTTTTCACCCAGATCGCCCTGAAATTTTAGAATAGGAACATGAAAAGGACCGCGCATGTTTTATCGACAACCAATTGAAATACAACAAAGACGCGAACGACGTGGCGTCATTAAGAGGACAACCCGCATAGTCGGTACTATAAATTAAAAGGTCACTCGCTTACAAAGAGAAGGTCAGAGGAGTGCAGGAAAGGGCCTATCGGCCATATTGAGTATATCGGAGTTAGCCCCCCCTCCCCCACCAACAACCAATTCCGAAGAGAAGGGCATTATAGTTCCCCTGATAAGAACATTAATAGGGACCCGTTTTGTCGTATGGGAACTGTATACGATATTCGCAGTTGGTAAAACATTCGTAGCCTTTAGAAGGTCCACGTTGGGGCGGAGGTGTCCACCATATTGACACCCTCTATCACGGGTTTCCAGAATCCCAGTTGCACCCCTGGGGTTGGTTTGAACTTTCCAACTGGTAAATCAAGCTTTTCAACTGAGGGAATTTCCAAACTTGGCACTCCCCTAAAGTTGGACAATTCAGACTAACATTTTACCAAAAGTAGAAAAATATGCTACTGTTGGTCTAAAAACAACCGAGACAAATTCGCAACTAATTTATACTGTTTGTAAAATCAAACAATGACAACATGTTCAATCCATATATGGTGGCAAATTTCCAACTAACGTTGTGTCAGGCATGAAATTTTCAAACAGCTGAATATTTTGACCAAAGTTGGGGTGGGGTAGACACTCCCAAACCCTCTAGCCGCGTCCCCGGTAAGATTTCTCGAATTTCACTCAAAGGGAAGTAAAATGTTTGTGAAAGTTAAAAAAAATATTACCCGAGGACCACCTTAACTACTCATGTATGAAAATGTATACGCCTCACATAATTAAACTAATCCAACCACCCTAGCCGCGTCCCTGGTCAAATCTCTCGAATTTCACTCAAAATGAAGTAACATTTTTGAAAGTTTTTAAAATAATTACCTAAGGATCACCTTAATGGCACATACATGTAAATGTACAGTAATGCCCTAAATAATCGACCCCTTAACCACAGCATAATTATGGGTAACTTTTCAGGATTTAGTTGGAAATATGGCTTGTTGCCATTCATAGGAAAGCTCTGACGAGAGCTTTCCGATGAATGACAACAAGCCATATTTCCGACTAAATCCTGAAAAGTTACCCATAATTCTGCTGTGGTTAAGGAGTCGATTACTTAGGGCATTACTGTATACGCCCCAGAGATACACCGTCTGGGGCATCAAATGTGCACTTAGTGCATCAGAATAATAATGCGTGTCTTAACTCAAATAACTCTCACGTCTTTCCTAATCAGTGCACACAAATGTTGTGTGCAGTACGACGTCGTGACACCTTCAATCATAATCTCACGAAGTTAAGCTAATTTGATGCTGATGTTGTCACTTCTTTATTTAAACCTTGTAACCCTTTTATTTCTGATTTTTTGTTCACATTCTGTCCAAAAATGTTTTAAAACCAGCTAGGACATATGATGTTATTGGTCGGGACGTCCGTCCGTCGGGGCGTCCGTCTGTTCGCTTTTGGTTTCCGGGTGATACATTTTGATAGTCTAAACTGAATGGAATGAAATTTGGTATGTGGGTTTACTAGCTCAAAATACAGGTCAAGTTCGAACTCGGGTTCCGCCAATTTTCACTAGAGTTATGGGCCTTTTTTGTTGGAATTTGCTCTCAATTTTCGTATCGGGATGATAACATTAGTAAGTCTGAACTGAATGGAATGAACTTTAGTTCCGCTCGCCAATTGTCACGAGTGTTATGGCGCCTCGCAGCTCGACAAGCGAGTGCAATGGTTAACCAGATCACGCCACATTGTCGTTCTATGTTTATTGCACAACAGGAGGCTGTATATTGCAGACTACTAAAATGTATAGTGGTATACTACCTTATCTAATTGAACAAATTTGTCATTTAGATCATGTATACCTGATAAGAATGAAGACAGTTTTGTTACATTGATAGAACATTCTACACCACGGCAATTCCCACTATCTATTTTATAGGCAAATATATAATAAATGTACATTAATAATGGCGTCATCGTGTCTTATTTTTGTTTCTATTTTGGCACAGGTATGATTGTGAAGAGATATGCAACGAAGCTAGCAGTAATATCCATCCTCACCTTTGCAACCTTGCTTTTATATTATGAATATCGGTATGGTCGGCTGGTGGAGGACGTTAACAAAAAGTTTGCCGGATATGCGAACAGGATGTTGCCCAATGTAAGTACTCTCGGAGTCAATATAAACTTTCTTATATGATTTAGAGACCATTGGGTGGGAACATCATCTTGGGTTTTGTTGGAAATATCGAAACGCTCAATCCTGTCAGCAGTCCAGTAAAGATAATGTTCATGCATGCGGGCAACCGAACCTATAATATTCGATCGAGAGAAATACTCTATACGCCAAATAGTTTATTGTTCACCTCCATCAAATTGGAGAGCATATATATACAAATAATAACAATATGTGCACAAGATCCGTGTAAGAGATGGCAATGTCACTGCAATTTACCACGTAATACATGTATGTGACCTTTCATCTTTCTAGGCCACGGTAGCCGTTCTTGTACCAACAACTCAAAAGCCCACAACAACAACCCATCAACAACACGGTGGTCAACATGGGCGAGGTGATATTATGTATGATTCCCTCAGTGTCATCGAGGACTACGATTTTGACAGTCTAAGCGCCGAGAAAGTGGCTCTTTTGTATCACAGGTGAGTCCATAGCAGTCTCTTTGAAAAGCCGACGAAAATCCTATAACGGAATTACGTCTGTGGAACTCTCTATTAAAGTTAGGTTCTGTATTGAAGGGAATCCCTCCATTTCATTGGAGAGTGGCACAGACTGCGCGCGATTTTATTGGTTTATGACATAGCAAATCACTTCAGAGATCAGAGGTCAATGACGTGTTCACAATTTTCCACACGAATTGTCAAACTCAACTATTGTTGGAAAACTGAATACAGGCGATATATCCATAATTCATTTTACTCATCGCAATATATGAGACATCATCTTCGAGTTTTTAGCTCACCTGAGACGAAGTCTCCGGTGGAGCTATAGTCATCACTTCTCGTCCGTCCGTCCATCCGTCCGTCCATCCGTCCATCCGTCAACAATTCTTTGAACATCTTCTCCTCTGGAACCGTAAGACCGAATTGGTTCATATTTGGTGTGCATGTTCCCCAGGTGACTCTCATTCAGATTTGTTCAAATGAGGTCACTGGGTCAAATAGTTGTGAAACCAGGGCCATAACTCTATTCCTCCATAGTAATTCTTACAACGACTTATTGTCCAGAACCATTGGGCCGATTTAGCTAATATTTGGTATGAAGGGTCCTTGGGTGACTGGTGTTCAGATTTGATAAAATGAGGTCACTCGGTCAATTAGTTGAGAAACCAGGGCCATAACTCATAGTAATTCTTAGAATTACTTCTCAAAAAATATTGGGCCGATTTAGCTTATATTTGTTAAGGAGGGACCTTGGGTGACTGGGGTTCAGATCTGTTCAAATGTGATCACTGGTTCAAATAGGGGCAGAGCCAGGGACATAACTCTAAAAAAATTACATTTTTGCATTTTGACCTTTGATTTTTTTTAGACACATCACAGCTACCACACCCACCCCATCCACCCACCTCCTGTCCCTGCCACACCATGCTGTACCATACCATATTATCTCTGCCTAGTTCACCCCATTAAAATCCTTGTTTTTATCACAGCTGTAGGAGTAAAGCAAAGCTGTTTGTGCAGTCGTTAAAACCTAATTATCTAAATGTCCACACCTCTCCTCAAGACATACTGCTGGCTGATAGTGGTTTCATGAATGAAATTTAATTCCAGAGAATGCACTGGCTTTCAAGGTCATGTAGTCGGGCATTCAAATAAATCATGTATGTCATATTCTCCCAGGGATGTCCCCACAGTGTTGGGGGCGGGGTGATTGACAGATTTGTTCAATGAAATGTAATTTTGAAGCTCATATGAGACGAAGCTATAGTCATCACTTCTCATCTGTAACCTGTTCATCTGTCTGTCCGTCCACCATATGTCAACAATTCTTTGAATATCTTCTCTAGATCATAAGACTGAATGGGTTCATATTTGGTTTGGATGTTCCCTAGGTGACTCACATTCAGATTTGTTCAAATGAGGTCACTCTGTCAAATGGTTGTGAAGCCAGGGCCATAACTCTTGCCCTCCATAGTAATTCTTAAAAACGACTTCTCATGTACCATCAGGTTGAATGGGTTTATATTTGGTATGAAGGGTCCTTTTGTGACTGTAGTTCAGATTTGTTCAAATGGGGTCACCTGGTCAAATAGGGCCAAGAAAAGGACAGTTTTCCTCTTAATATGCTTCCTTCACACGGACCATCAGGTTTATTTTACTGATATTTAGTATGAAGGGCTCTTTGGTGTCTGGGATTCAAACTTATTCAGATGGGGTCATCAGGTTAAATAGGGTGGGATCAGGGACATAACTGTATGTCTCTATAGTGATACTTAAAATGTCTTCTCAAGAGAGGTTGGACTATTTAGCTTACATATAGTATGGAGGATCCTTTAGTGACTGAGATTAAGATTTGTTAACATGAGGTCAACCCGTTAAGAAATGACAGGGCTATGGGGACTTAAGACCTTTGTGTCTAATAAAATCATTAAAATACAAAATTCATTAAAACATCTATCTTGGAAATACCTGACTGATTAATCTGACATACATATAGTGTTTTTTGGTTCATGGATAATTGGGCTTTAAACATGTCTAAATGGTTTTATAAAAAGGCGCTTGTGAGATTGGAAATTTCCAACAATTGAGAAAGTTTGAGATGTCTGTTGTGAAATTCCAACCTAAGACTTGGGAGTCTGGGGCCCGGTCGGGAGGGGACATGTTGAGCTGGAGGAGGGGGTGATCAGTAGTGTACAGTTGGTAATTTAAAGGTAGATATTCACTGATCCACATACATGCATGAAGCCTATCTAGCCACATATCCTGTTTATATCTAATGCTTTTAAAGTGATTATGAACAGTTCTGACTGTTGTGGTCTCCAGAGTCCCAGTCTTATCAGTCTTTGCAGTCTGGTGAGCGACCCCACAGTCTTTGACTGTCTAGTTTTTATCAGTCAACGATATTCATTACTGATTATTCTTTCGCATCTAGTATTCTAGTTGTATTTATAACTATTTCTAAATACTACGATTCTCATAAACATTTACTACGTCAGGAATGCACTTCATATTTTAAAACGGTTTATTACGTTATGCTGGGATTTCCGCGTCGTCGTAGAAATGAACTATTATGGCACTTCTAGAGACGTAATTCCGATATAGGATTTTCGTCGGCTTTTCAAAGAGACTGAATCCATAGACAGTAATGTTCCTAGCGTTAACAACAGTTCAAATAATTTAGTCTGAATATGATTTTCAGAATATTTTCCAATGGTTTTGACCTTTTCCAATGTTTACCGTCAAAATTTTATTAAACTTTGGTATCTCATTGGACCAATTGGACTAATTGGCATTGCGGCTGTAACATTCGTATTTACATAAAAATAGTTTCGACATGCGTGCGAAATCTTATTTGGACAGTTATTTACATGTATAACGAAAATAAGAACACACTTCGAAGGCATTGAGTCCCTCCATTTAAATAATCATCTTAAAGGGGGACTGTAAGCTAAATCCGGCCATTATACGGGACCATCTCAAAAGATGATAAAATTGTTAAAGAATATAAAAATATAAAAAATGTTATAGAATGTAAGAAAAAAATGATAAAAATTGTTTAAAGAATGTAAAAAAAAAAATGATAAAAAATGATAAAAATTGTTAAAGAATGTAAAAAAAATTGATAAAAAAAAAGGATAAAAATTTATTAGGCCAATGCAATCTCTTATATATGCGAGGCGACCTCTGATCGACTCGCATATATAAGAGAATGCATGGGCAAAGGGTCTTTAATGTTGCGCCAGCGCAGCTCCAATCATGAAAGTGTTAATATAATGTATTTCACAGTATTTGAATGTCCCAGCTGGAGGTTGCATGATTTAGACTAGTTTTGTGACTCGATTTCGCTTTGCTTCATGGAATTTCCCGTATAATGAATTCTTGTTAGTCGCGAAATCGTCTCATAATTTTCGCATATACCATATAATATCGAGAAGGGACCATCACCTACTATGAAGTACGTTATCAAGAAACATGTATAAAGAAAACCACTGTGTGCATTATTGGCGCGTGTCTTTGAAACAGGCTGGCGTACTCGCTCCACTCCGAGGTATTGAGATCTAGTTGCTAGTCTTCAATGCGATGAATTCACACACAATACTATAATATACGGGACACTCTTTCAGAATATCGTACCAAAATTTATTATATGCTTGCCTATAAAATAGCGGAAAATACCGAAACGTGGGTCGTCGTATGTATCTCATAGAAGCCATGCAGTGAAATACGAGTTCGTTATTTCACTGTAGCTTTGGTTATTTAACTGTAGCCTTGGTATTTCACTGCAGCTTGTCGGCGGTTTACGCGAGCGCCAATACCGATCATCCAGTTAGTTCATTTCGGGTATCGTTCACTTTGAAATTGCCCCATTATTGAGTAACGTTGAACCTCAATAAGGCGCATGCATATAATAAAAAGAACACATACAGTGTTTTGTTTGAATACCGGAAGCATCTCATTCGTGTCTAGAAAGATATATCGAATTTTCTCTCGCGGCTTGCAAACATTCGATATTTCTTTCCAGACACGAATGAGATGCTTCCGATATTCAAACAAAACACTGTAGGTATTCTCTATATATTACATCCATTTACTTGTATTCCGATTTCCATTGCTCAAAACAATAATGGATGGATCAAGGTTGTTTCAAATGCATGGCCAGACAAATATTAAGAATGCCCCAACTATACAATGTATTTCTGGTCCAGCGCGAACACTGTACATTGGTGGCAAAACATTATTTCAATACTTCTTTTTGAAGCATATAATTTAGAATCTGAGTAAACGTAGTATACACATTATCGACCTTTTTGGATTGCAGGAAGTTGACAAAAAAAACTATAGGTTTAATTTGATACTTAAACCACCCGGGGAATTAACGTACCGTGTATATGGTTACTTGTGCACGCGCGACGGGCCACACTACCTTACACAATAAGTTACATTGCCATCTACTGTACTTAATTGAACAGGCCAAGTCGCACACAAAGAAATGAAAACGCAGCTATGTTTGGCTTCAACACACGCACAATGCATGCCTTTCAAATCTCTAAGTGACTCAACTGCGCAAGTAAATGTTTATTGACGTCCTTCACTGCAGGATATCATAAACCAGCCAAGTATAAACATGCACGAAATGTTTCGATCTACATAAACATAAGTTTTATGTTTGATAGAGTTTGAAGCCACAGGGCGGCGTTTCATGTTTTGGATCGCGCCTGGTACAAGTCATACACGCATGATCGGATTTCGTGTGAATTGTAATTTCATGGTGAACAATCAGACCATGTCAGTGTACACTAACGGAATGATAATTATCCCTTAGGCGACACCAATTTTTAACTCTGGTTTACGAACATGTGGGGAGAAAAAAAGTAGATGCAGGAGGGAAAAAAATAAAAAGAATTGTCTCCCCAATTTATATCAAGTAAATCGTGGAATTTTACATAAATTTTTTAAAAATTGTGAAAAAATGTTTTTGAATGAAATTCTGAACCAAACAAGACATTTCTTGTCATGAAATACATGAAAATATGGATCTGTAAATGATCATAAGCAGAACCGGATGCGACAGCACATGAAAATCAGTACGCGTGTACAAAAAATTTGGGAGAAAAAAGTTGTAGGAGGTGTTCGTAAACCAGACTTAAAAATTGGTGTCGCCTTAGTCATCTTTATAATTGAGAGTGGCCGGGTTCAGTGTGTAATTTATATACCGTATTCGGACGACGACAGCGTCTATTGTGGACAAGAGAACGACTCATATCCTTTTATATATATATAACTGACCGTATCTTGTATAACTAAATTGTTTAGGTTGAAATTTGAATAGGTCTTAAAGGGGTACTGTTCACTAAATCTGAAAAGTTATGAGACCATCTCCTTTTATACTCAACAATATATATGCAACAAATGAATGAATTTGAGCCGTGGATCGATGAATGCAAAATACACGTGTGTGCTCTATGAACGATGTAAACAACATGGTAGTTATAATGAAAATGAATTAATGATTCGAGATGGTTCCATGAATGGCATGATTAAGGCTGATTTAGTGTACAGTACCCCGCTAAATGTGTTATTTTATTTCCTATACTATTCATCACAGATTAAATAATATATACATATATTTATTTATTGAAGTTCAACCTAGAATTAGAATTGGCTTCTTATGGGTTAGTAAATGTCTTTTCTGAACATAATTCACGGGGGGAGAACTGCGACGTGAGGATCGGTTGCATTCCGATAAAGAGACGGTGGAAATCCGATAAACGAGACGGTTCGCTTTCGGCGTCAAACCAGATTTTCTTCGTGTTTGGGCATTCAAACGGAATTGCCGTGACAAATCAGGTTTCATATCATCATATCGTTATTTTAGTTACTAATATCCATCAAAATCTAGACGCTACAGTAAGTAAAACCAATAGAATCGCCATTTAAAAGTCACGCGACGGTTCGTTTTCCGATAAAAAACGAACCGTCGCGTGTCTTTTATCGGAAAACGAACCGTCGCGTGACTTTTAAATGGCTATTCTCTTAATTTGAGTCACCGTAGCGTCTAGATTTTGATGTATATTAGTAACTTAAATAACGATATGATGATATGAAAACTGAGGGGTCACCGAAATTCCATTTGAATGCCTGAACACGAAGAAAATCTCGTTTGTCACCGAAAACGAACCGTCTCAGATCGAATAGCCATGCACCGTCTCTTTATCGGAATGCAACCGATCCTCACGTCGCAGTCCCCCCCCCCCGTGATAATTGGTCACGTTAGCGTTAGCTCAGCGATCTACCCATCGCGTGCTATACTCAATCATCTAACCGACTCGACTCGGTCAAGCTAGCTTGAAAATGTTATAGTCACTCTAGGCTCAGGTTTATTCCCACCACGGGGTTCGCGTCAACTTATTGGAAATTATTCGTTTCACCATCAGATTATCTGTTGATATTGTTTCAGTTGCCGTTTGGTCATTGGTGTGTGAAGTTTCAATGTAAATAATTGAATACTAAAAAGCTATCGGATGTCATTAGTAATCATTCGGTAAACCATTTATGATCCTTCGAGCTAAGCGAGTTAGAAACATAAATATATATATACATGTATATACGTATACAACACTCTACCAAAATGTTGAAATGTCACTTCTGCTTAACCCTTTCATGACATGAGCTGCGGTGGTGCAGCATTACAGATCCTGTGCCAGTCCATTCTCTTGTATATGCGAGTCTCCCATAGGCGTATATAAGAGAATGTAATGGCTTACAATGTCAATGTAAATATTGTTAGGCCAATGTATTCTCGTATATTTGGGATGCTCCCTACATGGGAAACTGGAACATATAAGAGAATGCATTGGCACAGGGTTTTCGCATAATTTCAGGAAGCTCCAGTCATGGAAGGGTTAAATACAGACATACATCCAAATATCACACTTAAGGTATAATGTATGAGATGACAAGTAACAAGTCTACACAGTTTACAAATTTGAGTACGAATATATTTTTCTAGAAAATTTCATCCCAAGAACGTGGAGTAGTGTTTAGAACCAATGAAATACTCAAAATGCTGATAATAAAAAAAAAACCTCAGCGTATATTCCCCAAAAATCACCAACTTCCTGTTTCGAAGCTGACCATGTGCTCAATTTTGCCAAAGTTTCACGTGGATATATATATTCACAAATTAAAATAATTCATATGCATGCTTCTTCTGGGTTTTTGTGTGCTACAAAATATTTATGCAAATGAAATTGAGACATTAAATTCATATAAAATAGCATACTAGTTTGTTTAGAATTGTTGCTTCTTGCTTATTGTCATATCACCCGATATACCTGTATACATTTTGCTATACATATAAGCTTTCATTCTACCAAGAATGGGCTCGTTCTATCAAGAATAGGCTAGCCCTGTGATGCTCCTTCAGCCCTAATATGTTTGTCTTAACCCTTCAATGACTGGAGATTCCTGACGTTTTGCGAAAATCGCGCTGTGTCAATGCATTCTCTTATATATGCGAGTCTCCCATGGGAGCCTCGCATATATAACTTGAGAGAATACATTGGCCTGACAATATATACCTTGAAAGCCAGCGCATTATCATATCACCCAATATACCTGTATATTATATCTCACTTGACTTTCTCGCATTCTGATTGGCTGAACACACTGCAATACTATTATATCAATATTGCACGGCTTGGAGGTGACTATGCCAAAATAGTGGTCCAATGGGAGGAATAGTCCCCGAGCCGGAGGATTTATTATATTTTGTCGAACGTTTTTCTTTCTGTCCCAGGACCCATAATGTCAAACAATTCACAATCATCTATATTCCCATGTATTTCCTTTTCATTGCAGAACGATTTCAATATTTTCAATGCAAAGTTTTGTTGTTTCTTTTTTTATTTTGCTTGTCAAATTTTCTTCAATAAATTGCCGGGCTTCTAGTTGGGCAAATCTTAAATTTTCTTCCTCAGGAATTATTAACAATGTAAAGCAGACGTCGTTGTTGTTGGTGTTGTTATTAAACAATGACATCAGTTCAAAACATTACTTTTTTTACCGAAAACAAACTGAAGATTCGTTCAGAAAATTTAGTAGCACGAACTAAGGAAATAGACAAAAATATCAAAGCGATATTGTGATCAGCGGAGAAAGGAACATGATAAATCGCCACACCAAACATGGATAAAACATCACAAATAACATAAAGAAATTGCTTACGATCAATTATTGGGCTCTAGTTGTCGATTACAAAGACATTTCGGATAAAAACAAGTGTTGAACTTTTGCAGCGAGGTGGAGATGACTTTCAAATTACCTCCCCGGAATAGTGGGCATGCTAAAAATAGATTTCTGGATTTTCCAAGCGATAGTGGGTGTGCTAAAATTAGGAGGCCCACTATGGCTTCGTGGACAACACTGTCGATAATAGTGAATGTCAATCAACCAATCACAAGCGTGGATAAGGCTTAGATAGTCACGTGAGATAAAATATTTTACGATAGTACCCCAGTACTATTTTTTTTTATATTTATAGTAACAAACTCATTTCACGCAATCGGGTTGCCGCCTGAAGATACAGCCAATCTGAAACTATACCTTGTACGATACTTGTTGCAATATCGGTATTATTAGATTTATTGGAGATTTGTAATGATCATACATGTGTCCAAGCCTTGAAATAGTGTGTCTGTCATTTGCAGAATGAGGTCCCCAGAGGGTGAATTTAGTGATGCTACCCCGCATAGCGGGTTAGCATCACCAAATTCACCCTTTGGGAACCTCATTCTGCTGAGGCGTAAGCGGAATGAGGTCCCCAGAGGGTGAATTTGGTGATGCTAGCCCGCTATGCGGGGTAGCATCACTAAATTCACCCTCTGTGGACCTCATTCTGCAAATGACAGACACACTATTTCAAGGCTTGCATGTGTCTGATCATAGATATCCAATGTACTTAATAGTTCGTCCGTTTAGTTGGCAAGCGGTTAGTCCTAATTTTGTAATGCCAATGGACGTTATTTGTAACTTACTTTTCCGTTTTAATTGAGGTTAAACAAGTTAACTTCTAAAATTTAGCTAATTTGTTTTTGCTAGTGACATATTTATTGAAATAAATGCATGAATCACGAAGAGGTATTGATAGATGTAACTAATAACATAGTTATGTTCCCTTGTCATTGTCAAAAGATTGTAGAATCTGAGACCGATTTCCGTAATTCATGGTAAATAAAATTGTGACAAAATCAGACACAGAAGTTGTGTGAGAATTGACACCAGTGTTCGATATAATATAATAAATACTGAATGTCGTGTCGTTGACTATGCCAAAAGAGTGGTCCTCGAGGAGGAATAGTCCACTCGCCTGCGGCTCGTGGACTATTCCCCATCTCAGACCACTATTTTGGCATAGTCAACTCCAAGCCATTCATTATCTATATAATAAATTTTGCTATACGTATACGCTTTCATTCTACCAAGAAGGGCTCATTCTATCAAGAATGGGCTAGCCCTGTGACGCTCCCTCAGCCCTAATATGTTTGTCTTTAACCCTTCCATGACTGAAATTCCTGAAGTTTTGCGAAAACCCTGCTGCCATCGTAGCCTCGCATATATAAGAGAATATATTGGCCTAAAAAAAGTGAATTATCTCTCCTATATATTTTGGAAGATCTGTCTGTCTGTCTGTGTGTGTGTGTGTGTTCGCGATGAACTCGAAAACGGCCTATCCGATTTCGATGAAACTTCGTATGTGGGGGTATTTTCGGCCGGGGGTGGCATGGGCATATTAATTTGTCCGTGCGGCACCCGCTTCGCGCATGCGCAGACGATATCTCGGAAACGGGTGGAGCTATCGACTTGAAATTTGGTATGTGAATGTATCTTGCCCCGGATACGAATTTTATCGGGTCGCCGAGCCCGTGCGACGCCAGCTTCGCGCATGCGCAGACCAGATCTCGGAAGATTCTCGACCGATCGGGACGAAACTTGGTACGTGTGTGTAGTTTGACCAGGCGGTCAATATGAGCTCATCAAATTTCAGATCCGAGATCAACTTTTCACGTGCCGAGGTCAAATCTGTTTTTACGCCGTTTTGCGCTAATATATTTAAGTTCGGTGCTCACAAATCGATTCGATATAGCGCGAATAATGTGCATGGTTAGAATCTGTGGCGCTTCCTCTTTCCAACGATGTATCACACGCCTGTGTCCGTTTAAAGTTTCTACCTTAATTATCGGGAAGAACGCAGGACCATGCTTCGGTCATCGAAAAACATTCGGTAAATATATTACGCCGTCAAGAGATCGTGACGTGATCGCGTTTAACTCTTAACCGGCCGATGTCGCGTTAACTCATCACCGGCCGATGTATCCGCAAATGACATTGGGCAATATATATATCTCGGAAACGGGTGGAGCTATCGACTTAAAATTTGGTATGTGAATGTATCTTGCCCCGGGTACGAATTTTATCGGGTCGCCGAACCCGTGCGACGCCAGCTTCGCGCATGCGCAGACCAGATGGGAGACTCGCATGTACAAGAGAATGCTCTGGCACAGGATATTTAATGCTGCACGAGCGCAGCTCCAGTCGTGAAAGTGTTAATTAATAGACGAAACATAATAATTTGACATTTTACAATAATTTTAACATCTTTTCTGTATCTTTTTCTTTTCCGCTTCTGGTGTGGTTGTTTCGCGGACGAAACGAGTGGTGTTGTGGTCTCTGTCGATGATGTAATATATGCATGTAACATGGCCATTACAACTTTATGCCATCTTAGTGCTTCTTTTTCTTGTTGGATTCCCCAATGTCGCGTTCTTTATAGGGGGACTGCACACTAAATACGGCCATTTATGGGACCATCTGCTATTATACTCAACAGAATATATGCAACAAATGAATAAAAATACACTCATTTACTTTATGAACTACGAAAACCAGCATGGTGGTTTTAATAAAAATGAGGTTATGGCTATAGAGTCATTAATTCATTTTCATTATATTACCACGTTGTTTACATCGTTCATAGAGCGCATGAGTGTATTGTGCACTCATCCATGCATGGATCAAATTCATTCAGTTGTTGTATATATGCTGTTGGGTATAATAGGAGATGATCCCAATATAGTCGGATTTAGTGTACAGTACCCAGTTAAGTCGTTGGTCAAGAGCAGAAGTGGACTCCAGTTCGTGGTACAATACTCCAGAAAGAGGGACCCGGTATACCTTGAGTTTTGTACATGTGCGAGTTTGTGACTTGATGGTTTTTACGCCTAGTACTAGAAGTTGTAGTAGGGGGCGAAGCGCCCAGGATGGTCCAAAAGATCGAGGGATCTTCTCCTTCACCCTCACGCTTAGTACGCACACGTTCGTGCATTTTTATGGTGAAATTGACCATCCAGTGTCTTGCTTCTACATTGAAGATGTCGCGATGTCGCATTAATGTATAATTTGTCTCGAATAGCTATCGTTTAAAATACGTTTTGCATGACTAAAATATGCGTGACGCTAGATGTTTCTTTTTGCATTTGTGGCGAATAAGGCAAACGTGTCTTTAAAACAATCTGCGTACACATTTTGTTGTTGCTTTTGTTGGACGCTATTCAGAAAAAGATATCATTACGCCCTATAGGTGTATATTGCCAGGATGACCTGTCCGCGTGTCAATGGATCTATGGGGATATAATTATTGTGTACCGGTTAGACTTTTTAAAGTATGTTTGTATTCGCGGATGTATTTTCACGGATGTCTCATTGTTGCAGTTTTATGACCGAGTTAATTGCTTTCGATATTTAGGTGTGAACAATGGCTGATGATGTATGTCTCAGTTGGAATATAGACTAAATGTATTGCGAAGTATCGGGTGTTTATTCTATCAGATTAGTAGATTTGTGTTCCGCATTTAGAGGCTTTCTGGTGTGGTGAATGAGAAAACTGCAGTGATAATATTTTGCCGTAGTTATTGTAATATTTTGAAGGATTAGTTGTTTTAACGGAATTCTGAAACCAATCTATTTTATATTATAATTTATATTATATGCCTAATAATATGATCTTGAGGGCGTTACCATTTCTGACTATGGTTTTCATGTCTTCAATTACTAAGTTGTCTCTAGACTAGTTTGTGGTATATTAGAGCGCCGATCATAGATATTATTTGAGGCTCGTATAAATTAGCATAGAGCAGTAAATTCGACATCAAGTTTATCGGCCTCGCGTAGTCGATTCGCGTCTGGCAATGGTTGTATTGTCATATAGGGATAAAAGATGCATCATTCTCATTGAATATTGTTCAGATGTATTAACTCGTGTCCATTGAACTTAAAGCGCATTCATACAAATTCTACGGAACAGAGATTGTATTGACACCGAGACTAACCTTAAAGAGCATTCATTGTTCACCCGTATCTTCCTACAGACGACAATCGATATACAAGCACAATTTAATTGTACTATGTACACTGTACAGTAATTAGGGACGTAATTTGACCACCACAACGGAATTGATTTATTAGAAATTTATTTTAAAACGGGTTGTATAAAAATTATCACCTCGGCACCATGTACATTAATGCAATACAATACCGAGTTAAATGCACAGTTAACAAAAAACAATCGTTCCTACCAAACGATTGTTTTATTTTGTGTCTTGAAAAGCACAAAATGTTTAACACTGCATCTCGTTTTCGAAGAAGAGTTCCAAAATTGCACATTTTCCCCATTGCACAAAAGTTAATTACTCTAGATTTTCAAAGGAGTATACACTATAGTTTAAAATGTTTAGTTTTTTAAAACAATTTGCAATGGCCATCGGTGAGAGGGGTTTTAATAGAGTATACATGTATGTGTTAATCTCTTTACCAAATGGATTCTTCCATCTGTTGTAAAAGTAGGCTTATATGGACTGGTCTATTGTTTATCTGGAGGGATTATTCAGGAAATATAATGACAGTATGAAATATAATCATAATATAATCATATTATTATTCAGGAAATATAACGTGTATATATAATGTTTTAGTATATAGAAAGGGAAAAACCTCCTTGAAACGCCGACACCATTTTCAACAATGTGAAATATAATCATAATATAATCATATTATTATTCAGGAAATATAACGTGTATTATATATAATGTTTTAGTATAGAAAGGGAAAAACCTCCTTGAAACGCGGACACCATTTTCAACAATGTGTAATTCTATTACTGGTATCTGCAGATTTAATAGGGGTTTCTGTAAGTATCGCAACTAGTCTTGTACAGCGTCTGTGGTTTATATATTACCGGTAATATGTATGCTATATAACCGCGTGCAATGATGTGCATGGTCTCAATGAACAACAGAAGCAACTCCACGATGGTGTCAACGCTGACGTGCGTACATGCATGCATGACCTGCGTACGGACTAAGATGGTAATTGGTTTCATTCGTTCAATTTTGACCAATTTAGGTCCATGGCTTCTACTCAGAATTATGTTTGGATGAGTTAGAAAAGCAACTAAAACGCGATATACCTGACTATTACCCGTTGGAAGTGTTATGTATGACACGGTACATGTAATGTAATGTAATGTAATGTAAAGCGAAATCGGCTCACAAGGGTCGCCGAAATTATATTGACTGCAATATGTTTCGATGTTATGAAGTTTCCAGTCAGAACTTCAAATAGTTCTCAGTTTTCGAATTGGTGGAATATGATCTCTACGGGCGTAATCAGAGTAGGGATTCATAGCATGAACTAACTACTAAAACGTTATATGATTTTGACGAAAGTTTGGTTTACTGGATCTGGAATACACACCCCTATCGGTTGTGGGTGAATATTGTGATGTAAATTGAATATAATTGCTTTGCGAATGTGTGTCATGTAGGCTAATACTGGAAATTTATCTATATGAACACCTATAATTGATCATAATTACCGGGTATTTTACCCAATAGCTGGAGGTCATCCCTGGGAAAGTTTATTCGAGAAACATCTATTGTTAATGGCTACACACAGCGTTGGACACTTTGAATGGAACTCCAATGTCACTTTCACATGCATGCACGAGAGCGCGGAATCGGACGCCGATGAGCAAGAATTATATTCTAAAGATTTGGCCTATGGATGCTAGGGTGCGTTCACATGTGAATAGGAAATTGAATGCTGGTGATGCATGAGAGAGAATAATTTTTATTATTTAAGAATTTATTCACAGGCCGTATATACTTTCAGCTTAACTTTCAGCCTAAACTTGTGTGTTTTTTTTTTAATTATCATATTACAATAAACTACTATAATAGCAACCACAAGCGCGCGTTGATGCTTATATACCTTAGGCGCAGGTGAATGATGACGTTATATAATTTTTTCTATATTTTCTATAACGATGAGCCAAATTCCGGTGGCGTGTACGTGTATTTGTGAAATTGACACGTGACTTCCGGTTAGCAACTGTCTGGAGATTGTAAAATTGCGGAATTGGCGGTGGACCAATGAGATGAAAATCAAATTGTCAACTTGAGAACTTCCGAAAAATTCCCATGTGATTCAGACATATTAGTTTCATTTAGACCAATTTCGTTAGTTAGCTTAATGCAAACCATAGAAGACGTCATGGCACGGTTCATGACGTCATTTACGTCATGTTGGCTGTGTGGGCCAGAATCCAGACAAGAGTGCAAAATCCACGACAATACTTGTCATGTCGTCTCCATTGCATGCTGTTACATAAATTATTCTTAGCGTTGATTGGACCGATATGGCCATCAGTTGAAAACTCTATAATATACGGGGTGTCATGTTGGAATCATAAAACATATTTCCCCGAACTTCGGAATTTGGATCTGGTCCAAGTACTATAATCGGAATTAATAATCTGGTGTGTATCCGCTTTATTAAGTTGGTATATTTGTGTTAATATTAGTTTAACTTCTCACACTATCAATACAAATGCTCTGCGATTATGAACCACCCGACTTGCATTTATGTAAACTTGTAATACACACGTGTGGAAATATTAGAGAAAGATGATTTATTGGCAAAAGGGCATACATTATACATTAAATGTACTCAATCCGATTCGATGGTCCCTTCATCATCAGATTCCAACAACAACAACATTTTTTGAAATGCCGTTTTAGTTATAAAAATATATTAATTGCCCAAACAAAATTCTAACCACATGTACAGTCAACTATATAGTATAAAATTCCCCAAAACCTGTTATTTATCAATATCTTGTTCTACGAAATTTTGCCGGCTTGTCAAATATCTGACACAAAAAAGCCACATGATTTTAGAGTTATCCATCTTCATCCGCCATTTGGTCCGAGACCGTCTCTCGTCGACTTTTTACTGGTTCCACTTAAAAGTATCGGTGGTGAACATTATAGATTTCAAAAATCGATATCGAGCTTTGATGGGTGGGTTCGTCGACTCGAATCAAATATGTTTTACCCCCCCCCCCCCCGAAGTCAAGGAAATAGTAATTTTAGAACGTTAATTCGGATTATGCATCTATAAATACAAAGCATGGATATTCATTACATGGGTTTAGATATTTGTCTTGTAAACCAGTTTCTTGCCCATTTGGGGGAAAGTGTGATATCGAAAACTACATCACACAACTCCCTAGAGTGAACATACCGATGTAAATGGCTGTCTTGTCCACCCCATCATAGTTTTTGGATCAACTCCGGCTATATATAAATATGGTTGGATGTATGTCCAAAACGGATCCTATGGGGATGGTATTGTACGTCTCGTCGGTTACTTGCATGTAGATAAACATAATGAAGCAGTCCTAATTGTGTTTGATACCCCTGGCATACATGATATAACATAAAATAATGCAGGACATCTGGTTGCCGGCTATGTTGTGATGTAAAGCTAGCCATATAACTCATAGTCATCAAGTTTTCCTGAAGAGCCATGGATTTTCTCTCATACTTATAGGTCAAAGGTACGTCTTTATAAAACAATATAGACCTCTCAGCATGTGTCTGTAGAACGTCATCGATTGGAGGGGGTTATAAAATGTTAATGAGACCATTTAAAACCAGAATCCGAAGCCGTTCCAGTACATTTGCATGAGCGTATACGACGTAGCTGTTCTATATATTGAACGCACATCACTTGTTTCAACAGTAGTTTAATGTGCGCACACATAACATCGATATAATGTCAAGACATATCTCGAAGCACATGAAACAATACACTATAAATGACTATACAGTTATACAACACAATCAAATGGCCTAGAATGCACTCACTTGAGCTGTCTATACTTGGGCCCATCACACATTTGGCATGTTTGTGGTGTCTTGCCAACAACAGTTTGAACCACGGGTGCTGGCCCCTCGTATGAGAGATCGATAACAAATATGGATATCAAATTTCAGTTCTTCCATCGCTGAAATATTTGTGTGTACGGACAGAATATCTCTGTTATCTCCAGTTGATATATTACACTAATGATGGTCTTAGTAATACCGTACGAGTTGTTTGACATATTTATAGAACAATATAGACATCGCTGATATGAAGGGTGTGAAGACGATTGGGTGCCGATGATGATATATATCACATACCAATGGGTTAAATTACTAGTTTGACTAGAATGATTTGCACTTCAGCGGAAAAAAACCATCAAAATCAATTACACATACCGACACAATTAAATAAAAGACACGTTGACACGTTGGTCTTTGATTAAACGTGTGTAAATGTGAAGATGCCATTAGCGACTGATCTACAGTCTTCGGGAACATATCATCATAATGCCTATTGCGTTGAGAATGAGAAAGCTTGTTTTCCCAGTTAATAAATAAGGCATTTTAATAATCCATGTTTCCACATTCACATTTTTCAGTGTAATTGTTTCTCAATTTAACTATGCCCTCGACTGTTTGGCCGGACATGGTTTATAGATATGCACCAGGATCTTTCGGAAATGTTTTGAAATTCGAAGAAAGTTTACAGAAATATGTTCGCACCTCACTGTCTCTGCGAAAATAAAAACGATTCCGCACGATTTTAGACTTGATCTCAACTCATTTCGCGAGTTTCAAGTTACATAAAATAGGCTTCTAATGGGCCGTACTATTGCTCACTTGCAGGATATATATATATCATATATTTATAATAATAAAACACGAAG
The DNA here is from genome assembly GCA_032622095.1 of Siphonodentalium dalli. NCBI lineage: Eukaryota > Metazoa > Mollusca > Scaphopoda > Gadilida > Siphonodentaliidae > Siphonodentalium > Siphonodentalium dalli. The sequence continues at coordinate 206,164,706 of CP136061.1, forward strand.
CTGTTGGCAGATGGATCAGTTTAGCCTGCCCGTGTAATACGAGTCTCAGCTGTCTGAACATCGACGCAATCATGTCTGGTGTTTTGCGCGCCCTGTGACGTCCTGATGTGCGTAGTGACGTCATGGCGTCTTATTCGGTTTCTAGAAAGAAATGTTTCTATATTCATTTATGAACGATTTATTACCAAAATAAAACCAGATAACAATGCAATTAAGTATATACGTGGATTTAATTTCTAATTGGTGCAATCGTTTAATATTAGCGCATGTGCATTCTTTACATTATGTACTTCCGGTATGACGTAACATATTCGCGGAAGGACAGATAAACAGACAAATAAACAGATATCCGGACCGAAAACATTATTTGCGTCCAGCATAGACTGGCGCAAGTAAAGATGGATCAAGGTCACTCGCGGATAGACTCCCTGTCTGGTTGTTGCGTTAACCCTAAAATGCCGTTAAAACTCAATTAAATTCACATTTCTGTACCGGAGATGTACGATTGTGAGTCAACTTACTATGATACGGAGATATGTAATAAAAATATAACCGCATGAGTGTCTGGATTTTGACGAATTATCGCACTCGATTTGTTGGCGGAACACGATACCTCTCGTACTCGAGGTATCGCTCCGCCAACAAATCTCGTGCGATAATTTCGTCAAAATCCAGACACTCATACGGTTCTATCTATTTATTTATACGCCCACCATTGGATTATAAAACAAGTTTCAGTTAGATAAATATCGTTACCCCCCCCCCCCCCCCAGAAGGGGATATAAAAATGTTCACATTTATACTAGCCGTGCATGAGCCGCGACCGATCGACTTGCGTGTATATAAATGTACTGATTGTAATTGATATTATAGTACATAAATTATATAGTAATGAAAATTGTTCACCTGGAGTCCTCATGCTATTGTAAATAATGTACATATTGTAAATTATTTTCTCCATACCTGTATTTATAAGGTGACGAGAATAAAGAATTGAATACGAGAATGAAATATTTCAAAATCCCTGTGAATATGTTTCATTATTCTATATCATGATAAGATTGTTTTGTGTTGTATTTCGACATTCTTCTGGGGAAATTAATGGATTAAAATGGGAACGTTATTTCTATGTGGTGGGCAGCAAAGCAAGACTGAGTAAGTGGGCAGAGATTAACTGTTGGCCTTATACTGCATCGATTTAAATTGTTTATGAGAACATTTATTGTTGTAAATGGTGAATTTCTTTGGAAATGCGAATAATAGTAATTCAAAATTCTCATCCTGACTTATAAATGTATGAATGACCGCGCCGCAATGTATCGGTCTAGTTTACTATTACATTATGTTCCTGGCACATCGGCTCTCGGATTATCCACAGAAAACTACATTAAAGGCACGTGAGGCCTTAATTGTCGAAAATATTCATATTTGTTCCAAACACCGTAAACAGAAAAACATTAAAACGCATACAGTTTCGTTCATATATATTATGACCATCGCGTAAACAGCATGTTATCATAAAGACCTACTATATTTTACCTAAGCAAGAGCCTGATTGTGTTACAGAAGACAGCACAATGCTACTGGCTAATCACACACAAATGGCATAAACGCTCTTCATTAGTTCCATATCAGGAATTCACCCACAAATAACGCTCTTTATGTTTACCATCATAATATAAACAAACACCAGAAAAGTAACATTTTATGCTTTTGTTTACATAACAATAGTCAAATATATGACAATAACATACTGTTTATGCGATATTTCTTATTTGTATACGGACAAAGTCTGTCTACATTTTGATGTTCTTTCTGTTTGTGGCGGTTTTTGACGGGTGGAAATATTTTTTACAGGATACCCACCGCCAAGGCCAATCGTACCTTTAAGGGAGAAACAAGCAGTATGGTTACATGTGAAGATTTTGCCCTTTCTGTTGTAAGTCCGAATATACATGTATCTTCTGAAACGGTCTCCCGGATAAGTTAAGATTCTATCTACCATTCGAAGATTTCAATTCTGGGTTGAAGATCTATCTCACCGAAAGAGCTTTCCAAGACTTAAATGCAGTTGTAAATCCACATTATGCAAATGTAAATAGTGTACACCATATCTATTTATTTATGTGTATTCAGGTTTAATGCACATCAGTAGTATATTACGAGCAGCAGCTTCATCATTAGACTAAAGACTAGATCGGCTGGTCGGCTAATTGTCGTTGCTGCACGTTGTGCAATGCGTCGCTATTGATGTCGTTGAAACGCTATGTCACGCTATTGACCGGTATTTCTACGGGGTATTGTCTATTGTTTCCCCTCAACCTATACTCGCCTTTGTGAAGATGATAAATGCTATAGGCATGCATTAGAAGATTTACGTCTGAGTGAAATCCCTAATAGACTTGGCTGGTTGACAGCAGTGGATTTCTATGGGAGGAATAATGGGCTGGTCATGAATTAGATTGGACAGGTCGGTTGGTGGGATATTCCTATGGTATAGGCAGAAGGTAAATTATAGACTCCTCGTGTGGTGGGGACTTGGTTATATATTCAGGGGATGCAATTCTTCTGATCTAGGAAGATATGAGATATGTCTGTATATTTTTTATTTTCGCGAGACACATATAACTGGACGAGGACGGGGGTGAAAGCAATCCCTCGCAGGTGTGGGGGGACTGCCTCCCTATCTACTCCTCTTTCCTCCCAGTCCACTCCGCCCCCCCCCTGTCCACTCCGCTTCCCTCCCTGTCCACTCCTCTTGACCTCCCCACCACACGTCTATAGTTATATAGTTATACCATGCATCCCTTTGTATACGCGGAGTTATTTCCCCCTACACTGCGTTCGTCGTTGTCTTATATGGATTTCGCGTGTCGCGGCCGTGAAGGGGATGCAACTCTTTCTGATATAGGAAAATATGAGTTAATGTATGTATTATTTTCCCTCGCGAGACACACACCCTATTATGAGATTGCGCATGCATGTCAAAACAATTGTTATTATATGAAAACAATTACTGTTGCGGTGGAATTACGATCACAGTGCAATTACTCCAAAGTTTGTTCAAAACGTGACGGTAAACGTTGGAAAAGGTCAAACATTGAACAATATTCAGAAAATCAAATTCAGACCAAAATATTTGAACTTACTACAAGATTAGCGATGTTTGTTGGCAAATCACTGTAACAGTTCTGTTTATATATCAATGGAATCAACACGCGAAATTAAGTTACTGGAGAACTATCAGTAATGAATATAAGAACAAAGCTTATCTATATCTCCATAAGCTACTTATGTTTTACATATTTTTTATATTTTTTGCACATTTACCCATTGCGAGTGCCCCGGGTCCATTTAACTGCAATTCTGTGTTGCGAATCTTGTCTATTCGCAAATAGAAGTTTCCCTTTTTGAACTATAAGGATAAGACATATATAGATGCCGTATTGCAGCATCTTGTTAAATAATTGATATAATAGCGAACAATCTGCACCTCGAAGTGATTGTGTATACCGTTCGTGCTATATGTGATTTGTCTGCACACGCAATCACATGTTTTATTCCCGTCAATGGAATGCGATTAGGCCGGCTAGCATGGAAGGTACACCAGCACCCAACATTTATATGTATTAGCTATATAGTGTGTTGAAGACCTTATGACGTGGCGACAGTCATTGATTATTCTGACTGTGGAGTGGTTTCCAATTAGTATGCAGTGGAGTGGTTTCCAATTAGTATGCAATGTGAAATTGGTTGTTGTCCAAAAGTCGAATATTTTCCTACCTTCTGCCAATTATTTGGACTAAAATTGGACTGAAAATTTTCAACATTTAAAAAGTTTGAGTTATACCAGAGTTGGAAAATTACAATCCATGTGTGCTGCAAATAGAATTCTCGGACTTTGAAACTTCGGTCTGTCTGAATGAGGTGGAGTTTGAAATTCCAACGTGCACCCTCCAACGGGGACCCTTTAGCCATGTCCCTGTGAGGCACACGCCGTCACTGCGTTCGTTTTTGATTACTTTAGATTTGTTGAGTAGACTATATATAAGTAGCCTTCATCTTTGCCAGACAGTGTTGTTATGCCCAAATAAACGTTGTTAAAGATGCATAATCCGAATTAACGCTCGCAAATTACTATTTCTTTGGCTTCGGGGGTAAAAAAATCGATTCGAGTCGAGGAACACACCCATCAAAGCTCAGTGTGATCAGATATCGATTTTTTAATCTATTATTTTTCATCACCGGTACATTTAGTGGCCTGGTAAAAAGTCGACGAGAACACGGTCTCGGACCAAATTGCGGATGAAGATGGATAACTCTAAAATCAAGTGGCTTTTGTGTCAGATATTTGACAAACCGGCCAAATTTCGATGAACAAAATGTTGATAAATAACAGCTAGGTTTTGGGAAATTTTTATACTATAGTTGACTATGTTTTTTGTGCAATTAATCGAATATGATAACTGAAGCGGCATTTAATAAAATGTTGTTGTTGGAATCTGATTATATGGGGTCCATCGAATCTAATTGAGAACATTAAAGACATACCGTATGCTTACACGGTTTAATGTTAAATGTTTAATGTCAGAATCAGAATAAGAATTTAATTAATCTCAAATCGTCGAACATGTTGAAATAACAGAGATATATATAGATGTTGACATAATCATATTCATGTTTATACAAATTATGTTAAACTTATCAATAGCGGAAAGTCGAGTGCGACTATGGGGGGGGGGGGGGGGGTAGACCGAAGAGTCGTCAGATTGAGGATAGTATGTGGGGGGTGAATCAGCACTATATTGGATATATACATAGGGAAGTTGATGGCCGAGAATCATGTGTTTGGAGTGTCATATATAGAGTGGACAATTTCCTTAACATGTGAGCGTGTTTGTGTGTGCGCGGGAGTGGGGGCGTAGTATGTACCTACAAGTACGAGTAGCAATGGAAATAAATCAAGTTCCGGGTCATATATTCTCGACACTGTATAAAGATATATATAGATGAGCTTGGAGTTGTGCCTCAGGGAGGTTCCATTATCAGCTGTACTTCGTATATAAATTTCGCCAGATTCGTTATTGTTCTTTTATTATTTGATGTGAAAAGGGCGTTCAGTTTGCAGATGTTCGGCCGAGTATAATAATAGTTTTTAAATATTTTGTTCTTGGTTCGCTCAATATGGGGCACATAAGTATTACGTGGTATTCGTCCCCAAGCTCCCTTTTGCATAACGTGCACTTTCTATTTGATCTGCTTTCGTTTGTCCATGATCCGGTTTCTATATCGGTGGTTTTTAGTTCTGAATTTGGCGAGCCGCAATACTACACTTTGATTTCTCAGTGAGAAGTATGTCTCCTTTTTATGTTTACCCATACCATAGTATGGTAAACATAGTGTCGTTGTCCGGATTGACCATTCGTTGTTCGTCCGTCTGTCTGTCCGTCTGTCCGTAGACACTTTACGAGTAATGCGATAACTCAAACATTTTCTATTCGATTGGAACCAAATTTTGTATATGGATTTCTCAGCTCAAAATACAGATCGAGTTCGAATTTGGGTTTGATCCCAGTTTGTGTTACAGAGTTATGGCCCTTTTTCGACTTAGAGTTCACGCATTCTGCCATAACTCAAACACTTTTTATATAATTTGGTGTGTGAGTTTCACAGCCCAAAATACAGATTGAGTTCGAATATGGGTTTGATCCAATTTATTTTAAAGGAGTTATGACCCTTTTTCGAGAAATATGTTTTTAACTTTTATACATGTAATAATAATTAAAAAAAAATGTCATTGACTCTTTCATTTGTTTTCATTTAGATATTGGTGATTATGATACAAGTTGATAAAAAGGTTTGCAATGTGTCCCTTTAAATATTTAGTTATGAACCCATAAATTAATAGTGTTAAGGTGCCGTTACACCAATGAGCTGTTCTGCATACAGGGATCTCCCATTAATGTCAAGTAGCAGTTGAATAACATAATTCCTCCTGATATCTGAACACATGTGTAGTTCACAATATTGGAGTGTACTGCCACTGGTTAATATAATGTTATTTATTTTGTGATAGACTGTATCTCACAGACCAGTTAATTATGATGGACAGTCTGTGAAATATTTCCTGATAAAACAGTGCTTTGAAAGTTTGTTGGATGCTGCATTGCACAGCTGATAATATAACTCTACAGATGGTCTGAGGTCATTATAATGTTATTGCATTAATAGAGATGTCAGCATCAATATAAACAATGTCTGATTTGTTGAAAGCTCTGCTATATAATTGATATTAATGGGATATTAATGAGGTGTCTTTATTTTGATGGGTGTTGTTGGTAGAATTTGAGATTTTATCATTGTAAACTTAAATTGGACTCTCTTAACCCAAGTATTCCATGTCCAGGTGACCTTTTTATACCCCCACTTTCGAAGAAAATGGGGGGTATTCTGGATTGACTGCGTCCGTCCGTCCGTCACGCTTTCTCCATCCGTGCGTCCGTCCGACCTCATAACTCGAACAACTATGAACCGATTTCAATAATTTTGTGTATGCAATCTCCTTAGGACGGTCTCTCCGCATGATCCTAATTGCGGTTCGGAACGACTTTTGTTTTTAAAGTTACGCCTCATTTTCGACTTATTTTGACTTAGAAAATTCTGTCCGAATTAATAACTTTAACAAATATGAACCGATTTCAATACTTTTTGGTATACATGCTTTTCACAATACGCTCTCTACATGATGCGGCTAGGGATTGGCTCAAACTGTTTTTCGTAATATTACACTTCATTTTCGACTTATTTTGACTTAGAAAATTCATTCTGACTTAATAACTTTAACAAATATGAACCAATTTGAATAATTTTTTCTGTACAAGCTTCTTGTGACACCATATCGATATAATTAGTCCGAATTTTTCTTTAAAGTTAAAAATCTTTTTTGTTGGGTTTACGGATGGTGAGGGTTGAATTTGCCACGATGGGGGTATGCACTCGAGTGCACACCTCTTGTCCACATTTAACCCAAGGCTGTGGTGGTGCAGCATTACAGATCATGTACCACTGCATTCTCTTATATAAATGCAAGTGACCCATAAATTCCAATAATTTGTTTTATGTACATTAAATTTTGTCTATAATTATACATAACAGTATACTCTATAATTCAGCATCATAACTCTCATTTGTGATTCCGATCATAGTAATATACTATCGCCAAGGGATGGGTTAACATATGCCGATCGTGATCGGCCTCTCGTTAAAATCTAGTTTAATGATATTATAAAATGTCCCCTTATTCGATGATAGAATGCTTCCTCGCCATTCTTTGAGGTAAGCATCCTTGATTCTGTTCTTGATTAATCGGTTTTACGTATTTATTTTCGGTACTGACTGGTAAATCCAGATATTCGATATTCCTAGTTCATTCAGAGTTTTGTGTACGTATTCGAGCCATGTATTTCTCTTTTGTGTTTCGTTTTGATTTTTTTTAGCATTATGCGGTATAAGAGAAGGGGCATCCGTTGACATGTCATATTCATTATTTCCCCCCAGTATGAGATAAACCTGATTTTAATCATTATATGTATTGGTAGGATCACTGTTTCCCCATAAATGAATGCAGTTGGCGTATTTTTCCGTAGACGGAGGCTGAATTTAAAGGCACGCGAGGCCTTAATTGTCGAAAATATTCATATTTGTTCCAAACACCGTAAACAGAAAAACATTAAAACGCATACAGTTTCGTTCATATATATTATGACCATCGCGTAAACAGCATGTTATCATAAAGACCTACTATATTTTACCTAAGCAAGAGTCTGAGTGTGTTACAGAAGATAGCACAATGCTACTGGCTAATCACACACAAATGGCATAAACGCTCTTCATTAGTTCCATATCAGGAATTCACCCACAAATAACGCCCTTTATGTTTACCATCATAATATAAACAAACACCAGAAAAGTAACTTTTTATGCTTTTGTTTACATAACAATAGTCAAATATATGACAATAACATACTGTTTATGCGATATTTCTTATTTGTATACGGACAAAGTCTGTCTACATTTTGATGTTCTTTCTGTTTGTGGCGGTTTTTGACGGGTGGAAATATTTTTACAGGATACCCACCGCCAAGGCCAACCGTACCTTTAAGGAACCATCGTTCGAGTTTTTCGAAGCATGTTGTGTTTTCAAATCCCCAAATCTCGGAGCCATATATCATAAAGGGGGCAATTGATTTTTGGTATATTTCAAGGATACAGTCAAATGAGAGGCTATATCTCCGAGCTTTATTCAGGAGGGCATACATTGCTTTATTTGCGTCTTTGCTTCGCATGTTTCTGTCATTACTGAAAGTGCCCTGTTTCGTGAACCCGGTGCCCAAATACCGGAAGTTATCAACAATTTCTATATCGTTGCGATTAATTTTAAAAGTGATTGTTTTTTTTCGATTTTGGTTTTCTTCCGAATATCATGGCTTTTGTCTTCAGTATGTTTATATCTAGCTTCCATATGTCACAGTAATTAGCAAAATTATCAAGCGCGTTTTGTAAACCTTGTGATGAATTTGAGCGTATATCAGTAGGAATAGCTTCAGAAATATTTCCGCGTCATTGTCATTTTCATTGCCAAATATCAGACCGTTACATTCGTGTCGTCTAAGGTAGTCTTCTAGGTCGTTAACGTAGAGCGCAAAAAGTATCGGGGACAACCCATCTCCCTGTTTTAGTCCTGTTGAACATGGGAAGTATCCGGAAAAATCATCGGTTAACATGGAATGCACGAGAATACCCATATTACTCTATTACTTGTTGTTTCAACGACCGAATCGATCAGAAACCCCTGGCTCCGTTTTATCAATTCAATTCAATTTAATTTAATAGTAACTCTGGTCATCATGAAAGACATTACAGAGACAATACATATGACACAATTACGTATCATCAATACATGTACATGTATACATACACATAAAATCATTATGATAAATATTATAATACATCGATGTCGCGTTTAATGGGTGTATACTTGTTTACTCATCATAATCAGATAATATATTTACCAATATATGGTATATGGTGTGTATCAACGAATTTATATTTACTAATATACATGTGTGTACACGAGCACCTACAAATGTGAACGCGCACACATGCGCGTAAGCCTCAGGAGTTTCTGAAAATTTCCAAAATCTTTTTAATAAATACCGAAAGGTTTTTTGTTTTGCGCTCGCTATTTTGATTGAATAATTGGTTCAACTTCAAAGTGTTTGGTCTATTGAAGTAGTATGGTTTGATGTATCTTATTCTCAATCCCTTTAATTTTTCACACTTCAAAATAACGTGGAATTCATCTCCTAACTCTGCGTTACATAATGAGCACTTTCTTTCCGAATAGTCTCGATTTGTCCATGATCCTTCTTCGATTGGTAATTTATGATTTCTTGTCCGGAATCTCATGAGAGCGTGTATCATAGATGTATCGCTGGATGACAAATATTGTTCGCGGACAAAGTTATCTTTCACGACTCGATAAAAGGTAAATTTGTTTGATACAGCTATTGCGGTTCTCCATTGTTGTGAGTATATATCAGTTAGTCTCATTCTGACAGAGTCGCGAAATTGATTGAGGTTATCGACCAGCTGATAGGTCCAGCTGTTACCCATGCCGATTGCGTTAAGGGTGTTATGCTGCCCAGCAATCCATGGGAACTTCTTATTATCATAATAAGACATCAGCATAATATAATACAATGCGAGTGGCGTTCTATTTGTCGTCATTGTGTTGAGCTAATAACCTGAATTCTATGGGCATGTCATATATCTGGACGACTCAGTCGGTCCACAGTGTGAAGATTTTCTCAGCGGCTGTGAAACAAAAGCTGACGGACTTACATGCACAACAATGGCATGGATCTATGACTAGTTCAAATAAATTTACTTTTTATAGGTGTATTAGAGAAGAGTTTACACGACCTAAATTCCTCTGTATTGACAACAACAATATTGTTATGCCATTAGTGAGGTTCAGGTCCAGAAACCACCGCCTGCCGGTGGAGACTGGTTCCTGGACAAACACACCATATAACGAGAGATTATGCTCGTTATGTGGAGAGGGAATCGGAGATGAATTCCATTTCATATTAGTATGCCCAAACTTGAAAGAGCTGAGATCAAGATATATAAAGAAATATTACTATAAAAGACCCAATACATTGAAGCTAACCGACCTATTTAATAGCGGTAACAAACGAACTCTTACTAATCTTATTAAGAAAGCCCAACCAATAACGAGGATCTCCTGAGGCACACCAAAACAACTACAAAAACCGACCCAAACCCACTGATTACTGACCCACTGATTACTGACCACATATCCCATATGATATTGTCGTATATTTATTCATTGCACGCATGCACAATTCATAACTATTTTGAAATTTAACACTGTATATGTTCCACTCTATATGTCAAAACGACGACGAGTATATACCAATAAATTGAATTGAATTGAATTGGTCATCTTAAGGTTTGTGTATAGGCGTGTGATAATATTCAGATTTTTTCCTGTGATTCCAATGCGCATGAGTTTTGACCATAGGCCGTCGCGCCATACATAATCGAATGCTTTTGAGAAGTCGATAAAGGTGCAAAAGAGGTTTTTATTTTTCATCTTCATAATCTGGGTCAGGGCGTATAGAGAGAAGGTATGATGTATTGTTGAATATCCTTTGCGAAAGCCTGCCTGTGCCTCTGTTTGGATGGCGTTGGTAGTCAGAAAGTTGTTCAATCGGGTAGTAAGTATATACTCGTGAATAATTTTGATAGTGTACATAATAATGTGATTTTTCTGTAGTTATCCGGGTTCAGTGAGTCATTTTTATGTTTGTAGATGGGGCGTATTATCCCGATCTCCCAGTCTGATGGGATCTCCCCTGAATCGAGTATTTCATTAAAAAGTTTTGTGTATAAAAATCCCATCTTTCCCCAGCTACTCTTAATCATTTCATTTACTAGCGAGTCATAACCTGGTGCTTTATTGTTCTTCAATTTTGTTACTGCATGTTCTACTTCCGCTAAAGTTGTTTCATTATTTAAGGGGGACGAATATAATATCAGCGCTGTCGGAAATTCAGAAATAGGGATAAGATTTGGGACATGACAATCTGCAGGATGGGATGGGATATGGGACAAAACGACAATCTGCGGGACAGAATTTTAAATATGCCGTCTTAAGGCCGACGGTTGATGTGTGTCTATTCACGGCCTGCGTCCAATGGAAGCAGCATCTGTATCTGGAAATATATACTTCTTTCACAGCTTTCCAAGCCGCTGTAAAATAGAAAACAATTGTTAGAATTTAAGAGAATTTAGAATATTTTTAATATATAAAGTATAATAGTTGTTTGTCTATGATAGAATTTATGAGAATTTAGAATATTTGTAATATATAAAGTATATTTATTTTTTAGTTATGCAGTATAATAGTTGTTTGTTTGTCCATGTTTAAGAGAGTATATAGTATAACAGTGGTACACACCTCGCAGATGTCCCACACTCAAGAGTTAATATACCCAGTTCCGTCGGCATCGTCAGTGAGATGAATCCCAATCACTAAGTGTTGTGATAAAACACTGTGATAATGAACCATTTGCATCAATTGTTTGTTTTGAAAGCACCCCTCACTTACCCTATGTGCCGTTCAGTTGTCAAAACATCGTGTCATTCTTTATCCCAGTCCAGGCATTGACATAATTAATGAATAAACACATGTTTTGTTGATCAAAATCTGTAATAATATATCATAAAAGAACATAATCACTCTTAACAATTTCGGGACAACACGCCCTCATTTATCGGGACAACCCGCCCCCAAAATAGCATATGGGCGGGATGTCTCGGGGGCGGGTAGTCCCGTTGCCCGCTACTGTACGGATACCGGAAATTGCATTATTCTGTCGACAACTGTCATAACATAAAATGACACAAACACGAAAAACTGCGTTCGACATTTAATGTTTAGAATTTAGATTTCTCGATGAATATGCTAGCAAACAACAAGTTTGATGTATTAAATAACGCAGTGGAATACTGCGCACTCGTTTTTAGCTACCATATGGCTGTTTAGTGCGAATACTGCAATGGCGAACACGCAAACGCGCTAAAAATAGACTCGATGTTTACAATTACAGGATCGATTTCAGCTGGTATATTCATATAATGGGGCGTATAGTATATCAAAATGTAGGATTAGACACAGGGAATGTATTTTTTCCAAATGAAATTGTTGTAGAAATTCGCTCCAAGATATTCGCACTTATTTTTATTTCAGTTGTGACTAAAAGCCCAGATGCCGGAAACCGGCGACTAAAAGCCAAGTTACAAAATAGATTAACTAGTTTGCACACGCGTGAATATGTCAAGGTCAGACTATTGGAAAGAATATTCAAATCAAATTTGTTTATAGACTTAAACACTTACGTGTGACACTCGAATTTTAATTAAATCCATGATTGTGTAGTCTCTCGAATATCACGAACACTGCGCGCACACATGTTATTGGGGACACATGCCATCTTTGTCTTGCGTTTTGTTTTGTTTAGTTCCTTTTTATGGCGGCCAAAGATGAGATGTGTTCGTATCATACTGTGATACGGCCAATGAAATCACTGAATTTCAGATTATCAGCTTAACCGCATTATTTCATCAGTATCTGAAGCAAATGCACACCGTAAACAATAGACAATTAACATAGCTCTTCGTGCGGGATAATCTATAAAGCCAGTGACACCTCAGTCATCCTGACATACTGTACAAACATACTGATAATATTTTTGTTAATGGGAATTATCAAAGCTAACATGCATGTTGTGGCTTCTAAGTGAACAAATTACCTGATGTTTATGGAGGCATGATGTTAAAGGACTCTTAATTGCAATTAAGACCCTCGCAATAAATGCTTCAACAAACACTCTTTATTGGCTACCCTATACATGTTCTATGTATACTATAGGGCGAATATGTACACACAGATAACTTTTAAGAGTGTTAACAATATTTTATTAGAACGAAAAAACAGAACGTCACATTTACAATGTATACATATAAAAATAACAAAATGGCGATATGATAACAAGCAATAAGCAAAAAATGTTTGGTATATGGTGCATACAATCATGCCTTAGACATAGTCGAAATTTTAAATTAAGGTAGTGTCCAACATAGAAACGGAATTAGAAATCAAATATGTCTCAGCACCCAGAAGATGTGATATAATGAACTATTTGCTATTTTTCTAAGTATACATTGTAAATGTGACGTTCTGTTTTTTCGTTCTAATAACATATTGTTAACACTCTTAAAAGTTATCTGTGTGTATATATTCGCCCTATAGTATACATAGAACATGTATAGGGTAGCCAATAAAGAGCGTTTGTTGAAGCATTTATTGCGAGGGTCTTAATTGCAACTAAGAGTCCTTTGTCACTGGCTTTAAAGATTATCCCGCACGAAGAGCTGTGTTAATTTTCTATTGTTTATGGTGTTCATTTGCTTCAGATACTGATGAAATAATGCGGTTAAGCTGATAATCTGAAATTCAGTGATTTCATTGGCCGTGTGATACGAACACATCTCATCTTTAGCCGCCAAAAAAAATAAAATAAACAAAACAACACAAGACAAAGATGGCATGTATCCCAATAAAATATGTGCGCGCAGTGTTCGTGATATTCGCGAGACTACACAATCATGGATTTAATTAAAATTCGAGTGTCACACGTAAGTGTTTAAGTCTATAAACACAATTTGATTTGAATATTCTTTCCAACAATCTGATCATTCATGCGTTCAAACCAGTTAATCTATTTTGTAACTTGGCTTTTAGTCGCCGGGCTCCGGCATCTGGGCCTTTAGTCCCAACTGAAATAAAAATAAGTGCGAATTATAACAAATGAAGTGTACAAATCCCTTAAAATATCACATTTGATGCGTCTTCTGATACATGGTGTATATTCGTATTTTGTGGACGAAGTGCTGCTAAGAACGGCTTAGTTGGAACGATAAATGCGACAATCTTGCTTGCTAACCGATTTTCGATCTGCTTTAAAAACTCACATATTCCGACGACGCTACCCCGACACAAAGAAAACTAACAAAATCTGATTATATATAATTCCACATATCTATTGATTATTTTCCATGTGCATTTCTTGTGTATTTATATAATGTGTAAAGCGCTTAGGGCCCCTTGCGGGGGATAGGCGCTATATAAAATTATTATTATTATTATTATTATTAAAACGGCTTCAGTCGGCCATTCTATTTTTTTTACGAGAAAAAGTAGCGCTCTTTCTTGGAGCGAATTTCTGCAACAATTTTACCGCGTAGTGGACCCATTTGGAAAACAATACATTCCCTGTGTCTAATCCTACATTTTGATATACTATGCGCCCCATTGTATGGAATATATCAGCTGAAATCGATCCTGTAATTGTAAACATCGAGTCTATTTTTAGCTGTTTTTTTATCGGCACGTGTTTGGGTGTTCGCCATTACAGTATTCGCACTAAAACAGCCATATTCCACTGCGTTATTTGATACCTAAAACTTGTTGTTTGTTAGCGTATTCATCGAGAAATCTAAATTCTAAACATTAATGTCGAACGCAGTTTTTCGTGTTTGTGGCATTTTATGTTAGGTCAGTTGTCGACCAAATAATGCAACTTCCGGTGTTCGGTCAGTGGCAGGGTTAATATGTGTGGCCAGGGCGAAGATCGGCCTTTCGTTAGACACCAAAAGGAGCCCTCTACGTGCTGTATTCCGCGAGATATCGGCCGTCCCACGCAATTTGAAATTCTGTCCACCAGATTGTCGTTCTATCCCAAATTCCATCCCATGTTAGGTCAGTTGTCGATCAAATAATGCAACTTCTGTTGTCCATACAGTGGTGGGGTTAATATGAGTGGCTTGGGCGAATATCGGCATTTCGTTAGACGCCAAAAGGAGCCCCCCCCCCCTACGTGCTGTATTACTCGAGATATCGGCCGTCTCACGCAATTTGAAATTCTGTCCCGCAGATTGTCGTTTTGTCCCATATCCCTTCCCATCCCGCAGATTGTCATGTCCCTAAGATTTGCCATTATTGTTTCGTTGCCACGTTTCTCCATGGATTCAAAGTATTCTTGATATTCACTCGATTGGGGTTGGCATTCTTCCCTTTTTTTACGCCTAATTCTCTAATAACTCGCCAAAATCCCTACTAGACTTACCCCTTAAATTGTGTGCTTTCTTCCTAAATGTAATTCTAAATTTTTGTTTACTGTTATTTTGAGTCAATTTATAAATTTTTCTACATTCTAACATTTTTCTATTTTCGGAGCAGGGGTTGGTTCTGTTCATTTTCCGTGCCTTTCTGTACCGTGTTCTTGTTTGTGTACAGTCATACGTGAACCACGGCATACCTAGATGTTTCTTCCTCATGTTGCTTGTTTTGGTATTCTTAGGCTGTGGTCTTTTTCTCTCGTCTATACTAGCGTTCATTAATATAGATGTCAGATCTTCATATATGGTACTTATTTTATTTTGTTTATTTGTTATGTCCGTAGAACTAGATGTTAGTGGGGTTTCATTGTCATGCATTTGTGAATAAAGTTTTCTCACAGCGGTTGGATCAATTCGTTCATTGAATGAGTCGCACTTTTGTTTGTCCCAATTTCGGATTACAGTTCGGCTTGTCGGTTTGTGGGTTACATTGTATCTTTTGTGTATGCGCTTGTTCGTGTTGACAATATGTCTCGCGGTCGGATTATTGGTGCGGATTATGTTGATACCGAATGTCAAGGCTGAGTGGATGTCGGAGAACAAACAGTTATAATGGTTGACCTGGAAATTTACTATACTGTCGGTGACTTTTGGACTGCATACTAGATAATCAATGACACTGTTGTTTGTCGTCGTGTATCCTGCCATTTAAAATAAGTATACCAATATCATTACAGAGGGTTACTTTGGGTCCATTATATATATTAATGTCCTCGAGCCTTTGACATTAAATTTATAGTTTGCTTTGGCAGTATGGGCTCTGTCAATGAATTCTCAATCTTGTGGGCAGGGTCAATGGAAAGTTCATATTACCTGCATAAGTCTTCAATAGCATTTATTCATCTTTCACAAGAATAACACATCTCGATGATCATCAGCACCATCAGCACATACAATCAAACATCGTCCACAGACTGGCATAGTCTGCACACATAACACAGAGAGTGTTATAATACACTAGTAGAGGCATAGAATAGGCCCTGCAACCAAATGCAAATATATTACCATTTGCATACATGATAAGCACGCATATGTGCATACACAAATATATGTTAAAGGAACTTGAGGAGTTCCTGAAAATACAAGAGATGCCAGATATCCAATCTATCTAATTGAGATATCTACAAACTGGCATCTCAGGTTATCGGGAGATAACCTCACAAAAGTAATCACATTAAAATATAAATAAAATAGGAAATATATTCCTAACTATTGGGCTGTATAATACTTTATGTCAAAATGGACAAACTCTATGCTGATTTACTTGAAGACAAAAGTATTAATAAAAACATGATTATAACGATAAAATATAGAAACTGTGAACATACCAGTTCAATGGGACATAGGCCACTATGTCAGCATAATCTGTATTCAACCATAATCTAGACTTGACGACATATCGACGACAAAATAACCTTACACTTTTCCGAAGACAACTTTCTGATAGACAGGTAAAACAATCGAAACCCCGCGAAACTGTTTTAACCTTTGACAACTTTACGCGCGGCTATGTCTCATCCAATCAGCATTGAGCTTACCTGTGGTATTTAAAATAGCGATACTAGAGCGTTGAGCATTGGGCTAAAGTTACAGAGTAATAGTTACCGGGACGGATCGAAACAGCGAAGTAGAGAGGGTAAACGTGAAGTCGTAAATACCGGTGATATGGATGAATATGTTAGCTGCTAGTTGTCAGTAATAACTTGTATTAGTTGTATATAAACTAGGGCTAAATTACACCGTCACAATATCATTACAAAGTTGGGTGAATTTGGCCCCGGATGTATTTGCAGTAGTATCAGGGTTGTACCTTTTGGGGTGGGCTGATTTAACTGAGTGCTCTGTGATTAGTCTTTCTGCGTGCGTACTATCATCCAGTGTGCCGGTTCTCGAATTAAAATCGCCTACTATAATGACATTATCGAATAAAATATATTTGTCCATTATTGAAATGTGTGTACAATCGAAAATGTTTTCATTATGGTATTTTGATGTTTCACAGGGTACATAAACATTTCCAATTGCGTAAGAGTGTCCTTTCTCGTTCTGGTATTTGCACCAGAGAATGATTTCACATTCGTCATTTATGAGGGTGAAATGTTCCGTGTATGCGTTTTTATGTTTACCCATACCATAGTATGGTAAACATAATGTCGACGTCCGGATTGACCACTCGTCGTGCGTCCGTCCGTCCGTCTGTCTCTCTGTCTGTCTGTCTGTCTGTCCGTAGACACTTTACGCATGGTGCGATAACTCAAATAATTTCTCAAAAAAAAGGTTTATGATGACACGCCCCTCATCTGTATAGTTTTTGGTATTGATTGGTTGATCGGTTTAGAAAATAATTAACCCTTTACACACATGCTATCCAATGCAATAAGTTGAACATAATTCTTCTGATCTGCCTCATGTTTCTTACCTAGGTTTTTCTTAGCATTTTCTTCGTCTGTATGGTTTTTGGTATTGTTTAATTAACCCTTTTCACTCTTATGTTTACTTAGAATTCACCCAAGCTGCTATAACTCAAAACATTTTTCATCTGATCAACACCAAATTTGGTATATGAATTTATCACCCCTAAATACATATCGAGTTCTAATATGGGTTTGATCCGATATATTTTAACAGAGTTATGACCCTTTATAATTCAAGTAATTACTGCTGGGAATTTTAAGAGAACATATCTCACAGACCATGTGTGTTATTGAAATGAGTTAATTATCACTATGGACATAATATATGACATGCTATAAAGCCTGATAGTTGTACTGCTGGCTGGCAGGAGTTGTTTATCATAATGTCAAATTGATTGATGGCTATCTTGTGGAGTTCTGTTTTCTGTGCAACATTAAGTTAACCCCTTTGCTGAAACAGGTTCATTACTAAAGTTTATGTACACACTATAGGACACCTATTCTAAAATATTAAATTGGAATAGTCCATTGTTACTTTGTAGGGATGTTTTACAGACATTGTTGTTTACATACACTGTTGTCTTATCTTAGACAAGAAATAATCCACACATTCCTCAGTTCCATGATAATTATGTCATTGCAAATGATTAACCCTCTCCACACATCATATGGTTTTAATGCTTTTCATTTGATCATTCTCCTATATTATGTCCAGGTTGATGGTGATCCACTTTTGATTTGCATGGATTTGGGATTAAAATTAAACCATTCCATAGACACATATTATGCGATAGACAGTTATAATATTATCCCTTTCACTTTGATCCAGGTTCAGTAAGGGTTTCAATAAATCACCAATTGTATATTCATCATTAGAGGAAATGTCTTATTTTGAAATTCCCTCAATTGCATTTGGGCTCCAGGGTAATATTAATGGTGCTGTTATTCTTGAGACTGACTTATTGTATGGGTTTCTAAATCCAATGACATGCTTTGTATAGACTATTTTGTGTTTATCAGTTCATTATTTTGGGTAAGATTAACCCTATTCTATCCGATTTGATAACTCAAATATTTCCATTGATTATGTTTATAAATGTAGTTCTTGGCATAGTTGACGAGAACATACCCATAACCTGCATAGTGATGGTCATTTGGTTTATTTGCTTTAAAATATTAACATCCTCCGCAAATCCTGTTGACACAATGTGATAACAAAATATTTTTCACATGATCACTATATTAAGTGTGAATTGTTGAAACTTTAGCACTCATGAAAAGGTTGATGTAAGGATTTATAAAATTTATAAAAATAGCTAATCGCCAAGGTATGGGTTAAACATCTGCCGATCGTCATCGGCCTCTCGTTAATAGCTATACACAGTCCGCCTGATCTGCGTTTCATTGTCGTTTTTTATCTGTTTTTGAAGCCAAGGATATGGAAATTTGGTATTGAAATCGAGACTATAATGATGTTGTCTGTTTTTGTTTCTTGGAACATTATTATGTCGAAGTTTGTTATATAGCTCAGAAATTCTGGATCATTTAGCCTGGATGATAGTCCACATACATTTAGGGATAGTACTTTAAGGTGGAACCCTCCGGGCGCACCTACCCCGAGTCAGCCTGCTGCCTGTCACCCAACGGTTGATCTATATCAATCTGGTTATCAGGCAGAGGATTGCCTCCTGGGTTAGGATGTGTCCGTGTTGGCTCCGTCAGCGCGGGGTCCGCTTGGGTACGATTGGGATGGGGAGGATGTTGGGGTGATGGAAAGCGAGGCTGTCCAGAGGGGGTGTGGAGGTAGTGGGAAGCGGGGCGGCCAAGAAGAGTGGCGATGGGGTGGAGAATGACGAGGGGGTTGAGGGTGTCTCGTTGTGTGTTGTGGGTATCCACGTGTTGCGTAACCTGCTGATTGGTATCGCGGATTAAAGTCAGTTGATTGGTGTTGCAGATTCCTTCCATTGGATCTGTCTCGATGTGTTGTGCCTCGTCTTCCGCGGTTCTGGCGGTTGACACGATGTGGCTTTCAACCCCCTTACTCATTAGCACCGTTATACAAGAGCCGTAAACATTTTACCTTCTTATGCATAGCTTTGGTAAAGATGAATTTTATGCGATAGGTACGGAAGCATGGAGCCGCCACTAAAAAAAATACGATCCTATCTCGGCGTATATACGCCGACCATCGCGTATATATGACGATGATCTGCGTATATTCGCCGATGGTCGGCGTAATTACACCGACGATCGTCGTACATGTATATATGCCGATGGTCGGCGTAATTAAACCGAACAGCACATAATTGTGTAGCACAAAGTTCTAAACAGTTATCGCTATTCCAGTGGAATTCCTCCCAATGCAGTCAATGTGTGTATTATGTATTCACATGCACATGTATGTGTTCCTTAAATTAGAGTATGGGGAAGCAGAAACATATATCTATATATGTTTCATAATTATTCCCATGTATTTCAGTATCGCCGACGCAATTGAGGTACCATGTAGCAGAAAGGTCCGACTTGGCAGCCCAGATGATGGCGGTTACGAAGTATGTGTGGACAAGGCATGGAAGCCAAAGAAACCCTGTCTGGCGTACTCATTTGGGTAAATAACGTTTTCTTAAACCCTTTCGTTTCTAAATTGTTCTCCAATTCATACATAAAAGTATACATTGGAATGGTCTATTGCTAATCTGGAGGGATGCTCTGGATGATCTGGGAACACATGCAGACAACAGACTGCCGAACAGGCAATACTTGTGTAGAAGGACTCAAAAACATTGGTCAGAAATGTTCTGATAACAAACAGCCTATATGACAGTAGCCATAGACCATTTGTTGAACTTATTAAAGGGATTCTTCATCATCATCATCATCGTCGTCATAGTCATCGTCGTCGTCGTCATCATCAGCATCATCATCATCAGCAGCAGCAGCACCATCAGCATCATCATCATC
This sequence comes from Siphonodentalium dalli, assembly GCA_032622095.1. Lineage (NCBI taxonomy): Eukaryota > Metazoa > Mollusca > Scaphopoda > Gadilida > Siphonodentaliidae > Siphonodentalium > Siphonodentalium dalli. The sequence goes on from CP136061.1 coordinate 206,185,411, forward strand.
ATCATCATCATCATCATCAACAACATCATCATCATCATCATCTTCACTTTTAGAGGACTTACCCCTTGCAACAAAATAAATTAACATAACGTATTTAGATAGAACGACTGTGAAAGTTATTGTATGGATTTGTCGGTACTGAATATAATATTGATACAGCTGGCTAATTTCTTATTTTTCGCATCAGAAAACAACATTTATTTGTTCCTTGAACTCGTCTGGTGTGTTTGTCTCAACAATATGATCTGGAAGATTGTTCACGGCGACACAATCCTTTGTGTAAAGAAGAACTTACGCACATCTTTATTTGTTTTGTTTTTTTCTGTATCGTCAGTTTGTGTCCTCGCTTTCTTTAGTATGACGCTTTTTCGAAAAGAATGGTATAATACCTTGCCATTTTGGACATTTGAATAGTCACGATCGTCTGTAAAACAACAGTATAACCAACAAGTGCATACAAACATGGATCGATTTCGTTCTCATATTCATGATTAATGACTCTCTCCAATAACGAGATTTCGCATATCAAATCCATTGTGAATTTGTGATGTAAATATTATATTCACAGTGGAAATACCGATAATGTCCAATTAGTCCAATAAGATACCAAAGTTTAAAGGCACGTGCGGCCTTAATTGTCGAAAATATTCATATTTGTTCCAAACACCGTAAACAGAAAAACATTAAAACGCATACAGTTCCGATCATATATACCATGACCATCGCGTAAACAGCATGTTATCATAAAGACCTACTATATTTTACCTAAGCAAGAGCCTGATTGTGTTACAGAAGACAGCACAATGTTACTGGCTAATCACACACAAATGTCACAAACGCTCTTTATTAGTTCCATATCAGGTATTCACCAACAAAGAACGCTCTTTATGTTTACCATCATAATATAAACAAACACCAGAAAAGTTACTTTTTTTGCATTTGTTTACATAACAATGGTCAAACAAATGACCATACCATACTGTTTATGCGATATTTCTTATTTGTATTCGGACAAAGTCTATCTACATTTTGATGTTCTTTCTGTTTGTGGCGGTTTTTGACGGGTGGAGATATTTTCACAGGATACCCACCGCCAAGGCCAACCGTGTCTTTAATCAAAATTTGACGGTAAACATCGGAAAAGATCAAATCTGTTTTCAAATATTTGTTCAGACTTTTGCCAAGGCAGAAATTGCCCCTAGTTACCATGGCAACCATATGCATACAGATTTTTGCAGACATTTATAGTTGTACACCTTTACCCACTGCGAGTGCATTGTGCCCCTTTAAAGATACGGGCGGTGTTGGCGGTGGGTATGCTGTTAAAATATTCACCTCTGTCAAAAACCGCCATAAACAGAAATAATAGTAAAATATAGACAAACCTTGTTCTTATACCAATCAGAAATATGGCATAAATAGTGTGTTATTGTCAAATGATTTTTACTTTGTTATGTAAACAAAAGCAAAAAACGTTACAGAACCTGGCTTTTGTTTAGATCCGGATATGGTAAACATAAAGAGCGTTATTTGTTACTGTTTTCCTGATATGGAAATAATAAAGAGCGTTTATATCATTTGTCTGTTGATGGCGATTTGAACAAATATGAATATTTCTGCAACGAACGCCGCCCGGGCCTTTAAATCGTGAAATTTTGAGCTGGGACCTTCACCTACAAGTACATTATCAAGGAGCAGATAATAACTAAGAAATATATTCCCCGTGTTATTTTTTCAACTTTATAATGTTCCCTGTCAAATAATTCGACGTGTTCTGTACTGGTGGAATATGATATATACGGGCGTTAGCCAGAGCAGAGATTCATGACATGATCTACACCATGCACTGTCTGACTTTTGAGTAATGTCGACTGGTGGGTAGACAAAAGAAGCGAGGTCGTGTACAGCAATTTTTTACAATTTTAATAATTTTTTCTTGTATTCTTTAACAATTTTATAATTTCACCCATACAGAGCCAGACAAACATGAGCAGACGACACTCTTCTATATGCTTCTATATATGTGTGGGGCTCCCTGCAGGGTAATGGATGTTTTTTTTATTTTATGTACTAAAAATTGTAAGAAACATTTATTTAAAAAATATGATAAAAAATTATTAGGCCAATGCATTCTCTTATATATGCGAGGCGACTTATGGTCGACTCGCATATATAAGAGAATGCATTGGCACAGGGTAAAAAAAATCCCGACTGGAATCCGATCAATCACAAGACACTCAGTGGCGATCCACAATACACATTGTCAAAATTCTAATACTGACTAAAATACATGTGGAGTTTTTCAGATGTGTTATTATGGTCACGATCTTAATTAAGACTTCGTACTCTGAATGAGCTTCACAATGTGTGGTACTATATGTGACCCGCCATATCAAATCCAGTCGTTATTCGGGATTTTGTTTTACCCTGGGGCAATGCATTCTCTTATATATGCGAGTCGACCATAGGTCGCCTCGCATATATAAGAGAATGCATTGGCCTAATATTTTTTTTATCATTTTTTTTAAATAAATGTTTCTTACAATTTTTAGGACATAAAATAAAAAAAAACATCCATTACCCTGCAGGGAGCCCCACACATATATAGAAGCATATAGAAGAGTGTCGTCTGCTCATATTTGTCTGGGGCTCTGTATGGGTGAAATTATAAAATTGTTAAAGAATACAAGAAAAAAATATTAAAATTGTAAAAAATTGTTAGGCCAATGCATTCTCTTATATATGCGAGGCGACCTATGGTCGACTCGCATATATAAGAGAATGCATTGGCACAGGGTAAAATATCACGACTTACGACTGGATTTGATATGGCGGGTCACATATATATATATAGGAGTGTAGTGGGTCAATTGATTGGGGCGCCCTCCTACAGTGTTTGTCCCTATCGTACAGGTACAACAATACGTATGCATGCACATTGTTCTGTGAGTATACTCATATATAACGTGTTGAGCCTGGTCAATCGATCACAGTGGGTGAAGGAGAAGATCACTCGATCTTTTCGACCATCCTGGGCGCTTGGCGCCCGTCTACTTTCTTTAGTAATCGATCACAGTATAACGCCCAACACGTCCGTTGTATTTAAAGCGTGCGTGGCATTAATGAAAATGCACTAAAACCACCTTTCACGTGAGTGCACATTCTATTGTCAGTCTCTTACAATTATATACATCAGAGGGAGACATTGAGCACCTAATACTGGGCCAATAGGCGAACGATTGAATAGCGAAATATACGAAATCGGGGTTCACGATCAGATAGCGATTGGAGTATATATTCGGAATCAAACGTGCCACTTGGTGATTATATTTCAAAATGAGTATCATTACATTTTTTTAACACTTTTTACCATTTTTTCTTACATTCTTTAACAATTTTATAATTTTTAATGTGTTAAGCCAATGCATTCTCTTATATATAAGAGGCGACCTATGGTCGACTCGCATATATAAGAGAATGCATTGGCACAGGGTCCTTCTGTTCACGAGTTAAAGGCACACTTAATTTTCGAATGACCAGATTATATATACACAACAAATCCCATATTATATACCATTTGGAAGAGGAACCAAAAATGTATATATTCCACCAGAATACGGAACAGCTGTGCAATGGCCTTGGAGTGTCGACCAACTGATAGAGATTCTCAGATTCATTCAAAGACCCCCCACCCCTTGTCAACCCAGAATTAATCAGAATTCAAACTAAGAGACAGAGTTATTCCCCTTACATTGAGAATAATATACTTTATAGTGCAGTCTGGATCAAAATTAATCACAGGACAGACCTCAGTACCTCAACAAAAACAATATGTTCCCCGTTTATTCGACCGGATCAGTTGATAATACAATGTTTTGGAGCTTCCTCTTTCAAATGGTATATAATATGGAATATGTTATATCTAATGTGATCTGGTGATTCGAAAATTAAGTGGGCCTTTAATCGTAAAGGTGACAACCCAATTTGTTATACGCTCAACAGTGAATTATAGAAATAACGCGTTTAGATAAACATCGATATCACCCAGAAGGGGATATATATAGAAGAATATACTTTCACATTAGCCCGCGCGTGCGACAGATTTACTTGCGTGTACCAATACTGTTTCCGGTTTGTACTGTTGAAAAAGGACAAAGTGAAAGAACCCATTGTGATATTCTAATTTATATTATATTCACTGATATTACAATTATAATTAAAATCTATTTTATGTTGAAATTCGACATATTTGTGGGGGAAATAAAGAGAAGAATACGGGAACTATATATTTATATTCTGCGGATGGTGAAGTAGCATTGCGTGAACAGGCATCGATCAGCTGGTGGCTTCAAAAATGATGCATCGATTGAAGATGAGTGTGAGATCATTTAACGTCGGGAACGGTGAATTTCTTTGGAAATGCGTATAATAAAAAGAATATCTAGTGTTTTTTGAGTGGATACCGAAAAATATGTCATTCGTGACCACGACAAATGTTTATTTTCGCTCGCGGCAAGCCGCTCGCGAAAATAAACATTTGTCTCGCTCACTCATGACATATTTTTCGGTATCCACTCAAAAACACTAGATATCCTCTATATATAACCTATACTGTTGACTATAACTATATATATCTGAGATCTGTTTGAAACAGTTTACAACACCACAAGAAAATCCTTAAAAAACACATCTATTTAAAAACAAAACACTGCTCTTTAAAAACAAAACACTTCTCCTTAAAAACAAAACACTTCTGTAGTACTTGTGAGGTGAGCTGAATTTAAAGGGGTACTGTACAATAATCCGGCCATTTGTGGGATCATCTCCTTTTATACTCAACGGAATATATGTAACAAATGAAAGAACTTGAACCATTGATTAGTGCAAAAACACCCGTGTGCTCTATGAACGATGCAAATAACATGGTAATTATAATGAAAATGAATTTATAACTCCAGCCATAAATTCATTTTCATTATATAATTACTATGTTATTTGCATCGTTCATAGAGCAAACGAGTGAATTTTGCGCTAATCCATGGTTCAAATTCATTCATTTGTTGCATGTATTCTGTTTATATAGTATAAAAGGAGATGGTCCCAAAACTGGCCGGATTTAGTGTACAGTACACCTTTAACAACAATGTTTTGATCTTTTTATTTCTAAATATCTGCGTTATTTAGCCAATATGATCATACGAGAAAGTATATTTTGTATAGTGGCTTCGGTTATCCCCCTTCCGATTATATCAGGATACTCGTTTTAAAATATAATCCTAACATCACGTGTTACTCTGATTGAATAACAATCATTATCTGATCGTGAACCCCGATTAGATATTGGTTTATATATGACACTTGGCTTATTGGTTGCATTGAGAGATACTATATAGTATATACAGTCTGATGGTTTATTCATAGTCTTTGAAGAAACCTCTGTATTCTGTAAAGTGTATTTGACGTTGATGCCCAACTGATTGACAACCATAACTGGTAGCCGTTCGGTTTTTCCAGCTGACACTTGCTATAATCTACGGATCTAGTATGCCCAGGGTGCCTTTAAGTTGTATAGTGTATTACATACTTTGTAAATATTAATTGCAACCCAATCTATATGTTCTCTTAATATGTTTCCATGTTATTGAATACAAGTACATGCACAATGGTTATGAAATGCAACCGGGTACACCCGGTACACGAACAACCAGGTAGAACATGCATGGCAACAACAATAAAAATAGGTATACTAATGTTCAAGAACTTGCATGTTATACCGCACAACTTGTGTTTTGTTTTTTGTTTTGTTTTTGTGTTTGTGTGACCTTACTCGACGTTTGTTCCACACGAACAACTACCTTTAAAATACGAATTGAGTTAAATATGTGACTCCTGTACTTTGGTGGTATATGTTTCTCTTTTATTCTGGGGGGGGGGGGGTAATGTTGCCTTCAAAACGAGTTCTATTATATATAGAATGTTGTGACTTTATGTTTCAATGGTGTGTTCATATTTACATGGATTTGTTTTACAGAATCAACAATGATTTCTCATTTGATGATGGCGTGGGTCAGGTGTTCGGGTGCGAGGTTCATTCGTTCGATCCCAGGTAAGGCCAAAAATAAAGTGCGTCATGTCGCAGAATATGATTACTGTGATTACATATCAACTGCAGTACACTTTTTCTGCTTATGTTTAACTTGCAGATTGATACATGTGGATGTGACGTATCATTCAAATTTATATTCAAATTTATATGGTTATTATATCATCATAACTTTATCTGAATATTGAATCATTTTAAACTCTAAACTCTTACTCATTGCCATCAACAGTATTTTCAGGATAACCCTGTTTTATTTAATCCTATTTAGTGACTTCATACTTAATGATTATTAGGAATTTCCATGATACAAGATATATACACCATTAAATTGTCATGTGTCCTTGTTTGTCAACTTTTTGTATTTTTCTGTTTGGACCCAATAAAATAGGCTGTGCCTGTGTTTTGGGTCCAATTTCATTCATGAGTTAATGAATAAAAATGTATTTAAAAAAAGAAAATGTCGCAGAATGCATTTTTGCTGCAGTCAACCATATAGATATATATAGATCACCGGTTTTATCTCCGTTGTGTTTGGATAGTACCGATATTAAGGGGTAGCGTAGAGATTGCTTATTTAAATATTGATGACCATTGCAAATTTTAAAGAAATATAATACTCCAGAATGGAGCCCAAATCCTCAAATTTATGGATTTATCGAAAACCTGGAGCACTTATCTAGTGTAACCTTTTGTTTATTATGCAGAACAAGATAGTATTAAAACAATTATGAACACTTCATTAAAACAACACTTAATGGTTTTCAAAAAGAAAATCCATCTTCTCTATAACAAATTGACATTATTTTATCTAATAATATTATAGATCAAATATTAGCTTTATGTTTTATAATTTTCATAAGGATTCAACTGCAGTTTGATTTAATTTAGTTTTTAGAAATATTGATTTCTATTCAAAAACATGGCACCTAGTTCTGAGGTGTGATTTATCTATCTTTGAATCAGAATAATACCCACATTTTTCGTGCCTAAACGAATAGTACCCACATTGCATAGTGCCTACACGATAACTTGTTCACAATGAATGCAGTTTAGTGGCATCACGTCTTTTAAATGTCCAGCTGTGCATGAGGAACTGATGTATGTGAGGAAGGAAAAATTAGCCACCTCAGCGCATTAAAGTCGCACACTATTTCCCTTACTGTATTTTGAATAATTTTGCAACTACACAATGACTTACATGCTGGACATTTTGAGGCAATTCGGTATATATATAGATGGCTCTATTGTGCTAGGGTATGAGCGACGACAAAATATTTACAAAATGCACCTGCCCACTGTTTACCTCATGCGTATTTGATATGCATGCAACATCTTAAGTTATTATACAGCTGACAATAACCCGAAATTAGCCTTCAAATATCAGACAAGAATTAATCGTGCATCGAATCGTGAATTCCGTTGCCCTGATAAGCGATAAAACAATCATAGCCAGTAGCCACATTTCCTATAAATATTCTCAAACCTTAAAATAATTTATTCTGAAACCAAATATTTATGGTAATAATACATGCCACCCCCTACATATGGAATGCTATTATGGCCACTTCCTAATGGCAATTCTGGCGCGGATCGAAAGCGACAAAATATGCAGCATTTGTCATGCGCCGAAAGCACAAGAAGTGACACAACATGCGACATTATGGCGCACATTTTGGCGCTTGTGTCGCTTTCGGCGCGCGCCGAAACATGCGATAATGTCCCAAGTGTTGTCGCTTCTGGCGCTTTCGGCGCGCGCCATTAGGTTGTCGCACTAATATAATAATCCATACCCCCACCCCAACAACTCAAAAGCGTGCACTAGATAGTCTTTTCATCTACGTCAACTGTACTTGTCGTGTAAACGCATGCAGACTTGTGGATACCCGTAGAAAAATTGCCAGAGATCGACAAAGCTATCCTACTAGAATTATGAAATTATAATTCGCTGTTACTTTTCAGCATGAAAGTGGGCACACATCAACGCTCAAATAAAGTGTGGTTCCACAAATTTGGATTAGCAGAGAAGGATTACGTTAACCCGAGAGGATGGAAACTATATGCACTCGACAGCATCATTAAAATGCTGGGTCATCAAAACGTAAGTGTATGGTATTATACCAGGTATACGGTTACTGCGTTCTGGGTAGTTCATTGTTTTCGAGTTACCCTGCATGGCCGATCCCTCGAATAAAACTTATTCCAGTGGATAGAGGGTAATTCCCACGTAAGTTATTGCAGGCCTCCATTATAGTACATACATTATGTCCAGACACATGCATGCAAGGGTGAACAGTTATCTTGTGTGTATACTAACATGCCCCAGACATATCCCATAGTGTTGATACAACCACTAAGGATATAGCTGTTTCAAACCCGGTGGTATATTAAAGGGGTTTATATTTGATGTCGACGGAGTAATATAAATGCTATATGTCAACGGTCACTGTCGCGCTATCAAACTTTTAGAAGTATACTTCTAAAAGTTTGATAGCGCTATACATGTTGCTTTTGATACATTTTGAAAAGGTGTGCATCCATGTCAGTAGAGTATTCATGTATGTGCAGGTGTGTTATATGAGAGAAACACCGTTGGAACATCGACTTCATCGCCGTTTCTATCAGCTGAAGACCACGAAAAACCATTTGTCGTAATTTTGGGTTGACATGCACATTAGTCGCAATATATGAAACTATTTTGCTTACAAATATGTCATGTTCCCTGAATTTGAGAGTATTCACAGTATTTCTCGATGATAGTTGACGAGGCATAGTTATTTACACTGCTTGTGATTTAACCCTTTACCCAACCGAACGGCCCTGTGTCAATGCATTCTCTTATATATGCGAGTCGACCATAGGTCGCCTCGCATATATAAGAGAATGCATTGGCTTAACACATTAAAAATTATAAAATTGTTAAAGAATGTAAGAAAAAATGGTAAAAAGTGTTAAAAAATGTAAGAAAAAATTATATAAGAGAATGCATTGGCACAGGGCATAACTGTAACCATCACAATGTGGTTAATGAGCCGGTTCCAATGATATCCATATTTGTATGGTTTTTAGCTCACCTGAGACGAAGTCTCCGGTGTAGCTATAGTCATCACTCTTCGTCCGTCGTCCGTCCGTCCGTCCATCCGTCAACAATTCTTTGAACATCTTCTTCTGAAGTTCCATTGGACCGAATTGGTTCATATTTGGTGTGGATGTTTCCTAGGTGACTCTCATTCAGATTTGTTCAAATGAGGTCACTGGGTCAAATAGTTGCGAAACCAGGGCCATAACTCTTTCCCTCCATAGTAATTCTTTTAAACATCTTCTTCTCGAATACCATCAGGCCAAATGGGTTCATATTTGGTATGAAGGATCATTGGTTGACTGGGGTTCAGATTTGTTCAAATGAGGTCACTGGGTCAAATGTGGGTGGGGCCAGGGACATAACTCAGAAGAAAAAAAAATTCAGATTAAACTCTTTAACCAAAAAAGAAAAGAATAGAAAAGAAATGATATATTAAAAAATAAAAGAATATTAAAAAAAACTGTGGAATTGTTTTTTTTTATTAGAATATTTAAAAAAAAAAAATGTATTTAACTCCATTGTCAATTATATATATATATATTGTTTAACATTTTTTGAAAATTGAAAAACTAATGCCATTACATTTCTGTAGGTTGTGGCCCCTGGCCCTTCACTCAAGTGCACTGCTTCTGTCACCCTGGCCTGGTCTCAAAAATAAAATTTACTCAAATTCTTGACAGAATCATTAATAAGAAGCATTTACTTTGGCTGTAACTGTATATATGCTGGGTATGCAGACACAATCATGTCAATCTTGATATGTTTATAAACATTCCTGCAGATTTGCTAGATGTCATTAATTCCCAATCTCTCATGTATTGTTCATATCAGGACTAATGTCATTTGCAGAATGAGGTCCCCAGAGGGTGAATTTAGTGATGCTATCCCACACAGCGGCCTAGCATCACCAAATTCACCCTCTGGAGACCTCATTCTGCTTATGCCTCATCTTCTGGGAAGTATCTATAGTATCAAATTAACATTGTTGTTAGTTACATTTCCCTTCTAGGAAGTTTCTATATCCCCTAATTTGCATAAGATAAATTCATAATTGAGGTGCCCAATGGGTGAACATCACCAACTTCAACTGGGGAACTTCAATCTTATCCTAGGTCTGCCATAGCAGTTGGGGGCCCTAGCAGAATGAGGTCCCCAGAGGGTGAATTTAGTGATGCTAGCCTGCTGTGCGGGATATCATCACTAAATTTACCCATCTGGGGGACCTCATTCTGCAAATGACAGACACACTTTCACACTATTTCAAGGCTTGATTGTATAATACATTGTGTTGCTTGAGGCCAGGCATGCACAATGTAGGAACAGACACGCTTTTTGTGATGCTATCCCACACAGCGGGCTAGCATCACCAAATTCACCTTCTGGAGACCTCATTCTGCTTAGGCCTCATCTTCTAGGAAGTATCTACAGTATCAAATTTACATTGTTGTTCGTTAAATTTCCCTTCTAGGAAGTTTCTATATCCCCTAACTTGCAGAAGATAAAATTCATAAATGAGGTGCCCAATGGGTGAATATCACCAACTTCAACTGGGGAACTTAAATCTTATCCTTATCAGATTTGTGAAAATGGGATCACAAAGTCAAATAAGGGCAGAGCCAGAGACTTAACTATTTCACTGCATAGTAATTCTTAAAATATGTTTTGCAAGAACTATTTGGCCTCATTCTGCTTAGGCCTCATCTTCTGGGAAGTATCTATAGTATCAAATTAACATTGTTGTTAGTTACATTTCCCTTCTAGGAAGTTTCTATATCCCCTAATTTGCATAAGATAAATTCATAATTGAGGTGCCCAATTGGGTGAACATCACCAACTTCAACTGGGGAACTTCAATCTTATCCTAGGTCTGCCATAGCAGTTGGGGGCCCTAGCAGAATGAGGTCCCCAGAGGGTGAATTTAGTGATGCTAGCCCGCTGTGCGGGATATCATCACTAAATTTACCCTCTGGGGACCTCATTCTGCAAATGACAGACACACTTTCACACTATTTCAAGGCTTGATTGTATAATACATTGTGTTGCTTGAGGCCAGGCATGCACAATGTAGGAACAGACACGCTTTTTGTGATGCTATCCCACACAGCGGGCTAGCATCACCAAATTCACCTTCTGGAGACCTCATTCTGCTTAGGCCTCATCTTCTGGGAAGTATCTACAGTATCAAATTTACATTGTTGTTAGTTAAATTTCCCTTCTAGGAAGTTTCTATATCCCCTAACTTGCAGAAGATAAAATTCATAAATGAGGTGCCCAATGGGTGAATATCACCAACTTCAACTGGGGAACTTAAATCTTATCCTTATCAGATTTGTGAAAATGGGATCACAAAGTCAAATAAGGGCAGAGCCAGAGACTTAACTATTTCACTGCATAGTAATTCTTAAAATATGTTTTGCAATAACTATTTGGCTTATATGGAATGGAATGTTCTTCCTTGACTGCAATTCAGATTTTTTTTTTAAATGGGGTCACCTGGTCAAATAGGGGCCAAGCGAAGGACATTTTCCCTCTTAATATGCTTCCTTCACAAGGACCATCATGTCTATTTTACTGATATTTATGATATGTATGAAGGGTTCTTTGGTGTCTGGGATTCTAATTTATTCAGATGGGGTCACCAGGTTAAATAGGGTGGGACCAGGGACATAACTATATGTCTCTATAGTAATTCTTAAAATGTCTTCTCAAGAGAGTTTGGACTATTTAGCTTACATATAGTATGGAGGAATCGGGAGGATCCTTTAGTGACTGAGATTCAGATTTGTTACAATGTGGTCAACCTGTCAAGAAATGGCAGGCTATGGGGAGTTAACACTTTTGAAATACCATTGAAATCATTGAAATACCAAATTCATAAAACATCTACCTTGGAACCACCTGACTGATTGGTCTGACATACATGTATTGTGTTTTGGGTCCATGGATAATTGGGCTTTAAAACATGTCTAAATGGTTTTAGAAAAAGGCACTTGTGAGATTGTAAATTTCCAACAATTGAGAAAGTTTGAGGTGTCGGTTGTGAAATTCCAACCTAAGACTTGGGAATCTGGTGCCCGGTCAGGAGGGGGGGGGGGGGTGATCAGTAGTGTACAGTTGGCAATTTCAAGGTGGATTTTCACCACATATCCTGTTTAAATCTACTTCTTTTAAAGTGATTATGAAAAGTGCTGACTGTTTTGGTCTCCAGAGTCCCAGTCTGATCAGTCTTTGCAGTCTGGTGAGCCACCCCACAGTCATTGACTGTCTTGTATTGAGACAGACCCAAGATAATTTAGGCTGTTGCAGCTTTATTTTGCCGTTTTTGGTAACACCCCCAGACAAAATGATATTCCAGTCAAAATATGTGATTATGCATTGGAAGTGATTCACACCAAAGGTATCAGCACATCTTTCGTAGATATTGTTGTCTGTCTGTTCTGTCAGCTGCAACCAGGCAGTGGGAGTTTTCATTTCCCAACCCCGGGATTCCACGTCAGTAGCGCCAATCAGAATCCATTATTAGTAGTACCAAGATAAAGGAGTGCAATCGAAACGATTAACGTAGCGCGATATGCAGAGATCATCGACGTCGAAATTTTCAACAGTTGGAAATTTCATACCTGACACAACATTAGTTGGAAATTTCACACCAACAATAGGTTGAAAACGTTCTTGTGTAGTTTGATTTTCAACAATTTATTGGGGGGAATTTATTGTTTTTGGACCAATATTTGCATATTTTCCTTCTTTTGGTAAATTTTTTAGACTGAAATGGCCATCAGTGAGAAATTTTCCAACCTTAGGGGGTGTCAGGTTGGAAATTTCCAACACTTGGAAATCTTGTGTCCTAGTCCCTCCCCCGTGGCCAGTCAAAAACTTCTAGTTAATTTAAGAAAACAATATTGTCCTACATTTGGTCAAAATTGTCCCTGGAATTGTAATCAGTTGGAAATTTTCCAACCTAAGTCGGGGTGTCAGGTTTGAAATTTCCAACTCTATGAATGCTTGAGGCTAGTCTAGATGCTATGATTTTGCGATTTTCTTGTTCAGATTTCAAAATTTCGCACACCTGGCCGAACCATGGTCGGCCCGGTGTATCCTGGTCCCTCTCCGTGGCCATAAACCAACTTCTAATGAGTTTAAGAAAACAATATTTTACTACATTTAAAATTTTTTGACTGAAATAGTCATCAGTTGGAAAATTTCCAAACTAAGGGAGAGTATGAGGTTTGAAATTTCCAACACTAGGAAAGCTTGTGGTCTGCAGTCTAGATGCTAGGATTTGGCGATTTTCTTGCTTAGTTTTCAAATTTTTCTCACACCGGGCCGAATAACCATGGTCGGCCCGGTGTGTCCTGGTCTATTGCCCGTAGTCGTGTGCATTTATCTGGAGTTAGACCACTAGATGTTAGGATTTGTGCAATTTTCAGGTTCAAAATATTTAATATTATCATACCGGATAGATAGAACCATGGTTTATAATTAGGCTACTAGGCCTGTGAACACTCAGGTGCAAGGAGGGAATGAAATTATGCAAGACTTTGGGTCTGATTCAAGGGGTGTTTTGGTTTGATTCAAGAGGAGGGGGTGAAAATGGAATTATGCAAAAACCTTGTCTCTGGTCTGATTCAAGGGGGAGGGTACAGTTGGAATTATCGTGTAATTCAAGGGAATACAGCAAGCCCCCCTAACCGACAGAGTAATTGAACAAAGTTCGTGTGACGGGGAGTCCAGTTCAATACGGGATCCACACACTTTGTTTAATTACTCTGTCGGTCATAACCCAAATGACCACAATGACTCTGCCAGTCAATTCTGAAATATATTCGTTATTTGTTATACTTACAAGATTGAGTATACCACAGTATTTGCAAAATCAAAATTACGCTGTCGACAATTACTGTCATTATGTTAAGTATTTGCCATTTGAGTTCAATCGTACATTTATTCCACACCCATTGACGTGAGTCACATGTATTCAACGGAATCCCAGCCATTGAATACATAGTAGTGTATACCTCTAGTGGAATACAAGCCGGAACTATTCTTGTTGACGTTGTCGCCAAGAAAGATGACGTACATTACGTCGATCATCCGCTTCTGGTGATCCCCCCATAATTACTGGCTATTTGTCAGACTTAAATCACAATAAAGGTGGCTATAGTAACAATGAAGGTGACATTCATGGATTGAACTTATCTGACTGAACGGTGTAGAATAAATACAGAACAGAACTTGCATCTTAATCGAGAATCTTTTATCGAATGAGTTGCGGATGGCGCAAGGATATATTTCGCGAGAGCTACGCGTGTTCTGTCTATGGATTTACAGAATTGGGGTCTGCTTGTCTGTTAGATGAGAATACTTCTAATCACTAGCTCGCGGCCATATTGTACCCAACAGCTCCGTTCCGTGGTTTTAGTGCTACAGGTCAAAAGTTCTGGAGGAGCATTTCCATATATTTCCACTAAATGCTACTCCAGAACTTTGACCTGTAGCACTACAACAAAGGAACGGGGCTTGATGGATCCAATATGGCCGCGACTCAGTGACAAGGCGCATTGGAACCGATCCGATTCTCTTCTTTTTTTTAGAAACAAAAAGCCACTGCCAAAATCAAAAGGGTGATGGAACTCTACGGGTGGCCATATGTTAAGTGCAATAATCTTACTTGTTATTTTTGCGAAACGAATTTTTGACCCAACACGAGATTTACAACGACGAATGGCTAAACGTGTAGTCGTAATTCAATCCGTCAGTCTACGAAATCTATCTATTGATTGAATGCTATGAGTCTAATGTAGCAATAAAACCATCAGTTGATACTGTGGCTTCCCATTCATATACCAAGAGTGGTAACTCCATTTCCCCGATGTTTGTTGTTCAAGAGTGGTAACTACATTTCCCCGATGCTTTTGGTTCAAGAGTGGTAACTCCATTTTCGCCGATGTTTGTGGTTCACAACAGTTATAGGGATAGTGTAGCCCTCTGTACTTTCTCTCTTGATTCGGGGTATAAAATAATACTTATGAGTTTTGTAACTTTAGCCTATAAGACTATAACCGACATTTTCCAGAAATTAGTCTTCAAATATATTAGTCATAAAGACTCATTCGGGAATTTACAAATCGAAAGTGTGGAATATATAGTCAGCGATGAATAATTCCATGAAAGTTTGCCTGGCACATGTGCACTTGTGTGAATGTAATTGAGTGGGTCGATTACATGCTAATGTAATCGATTTCGATTACAGTTACATTTTATTGACATGATTACTATAACGATTACTGTTACATTTTTTTTTCAAATGTAATCGATTACGATTACAATTACTTTAGATTACATCTGATTGCAATTTTTAGTTTCCAACCATTTTGATCCCATAGGAATAAATAATGAAATGTTATTGAATAAAAACACCACTATATGACATGTAAATAGGAACGATTGGACATATAAAACAAGCAACGTTCAACGTACATGTGCACATGTTCACACAGCTGGCAAAACTGATTGGTAATATTTCATGAAAGTCTTCATAGATTGCTATCTATTCCACTGTCAACCTTTTGACTGATTAAATTTAGAAGCAGCATATGTGTCGTCGGTTGTTTTGTCGGTTAATTAATAGACGAAAGATGCCAAGAGATGCCGCATTAATAGATTTTTGTCAACATTCTGTCAAATTTCAGTTGTATAACGCTAGAATTACACAGATTTAACTGCGGATTCAGTAACAGATCGGGAATATACAGTGCATGAGTAGTGTAATATTCACATCCATGGAGTCCACGAATTGTTTTCAAAAATTTTGACAAATTTTCCCACTCAAACGTATCATTTCATTATAAACTTGCTCACGTGATAAATTAGGGACACCAAATGAATGAGTAATTATTAAGAGATCGAGGGAGATCTACAGCTTACAAGACACACAAAAGGTTATGCTAAAATTTGTACGGTCTGCTCCAAATTTAGAGAGACAATTTCCCACGTGCTCAGGGCAAGACTTCTGTTGTATAAAGAGCAAGAACTCGGAGCAATGCATAAACAATTCAGAAACAAATGTGAACGCTATTTACCCTTTACCCAACAGAACGGCCCTGTGCCAATGCATTCTCTTATATATGCGAGTCGACCATAGGTCGCCTCGCATATATATAAGAGAATGTATTGGCTTAACACATATTAAACATGATAAAATTGTCAAAGAATGTATAAACATATTATAAAAATTGTTTAAACATGTAAGAAAAAATTATAAAATTGTTAAAGAATGTAAGAAAATATGGTAAAAGTGTTAAAAAAAGATTTTTTTTAGGCCAATGCATTCTCTTATATATGCGAGGCGACATATGGTCGACTCGCATAAATAAGAGAATGCATTGGCACAGGGCATAACTGTAACCATCACAATGTGGTCAATGAAACGGTTCCAATGATATCCATATTTGTATGGTGTTATTGAGACAGACCGAAGATATTTTAGGCTGTTGAAGCTTTATTTGGGCGTTTTTGGCCGTTTTGTTGGGTAAAGGGTTAACCCTTCCATGACTATAGAGCTTCCTGAAATTTTGCGAAAACCTTGTGCCAATGTATTCTCTTATATATGCGAGTCTTGGAGACTCACATATATAAGAAAATGCACTGGCACAAGATCTTTAATGCTGCACCAGCGCAACTCCGTAGTGGACCCCGACATCAAAGGGTTAAAAACGAACGTTAAACCACACAAAGGAGAACATTTCGAAACGTTATCTTGATTGATCAATGGAAACAAGAAAGTCCTGGGTTATTACCTGTATAAGAAAACACCAAATTATCAAATGGGAAGAATGTCTGCAGGCAATTTTAGGATAGCACCACATATAAAGGTCAACTATAATTGTCCTTGGAATTTATCACTGCTTTCCATGAAAAGTGCTTAAATTTGGATATCAGACACGAGTCGGGTTTTTTTTTACCCTGTGCCAATGCATTCTCGTATATATGCTTGTTGACCATAGGTCGCCTCGCATATATAAGAGAATGCATTGGCCTAACAATGTTTTACAATTTTAATAAGTTTTTCTTGTATTCTTTAACAATTTTATATTTCACCCATACAGAGCCCCAGACAAACATGAGCAGACGACACTCTTCTATATGCTTCTATATATGTGTGGGGCTCCCTGCAGGGTAATGGATGTTTTTTATTTTATGTCCTAAAAATTGTAAGAAACATTTATTTAAAAAAAATGATAAAAAATTGTTAGGCCAATGCATTCTCTTATATATGCGAGGCGACCTATGGTCGACTCGCATATATAAGAGAATGCATTGGCACAGGGTAAAAAAAATCCCGACTTACGACTGGATTTGATATGGCGGGTCACATATGATGAAGCGGATAGTTTTGAATACAATTTGAACAAATAATTTTAATACCCAGAATGAATGTGATGTATACCTTACGCGACTGTAGGAAATTCAAGAAATGAAACAATGTAATGCACGACTCAAGTCATCACGTTTTGCTAGGTTGCATCTCCGGATAACAATTACTGACACCGATCTATGGTGTAATATATAGATAGAACCGCACGAGTGTCTGGATTTTGACGAAATTGTCGCACGAGATTTGTTGGCGGAGCGATACCTCGAGTGCGGAATGCAGTCCCGCACGAGAGGTATCGCGTTCCGCCAACAAATCGATTGCGATAATTCGTCAAAATCCAGACACTCATGCGGTTCTATTTTTATTACATATCTCCGTATCATAGTAAGTTTACTCACAATCGTACATCTCCGGTACAGAAAATGTGAATTTAATTGAGTTTTCAGACAGGGAGCCCGTCTATCCGCGAGTAAACTTAACCCATCTTAGCCCGCGCAAAGGTGTTAATTGGGTTTTCCCAGATTTTCCAAAAATATAACCCAATCAGCGCGCTGCGATTTCGGCAAGTGGGTTGTCGCCCTTGCGTTGAAAAGTTGAAAAAGTAAAAATAGTAACGGCGAGAGCCAGTCTAACAACACTGAATGAAATAGTTCCGTCGACAGATTGCACTAACTAGTGCGATTCGGAGAATTATCAAACGCCTGGAACGTCGTGCGATCATGCGAATTACGTTGATAGATATGTAATAAATGGAAAATGTCCCTGTTGGAACCAACCAATTATAATCCGATTTTTTTCTTCGAAAAGGGTGTTACTATATATATTTCCCTACACGTATCACATCCGAACTATGTTCTCCAGTTTTAGAACACTTAATTTCCTTATTGAGATTCCTATTATAAACTGTTAAGTGTAACTTTCTTCTTGAGAGCAGGATCTGTATTGTCACACTGCTAGATTTCGTTTAAATATGTCCGCAACGTGAGCATTCTTTTTTGAATTCGGGAATGATAGTATCACACTATCACTCAACTACTGAGAACATGGCCGCCTGGTATCATATTAACCACGACGAGCTTAGTTCATCATCATCATCAGCGGCAACATCATACCACCGCCCATACCACCGCCCATACCAGGCACACCACCGCCCATACCAGACATTGCATTCATCATGGCAAAATTCACCATGCTGTCTCCCGCTCCAGCCATACTGAACATGAACGGGCTCATCATGGCGTTATTGTTTCTCGATCGCCTCATCATCATCATCTGCCGTTGTCTCATCATTCTCTGCATCATCATCTGTTGCATCCAGGTTTTTCTATACTCTGCCATGAGGGACGACATTGGTATGGCACCAAGACCTGAAATGGATGGAGTGGTACACGATTTCATGGGCTGACAAATAGGATTTTAAGCATATATAAGGGCTACAACTGTCAGTTTGGTCTCTGTTATTTCTGGGAGTAATGGTTTGATGGTTTAATTATGTTACAAAATGGGATGCTGTTTGAATACGAAGTATGTATTTGTAATATGTTGTGGGCTTGCTCTATGCTGGCACCACCGGAAAAGAACCTGATTTATCTCCCTTCAAATCAGTCATCTGCACTTCCAAGACCAAATTTCAAAACTGATACGATAACTTTTCTTTATTTTTTATATATCTTTCATATATGTAGGTTCTATCAGCTCATAAGGTGGTTATAGGCTGACACTCGCTCTGTCGCGGTTAACTATGTGGCCGAAGACGGCCAATTTCGGCCAAACAACGGATAAAATGAAGATTCTGCACAGTCAGTCTAAGGGAGATAATTCAACTTGTGACATGGCAATTCCTGTCAAAATACAGACAGATAATGTCTTGACCATGTCTGTATCTCGTAACCAAACATTCATGTGCTGTTTATCAATGAACATGGTGCAGCAGAAGGTTGTTGTACAGTACCCCCTCAAAATGGCCAGAAATCGTGTATTGCTACCTGAGAACCGATTGAATATAGCTCTGGGTACTTAAAGATACGAGCGGCGTTGGCGGTGGGTATGCTGTTAAAATATGCACCTCCGTCAAAAACCACCATAAACAGAAATAATAGTAAAATATAGACAGACCTTGTTCTTATACCAATCAGAAATATGGCATAAACAGTATGTTATTGTCAAAAGCAAAAAACGTTACATATCCGGATATGGCAAACATAAAGAGCGTTATTTGTTACTGTTTTCCTAATGTGGAAATAATAAAGAGCGTTTATACCATTTGTGTGTGATTAACCAATAGAACTGCGCTGTGTTATGTAAACAGAGTAAAAGCTTCTGTAACACGAGCATGCTCTTGTTTACGTACACCATTGTACGTCTTGACGACAATATACTATTTACGCGCTGATTATGTTTGGCATATGAACAAAACTATATATATTTTAAAAGTCCTTCTGTTGATGGCGATTTGAACAAATATTAAAATTTCTGCAACGAATGCCGCTCGTGCCTTTAATCGGTATTCACGATTTTGGTAGCGGTTGGTGTACAATCACCTCGGTTAGAGGTCTTCGGTGGAGCTCATTGTATATACAGTTCGTGGGATATGTGGCATATATATGATTACGTGGAGATGGAAGCAAGAGTTTGGTTGTAGTTTGTTTATCCTTCAGTTGCTAGACCACCTAATGCAAACTAGCCACCAACACAAAACGAAAACTAAAATTCGGATATTGCCGCCTCACACCCAACACCCTTACATATGACACACTGTGTACATGTACGTGTACATATTTTAAATGATCTTGTTCTTTTATTTTTCGCCATTTATATAATAAAAGTATGCATGAAATGGTTGTAACTGGGAGAGGGGCTAAGTAAATTTGTTTGTAACTTTTCCCCAACCCCTTTTATATTCTTAAAATATCAATTAAATACGTTCAAAGTTAAAACACTTCATCAATCATCTCCGTTATTTGGTCAATAATCCTGGCCTCAATCCTGACTTCGCGTGCCATGTGTTATTGTGATTTACTAGCAATTGCTATCTAATCGTGAAGACGTGAACTCCGCGATTAAGTATATTTCTCCAGTCCACACACTTGTGTCGTTCTATCTATATACGGTTACCTTTCCTTACGTGGATCGCAAATCCGCTCATATCGTGAATGGTAACAGCTTCTCGCCTTCGCATTATTTTGTCAATGCTTGTGAGAAAGTGTGTTAAAGATGTACACAGGGTTTCAGGTTAATTTTAACGAAACTTGTTTACCTTTTATTTAGAATCTAGCATATGAAATAACATGTTTCGTACGAGAAGTGCTACACGAAAGACTATTTTGTTTGAATTTTCTTAGCATTTATTTCACATCATTTCGGTGTATTTCACAGTATATAACAAATTATATTCTTTTGTATTCAACGGTCTAGTTTATATGTCATATTTGTCTTTCAACTTTTTTTTTAACAGAACAAATCATAAAAAAACGATGTTATATAAATGATTTTATGTTGTTGTTGTAAATTTAGGCTGTAACCCTGGATACATCTTTAAAGCCTAACCTGTAGCTGGTGCTTTTGTCGTCGTTGGCGCTGGTGCAGGCTGTGTGGGCTGCGTGGGCTGTGTGGTCGGTTCAACTTTCGGCGTCGTTGTCGTTGTCGTTGTCGTTGTTGTTTCTGTTGTTGTCGTTGTTGTTGGTGTTTCAGTTGTTGTCGTTGTTGCCGGTGTGCCTGTTGTGGCGGCGTGAACGCATCCTATTATCACAAATCCAAATATTAAAGACGGCACAAGCACACGCTTCATTTCGAAATTTCGGAATCCAAACACGCGAGCAGCTTGGGCACTTGAAATTGAGAACGTGCGCCGAAGAGACAAAAAGTTATATACGGAATTATCGTTCTTAAGCGACATTTGTACCACGCTGCAACATACGTCATCGTCAAACCCCTGTCACATTTGTGTCAAAAATAATACAGGAAATACGAAAACACATTTAACGGAGACAGTATGTCAGCTGCGAAGCGAAGGGATGGTACATTTTGTTTTCATGAGAATTATCATGTGTTTGTTGTCGTGGCCCACATATTCAGAATGCTTAATACATGTAACTGTACAAACAGTCAAGGGTATGGAATAATGATATGATCATACAGACGAAACCGCATCATGGCAATATATGTCGACTGTCAACGTCATAAATAAAATATAACGTGCCGTTTTATGATCGCCTGTCAGCTATTTTCTATGCTACAACTTCATTTTATTGGGAAATTTTCAAGCGCTCATTCAATTGTGTTAAATTCTACACAATTTGTGTTACATTTTATCTCAAACAAAGGCATATAATATGTCGGTGGAATTTTCTCAACATGGGTGAATATGTGAGTATATTATAGTTAGTAGATGAGATATGTTCTATTTGAGACAGAACTTCGTAAAAGCTACCATATTCAAAATATGGCAGCAGCTTTAAAGATATATTGTGGACTTGTTCGGGTGCGTGAAACTGATAAATTAGTACCATGCGCTATGCCAACTGAGGGAATGTAGCATTCTACTAACATTGCCCAAAATCTCAAAGAAATCGACCATACAACTCCATAGAAAACACCGTATGAACTTACAATCTGTTGTAAATATTTACATCTAGATTCGGGACGCAACAATCGGCGATAAACTAACGCAAATGATTTCTCCATTGATACTCATTGCATGTAATATATATATAAGACTGACTGTGTGTTGTAAATTTTGATTAATATTCATAAAAATAACTACTTTGAGCAAGATTATTCTCCATTTCTATTTGATCACCCCCAGCCGGAGTGTTTCACATCACTTAAAAACTTTGTACTATATACACAATTTATGTTTACATAACAAAGGAAAAACATTTGACAATAACATACTGTTTATGCCATATTTCTGATTGGTATAAGAACAAAGTCTGTCTATATTTTACTATTATTTCTGTTTATGGCGGTTTTTGACGGAGGTGAATATTTTAACAGCATACCCACAGCAACGCTGCCCGTATCTTTAAAATTACGATTGTTAATTCCGTTCCGCAAACCACGGATGTCAGCGGTTGTAAGCAGCAACAATTCCGGATCCAGTATAATGTATACATTTTATCTATATATCGCCAGAGAACTTATCAAAATATTTATTAATTTATCAAAATATTCATTAATTTTTAAAACAAAAAAATTGTTCCTCCATATATTATACAGGTGCATGCACGGTGAAGTTGATGCTGCGAATCTCACACGTATACTGACAAATTCATCACCACCTCTTTTCAACATACATACTGTTCGGACCCTTCTAACACATTCTTATTGTGGCAAGATTAACGAAAATATACTAGGTCATCGATTACAGGCAATAATGTAGTCTGAATTGTGTAACTTGTGGCCAAAATATGTGTCAAAATATGGCGTGAATCGGCAGAATTTCATGTTAAAATGATTGGTTTGCTGACACCATATCAGTTTGTTTCTCAGTTGACCTTTCTAATCTGCAAATTTGTCGAGTTATGACAACTCCTGTGTCCCGTTATTGAGTGAGAGAAAATAGCGTCTGTTTAAGGCGGCATTCCGCTTAAGTGTCCAAATATCGTCGATGAAATGGTAGTGGTACTGAATAAAACTCCACATCTGGGGTAATATTTGAACATGAACCTACGATATACCAAAGTGAAGTGTAAGTTCACTATATGGCAACCATTATCACTGTTGTAACGACCTTCCACAAATAACGGCAGAAGTTGATTCCTAAAAGTCTGCGATTTGGCATTTGTTTGGTAAATATTGTGCAATACAATTCCATTTGAATGAATTGCAAACAAAACAAAACCGGACCGGTTTGTTAATTTATTTGGTGATTAAAATGTTATTACATATATTTTATCTCGAAAAGTTGGCGCGCAACTTTAACCTTTCGCCTGCGATCTTTGCAGCAAGTAAACTGGGGAAAGAATCACAGATGCCTTAATGGTGGTCAATCTCTTTGTAAACATGTGCTATACTGAGTTACCGGGGTATAAAATATTAGATATGAACGAAGACTTCTATCGATTAATATTGATTATTTTCCGAATATTTTCTGGTCTAAAAACGTGTGGTCGTTTATTTAACGAACAATAGTGGTTACTGTTAACAGAGACCAGAAATTTTATTGTGCAATTTTGTCGCAAATAAACGTTAATTAGACTCATTATCGCTTATAACTATGGAATAAAAAAAAACAATAAATCTGGGACATTTGACGTTTGGAACGTTGCTATGGGAACAGCCAAATGATCTGGTATGGACTGCATGGTCTGTTCTTAAAAATAGAACAACAAAGTGTCCCATATAGTCATCTCATTTCGAAATAGAATTAATATTAATTGACAGAAGCGTTTCCGGACAGGGGTCTTCAATTCATATTTATTATTTTATACCCGCGCAACTATGTCAAATTTGTTATTTAAAGAGATAATCCATCTTTAACATTTGATGCCGTCTGTGCAGATATATAAATGTCAGATTCGTCATTATTCATCGTCGTTAATATCATTATCATCGTAGAAGTCGGCATCGTCATTCGTCGTCGTCGTCATTAACGCCGACATATATTTCGTCGTCATCGTCGTTAAATATCATGGACCTCCTCCTCCTTATCATCATAATCATAATCATCGTCGTTGTAGATCTATATCATCAACATCAACGTCATCATCATCATTATCATCATGCATCGTCACCACCGCCACAATCTTCGTCATCATCAGCATTATAACCATCGTAGTCGTCGTCTATATCATGAACATCAACATCGTCGTCATTATCATCATTATCATCATGCATCATCACCATCACAATCTTCGTCATCATCAGCATAATAGTCGTCGTAAATATCATCGTCATCGTCGTCTACATACGTCAGAAGAAACATAATTTTTTTTCGATATAAAATATCCATTGCTATTACTATACTGTTGTTTCGGGTATGTTTTGAATTTTTACCAACTTTGACGTGAGATACTCCCACTCCCTACATATTTTTCTAGACACTGTTGCGTAACATTTAACACGTTTCTCGCTGTTGACAATACCACCATTGTGGTATCCCGTGCTTAGTGAATTTTATGGTTGTTAAACACCAATGACAAGATTGATGGTGCATCGGGTATAAAGACGAGTCAAAAATGATGAGGAGTCCCGTGAATCTATAATATTCAAACATCGTTGGTATTTAGTACACGTCGGCAATTACCATGCCACGTTTAAAGGGGTACTGTACGCCATTTTCAATAAATTCCCGGTAATAACAACGATCTAATATTGATAATATATAGAAAAATAAGTAATTTGAGTCGAAGATGTATTCTGTAAACGTTTTACGAATTTCCGTGTACAAGATGTAATCAAATTAAATGACGGAAGGTGGATTGGGCAACGCGTGGCAAACATGATCATGTATAAAATTACGTTGATCCGGGGCATAAACTCAAGCCACTCACTGACTAGTGAATATGCAAAAACTTAAATGAGTATATATGCGACTAGTATGCATATAACATAACATTTATTTGATACATTTGCTGGAAAAATGTACAAAAATTACTTGACAACGACAAATTTGTATTTTTGCATTCCGGATAATCTGTCATCCGTAAAATTACTTCGTACAACAGACTTTCAAATAATGAACAACTGATTACCTTATTATATACGCCTCAGAGACTACATAAACCAACAACAACATTTGAGTACAGTACCCCTTTAAGGTCATGGATAATAAGATGTGAATATTGGAAGAAAAAAATGTCTCAACAATGTTTTATTTGAAGATAGTTTCCATATAAATATGGTGCAAATAAGTTTTGTATAAATTGATTAAACGGCACCTTTTCGTTATCATTCACCATAGACACAAGCTACTACTTGTCTGGTGTTATAAACATTTCACTCAAATTTGTATCAAATATCGATTTCCTATCGAGTAAAGAGTACACATATCACAACCAAGCAGGCTGATGTTGCAAAAACCTATTATTTATTATCATTTATAATATGTGAAATATTGAGAACAAACTATTTCTCAGTGACAGAATTTACTCTTGACAGGTCTCTCTGACTCAACTAAAAGTGTTGTTTAATCGTTCACACACCAGCATCTATACAGAAAGTTCGTGGAAGAAATACACCATATTTATTTTTTAGACCGATCGTTGCATGAAATTAAAGACATATTAAGGACTTGTTCGGATGCGTGAATCTGATAAGTTAGTATTCAGGCGCAATGTCAATTGGAGGAATGTAGCATTTTACTAACATCGCCGAAAACCTCAAACAAATCGACCGTACCACTTCATATAAAACATCGTCTGAACTACGCTCAATTGTAAATATTTACTTCTCGAAACGGGACGCAACTATCTGCGATAAACTAACATAAACGATTTCGCCATCGGCAGTCACTTGGATATAATATTAGTAAAAAATAACTACGTTGGCAAGATTATTGTCCATTTCTATTTGACCACCCTACATCACTTTAAATGTGATTCAGATAGCTATACGGGTCACGAGATGCGCATGCATGCGTTTGGGAAGGGGGGGGGATTATATTCATTCCAGTCTGAATAATACAGCTTTTAGGATACAACTTATTTAGATCGACAGCTCAAGTTTTTTTTTCAAACTAAAATAATGGCGATGAGACCTATTCATGTAGTGACCTATAGCTTGTACACATCAGAAAAGATAAATTGCCTACAAGGGAAAAAAATATATTTTTAACTTTTTAACACACCGCGCTCTTGGTCTACCTGTACATATATTTTTAACTTTTTAACACACCGCACTCTTGGTTTACCTGTACATATATTTCGGATGTACATGTATGTTGCACTTCGTTCTTAATGATGTCTCAACGAATCATGTTATCATTTACATCAGGTAATTTGTCATCTTGCCAACACTAAAGTCACCAGCGACAAGAATGTGAAAGGTGTGTCTTGTTTTCACGTTAACAATACTTATGACCATGACAATATCAGTTACATGATGGCTGAAACAAATTCATACGCATATAGCTACTATATAGGGCGCATTCAAGACCATATATACTCACAGTATTCAATTTGGATCATCATTGTTGTAGCCTTGGTATTATGTATTAAAGGTACTCAATCCGATTCGATGGTCCCCATATCATCAGATTCCAACAACAACATTTTTTGAAATGCTGATTCAGTTATCAGAATCGAATAATCGCCCAAAAATAATGCTAACCACAGTCAACTATAGTATATAATTGCCCAAAACCTGTTATTTATCAACATCTTGTTCAACGAAATTTTGCCAATTTGTCAAATATCTTACCCAAAAAAGTCACTTTATTTTAGAGTTTTAGAGTTATCCACATTCATCTGCAATTTGGTCCGAGTAAGTTTTCTCGTCAACTGTTACTCGCCACTTAAAATTATCGTGGTGAAAAATAATGGATTTTAAAAATCCATATCTGATCACTCTGAACTTTGATTGTGGGTTCCTGGACTCGAATAAAATATTTTTTGCCCCCCCCCCCCCCCGAAGCCAAGTAAATAGTAATTTGCGAGTGTTAATTCGGATTATGCATCTTTAAGATGCTGATCACTACTTTGTATTGTCTTC
The DNA here is from genome assembly GCA_032622095.1 of Siphonodentalium dalli. Taxonomy (NCBI): domain Eukaryota; kingdom Metazoa; phylum Mollusca; class Scaphopoda; order Gadilida; family Siphonodentaliidae; genus Siphonodentalium; species Siphonodentalium dalli. The sequence continues at coordinate 206,212,621 of CP136061.1, forward strand.
TATATAGTCAATAAAGATCAACTTTATTAAAAAGATTGCAAGAATAGAAGGTGAACATAACCATATGATTAAGTGTGGCATTTGTGAGATAGTGCATTGTTTCAAATCCACTAATAAATTAATAACAGTTACTGACTGACTAACTCATGTCGATTATCTTTCATTCAGTTTCCCGTGAATTCCGCGTCCCGGCATGTGTAAATGTTTGGTATTTATCAACTACGTGTCGGTGACCTTATAGGCATTTTCTTGTACCAATATACTGGGCATCAATCCAGGCTATATTTTATTCGCTGTTTTTGCAGTTGAGTATATATATATGCGCGTGTATGTGGACGTAACGAGCATATCGAGACACACTTTGCATTATGGTACCAGTATATACAAAATGGTTTAATATCATATTCGAAAGTGGAATAATCCCAGAACAATGGCTTGTTGGTGTAGTAATTCCAATTTATAAGAAAAACGGTGACCCAACAAAACCTGAAAACTATCGCCCATCACCATTTTAAGCTGCTTAGGCAAATTATTTACAAAGATTTTAAACACACGACTGAACCAATATGCCGAATCCATATATATGATTGATATGAATCAAGCAGGCTTCAGAAAAGGATTTTCCACAGTTGACCACATAGCAGCCTTACATTTCCTCTCCAGTATTTAAAAACAACATAAAAACATCTCTTTTGCACATTCATTGATTTTAAGCAAGCTTTCGATACGGTTTGGAGAACAGGTTTGTGGCAAAAACTTCTTTTAGAGGGTATTAATGGAAAATGTTTCAAGTTTTTACAGAACATGTATGCAAATGTTAAATCTTTGGTTAGAGTTGATGAATGTGAGTCGAATACTTACCATACGTTATCTGGTGTTTTACAGGGTGAGAATGTCTCATCTTTTCTTTTCGCAATTTACGTAAACGATTTGGAATCTTTCTTAATCACATGCGACACCTCTTGTTTGAATTTTTTGGAAAGCGAATTATTTAAAGAAATGAGCAAACTACTAAGAATATTGATTTTATTATATGCCGATGTTACTGTTATAATGACTGAAACTATGAAGGAAATGCGATTAGCATTGTCTAATTTTTCGGAGTACTGTTCGTTCTGGAAGTTAAACGTAAATGTTTCAAAGACCAAATTCATGGTGCTGGGTGCTGGTAAAAAACCAAGATCAAATTTACAAATAAACGGGAAAGCTATTGAGAAGGTAAATAGTTTTAATTATTTAGGGATTCAACTTAAAAGTACAAATAATTTCTCGCCTGGAATAAAGGAGTTAATAGCTAAGGCCAAAAGAGCTATGTATCCACTTATATTTAAGTCAAAAGAAATGAACATACCTGTCAATTTACAAATAGACCTCTTTGAAAAGACTGTTAAACCAATTCTTTTGTACGCTTGTGAAATTTGGGGATATCATGTAAAACGTGAACTTGAAAAAGTGCAATTAACGTATTTGAAGTATATCTTTAACCTTAAATCTAGTACTCCAGACGTCATGGTATACGGTGAAACAGGTGTTACTCCTTTGGAGATTGAAATCGGCACAAGAATGGTTTACTACTGGGCAAAATTAATTAATTCGAACAAACCTAAGATAACGCAAACACTATACTACTATTTACTTATTAATTATTCAAAAGAATGGAGTCACCCCTGGTTAAGTCATATACATTGTAGAAGGCATACTGAATATCACGGGTTTATCTTATTATTGGATTATACAGGGCACCGAAGAATTCGAACCAGCACATGTTAAAGGCACGGTTGGCCTTAATTGTCGAAAATATTCATATTTGTTCCAAACACCGTAAACAGAAAAACATTAAAACGCATACAGTTTCGTTCATATATACCATGACCATCGCGTAAACAGCATGCTATCATAAAGACTTACTATATTTTACATAATCAAGAGCCTGATTGTGTTACAGAAGACAGCACAGTGTCACTGGCTAATCACACACAAATGATATAAACGCTCTTTATTAGTTCCATATCAGGAATTCAGCAACAAAGAACGCTCTTTATGTTTACCATCATAATATAAACAAACACAAGAAAAGTGACTTTTTATGCTTTTGTTTACATAACAATGGTAAAACAAATGACAATAACATACTGTTTATGCGATATTTCTTATTTGTATACGGACAAAGTCTGTCTACATTTTGATGGGTGGAAATATTTTCACAGGATACCCACCGCCAAGGCCAACCGTACCTTTAAAGAATCAGTCAAACAAACATTCACTGAAAAATTTATCTATGATTGGAAATTAAAGGTGAACTCACTCGGTAAATGTTCGACCTATAGAATTTACAAAATAAATTTTGGTACTGAACCTTACTTATGTAAGTTAACAAGAAACGATGTGATTACTTTAATGAGATATCGCTGTAGAAACCATCGCCTGCCAATATAAACAGGATCATGGCTTAACATTGGAAAGAATAACAGATATTGTAACTTATGTAGAACTAATTCATTAGGTGACGAATATCACCACTTAATGGAATGTAATTACTGGAGTTCCTTATGTAGACGAGATATACCAGTTTCATTGACCAAGAATCCTAGTACATACATTTTTGTTCTCCTATTAATCTCCAACAATGTGACTGTCCTACATAAATTATGCGATTATAAAAGACGAACGTCTACTTGACGAGTTCACCGCTCCCAACACAACACAACCCATTCCAACCCCCTTTTTAGCAACTTAGACAGCACGAACCTCCCCTACATGACCATATTCCTGATGTTTAAACGTTAGAAAACATGTACTTAATTGTTAGTATCAACGCCATACCTCTTTTGTGTATAATGTATTATCATGATGCATATGATGAATGAGAATAAACTAATTTGAATTGGAATTGACGCCTGTGTGTGTATTAGTATGACTCAGCACCCGCATACATATTGTTTATATTTGTGTTGTACGGGCGTATGTATACGTGTGTGTAAGGGTGTGTGTGTAATGGTGTGGGAGGGTGTGGGTGTGTGTGTATGTGCGGGGGGGTGTGTGCGTGTGCATGTATGTATATACTTTTGTATGTCTATGTGTATACGTGGATTCGGATGCAAGCTGATGAGATTGTGTGCCTGTGCGAGATTGTTTGGATGAGTGCTTGTGCTTCATGGTGGCGGGAATTATTATCTATTTTCCTTTCAATATTACTATATTATAATTTAGTAAACCATACTCTCCTAGATGGAGGAAATAAAGATAAATTAATAGAGCAATAAACTAGTCAAATCCACCATCATGGGTCTATTGTTGTATCCTTCTCTCGGTTCATCATTGTTGCTCAAAATTCTCCGCATCACATATAAAACATGCTTGTTTGTGGCTTGACAGAGACTCCAGAATACTTCTTTTATTGTCGAATGTTCACGAATGAACGAGTGTTATATATGCTTCCACGGTCTCCGCAACAGATCAAGTATTAATGATCTTAATTAAAGGGTCACAGTCACGACCAATAGATCAGAACATTGATATTTTCTCAATAGTACAGATATATATTCTACTAGCTGATGTGCCCGACTTCGTCTGGGTTATTTAGGGATTTCTTTGTGATCGCCTCTGTGACGTTGAACAATACTGAGCGAACAACGTCAAGGTCAAGGTCATGGCCGCGCATGAAATTGGACCCGCCCATATTGGTCCCGGTATTAAAGTAGGCCTACATACCAAATTTGAGTCAGATCGGTCGAGCAGTTTTCGAGTCTATAACACATACATACAGACAGACAGACAAAAGTTCCAAAATATATAGCAGACTAAGAAAACGATTCGTGATAAATTAGAGAAAAGGTACCTTAAAGGGGTACTGTACGCCATTTTCATTAATTTCCAGATAATAACAACGATCTGATATCGATTACATGCAGAACACTAAGTAATTTGAGTCGAAGATGTATTCTGTAAACGTTCAGGTTAACAGGCTATCTTAAAATCAAAGTTAATATTTTGATATGAATTTAATTTATGGCTGGAGCCATAAATTAAATTACGAATTTCCGTGTACACGACGTAATCAAAAATAATTCAGGGATAGTGGATTGTTTAAAACATTATGTTGATACGGGGAGAAAATTCAAGCCACTCACTGACTAGTGACTATACAATAACTCAAATGAGTATATGGGACTAGTATTCATATAATATAACTTTTATTTGATACATTTGCATCCATCCCAATAGCTCAAACTTGATTTTGCCAAGTAGAGCTAAAAATCTGTCCAAACAATTTTTGTGGCTTTAATATTATAAAGTGCAGATTAATTGCATATTAACACAGAGCCTGTCAATCATTATTCTATTTCTACGTATTATGATGATCATGATCATGATATGATTGATAGAACAAACCACTATTATGATCATCGTGTCGTTATTTGTTTAAAATGCGTATCAATTGACATATACGCACCCGTTCCAATTACTCACCAACGACAATTTGTATTTTCGCATTCCGACTAATTTGCCATCCGTAACATTATTTCATACTCAACAGACTTTCAAATAATGGAAAAATGATTACCTTATTCTACGACTCCGAGACTATAGAAACCACAACATTTGAGTACAGTATCTCTTTAACAACTATGTGGCAACTCTTATCATCTTAAACGGATCGACGGAGGTACCATATGAGCGCTGAGAGGGTGAACAGACATGAAGCTATATATCTATTAATACTGGACAGTCGGTAGTCAGTGATGACCCCGTGAAATTAGTTTAGACATACTGTATTCCAAAACAAGAACGATACATGCATGTACATAATAAGACAAGCACATACTTACTGTTGCATCGTATCGGATGTTTGTGGGTGTTGTGTCGGTTGGAAAAAATGAATGATGTTAAGCAATCAGCTTTGTTATGGTCGTTCCCCACTCTGGAAGATGATACCCGATATTTTGAAGATGGTGGGACATAATGAATACATTGGCACCATGCCTCTGGCAAAGAGATACCATTAAATCACATGGAAACGATTAACCTTCTCTTGCCTGTACCAATACAAATGACGCCTCATATACACTCTAAGAAAAAAGTTCACAATTTGGTTCCCCGGAGAACTAGATACCAACATTGAACCAAGCAGCTTGGTTCCACTCTTCGTTGTTCGGCATGGAACAAATCCTAAGTGTGGGAACACGACCTAACTTAAATGTCCTAGTCTAAAATGTAACATTCGATCCACGCGACATTCCATCATCGAGGGTACGATGTCATATTATATTATCATGGGCCCATATAGTAGTAGCCCCATACAGACTGGAAAGTTGAAGAAAAAAAAATCCATATGCATATCAGCATCTCTGTCCCTGGTGTCCCAAGAATTGGTGCCTCACTCCCAGAGCTCAACAAGAGTCATTATTGACTTGGCACAGACAAGGCGATGGAACCCAGCTGTTGGATGATGGCATGCGACGTCTTCTGGATAAGGTTCCACTTGCAGTGGCGATAGTGCTGGCATACCGACATCGTACCATCGATGATGGAATGTCGCGTGGATCGAATGTTACATTTTAGACTAGGACATTTAAGTTAGCGCTAAGATGATTTATGGAAGAATAGACCAAGCGTCATTCCTTTGACATAGCAATACAAACGTGCCTAGACTGGATTTCATTCATATTTAAACCCTAATCGTTTGATTCCCGGCGGTATAACTCTATTGCTCATATCCCAAATAGGAGAAACAAAGTGTGGAACAATAACTTTATAAACATAATTCTACATTTACTTCAGACACAAGAACATCTTCGGGGTCTATTCGTTGAACCAACATCGTGTGATGTCAATTTTAAAGAATATACCGTATTTGCGAACTAATAGAACAGCCCGAAACTACGACACATCAAACGTGCTTTTAGTTGTAGCATGGTATCACAACATAAATTTTCCACAATCACTCATATATAGTTGTTTCTAGAAAGCATTTAGTACACCAAATGGGGAACACAAATGAACTAATTGGTTCCATTTTCTGGAATTGGTTCTCCCCTCATGACAAAATTTAGAAACAAGTTTGATCCCATCCATGTACAATTTTTTTTTTTGGGGTTGAATTTATTTTGGGTATGCTTAAGCATGCTATAGCGAATTTAAAAACAAACTGGATAAAACCTTAGGGGCATGTTATAACTCAAATCTATCACCAAGTATTCATAGTAATAATTTTGATGCCCATGAAAAACGTAAGATTCCCTGGCACTAAACCTACAAAATAAGTCTGTTAAAGAATATAAGAAAAAATTATTAAAATTGTAAAAAGTTGTAAAAAAATAATAACAAATGATGAAACATTGTTAGGCCAATGCATTCTCTTATATATGCGAGGCGACCTATTGTTGACTCGCATATATAAGAGAATGCATTGGCACAGGGTATATGGGTTGATATAAAAATCGGACTTGGCACTGAAAGGGTTAAAGGTACTCATTCCGATTCGATGGTCCCCATATTATCAGATTCCAACAACAACAAAATTTTTTGAAATGCCGCTTCAGTTGTCAGAATCGATTAATTGCCCAAAAATAATGCTAACCACAGTCAACTATAGCATACAATTGACAAAAACCTGTTATTTATCAACTTTTTGTTCAACGAAATTTTGCCGGTTTGTCAAATATCTGACACAAAAAAGCCACTTGATTTTAGAGTTATCCAACTTTATCCGCAATTTGGTCAGAGAAAGTATTCTCGTCTGCTGTTTACTGGGCCACCTAAAATTACAATGATAGATTTCAAACATCGACATCTGATCCTCTGAGCTTTGATGGGTGGGTTCCTCGACTCGAATAAAATATTTTTTACCCCCGAAGCCTAGGAAATAGTAATCTGCGAGCGTTAATTCGGATTGAGTACCTTTAATTATGAATGTTTGGTTTTTCATTCTCATACTACATGGGGAATACATGGGAACCAGTTTTGGTTCTTCTGGGAACAACATTTTCTTTGTGTGTATCCTCACACACGAAGTGAATGGTGGGTATATTGGATTACATGCGTCCGGTCAGTTGTATGTGTGTGTGTCCGTCCGTCCGTCCACCCGGCTATTCGTCCGTCTATCCGAACAGATATCCCAGTCACATATCATAGGATATCAATAGCATTTGGTAAGGATATTGGCCATCATGAGGTCAATAAGAGAAGTGTCCAATTGTGTTAGTTACTCGCATTTTCCGTTCTGGAGTTATTCCTCTTTTTCGTCTGGAAATGTTGTTTCGGCCGTCCGACGGGTAGATATCTCACCTATAGCTCATGGGATCTCGATTAAATTAGATAAATATGTCGGTCATCATAAGGGGCATTCAGGGTTTTGATAGAAGTGTCCGATTGCATTGTTCACATGTTCAGTCTAGACTCTAGAGTTATCACCCTTTAACCAATCCAAATTACCCGGATTATGTTTAAAGGAGTCATGTACACTAACTCCGGCCATTTATGGGACCATCTCCTATTATACTCAACATAATATATGAAACAAATGAATGAATGCCATGTGATTGAGTACAAAATAATCTGTCGTGGTCACCTCCTTTGAACGTGACGTTCATGTCTTGTTTACATGCTTCACCGCTCGACATTATACCGGCATATCGATAACTGTCACTAATCATCCATCTTGTGTGCACAGAAATAGGGAACTTCGAGCCGAAATGAAAATAACTTGTTATTAACAAGCAAAATTAAACATATACTACGTATTCTGTCGTCTGCATAGTTGAGTCTTGGTATTGATCATATTTGTAGCAACGGCCGCCACCAAATAACTCGATTTTATAACAAGTATTCGTGCATACAAACTAGAACAGTGTTGCCATGTTTCAGTAAAACGCACATCGGGCTTTTACAGTGAGAGTTTTCCATACCAGGGCTAGTGTAATTAGTTAAAAGTAGTCAATTTAGAAGTTATAATAACCAACGGAAGACGTATATATGATAGGCAACACCTATTTATGCCGTGACGGGAGTTTAGAGAAAATTCAGATATCAGTTCTCGAGGGAAACACAATCTTAGTCGAGCGCATTCTGAATGTCTGGGTAAATTTAAGTTTTCATGCAGCAAAACTTTCACTGCAGACATTTCTCGAGAATTTATTTTGAAACAGTTGAGCAGTCTATATGGGACAATCTGGTACTAAAACCCCCAAAATCCCTATCCAGTAACTCGAATAAAGACACCTTTCCAAACATACTGTACATCTATAAAATAAAACGTAATGCGGGCAGGAAATGGGGTTTACTCCAACACCGTGGAGTGTCTCATGCAATTGTGAATAGTTTCCTACTTAAATGCAGCAAATTCCAATATGAATGTAGATTTTGTTTCCTATATTATCTGTATCAATGGAACGTTGACAACGTTGTCCAATTTTATCACCACGCACTCATCTTGGAGCTTGAAACACACAATTGAAACCTGGAAGCTAATTCTCACACTTCATCGAGCATTTCATCACTTTATGGAACTTTTTTCGTCGAACTATTAACATTTGGTTGAAGCTGGGTTCACCATGCACCTGGTGGGTTCGGAGTTGTGTCCGAAGAAAAACAATTAATAACAAAATTTCATTCAAAACAAACCTATCTGTACTCTTCACTCGTGGACGCAACGGCGTTTACTCATATTTTCCCGCAGCGGGTATTATATGATGACCAGCATGTTTAATACCCTCTCACGTTTTATTTCAGCGAACCATTGATATTCTGAAGGTTGACGTCGAAGACGCCGAATGGAGTTTCTTCAGGAACGCAATCGCCACCAGGGCTTTTGATAACGTCAAGATATTAATCGTCGAAATCCACTTGATGTCTGCGCAGAATAAGGCAAACTATACACAGAGACTGCGACATCTGGTACAGCTGCGGAAATATGGAATGAGGAGTTATTTCGTGCACAAAAATAGATGGAACCACTACAAGGCTCCTTTACTCTTCCGGAACAACGGGACAATTCCATGTGCATACGAAGTCCATATGTTAAACTATGCATTCGAAGAGTCATGATGGTAATGATTATAGTAGTAAGCATGTATTCCATATGCAAGAAGTTGTTTGTCTCGCGGAATATGTTTAAAGATGGATTATCTCTTTAAATAACAAATTTTAAATAGTTGCGTGGGTATAAAATAATAGATATGAACTGAAGACCTTTGTCCGGAAAAGCTTCTATCAATTAATATTGATTTTATTTCGAATATTAAATCGGGCCCATTTATGTTACTATTTTTAGAACCGACCATTCGGATGAGACCGTATTGCGATATAGAGCACTGGGCTGTTCCCACGGCTACGCAACGAATGTCAAATGTCACAGATTGGTTGTTTGTATTGTTTTGTTCCACAGATATAAGCGATAATGAGTATAATTAACGTTTATTTGTGACAAAATTGCACAATATAATTTCTGGTCTCTGTTAACAGTAACCACTATTGTTCGTTAGCTGAACAAACACACCTTTTTAGACCAGAAAATATTCGAAATAAAATTAATATTAATCGATAGGAGCATTTCCGGACAGGAGTCTTCGATTCAAATCTAATATTTTATACCCCGGTAACTATATAATACATGTTTACAAAGAGATAATCCACCTTTAACAGAAAGAAACGGTCTGGGCTGCCGGGACACCGGAAGATAAAAAAGTCTACTGATTTAAGTGCTGACCCGGAAATTGCTTTTAAAGGGTTACTGTACACTAAATTCGGCCATTTAAGGGATCATCTCCTTTTAAACTCAACAGAATATATACAACAGCTTGGGTAATAAATTCATTTTCATTATAATTACCATGTTGTTTGCATCGATCATTTGGTACACGAGTGTATTTTGCACTAATCAATGGTTCAACTTCTTTCATTTGCTACATATATTCTGTTGAGTATAAAATGAGATGGTCCCATAGATGGCCTGATTTGGTGTACGTTGCCCCGTTAAAGTTGGTTAGAATTATTTCTGCGTGATGATCAGGCTACACCAATGTACTGATTATGTGTTTATTAGCATATCAGCTGATGTTTTGTCTTTGAGTCACAGTCCTGTCAATTAATTTTGAAGCTGGTTCAATGTTATTTCATGTGTGGTGATCCAGTTTTGTGACTTAGCCCTTTATATACTGAATGGACTCTTCCATCAGTTATACAAGTAAACATTGGAATGGTATATTATTCATTTTGGAGGGGTGTTCATGTAACAAAAGCAGACGGAAGGGTTAAACAATAATTCTGAAATTTCCGATTTTTAAAGGGCAATATAATATTACATCCATATATGAGCATCACAACCCCCCGCTGAATCCAGATTACCAGTTAAAAGAGGGGGTGGATAATGCATGAATGCCAGTTAGCAGGGGTGTGAATACTGAATACCAGTTTTAGAAAATACAAAAAATATGTGACTAATGGCATACATGTTGATTTCACACTTCAATGGTTTAAACATATTTTATTTGTTCATAATGAATATGACAAAAGGGATTGGAGGACAAGTGCTATATTCACTTCAATGCCATCTGTTTCTATCACTTTTCTTAACATTTACCCCCCTCTCGGTTATTTAACTTATACGGTAAAATATGTGATGAATATTCTATGTCTCCCTCATTGGGAATAGAATCTACGCCCGCTTCAGAACAGCGCGGGAATTATCTATATACAAACATATTCGGAAGTAAGGTTACCACCCCTGCATAGTTACATGGTCCTTTTATAATTTTCTCTGATGCTGGTGTGTCCTGCTGAATTGCTATGATGCTGGTGGGTCCTGCTGAATTACTATGATGATGGTGGGTTCTGCTCAATTGCTATGCTGATGGTGGGTTCTGCTGAATAATACTGGTTGGTCCTCTTTAATTTGCTATGATGCTGATGGGTCCTACTGAATAATGATGATGATTGTGGGTCCTGCTGAACTGCCTCATAGCAGTTCAGCTGGACCCACCAGCATCATAGTTATATTCAGTTTATATCGAGAGTATGTATGTCGGCTCGACGGATATTTGCTAGGCCGCCAAATATTCCAGGTGGTGAAAAATAACATATTTCAAAAATCGATATATAATAACGCTGAGCTTTGATGGGTGGGTTCCTCGACTCGAATGAAATATTTTTAACCCCACAGCGAAAGAAATAGTAATTTATGAGCGTTAATTCGGATTATGGAACAATTATTAACTAAGAAATATATTACCGCATGCGTTATTTTTTCAATTCTATAAAGTTCCCCGTGTACCAGAACATCAAAACGTGCCCATGCTTTTAACTACTGGAATATGACCTGTATGGGCGTAGCAAGATTCGAGAATCATGGCATGGTCTTTTGATGAAGAGGTATCCTTTGCGCACAAGATCTTTGTTAGAGGAAACCCTTCTCAAAATTATTTAATCAGAAATTTCGTTCCGCGAATAATTCCTTTGATGCCACGTAACGTGATATGATTTTTTTTTAATTTAGAGACATAATGTTATGATGTGTCATGACTTGGCATTTGTGAACACGAGGACAAACAGCTTTTACAGTCGGGAAATCAATACGTGTCCGGCATATTGAACATAATAGACACATACTCTCCAAATATAACAAAACTAATCGGGTTTCTTTCAAAATGGCAAATATCGTGACATATTAAAATATTGCTAATGAACCGTTATTTTTGGGATAAGTATTCCGTCATAGTTAAAGTTTTTTCAAACTGCATGAGCAACTTCAACAATCCACCAAACATTAAAGAGACAGATATGTGTGGAAATTAGATGGTCTCATATATCCACTTTAGAAATAGTCCCAGATAAATAAGACTCTTTTTAATGGCGTACATTTAATGAAATAGTTGTTAAAACTAAATCAACAATAGTAAAAAAAAACATCGTACATGTCGTCTGTTTACATTCCGTACGCTAAGTCGGAAGTCAAAGGTCACGTTTGCGCAACAATAATACACTTGGGTACATCTGACACTATTTCGTGTTATTCAATGACAGTAAACTGTTGTATATTATTATTATTATTATAGAATGGGTTCAATGAATGGAACAAGGGTCGGATCATGTCATAAATATATATAGCCAATTGGATGCGGTTTACACGCTGCGATATAATGTTGTCAACAAAAATGGTCAACTAGGATGATATATTATGTAACGTGTGTTACTGTGGTATTGGTATGAAGATGCACATATCGAGAACAGTCAAGTTTACGCGCCAAATCTACAAGAAACGTGTAACTAACAGTCAGTGGTGATGACAAGTCACAATGGGACCAGCGATAATTGGTTTCTATCGATATACATGTAAGATACTTCCGCGCTGTAAAATACAATTCTCCCGCCGCCTGCACAGTTTTGGTATCTCATTCGGTAGATTTGGTTGTTCCTATTTGTTATACGTTTCGTATGCTGCACGTTGGGCTCAAAACTTATAAACGGATTGACTGTGTACGTGAATCCGAATTAACGCTCCTAAATTACTATTTATTTCGCTGTTGGGGTAACAAATATTTCGTTCGAGCCTAGAAACGACCCACCAAAGCTCAGAGTTATTATATATCGATTTTTGAAATCTGTTATTTTTCACCACCTGGAATATTTGGCGGCCTAGCAAATATTCGACGAGACGACCGACATAGTCTCGATATACCAAATTGCGTTGAACAAACTGTTGATATATAACACGTTTTGAGAAATGGGATACTATAGTTGTCAGTGATTAGCATTATTTTCTTGGTAATTAAAGGCACGGTTGGCCTTAATTGTCGAAAATATTCATATTTGTTCCAAACACCGTAAACAGAAAAACATTAAAACGCATACAGTTTCGTTCATATATACCATGACCATCGCGTAAACAGCATGCTATCATAAAGACTTACTATATTTTACATAAGCAAGAGCCTGATTGTGTTACAGAAGACAGCACAGTGTCACTGGCTAATCAAACACAAATGATATAAACGCTCTTTATTAGTTCCATATCAGGAATTCAGAAACAAAGAACGCTCTTTATGTTTACCATCATAATATAAACAAACACCAGAAAAGTAACTTTTTATGCTTTTGTTTACATAACAATGGTCAAACAAATGACAATAACATACTGTTTATGCGATATTTCTTATTTGTATACGGACAAAGTCTGTCTACATTTTGATGTTCTTTCTGTTTGTGGCGGATTTTGATGGGTGGAAATATTTTCACAGGATACCCACCGCCAAGGCCAACCGTACCTTTAATCGATTCTGATAACTGAGGTGTCTTTTGAAGAAATGTTGGATTGTGTACCTTTAACTGGTATGAACGAGAAAGTTTCCTTGTGGTTTGGAGCATGGTCGAATCAGTCACAATGAGAATCAACGTGTTACCAGATCTGTCGCATCATTATTTCAACCAGTATAGTTACATTTGTTTTGGCTTGTTTTATGAGGATACTATGACACTATGTCCATTGAAGTGTTAACAATGGTGCAACAAATGTGAACAGACTACAGAGAATATTTAAGCGTTTTGCACCAGTTTGCACAAGATTATTTGATTTAATAATGAATTGATTATTTCTTTCTGAATGACATTAACTGGGAAGCACAATAACTCTTTCATAACATGCTTTGGGTCAATTGAGTAGTCATAGAATTATGTACACACCCTAATAACAGTTTAGCGTTGCGACATTAACTCTCATCCTATATCGTTACAAAAACTGTGGTACAGATGTTGTTGCAACACTATTTTTGAATCATTTATGTGGTATTCTATGTTTTGAAATAAGCCTATTGTAGTGTGTCCACAAACTGTGATATCTATGTTGGGCTATTATAGTTGAATACAACTATATATAAATGAACAGTCAACTTTAGGTGGGCCAGTCTTGTTACAATAGCCATATGACCAAATTGTGCCTTAATAGTTGTTGTATTAAAATGGTCAAGAGCTCTTTTTACTATATATGTTGAGCGTCATATCCAAGTATTCTATTCGAAATTTTAAACTGAACTGCACAGACTTACATGTAAAACTTTAGGAAGGTATACTATATAATGATCTATATGTGTGGGTGGCAACCGGGGACAAATATTGTCCAGGTTGAAAACATATTATTTTTTCCTATAATCGGACAATTTTTTAAACTAATCCATATATGGCTCAAATTCATTCATTTTATGCATATATTCCGTTGAGTATAATAGGATATGGTCCCATAAATGATCAAGATTAAGTGTACAGTCCCCCTTTAATAGTGTAGGCGACTTCTAGTATCTCACCAGACTTGGCAATTCGAGTATTATCGACCTCAAAATATGGAACATTCCTATAAAATTTCCATTCAAGTGAATCTCAGTAAATAAACACCTCCAAAAAAAAAAAAGTCCCCCCTAATATATTCGGTAATATTTTATGAGATATTGGATGGAGTTTGATGACACTTTCCACAAATGATTTGTGGTACCAAAGACATCAAGTGTGCAAATTGCTGTGCTGTGAGGTGAGATATTGCTGAGTGAGAACAAATTGAATATAAGAGGGGCAATTTTCGAAAGTTGCAAAAACACAGGTTGAGTGATCACAGACATTCAACTGTGTCTTGGTCCCCACTTCTCGCACAGGCTTGGAACATCCTTATCTGTTGACACTTCAATGGCCTACATGGTGGGAAACATGGTTTACTGAAAAATGTCTTTAAAGAGACTGATTTCAGTAACTCTGTGTTGCTCACAGCATGAAACTTCAAGGTGTCATTCCAAAGGATTTGGTTAGACTGAATGGCCTGGGCATGCAGCAGGAACATTGTGTCCCGAAGATGACACGAATGTTATCGTGGACTCACAGTGTCACTTTTATACAACATTTACAGCCAGTAACAACTTGTGTGAACAATGGAACAATGGGGTGACTGTCCACTCTACGTCAGTGTTTTGCAACTTTTGAAAAGCACCCCTCTTCCATTCAATTCATGCTCAGTCGGCCATGACATAACTCACAGGACGGTGCCTCACAAGGTTGTCTATCAGATACCACTAAACATTTGCGTAACGTTTCGTAAAAATCCATCCAATATTTCAAAAAATATTACCGAATATATTAGGGGGGACTTTCTTTTGTTTGAGGTGTTTAGATAGCTCACCAACAAGATCATATAAATTATTTCTCGTCGATAAATGTAGTAAAGTGCATTACAAAGGAACCCTCATATTACATGTATTTTGTGTTATAGTATGGGGACCAGACTACCCACATTCACGCGCAGTTATTTGTATAGTTTCCAATGCGTGACGTCCTGATATTAACATAAGATATTAACACTGCTGTATTGATCTAGATCTATGCAATATGTTTATTCAAACCAATTATTATATACGGTCCCATAAATGGCCGTATTTAGTGTACAGTACCACTTTAAGGGTATGACTTCATTATTTCAAATTTCTCTCATTCCATTTTATTAATAGTATATTAACCCTTTGACAACTGAACTAATTGTTTTCATATCAAAATACTCATTGCAATTGTCATGTTTCATTTATGTTTATTTCCAACATATTTTCGTGTACAGTAATGCCCTAAGTAATCGACTCTTTAACCACAGCATAATTATGGGTAACTTTTCAGGATTTAGTCGGAAATATGGCTTGTTGCCATTCATCGGAAAGCTCTCCCCGAGAGCTTTCCGATGAATGGCAACAAGCCATATTTCCGACTAAATCCTGAAAAGTTACCCATAATTCTGCTGTGGTTAAAGAGTCGATTACTTAGAGAATTACTGTATTTATAGGTTCATATTGAACCGAAATGTTCACATAGGTTCATATTGAACATATTTGATTCCGAAATCAACATATTCTCGTGCAAATAGGTTCATATTGAACCGAAATATTCACATTGGTTCATATTGGACTAATTTAATTATGAAATAAGCCTATAGTGAACTTATACCAGTTGTTCCGTTGAATGGCGCGGACCATGGTGAAAACATTTTACCATAGGATTGTATAGAACCTATTTATACCACGATCGCCTATCTTACTATATAAATAAAGCCCTCTGTTTAAATTTTACATTTAATCAACACCTGTTGATTAAACGTGCATACTGTTGATTAAACTTCGCAGAGTGGATTAAACTTTCTCCATACAATTTGAACGGAAAAGTGTTTATCCATCGCATTGTAAAGATCGTGGCATAAACTTCGCAGAGTGGATATAGACAGAACACAACGCGCATCTTAATCGAGACTCTTTTATCGAATGAGTTGCGGATGGCGCAATGATATATTTCGCGAGAGCGTAGCTCGAGCGAAATATAACTTTGCGCCGTCCGCAACGAGTTCGATAAAAGATTCGAGATTATGATGCAAGTTGTGTTCTGTATTTATTCTACACCGTTCAGTCAGATAAGTTCAATCCATGTATGTCACCTTCATTGTTACTATAGCTACCTTTATTTTGACTTAAGTCTGACAAATAACCAGTAATTATGGAGGGATCACCGGAAGCGGATGATCACCGTAATGTACGTCATCTTTCTTGGCGACAACGTCAACAAGAATAGTTCCGGCTTGTATTCCACTAGAGGTATACACTAATATGTATTCAATGGCTGGGATTCCGTTGAATACATGTGACTCACGTCAATGGGTGTGGAATAATAAACTTTCTCCATAAAATTTGAACGGAAAAGTGTTTATCCATCGCATTGTAAAGATCGTGGCATAAACAAAATATACGCATAGTGTTTCTGAATAACAAATTTAATCCACTCGTGGGATTGGCGATTTACACCACTCGCTGAAGCGAGTGGTGTAAATCGCCAATCCCACTCATGGATTAAATTTGTTATTCAGAAACACCATGCGTATATTCTATATTTCCTAAATAGTGCCACCTTGGAGTTATTTCGTTTTGAAATATGTTCACATTGAATCTATTTCGACATCTATATAGCTTATTGATCCGGGAAGTATTTTCCGATACAATATTAAAGGCCCACTTAATTTTCGAATCCCCAGATGATTTTATACAAAATATATGCCATATTATATACCATTTGAAAGAGGAAGCTCCAAAACAGTGTATTATCAACTGTGTAATAAACTGTGAACATGTTGTTTTTGTTGAGATACCGACTTGGTGTTCTGCGCTCAAGTTTCATAATTTTCAATTGAAGGGAAATGACTCTATATCTTAATATGGTATTTTAATCATATTTTATGGCATAGATTGTTATTAAAAGCGTATAATATCAAGGCATTATAAAACAAATAATCGGCGACTCGAAAATTAAATGGCCTTTAAGTAGACAATATACGAAGAAACGCCCTAATGATTCATTTGTAGAAATGTTGAACTAATTAGTTCGAACATCATTGCAAATATGAAATCAAGTAACTACTCGACATCGCATATTCAGTTATCAAATGGTTAACTTGGAATCGTTGGTATTCACTGTTATTTGGATGTTCATATTTTAATTATTTTGTTGGAAAATGGTTATATTTTATGATAATCTTTATTTTATTAAATTATCAAATAGAAGAACATGTTTTACTTTATATTGCGTCCACAGTCAACGAGGAGATAGCAAATTAGTTTCCCTGATTTAGGAGTTGTTCTCTGGTTCAATGGGAGAGGGTGCAGTTGGAAATTGGAATCAGGACATTCAGACACATGGCCCACACAGTAACCCGATATTCGCGCATCTGGTTGGATGTATACATGTGGCTTGGGTTGACATCCATGACCAATACAAGATGCCATATACGTCCTCACGTCCATAAATACCGGTGTTTGGCTGCGGACACACGTACCACAATGTCGATGGCATAGTAGGTGTTTGGTGACAATTGGTCGTCATAATTATTCATTACTATGTCATAGCTAACTATGTCGTCCGCTGCGTTTTCGCACAATGAGTCTATACTGCATCAATTAACCCCTTGCGTTTCACCAAGTTTGATCTCTACTCATTACTCATTTCTTCTCTACGATTGTTCAGAATTGTGTTTGACCGTGGCAATCCCCCATTCACTCACATGTAGGTAGTCCGTTTTATTTGTATGAACAAAATGCATGTGTATCCACTAAAATATGGCTCACAAGCACAATGACCAACAACGTATCATAATTCGACTGTACATTTGAACGCGACATAACAATAACATACAACTTATCGCAAGGTTTGAACTTCAACTTTGACTCATGTATATGCTGGTAATTACACGGCGATGTGTTCTTAGTAAGAACGATCATGATTGTTGATAGAAAGGGTTTATTCATTAAGTTGCCAAGTGGACTTGTGTGTGATTATGAAATATATAACACTGTGTTGAGTAAAGATCATCAGCCGCAAGACATTCAGGTAGATAAATCATTGAGAGATTGACCGTGACTCATTGTGTGAAAACGCAAATGGCGACATGGCTAACTATAGCGTAGTAATTATGATGACCAATTGTCAGCAAACGACGTTGCAATAAATCTATGGTGTTGAAGGATTGATAATGATATTAGCCTTTGCCTGAAATAATTTGTATGGTTTTCGTGACATTCCCATTTTTCCAATTAAGAAATGGATGTTGATTTGCTTGGGTTTTATAGAGTGTGGTTGCAAGTTGGTCTGACATTGTATGTGGAACGCATGCACCCACACCGAATGCCTTGATTTCATTTAAAGCAACAACGGGAGCCGTTAAATAGGCATTACTGAACCATAAGAATCCAATATAAACCACTTAATTTGGGCGAGTGATCAGTTAACAACTTCAAAGAGAATATATTCATTTGGCAAAAGTGAACTTTGGTCCAGCGCAGACATCGAAGGACATCAAGGCATTCGTTAGGTGAATAGAGTGTTTTTGCGATTCCGCCGATCAAATAATATATATCTACTCGTGAGAATGCCGCCGTATTAGTGTTTATTAATAGATATGACATTTTTGCCAAGAGCTGCATGTTATCGAAATAGGGTAATATCGCTTCAATTTGCCCTTGTCGAGTAATATCATTTTATGACATCACCAATCCGAGTAACACCAGTTTACGACATCACAAATCAGAGAAATATCTTGCTTTTACCTGAAACTAAATGTTGAATAGTTACCTCTAGTCACGTCCATGCTCATTGTCGAGAACTGTGTCCAGTATTGATACCACAGCCCCCTTTCCCATTCCTGCATGTTTTGGTGGGTGTACATAATTATGTATATCACATGATACCACTATTAGTATTATGTCATTAAAAAGCCATTACACATTTCCTTATCTCTCACTAGTGATGAATAGGCGCGCGCTACATATCACGGCATCGCGCCAACAAAATGACTGCGCCGCGTATTTACTGATCCAGGCGGATTAATACTATTTAGAAAAGCCGCACATGAAACCAACACCAAACAATGCAAATGATTGCTTTGTTCGTTAAAGTTAATTTGTATCCAAACTTCATCACACTAACGAAAATAGACCCAACAAAGCGGAAAATTGGGGGACTATATTTTCCGTTGCCATCCCCAAAGCGCAATACTGTCATATACGGTTGTGAAGCGTCTCAATCAACGCTGTAAATGTATGCATTTTGGAACTTCTTTTAAGGATTTTGATTTGTTAAAAAGGCACAAAGCTCTACTTTGTTCATGTGATATGTAAGACCTTCAACTCTTTAGGTTGGGATATAAGATTTTATGAAACTTGTTTGATAAATTTGATTCACAACTCGTCTTCGACTCGTTGTGAATAAAATTTATCAAACTCGTTTCATAAGACCTTATATCCAAAAATAACTCGTTGGAGATCGTCTATATCATTCTTAAAGATTCTTTTATATTATTATTCAAGGAACGGCTAAAGATTTCCTTGAATTTCGTTCATACAAAGAAAGATCGTCAACAATATACTGCACATGTAGACGATCGATGCATTTGTTATCAGCAGAAGTTACACTATTCGTTTCGTCACTTCAACGAAAAAGAAATAAAGCCAATAAAAGAGTATAGTTCTAATTTACCTCACCCCGCTACTGGGTCATTTCCAATTTTCAGCGTTTTCATAAAATAAAGTGGGGGTAACAGCAGCAAGTGCATAGCAACCCAAACTTTTGTCGGACGGATACCGTTCCCATTCCATCTATATTCAGAACATCGTCCACCATAGAATTTCAATCTGCTATTAATATATTCTACCTTTGACACAAAACAGAAATGATTCACACAGTGTACATTGGAAGTGTTACGTCTTCAACTGTTGAAAATATGGATTTTGCAAAGTTGGGTGTGAAATACCTCCACCCCAACCACCATGTACGTCTTTGGTCATATACTTATCGCTTACTCGTACTTTGTTCCCAAATGCAAGTATTCGCCGCATTTGGATGTGAGCTCGTTTAACTATCGAATTCCATTGTTCACTGCCGGAGATTTGTTCCACGGTTTAAACTTGCGGAACACATAAGATCAATCAAGATACAATATAAGTGATAGCTCCACTAGGCCAAAGCAATGTAAGTCACTGATAGGAATACAGGAGACAGACAAAGGATGCGGTCTATAATTTATCATGCAACCAGTGATAACATTTGTTTAATAATCTGTCCAATACTAGACACAATAGACACAACAACAAAGAGGTGAATTGGCGGACTCTATTTTCCATTTCCAGCCCAGTGCTCAATACTGTCGTATACGGTTGTACATGTATTTTAAAAAGGCATAAAGATCTAGCTTTTTCGTGTGGCATACAAGATCTTCAACTCTTTATGTTGGGTTATAAGATTTTATGAAACTCATTTGATAAATTTGATTCACAACTCGTCTACGACTAGTTTCATAAAATCTTATAACCCAACATAACTCGTTGGAGATCATCTATATATACTACTAGCTGGTGGACCCGACTTCGTCCGGGCTGTTTCCCCTCTGCTTTTCGGCGAATTGCGCGATTTGACCTTGAATTGACCATTTTGAAGGTCAAGGCCATGTCGAGGTCACGATTTGACCCATCCAAAACACTCCCGGACAAAAGTACCCAACAAAAGTACCTGTCGAAATCCGTCAGGTTTTACCCGATTTGACCTTGAATTGACATTTTTGAAGGCCAAGGTCAGGTAGGGGTCACGATTTTACCCGTCCAAAACACTCCTCGGACAAAAGTAACCGTATGTATCAAATGTTTTCGAAATCCCGTCAAAATTCGCGATTTGACCTTGAATTGACAATTTTAAAGGTCAGGTCGGGGTCACGATTTGACCCGTCCAAAACACTCCCCGGTCAAAAGTATCTATAGGAATCAAATTTCGTCGAAATCCGTGCCGTTTTATTCGATTTGACCTTGAATTGACGTTTTTGAAGGTCAGGTCGGAGTCACGATTTGACCCGTCCAAAACACCCCCTGGACAAAAGTAACCATAGGTAGCAAGTTTTACCCGATGGACCTGTGGATAACACTGCAGTGCCGATATACGCACATATCGTGCTGGAAGTATTTTTATACATAGCTGAACAGTCCTGCATTATGCACCTTTGTGAATAACATAAAATATAAAGTGAAAATGAAAGAAAAGCATGCTGCAGCGAGTTACATTGTGTGTTAACAAAATATTGTAAGTTATAATTTTGTTCGGAAACAGAGATATATCACTGTCGTTTACCATTCCCCACGTTTTGTAATGGCGAAACAAACTTGAAGTTTGCAGTATTCAAATAGCAAGAAGTCGAGTTTTCACAAAAAGAGTGTCATGCGTCTTAATTGCATACTCTTGTGATTCAACTTTAATTGGGCCAGATTCGACGCAGACCATTTTGTGTTTATCGCCAGATCGTTTGTGTCGCTATAGATCGCTGAATGCCCTTCTCTCTTATAAACGTAATTCCTTTGTCTAAACTGAGAGTTCCCGGATTTACTATATCCACGGGTTCTCGGGTTTCAGGGACTTGAAGCTGATCGGTGGATCCAGCAAAAAGGCTTGTGGGCGTATTCATCGTCCTCATCCTGTATAGATAGATAGATAGATACTTTATTGCGCAATCGCTATACGGATACAGGATATGGCAAAGAAAGAAAAAGAAACCAAAAAATATATACATAAACATGCAAATAAAATATATGACTAGAATATTTGTGCTGAGTGATTACAGTGTTATTGTCGTAATATTTCGGCTTCAATTAAATATTTACTCAGAGCTCTGCTCAGTTGTTTATCATTAGATTTGAATATTTCTTGAAGCTTTTCGCGCTCGTCTAACACATCGTAATTTGATATCACATTCTTCGCGTAACTGCTAAAGACTTGCCTAGGATTGTGGTACTTCGGGCAGTGTAATAAAAAGTGAGACTCATCTTCGATAGGTTTATCTTTAGCGGGCATATTATGACTACATTGTTTGCAAGTTCGTTCCTCTACGGGGATTGGATTAGGTTTCACATGTCTGCCTATTTCTATTTCTAGCTTGTGCGAGCTTGTAACAAGTTTCGATATTGGACGTCTCTCATTTCGAGATAACGTTGTTAAATAAGAAGCCCTTGTTTCAAAATCTGTTTTGATTTTTCCCATAAATTCTAATTTACTATTTTCTGCACATGCACCTTTTATATCAAGGTGCCTCCATGCTTGTCGGAAATGGTCTTTTAATCGGGATTGAAATTTCTCCCCAAAAGTATCTATGTTGACTGATTTTGGTGATTCCCACACGTACCCAAATCCATATTTATATAAGTTATTTTTAATACACTGTAACCACTCATTATCTGCATCACAAGAAATCAATTTTAAACATTTATACACCAATCGTTTATCACACAAAGTGTTAGCTCGAAGCCAATAGACTATCATGTTCCTTAATACATTGATATAGATCGGAAATCTACCCATTTCGGCTAGTACAGCCATATTAGATGTGTTTCTAAATAATCCCAAAATTCGTTTACAAAATTGTGTGTGGAATTTTTCGATGGGATTTTCCTTGCGACTTTCTGAATAGTCACCCCATATTTCAGATCCATAAGTCAATATCGGTTTTACACAAGAATCAAAAAGTTTGCACGTGACATCAATGGGTGCCGAGTCGTCACATGTTCTTTGTAGTGAAAAATGAGCTCTCGATGCTCTAATCTTTAAATCGTTTAATGCATGTGAGAAAGTGCCAGACGCCGCTAGTTTCAACCCAAGATATGTATATTGTTGTGTCGTTTCCAACGTATAAGTACCAATTTGAAAAGGATTGTGTTTTAGTTTTTTTCCACTTTTGTTAAAAATCAATATTTTGGTCTTATTTTTGTTCACAGTTAGTTTCCACCGCGTACAAAAAATGTTCAGTTGAGTCAACATTGTTTGCAAGCCGTCTTGTGACTCCGAAGTTAATACGAGATCGTCAGCGTACATTAAACACGGTACTTTAAAATTATCTATGCAAGGTGCATGCATGTCGTCGGCCATTAGTTCTTCTGCTAGACCATCTACGAAAATATTGAATAATAAAGGGCTAAGGTTATTTCCTTGCATTAAGCCGATTTGGCTGTTTATGGGTGCAGTAAGAGAATTTCCATTGATTTTTAACCTTGAAGAATAACTGGTTATTATTTCTTTCAAGCACATATAGATGTTTCCCCCAATTCCTAGATTTAATAGTTTATATAATAATCCTTCTCGCCAGACACTGTCGAATGCCTTTTTGAAGTCCACAAAGCATGTGTATAATTTTTTGCCATCATTTATACGTTTTTCAATTAAACATTTTAAAATAAATAAATTGTCTGTGGTCCTGTAATTCTTTCTGAAGCCACACTGATATTCGGAAGGAACCTCCATTTCGTTTAAGTATTCGTCTAGACGCACAAGAAGAATGCTGGCATACATTTTCCCAAGAACACTAGTTAATGTCAGACCCCGCATCTGGTCCGGGGAATTTGCATTATTACATTTTGGAATAGCAACAATTATGCCTTCAGTCCATTTGCTAGGTATATGTCCCTTACTGAGCACTAAATTAAAAAGACGTGTTAACAGTGGGAGAGTATATATTTTAGAAGCTTTCAGCATTTCTGCTTTAATGTTGTCAGGGCCGGCCGATTTTCCGATTTTTAAATTACGCAATGCTTTTTCAACTTCTTCTGTAGATATGTCATAATCAAGGTGATTATTGGAGGAGATATTTTGTTCCATGTCAGATACCTGGCCATGGATGTTATCAGAGAAAGGGTCACCGGTGTCGTCCGTTGTCTGTCCGAGATTTTTAAAGTGTTCGTAGAGTTCATTGGGGCTAACTGATTGCGACATTTTATTTGAATTAGAGGACTCGCGATCCAATTGTTTAACTAGCGACCAGTATTCCTTCGGCTTATTGTTTTGCATGTGTACCAGTTGCCCATATATATTACTCCGATAATCACCACGTTTCCTTTTTATGAGTTTTTTATATTGACGCTTTAGCGAAAAATAATTTCCCCGGACGACTGGATCATAGTGCTGAGCATTAAGTTCCCGTGCACAAAGCTTCAACTGTTGTTTCATCTCATAACATGCGCAATCGAACCACGGTTTATGTTTGACACGAATCTTAGTCATGCAGCTTTGTTTCCGCAATTTGAACGAACGAGAAGCGGCAACATGAAATATAGCATTCACTTTACATTGCATTATTTCTGGATCTGAGATTTCTGAACACATTAGTTCCTGTATATTGTTTTGAATATCAATATGTTGAAATGCATCTTGAAAAGTTTTCTTTGATGCGTCACTCCAAATGAAGCTTTCTGGTAATTGTGTGAGTTCGATTGTGACGCTTTGATCTACTGTTGCTAGAGTAGTATTAACATTTAATGTGTACCAGCACTGACAGTGATCTGAATGTATCGTTAAAGGCTCCACGTGGAAGTGTGAGAGTGTTTCGTAAAGGGGATCACTGTATATCACATAATCAACAACCGATGACCCGTTTGGCTGGAATGATGTGAACTTTCCTGTAATGTCACCTGTCGTTCTGCCATTGGCGATTCGCATATCCGAGTCAATACATATATCAATTAAAGCCCTCCCCCTGCTGTTTATTGTTTTATCAACATTACACCGTTTATTTATGGGATGTCTGTTCTCCTCGTTCCGAGGATAATCTGCCAGTCCCCCTGTCCTGCCATTAGTATCCCCTTGTATAAGTAATTGCCCAATCTGGGAGTACCGTTTTATTTCACGGGCCAAGATATCAAATGTTTCTTCTGGATTCTTTTGTTGAGTTAGACAGCTCTCTGGGCTGCAATAAATTGTTCCCAGAATTACATCGGATGGCGTATTGAAGAAATCTTTACTTAATTTGAGCCAGATAATGTTTTCACTAGCTGATTGCAATAGTTTAACACCCTGAATAATATTTGTTCTGCAGTAAATAACAATACCACCTCGTTTATTTTGTTGTCTAAATTTGGAAAATACTGTATATCCAGGGATATTGCAAACTGATTGTTTATCATATAATATATAAATATGGGGCTTCGTTCATATCGATTTCATTGGAGACAATCGACGAGCCGCAAGCAGATACTGTCTCCGAGAGCGAGATTTCTTGATTAATAGGTTTTCAGAACATCGTCTGCTTTCGGATTTCCGGAAATAGAATGGTCGCTGACTTCAACCACGAAATTCGTGGATTCATTCAGCAAACTATCGTGATTAACACGGAGTGTCATTTTCTCCACAGAACCCACTGGTGAGTCACACTCTATCGTCTGGCTATTACTTTGTCGTGAGGTTTGCGCACGCGCACTCGTTTTATCAGTTGTTTTATAGTTGAGCATGCTTCCCTATCACTACCAGCGTCATTCGCCGCAATAGTTTTGTTATTTCCGCCATCTTGAGAACTGTCACTTGAAGATATTTCAGTCATTCCTGTGGGTGGTTGTTCGTTGTTCAGTTTCGTAGATAGTGTCGCATTCGATGCTGAGTCGCGTTCCTGATTACATTCTGACTCTCCTGAAATTTCTGGAAAGTTATCACGTGATCGTTCCTGTCCAGGTTTACCCGCGCGGCCTCTTTGGGACAGGGTTTTTGGGAGGATAAGCAATCAAATTTGGTTGTGGTTGTTGTAAGTGTTCGTCCATGTTTGTGGTTCATGATACGTGTGGTATCTTGTTCGTAATGTTCTCGGTGTGACACCGGACGTTCGCGCACCGTTGTGAGGAACAGGCTCAAGGCTACTGATGCTAGCTCCCATGTGCCTTCCAAATAAACATTTACTCACAATAATAATAATAATAATAATAATAATAATAATATTTGTATAGCGCTTATGCACAATAAGCGGGCCCTAAGCGCTTGACATAAACATAAACAAGAAATATAAATATACACAATATCAACGCCGCGCAAACAAGTAAGTTTTCAATGACTTTTTAAAGTCGTCAAGAGATGGTGACTCTTTCATGCTCAATGGCAGAGGATTCCATGCATTTGCGCATGTTACTTTGAAAGATCGGTAGCCAACCGTGATCAAATTAGCACCAGATGGTGTCAAAAGAAGTTTGTCCTCTGAATGAAGTGATCGGTGTGGGACATACGGAACAAGGATATCACTGAAGTATGCTGGAAGAGATTTTGGGTCATGGGTTGCTTGATATGCATATGTAACAAGTTTATAATAATAGTTCTTGCAACATTTCATCTGTGTCGTCAGATCTTTTACGACACAGAACTATCCTTGCAGCAGTGTGTTGCAGACGCTGAAGCCTGGTAATTTGGATAGATGGTATACCAGCCAAAAGAGAGTTGCAATAGTCAAGTCGACTGAGAATCAGAGATGAAGCAAGTTTTTTAGCTGAGTCAGTGTTTATGTATTTCCTAATTTGACCCAGTTTTCGAGGTTCAATGTATATTGTCTTTGGCTAATATGTGATGTCATAGAGAGTGATATATCCAAAAATACACCAAGGTTCTTCGCGCTATCTGAGAAATAAACTTGGTTACCATCAATAGTCATAACATCTATGCCCACCTTTTCTATGTATGACGGCTTAGACACCCACATTACTTCAGTTTTGTCACTATTTAATTTTAGTTTATTAGCCAACATCCACGATTTCACAGAACCGATGCAGTTTTCAATTACAGTGAGAAGAAAATAGGGGTTATCACCAGAAATGTAAAGCTGTGTATCATCAGCATACATGTGCGCAGATACACTGTGTCGCCTGATGATCTCATCGAGTGGTTTGGTGTAGATTAAGTACAAGACAGGCCCCAGGACAGATCCCTGAGGGACTCCATATTGCAGATGAAAGGTTTTGGAAAACGCACTGCCAATTTGAATCCTCTGAACACGATAAGAGAGATATGAACCGAACCTCTTGAGCGCGCTGTCAGATATCCCAAAAGAAATTTCCAATCGCTTCTAAAGTATTTCGTGATCCACAGTATCGAAAGCTGCGCTCATGTCAAGCAGGGATAATAGTGAAAACTTGTTATCATCACTGGCAAGAAGAAGGTCTGAAGTGATACACAACAATGGAGTTTCAGTACTGTGACCAGGTTTGTATGCTGACTGAAATTTTTCCAGAAGCAAATGTTTCTCCATATGATTTCTCAGTTGTTTGAGGACAGCTTTTTCTAACAGCTTCGAGACGAATTGAAGGTTTGAGATGGGCCTTTAGTTATTTAGCAAGTCGGCATCCAGAGAATTATTTTTAATCAGGGGAATCACAACGGCCTCCTTAAAACAGTCAGGAACAACACCTTCAGACAAAGACCAATTTATGAGCTTTGTGAGTGGTTCTAATATAAAATCGATATGTTCCACCAGTAAAGAAGTTGGAATGGGATCCAAAACACATGTTTTTGAAGTGGATGATAAAATAAGTTCCTTGACCTCATCACATGTAAGCTTGCAGAACGAACTAAGACTGTCACCAACGAACGGTTTGAACTCTGCTTCAGTATTTGATACATCTAGCTGGTAACGCAGGTTTGCAATTTTTTTAGGAAATATTCACCAAAAGCATCCGGTAATTCACTTTCTTTAACAATGTTATGATTGGAACCAGCTATTCGATGATTCCCTTTTACAGAACCCTTTGAAGAATGAATTTCCTCAGAATCACTTATCTCCTCTCGATTGCGTGTACTCGTTGGTATCTAATCATACATGGGATTTGACTGTCCGTTGCGAATAATTCCTAGGGATATGACCATTCAATGACATCGCCTTTAACCCCTTAGGGTCAGAGGTTACATCTATCGCCGCTATTTTTGACACCCGTCCTGAATGTCTTCGTTGTGCGTCATAACATCCCTTCGTTTGCTGCCTTAACTCAATCCAATTGTAGCTGAGAATATTGAAACATACAGGTGGGGTAAAAATTTGTGTGATATTTTTAATTGCAATGCTTAAAAACCTAGTCTTATATAGCTCAATCAGAACCTTGCTTTTATAACAAACACGTGTGTTTTCCAAATCAATATCGTTGCAACAACAATGTTTGCAGGATTACTCGCAGCAGCACATTAGTTTGGCTAGAGATCAAGTAAAATATTCTCAAAGGCTGTGTTTTTGCTGTCTTCAGACAGTAGTTATACACTATAAACAACAGTCAAATTAAAATAAATATGTTGTTTGTCTTTCCTGAAAATGTTTCGACACGTAAATTTTCGACCGAATATGCATAACTTTGGTCAACAAATAAATGCAGAATTGGCTACCAAAAACATCAATCGAGGGCAATACAACCCTGTCCTATATGCAGTTTCACAGTTTTAACCCTACAATGAATATGTTGGATATGATAATCTTCCATGGCATTACGTGTAGCTTCACAAGTGGGCCCACAGTCGCTCAGTTGGCAAGGTACATAGCACATTAGATCAACATATCCGTCCAGCGATGCCAAAGCTGGTTCAATTCCCCATATGCATGAATTTGTGATATCAAAATATATTTTCGTGTATATAGGAAAGTTCCACAGTTTTATTTATACATACATTATGTATGTCAAAATTTGTTTCATTAAGTAGAGAACGGTTATCTTCTGCCATATATGTATATACAAATGTATTAACATTTTATTGGAATCTGGTTTGCTAGTCCTGCCCGAGTCCCCCGCGACACTGAATGATTTGGGGCGGTGTAGACCGCAATCAGGGCACACTTTTATGCAGCCCTACGGACTGCACAACTCCTTAGACATCTAGTCTTCTGGGTATGACTCCGAGGGCTTTTGCATGCCAGGATGATATAAGCATCAAAGAACCGTGCATACAAATTAACTTTTTATTTCATTACATGTTATTCCGTAAATATTTATCGCTTATTCCCTTTATATGTTTTTTTTAGATATACTATATCCTAAATTGCAGAAAATAAAGATATACACCTATTTTTTATTCCAGTATAACAGCATGGCGCTCATTGGCCTGGTGAATCGCTACTAATATTACACTAATAAGAATTGCGATGCATGAAGCCAAATGACATGCTGTATATGACCTTATAGTTCACATTCAATAACATATATATTAGTGAGGAAATATCAGTCACCAGGATATTAGGAACTTCTACTTGTCAGGATCTCCATAATAGGATCAAAACGGATTCTTCTAGATGACAACATATTCTAATAACGTCAGCGCGTAGAAATATACAGCGGATTACACTAAATGCGAAATAAAGTTATAAAATAACTTTAGTTGTCCAAACGCTTCAGACCAGGTCCTTTGTAGCTTGCTTCCGGTTGAGCCAAGTTTGATAATACTGAATTCTGGACGAAAAAACTACTGTTACATCAAAGGGATTTCTCATGATATTTCAGTTATAGATGGTTTTCGTTTTTCGATTGTGAACTATATCCAGAACTGACATAAGAAGACAATCAAAATGAATCAGTCATACAACTCTACTATCAATGTTCCCGTCTTATCTATTGTACTCGGGGTTGAAACGGTGTCTGCAGTTCACAATGCCGTTGTTTTGTTTTTCCTCATGACGGATAAAACTTTAAGGAAGGACCCATATAGTGTGTTAGTGTTGAGTCTGAGCTTGAGTGACTTTACGGTAGCCGTATCCATCAGCAATTTTGTTCTGTTTAATTTATTTGGTGGTACAAATCTTGGTACTTGTGCAGCGATTTTGTGGTTGGTTTCTGTTTCTATAAGTGTTTCACAGGCTCAAGTCGCTTTGATTTGCATCGTACGCATCCTCGCTGTTAAATTTCCAGTCGCCTTCAAACAAAGATTCGGATTGAAAGCTGCAATAGCGATTTTTCTGATTCCTTGTGCTATAACAATGGCTGTGCATAGTGTGCCTCCTGCGTTATGGTTGGGAGACACGCGGCTGTCGCGAATTAATTGCATTTTGGGTGAAATTTACAGACCGTATGAGAACTTGTTGATGGTATTTTCGTCATATTGCTTGATTATATACGCTGTAATTCTTTTCGCGTTTATATATCTGCTCAGGATTATTAAATCAAGACGACAGAGAAATTTCGGGAACAAAGTAGCCAGTGGACCACGACATGGTTTCACTTCGAGTGTGGAAGTTCTAACCCAATCAACCCAATCAACGTCATTAAGTATCGACCAAAGTACTCACGAATCTGGCCTTACGTCAGTCGAAACTACATGTACCACGTTAAAGCAACACTCGGGTCAAAATTCATATCCACGGCCGGACGGTGTGCCATGTGTATCGTCTTCTGTATCGTCATTAAACATTCCGACAAATACACATGGCTCTGTTATACAACGCACGGCAGGGGAACTGAAGAGAAAATCACAAGACGACTCCGTTAAAAGTCTGTCGTTTGTTATCCTTTTACTAACATTCCTCATTGTACCTACCATGGTCATCTACTTTTGTGAAAGCGCCATACAGCAGTTCAAGCTACCTGACCACGTGAGAGCACTTCTGCTTATGCTGACGACCCTTTCTTCGTTCTTCAATCCACTGATATATGCGTTTAGCATGCAGAAATTTAAGATCGCTGTTCGACGTAAACTCTGTGGATGGGTCCATAATCGAGGGATGTTTCATGTGAACAGATGAAGATTAGACAACGTTTATAGAAACGAATACATATATGATCATAAATCAACACACTACAATCAGGTAATTTATCGCCTTACTGTAAAGGTTACGACCATGAATTGAATATATATAAGATTTCGGTCTGCCTGTCTTTTCGCTATTTTTCTCCCAGACCCCTCGACCGAATTCAACCAAATTTCGTGTGGCCATGCCTCATAATGTACTGGGACAAACCAGACATTACATTTAGTTGTCAGTTGATTAAATAGCATGTTTAATAACCAAGTTTGTCACAATTTGCTACCTTTTCGGAACAGCAGATAATGATGTTCGGAATATGTGACAAATCGACTTTTTACCAAATTATGGTTGCCATTTTGCAAACTATCTTGGGTAATTTTGTTTAAAACACCGCAGTATGACACATTTAAGACAGGTCAAAATAAAAAGCACCGTTGATGCCAAAGATAGTTGAAATTTACTTGAAAAAAAATGGTCCAAACCTGAAATGTAATTTTTTGCCGATTTTGATGCCAAGTTTGTGATAGAAAAATCCCATAATTCTGGTAATTTCAGTGGTTAAAATAGTACAATTTAATCAAGGTGCATCAGACATGTATTCAATGTATATCAGACAGAATAGTCAATTTTGTTCATCAACCACAACGTATAAGCGGTTGCATGGCACGGTGGTGCAATGTTTACCATTTTTCATCTTTTGGCCGCCATTTTGTCAGTAATTTTGAGCCAAAGTGACAATTTTGGTACCGCTGCGTTGGAATATCCATAAGTAATATAATGTATTACTTACATTGCACAGTTCTTCCCATTTCTTGATTAAATATGACTAGAATCACCATTGGTGATCTTTTGTGAAATGTTATACCGCGTTCTGTAAAATCGAATTTTTGAGTGATCGGAAAGGGTGGGAACCCCATGAATGGCATATGTTATTGCTCCAATGGTCAATTAACATGCTAAATACAAAATAAAGTCACAATTCTCAACCAGTTCCAAACAGTAGACACCGATCATAAAGATATTAGTAAAAAAAACGAAACATTTTCCACTTCCGGTCACCATTATGGCGGCCATCTTGGAGGGGAGTTCCAATTTCGGCATAAAAAAAGTGACGTTATGTCTTAGCTTCACAAAAATGTATACATACCAAGACTTTCTCACTATAATTGCATTCGAATACGTTATATTGAGATACAAGTAGAAGATATCTACAAAAGATTGAGAGTTTTGCAGTATATGTACAATATATACACGAACTTCCCATCATCATCATCATCATCATCATCATCATAGTGTCGTTTTCGTCGTCCTCATCGTCGAGACATCATCACCATAACCACCATCTTCGTTGTCATCACATTATCGTCGTCGCCTACTCATCGTCAGCATCGCCAGTATCATTATCTCCAACAACAACAACAAAGAAACTGTGGTCAAATTTTTCAACAGTTGGAAATTTCATACCTGCCAAAACAGTATTTGGTAATTTCACACCAACAATAGGTTGAAATGTTCTTGAAGTTTGATTTTCAATCAATTTAGTGGGGAAATTGTTTATGGATTAATATTTGCATATTTTCCTATTTTTTGTCAAAATTGTGGACTGAAATGGTCATCAGTTAGAAATTTTCCAACCTTAGGGGGGGGGTGACAGGTTGGAAATTTCCAACAGTTGGAAAGCTTGTGTCCTGGTCCCTCCCCCAAGGCCAGTCTAAAACTGCTAGTTAATTTAAGAAAACAACATTGTCAAACATTTTGTCAACATTGTCATTGGAATTGTCATTATTTGCCAAATTTCCAACATAAGTGGGGGTGTCAGGTTTGAAATTTCCAATAGGAAGGCTTGATATGAGGCTAGTCTAGATGCTAGGATTTTGCGATTTTCTTGTTCAGATTTCAAAACTTTCGCACACCACGCAGAACCATGGTCGGCCCGATGTGTCATTGTCCCTCCCCCGTGACCAGTACAACATTGCTAATTAGTTTAACAAAACAATATTTTACTACATTTGGACAAACATGTGGACTGAAATGGTCATCAGTTGGAGAATTTCCAACCTGACGGGGAGTATGAGGTTTGAAATGTCCAACACTAGGAAAGCTTCAGTTGAGGTCAGTCTAGATGCTACATGTAGGATTTGCGATTTTCAAAAAATGCTCACACCGGGCCGAACAACCATTGCCCGCCCGGTGTGTCCTGGTCTCTTGCGAGTAGTCGTGTACATTTATCTGGGGCTAGACCACTAGATGTTAGGATTTATGCAATTTTCAGGTTAAAATATATGAATGTTCTCATATCGGGAATATAGAACCATGGTATAGGATATTAGGCCTGATCACTAAGGTGCAAGGGGTTGCAAATGAAATTCTGAAAAAATTGTGTTTCGTCTGATTCTGATTCAAGTGGGGGTGCAGTTTCCCAAGAGGACGCCCCCGCCAACGGAGACCCTCTAGCCACGTTCCTGTGCGCAGACAATCCACATCTTCCAAATTCAGAAAGGCATCTAACATAGCAATAGCTGCATGTTCTATGGTGGTGTATTTGCTAGGCAAGAAGCGTTTTCTGGCCTCAACGAAACATTAACATTCCAGTAAATAATGCAGTTCATCTCTGATATGTCTGTTAGTGCACAGCGGTCATAGTCTATGGAATATGTTGGTGTCATTCCATCGGGCTTTCTCTATTGGCAAGCGATGATTACAGGTACGGAATTGACATAGAGTTATTCTCTTCCCGGTATCCAAATAGTATTTTTCGAAATGTATGTCATGTTTGAATATTTTATAAGTACTGCCTCGACTAGAGTTTTCAATGTTCGATAATCAGATGCCACGGAATTGACTGTTCAGACTACATTTGAAATAAAGTGCCAATTGTTCTGAGAATGTAATATATCACACATTTAACAAATGAATCTGCCCAATAGGAAGGCTTGATTTGGTTGGAATATCTTTCACTTTCTCTATCCATTTGAACTTAGCGAGTACAGCTTCACAATCCTTAAGGGTCAATTGATACAAAATCTTACAAAATCGACTTTGGTTCATATTCATAACTTCCATTCAGTATTCCACAATACATATATTTCAGGAATGCATTTGACCCCCATCGCCCCAAATGCCGGGTTTGTAAATATGTATACCCATGGTGGCCGCAAAGGAACAACCCCCAATCCGGAAGCTATGAGGTTTGATAGTGTTCTATTGGATATCAACATTATTTTCGTGTTCTCGATATTGACTTGAAATTCCACTTCTTGCAAAACCTGTGAAAAGAGTTCAGTGCATTCTGCAATTTTAATGGCGTTTCAGCCATGAGAACGGTGTCGTCTACGTATAAAATAATGGATAATTTGACGTACATGTGAATATCAATATCTCGTGACATTTTAATTAATGCTCCACCACCTTCTGACTTGAGAAATCTTCCAGATCGTTCAGGTAAAGCGAGAATAACAGGGGTGATAGGTTTTTTAACCTTGTCATATACCCCAGATAAGCATGGGAAACAATCGGATTTTTGATCGCCAAATCTAACTTTCGACTTAATGTTAGTGTACATGTTTTTTATAAATATGAGCAATTTACCATTTATGTTAATACTCGAAAGTTTGTACCAAAGTGCTTGTCTCCATACGTTATCGAATTCGTTCTCTAAGTCTATAAAAGCGCAATACAAATTCCTATTGAATGCCTTTGTGATTTCCGATAATAAGTGTAAAACAAACATGTTATCAGTCGTGGAGTAGCGTTTTCTTAAACCTGCCTGGTTCTCACGGAGAACTTCAGTTTCTTCAATATAAGAATATAATTTTATTGATACAAATCTTTGGAAAAAGTTTCCCTAAGCAGCTCAAAAGGGTCTATAATTCTTTGGATTCCCTTATCACCTTTATTCTTATAAAGCGGGATGATAGTTCCGATACCGATATCTCCGGTACACAACCTGATTCAAAAACTAAATTAAATGTATTACAATATATGTCAAATAGGGTGTCAGAGGATGCCTTGATATAATCATTGAGAATTTCATCTTCGCCTGGGGATTTCTTATTTTGTAATCTCTTAATAGCGGTCGTTACTTCTTCTCTATAGTTATCGGTCGATTTAAATGGTCGTTCGTATTAATTACCTCATTGCTAATACATAAGTCTCCAGTAATTGTTTCAGAATTTAGCACTCGAAAATGTTCTTCTAATGAGTCTATTCTTATTACGTTATGCGTATTTTTATCTTGTTTATTAAGTATGGACCAAAATTTTCTCGAATTTGCTTTTTTAAGTTTCGAAATTTCACACGTGATATTTTCTCTGTGCAATATTATTGTATTGTCCATTGCTTGTTTGTATTTAATAGACATTTCGCGTACCATTCGTCGTGTGTGCTCTCGTTTTGTTGTTGCTGATGACATCGCTGGGCTTTACGGTATTCTTTGCGCGCTTTGTGGCATGTTGAAATAAATCAAGGTTTATTTTCATTTCTTCGCTTTTTTGGCTTTCTAATGTTATGCCCAAATGTATCGTACAAAGACTTAAGAAGTATATGAGATATCCTTCCAACTATTTCATTTACTTGTATATTACTAGCGGGAGAGGGGGAACAACTATTCAACAAACATCGCAGTTCAGAAATGTCCACATGGTCCATGTTCCATATATACTCAGTTGATTTGGATAAATCCCATTTAGAAAGAGTATAAAATTTGTCCTCTCGTTTATCAGTAGGGATATTTATATGCACTGGTAATTTGGTTGAGATGTATACATCTGAGAATAATTTATTTGTCTCACCAACTGCGAAATCTAAGATCAGGGGCAATGCATTTAAAGAACAAATAATGTAGTCTACACCTGAGGCGTCGCGACAAGTATAAGTTCATATTTCTAGGTCAGTTCCTAATCGTCGTTTAAAATTACAAGGTTATTGTTATGACAAACGATCAGTAATTGGCGACCAAAATTATTAGTCACTCTGTCCATACTTTGTCTCTTTAGGGGTAGACCACACTCTTCGAGCACTGCTTCGGTAGTCATATCATTGTGGTATGTATCAATATAATTTTCTTCGTTGGGAATGTAGTCTAAATTTTGAGAAGTACGAGCATTAAAATCCCCAGTTACAAAAATAATATCGTTCCCTCATCTGCAATATATCCCCACCAAGATCACTAATTGCTGAATTTGATGAACATTTAGTACCTTCTGGAGGCGCATAGACTGCACCCAAAATAATTTTAATATCGTGCTGACATATTTCCAACTAATGAATATATGGACAATTTGTATGCAATATGCGCGTTGATGCCTCTAGTTCAGACTTTATGCCAACAATAATTCCACCAGATTTGACACGCGACAGTTTTGTACGATTTTTCATATCCAGAACAAAGCCCGGAAGAAGAAGTTGGTCACAATCATCTGGCTGTGTCTCTGACAGGCAGAGAATATCGTGATTCAGACACATTTCATGGAATTCAGGGTATGTCAATTTTTTTCATATCCCACAAACATTTAAAGCTAGCACTTTGATGTCATGATCACTATCACTATTTTCAAAATCATCATCATATCACTACCGCCATCATCGCCATCATCCACAACTAGATCAACATCAACATATTCATGGACATCAGCATAAATAACATCATCATCGTCATCATAATCATCATAATAATCATCATCACCGCCATCATCATAATCAGCAACCCAATTATCATCATCACCACCATCATCATCATCATCATCAGCAACCCAATCATCATCATCATTATCATCGTGGCCGTTATCATCATCTCCATCATTGTCACCGCCATCATCACAAACACCATCATCATCATCAGCTCAGCACCATCAGCATAGTAATCATCATCATTATCATTATCATCACCATCATAATCATCATAATCATCATCACCATCATCACCATCATCACCATCATAATCATCATAATCATACTCGCCATAATCAATATCAATACATGTATAATTATCACTATCAATTAATTCTCTAGTATGCTTCAATACATCTGAAATTGGGGCTGTGTCAGACAAGTCCTCGTTTTCGGTATTGTATATCTCATCACTTTCCAACTAAACTGATTTAACGGAAAATGGCAGTCATTTTGTACGCCATCTTGAATTACAATTTTTTTTCAAAACGGATCTTAGCGGATTTTGCATATGTTATAGAGGATATCTTCCTCTTAAAAGGGTATAAAACCAACTTAGTCAAAATGTATTCTAGGTTGACCCTAAAATTTGAGTTATCGACCAGAATATGATAGAGATTTGTGATGGTCGTGGTTGGTTAGCACCACATTCTTGTTCACACGAGACATACACATTGGCGATATTAATGATGGTGGTGGTGATTGCAAAATTTTATAATTTACCAAGCGAACCCGCCAGATAAATAGCTGTCGTTTCCAATACCACATCAAGTCACACTCAGAAATATGTGCCATTCTGTAACTTTTGCTCCGTTATTTTGTTCGTACAAGTATTCGCTATATTTGGATGTGAGCTCGTTTAACTATTGAATTCCATTGTTCACTGCCGGGTGTTATTCCACGGTTTATAGATGCGGTGGCTTATTTAGTAGACAACCAGAGACAGCATTTTTTATAATTGGTCCTTTAACAGAGGTGAAAATCCGAGAGCTGATTAACACATTTGGAAGAAATTGTGTTTGAACAGGTTAATACCACAGGCCCCTGGGGAAAATACCAGTTATACCATTATCTCACACGAAACCCCTATTATATCACTAAAAGGGCCATTACATATGTCTGTATCTCTCACTAGAGATGAATAGGTGCGTGCTACATATCACTTAACATATCAAAATGACCACTCCGCGTCTTTACATTGATCCAGGCGGATTAATACTATTTCGAAAAGCCGCA
The DNA here is from genome assembly GCA_032622095.1 of Siphonodentalium dalli. Lineage (NCBI taxonomy): Eukaryota > Metazoa > Mollusca > Scaphopoda > Gadilida > Siphonodentaliidae > Siphonodentalium > Siphonodentalium dalli. Next base: position 206,250,560 of record CP136061.1, read on the forward strand.
CATGAAACCATCACCAGACAATGCAAAAATGTTTGTTTTGTTCATTACAGTTAAATCATTGTCCAACTTCGTTGCACAAGCGAAAATAGATACAACGACAAAGAGGCAAACTGGGGGACTATATTTTCCGTTCCCAGCAATACTATCGGTTGTATGTTAAAAAGATATAAATTTCCAGCTGTAAAGCTCTAGTTTTTTATGTGACATACAAGATTTTCAACTCTTCATGCTGGGATATAAGATTTTATGAAACTCATTGTGAATCAATTTTATCAAACTCGTTTCATAAAATCTTATATCCCGACATAACTCGTTGGAGATCCTCTGCATATACTATCCCAGTCACTAACTAGTATAGTATAGTATATAATGGTATATCTGGTATTTTACCCGATGGGCATGTGGTTAACACTACAATGCCGATACGTACATATCGAGCTCGAAGTATGTTTATACATAGCTGTACGGTCCTACATTATACACCTTTGTGATTAAACATCCGGAAAACATAAAGTGAAGTGAAAGAAAAGCATTCTGCAGCGAGTTACATTGTAAATTATAATTTGTTCGAAAACAGTTATATATCACTGTCGTTTAGCATTCCCCACGTTTTGTGATGGCGAAACAAACTGGAAGTTCGCAGTATTCAAATTGCAAGAAGTCGAGTTTTTCACAAGATGAGTGTTATGCGTCTCAATTGCAGACTCGTGTGATTCAACTATAATTGGACCAGATTCGACGCAGACCATTTTGTGATTATCGCCAGATCGATTAATTCCATTAACTGACATAGAAATTTCGCCTTGGTGGCGGCTCACGCATCCCCGAATCTTCAAGTTGAAACTCTAAAGTTTGTATCGTTAGCCTCGGTGTTGTGGAGTCAGCAACGCCGTCGCATTCTCCAGTTTGTGTAGCTATAGATCGCTGAATGCCCTTCTTTGTCATAAATGTAATTCCTTTTTCTAAACTGGGAGTTCCCGGATTTACTATATCCACGGGATATATTTCTGGGACTTGCAACTGATGATCGGTGGCTCCAGCAAAAAGGCTTGTGGGCGTATTCATCGTCCTCATCCTGGATAAATATGGGGCTTCGTTCATATCGATTTCATTGGAGACTATCGACGAGCCGCAAGCAAATACTGTCTCTGAGAGCGAGATTTCTTAATTAAAACAGTCTTTCAGAACATCGTCTGCTTTCGGATTTCCGGAAATAGAATGGTCGCTGACTTCAACCACGAAATTCTCGGATTCATTCAGCAAACTATCGTGCTTAACACTGAATGTCATTATCTCCACAGAACCCACTGGTGAGTCACACTCTATCGTCTGGCTATTGCTTTGTCGTGATGTTTGCGCACGCGCACTCGTTTTATCAGTTGTTTTATAGTTGAGCATGCTTCCCTATCACTACCAGCGTCATTCGCCGCAACATTTTTGTTATTTCCGCCATCTTGAAAACTGTCAAGTTCAGTCATTCCTGTGGGTTGTTGTTCGTTGTTCAGTTTCGTAGATAGTGTCGCACTCGATGCTGATTCGCGTTCCTGGTTACATTCTGAATGTCCTGAGATTTCAGGAAAGTTATCACGTGATCCTTCCTGTCCAGGTTTACCCGCTCGGCCTCTTTGGGACAGGGTTGTTGGGAGGATAAGCAATCAAATTTGGTTGTGGTCGTTATAAGTGTTCATCCATGTTTGTGGTTCATGATACGTGTGGTATCTTGTTCGTAATGTTTTCGGTGTGACACTGGACTTTCGCGCACCGTTGTGATGAGCAGGGTCAAGGCTACTGTTGCTAGCTCCCATGTGCCTTCCAAATAAACATTTACTCACAATGTTATGATTGGAACCAGCTATTCGATGAATCCCTTTTACATAAACCTTTGAAGAATGAATTTCCCCAGAATCACTTATCTCCTCTCGATTGCGTGTACTTCGAAATTTAAATTTCATGAAACTCTCTCGCCTCGTTGGTATCTAATCATACATGGGATTTGACTGTCTGATGTATTTCAGAGTCATTTGCGAATAATTCCTAGGGATATGACCATTCAATGACATCGCCTTTAACCCCTTAGGGTCAGAGGTTACATCTATCGCCGCTATTTTTGACACCCGTCCTGAATGTCTTCGGTGTGCGTCATAACATCCCTTCGTTTGCTGCCTAAACTCAATCCAATTGTAGCTGAGAATATTGAAACATACAGGTGGGGTAAAAATTTGTGTGATATTTTTAATTGCAATGCTTAAAAACCTAGTCTTATATAGCTCAATCAGAACCTTGCTTTTATAACAAACACGTGTGTTTTCCAAATCAATATCGTTGCAACAACAATCTTTGCACGATTACTCGCAGCAGCACATTAGTTTGGCTAGAGATCAAGTAAAATATTCTCAAAGGCTGTGTTTTTGCTGTCTTCAGACAGTAGTTATACACTATAAACAACAGTCAAATTAAAATAAATATGTTGTTTGTCTCTCCTGAAAATGTTTCGACATGTAAATTTTCGACCGAATATGCATAACTTTGGTCAACAAATAAATGCAGAATTGGCTACCAACAACATCAATCGAGGGCAATACAACCCTGTCCTATATGCAGTTTCACAGTTTTAACCCTACAATGAATATGTTGGATATGATAATCTTCCATGGCATTACGTGTAGCTTCATAAGTGGGCCCACAGTCGCTCAGTTGGCAAGGTACATAGCACATTAGATCAACATATCCGTCCAGCGATGCCAAAGCTGGTTCAATTCCCCATATGCATGAATTTGTGATATCAAAATATATTTTCGTGTATATAGGAAAGTTCCACAGTTTTATTTATACATACATTATGTATGTCAAAATTTGTTTCATTAAGTAGAGAACGGTTATCTTCTGCCATATGTATATACAAATGTATTAACATTTTAGTGGAATTTGATCTGCTAGTCCTGCCCGAGTCCCCAGCGACACTGAATGATTTGGGGCGGTGTAGACCGCAATCGGGGCACACATTTATGCAGCCCTACGGAGTGCACAACTCCTTAGACATCTAGTCTTCTGAGTATGACTCCGAGGGCTTTTGCATGCCAGGAGTATATAAGCATCAAAGAACCGTTCATACAAATTAACTTTTTATTTCATTACATGTTATTCCGTAAATATTTATCGCTTATTCCCTTTATATGTTTTTTTAGATATACTATATCCTAAATTGCAGAAAATAAAGATATACACCTATTTTTTATTCCAGTATAACAGCATGGCGCTCATTGACCTGGTGAATCGCTACTAATATTACACTAATAAGAATTGCGATGCATGAAGCCAAATGACATGCTGTATTTGACCTTATAGTTCACATTCAATAACATATATATTAGTGAGGAAATATCAGTCACCAGGATATTAAGAACTTCTACTTGTCAGGATCTCCATAATAGGATCAAAACGGATTCTTCTAGATGACAACATATTCTAATAACGTCAGCGCGTAGAAATATACAGCGGATTACACTAAATACGCAATAAAGTTATAAAATAACTTTAGTTGTCCAAACGCTTCAGACCAGGTCCTTTGTAGCTTGCTTCCGGGTGAGCCAAGTTTGATAACACTGAATTCTGGACGAAAAACTACTGTTACATCAAAGGGATTTCTCATGATATTTCAGTTATAGATGGTTTTCGTTTTTCGATTGTGAACTATATCCAGAACTGACATAAGAAGACAATCAAAATGAATCAGTCATACAACTCTACTATCAATGTTCCCGTCGTATCTATTGTACTCGGTGTTGAAACGGTGTCTGCAGTTCACAATGCCGTGTTTTGTTTTTCCTCATGACGGATAAAACTTTAAGGAAGGACCCATATAGTGTGTTAGTGTTGAGTCTGAGCTTGAGTGACTTTACGGTAGCCGTATCCATCAGCAATTTTGTTCTGTTTAATTTATTTGGTGGTACAAATCTTGGTACTTGTGCAGCGATTTTGTGGTTGGTTTCTGTTTCTATAAGTGTTTCACAGGCTCAAGTCGCTTTGATTTGCATCGTACGCATCCTCGCTGCTAAATTTCCAGTCGCCTTCAAACAAAGATTCGGATTGAAAGCTGCAATAGCGATTTTTCTGATTCCTTGTGCTATAACAATGGCTGTGCATAGTGTGCCTCCTGCGTTATGGTTGGGAGACACGCGGCTGTCGCGAATTAATTGCATTTTGGGTGAAATTTACAGACCGTATGAGAAATTGTTGATGGTATTTTCGTCATATTGCTTGATTATATACGCTGTAATTCTTTTCGCGTTTATATATCTGCTCAGGATTATTAAATCAAGACGACAGAGAAATTTCGGGAACAAAGTAGCCAGTGTACCACGACATGGTTTCACTTCGAGTATGGAAGTTCTAACCCAATCAACCCAATCAACGTCATTAAGTATCGACCAAAGTACTCACGAATCTGGCCTTACGTCAGTCGAAACTACATGTACCACGTTAAAGCAACACTCGGGTCAAAATTCATATCCACGGCCGGACGGTGTGCCATGTGTATCGTCTTCTGTATCGTCATTAAACATTCCGACAAATACACATGGCTCTGTTATACAACGCACGGCAGGGGAACTGAAGAGAAAATCACAAGACGACTCCGTTAAAAGTCTGTCGTTTGTTATCCTTTTACTAACATTCCTCATTGTACCTACCATGGTCATCTACTTTTGTGAAAGCGCCATACAGCAGTTCAAGCTACCTGACCCTGTGAGAGCACTTCTGCTTATGCTGACGACCCTTTCTTCGTTCTTCAATCCACTGATATATGCGTTTAGCATGCAGAAATTTAAGAACGCTGTTCGACGTAAACTCTGTGGATGGCTCCATAATCGAGGGATGTTTCATGTGAACAGATGAAGATTAGACAACGTTTATAGAAACGAATACATATATGATCATAAATCAACACACTACAATCAGGTAATTTATCGCCTTACTGTAAAGGTTACGACCATGAATTGAATATATATAAGATTTCGGTCTGCCTGTCTTTTCGCTATTTTTCTCCCAGACCCCTCGACCGAATTCAACCAAATTTCGTGTGGCCATGTCTCATAATGTACTGGGACAAACCAGACATTACATTTAGTTGTCAGTTGATTAAATAGCATGTTTAATAACCAAGTTTGTCACAATTTGCTACCTTTTCGGAACAGCAGATAATGATGTTCGGAGTATGTGACAAATCGACTTTTTACCAAATTATGGTTGCCATTTTGCAAACTATCTTGGGTAATTTTGTTTAAAACACCGCAGTATGACACATTTAAGACAGGTCAAAATAAAAAGATGCCAAAGATAGTTGAAATTTACTTGGAAAAAAATGGTCCAAACCTGAAATGTAATGTTTTGCCGATTTTGATGCCAAGTTTGTGATAGAAAAATCCCATAATTCTGGTAATTTCAGTGGTTAAAATAGTACAATTTAATCAAGGTGCATCAGACATGTATTCAATGTATATCAGACAGAATAGTCAATTTTGTTCATCAACCACAACGTATAAGCGGTTGCATGGCACGGTGGTGCAATGTTTACCATTTTTCATCTTTTGGCCGCCATTTTGGCAGAAATTTTGAGCCAAAGTGACAATTATTGTACCACTGCATTGGAATATCCATAAGTAATATAATGTATTACTTACATTGCACAGTTCTTCCCATTTCTTGATTAAATATGACTAGAATCACCATTGGTGATCTTTTGTGAAATGTTATACCGCGTTCTGTAAAATCGAATTTTTGAGTGATCGGAAAGGGTGGGAACCCCATGAATGGTATATGTTATTGCTCCAATGGTCAATTAATATGCTAAATACACAATAAAGTCACAATTCTCAACCAGTTCCAAACAGTAGACACCGATCTTAAAGATATCAGTAAAAAAACGAAACATTTTCCACTTCCGGTCACCATTATGGCGGCCATCTTGGAGGGGAGTTCCAATTTCGGCATAAAAAAAAGTGACGTTATGTCTTAGCTTCACAAAAATGTATACATACCAAGACTTTCTCACTATAATTGCATTCGAATACGTTATATTGAGATACAAGTAGAAGATATCTACAAAAGATTGAGAGTTTTGCAGTATATGTACAATATATACACGAACTTCCCATCATCATCATCATCATCATCATCATAGTGTCGTTTTCGTCGTCCTCATCGTGGAGACATCATCACCATAACCGCGTCATCAGTACCACCATCTTCGTTGTCATCACATTATCGTCGTCGCCTACTCGTCGTCAGCATCGCCAGTATCATTATCGCCAACAACAACAACAAAGAAACTGTGGTCAAATTTTTCAACAGTTGGAAATTTCATACCTGCCAAAACAGTATTTGGTAATTTCACACCAACAATAGGTTGAAATGTTCTTGAAGTTTGATTTTCAATCAATTTAGTGGGGAAATTGTTTATGGATTAATATTTGCATATTTTCCTATTTTTTGTCAAAATTGTGGACTGAAATGGTCATCAGTTGGAAATTTTCCAACCTTAGGGGGGGTGACAGGTTGGAAATTTCCAACAGTTGGAAAGCTTGTGTCCTGGTTCCTCCCCCATGGCCAGTCTAAAACTGCTAGTTAATTTAAGAAAACAATATTGTCAAACATTTTGTCAACATTGTCATTGGAATTGTCATTATTTGCCAAATTTCCAACATAAGTGGGGGTGTCAGGTTTGAAATTTCCAATAGGAAGGCTTGATATGAGGCTAGTCTAGATGCTAGGATTTTGCGATTTTCTTGTTCAGATTTCAAAACTTTCGCACATCGCGCCGAACCATGGTCGGCCCGGTGTGTCATTGTCCCTCCCCTGTGACCAGTACAACGTTGCTAATTAGTTTAACAAAACAATATTTTACTACATTTGGACAAACATGTGGACTGAAATGGTCATCAGTTGGAGAATTTCCAACCTGAAGGGGAGTATGAGGTTTGAAATGTCCAACACTAGGAAAGCTTCAGATGAGTTCAGTCTAGATGCTACATGTAGGATTTGCGATTTTCTTGTATAGTTTTCACAAATTTCTCACACCGGGCCGAACAACTATTATCCGCCCGGTGTGTCCTGGTCTCTTGCCCGTAGTCGTGTACATTTATCTGGGGCTAGACCACTAGATGTTAGGATTTATGCAATTTTCAGGTTAAAATATATGAATGTTCTCATACCGGGAATATAGAACCATGGTATAGGATATTAGGCCTGATCACTGAGGTGCAAGGGGTTGCAAATGAGACCCTCTAGCCACGTTCCTGTGCGCAGACAATCCACATCTTCCAAATTCAGAAAGGCATCTAACATAGCAATAGCTGCATGTTATATGGTGGTGTATTTGCTAGGCAAGAAGCGTTTTCTGGCCTCAACGAAACATTAACATTCCAGTAAATAATGCAGTTCATCTCTGATATGTCTGTTAGTGCACAGCGGTCATAGTCTATGGAATATGTTGGTGTCATTCCATCGGCCTTTCTCTATTGGCAAGCGATGATTACAGGTACGGAATTGACAAAGAGTTATTCTCTTCCCGGTATCCAAATAGTATTTTTCGAAATGTATGTCATGTTTGAATATTTTATAAGTACTGCCTCGACTAGAGTTTTCAATGTTCGATAATCAGATGCCACGGAATTGACTGTTCAGACTACATTTGAAATAAAGTGCCAATTGTTCTGAGAATGTAATATATCACACATTTAACAAATGAATCTGCCCAATAGGAAGGCTTGATTTGGTTGGAATATCTTTCACTTTCTCTATCCATTTGAACTTAGCGAGTACAGCTTCACAACCCTTAAGGGTCAATTGGTACAAAATCTTACAAAATCGACTTTGGTTCATATTCATAACTTCCATTCAGTATTCCACAATACATATATTTCAGGAATGCATTTGACCCCCATCGCCCCAAATGACGGGTTTGTAAATATGTATACCCATGGTGGCCGCAAAGGAACAACCCCCAATCCGGAAGCTATGAGGTTTGATAGTGTTCTATTGGATATCAACATTATTTTCGTTTTCTCGATATTGACTTGCAATTCCACTTCTTGCAATACCTGTGAAAAGAGTTCAGTGCCTTCTGAAATTTTAATGGCGTTTCAGCCATGAGAACGGTGTCGTCTACGTATAAAATAATGAATAATTTGACGTACATGTGAATATCAATATCTCGTGACATTTTAATTAATGCTCCACCACCTTCTGACTTGAGAAATCTTCCAGATCGTTCAGGTAAAGCGAGAATAACAGGGGTGATAGGTTTTTTAACCTTGTCATATACCCCAGATAAGCATGGGAAACAATCGGATTTTTGATCGCCAAATCTAACTTTCGACTTAATGTTTGTGTACATGTTTTTAGCTCAACTTACTTTTGTAAGTTTGAGCTATTGCCATGGTTTGGCGTCCGTCGTCCGTGTGTCCGTGTGTCCGTGTGTCCGTGTTTCCGTCAACAATTTCCTTTGGCGCGGGCTACAGGTTGTACCTTTGGTCTGATCTTCATGAAATTTGTCATGAATGTTGACATTGACATGTAGATGGGAACGAGTCATTTTGGGGTCATTCGGCCAAAAAACATGGCCACTGGCAGCCATCTTGGATTTCAAGATTCAATCCATTGGCGCGGCCTACAGGTCGTACTGTTCATCTGATCATCATGAAATTTGTCATTGATGTTAATAATGACATGTAGATGGGAACGAGTGATTTTGGGGACGTTCGGCCAAAAAACATGGCTGCCAGCAGCCATCTTGGATTTTACTCTTTGCATGACTAAATCCTTTGGCGCGGGCTACAGGTCGTTGTTTTGGTCGGAAGTTTATGAAATTTGTCATGGATGTTAACACTGTCATGTAAATGGGAACGAGTGATTTTGGAGTTGTTCGGCCAAAAACATGGCCGCCAGCAGCCATCTTGGATTTTACTCTTTGCATGACTAAATCCTTTGGCGCGGGCTACAGGTTGTACCTTTGGTCTAATCTTTATGAAATTTGTCATGAATGTTGACATTGACATGTAGATGGGAATGAATCATTGTGGGGTCATTCGGCCAAAAAACATGGCCGCTGGCGGCCATCTTAGATTTCAAAATTCAATCCATTGGCGCGGGCTACAGGTCGTACTGTTCGTCTGATCATCATGAAATTTGTCATGGATGTTAATATTGACATGTAGATGGGAACGAGTCATTTTGGGGTTGTTCGGCCAATAAACATGGCCGCCAGCAGCCATCTTGGATTTTACTCTTTGCATGACTAAATCCTTTGGCGCGGACTACAGGTCGTAGCTTCGATCGGAACATCATGAAATTTGTCATGAATGTTAACAATGACATGTAGATGGGAACGAGTGATTTTGGGGTCGTTCGGCCGAAAAACATGGCCGCCAGCAGCCATCTTGGATTTTACTCTTTGCATGACTAAATCCTTTGGCGCGGGCTACAGGTCGTAGCTTCGATTGGAACATCATGAAATTTGTCATGGATGTTAACAATGACATGTAGATGGGAACGAGTGATTTTAGGGTCGTTCGGCCGAAAAACATGGCCGCCAGCAGCCATCTTGGATTTTACTCTTTGCATGAATAAATCCTTTGGCCCGGGCTACAGGTCGTACTTTTGGTCTGATCTTTATGAAATTTGTCATGAATGTTGACATTGACATGTAGATGGGAACGAGTCATTTTGGGGTCATTCGGCCAAAAAACATGGCCGCTGGCAGCCATCTTGGATTTCAAGATTCAATCCATTGGCGCGGGCTACAGATCGTACTGTTCGCCTGATCATCATGAAATTTGTCATTGATGTTAATAATGACATGTAGATGGGAACGAGTGATTTTGGGGTCGTTCGGCCAAAAACATGGCCGCCAGCAGCCATCTTGGATTTTACTCTTTGCATGACTAAATCCTTTGGCGCGGGCTACAGGTTGTACCTTTGGTCTAATCTTTATGAAATTTGTCATGAAAGTTGATATTGACATGTAGATGGGAATGAATCATTGTGGGGTCATTCGGCCAAAAAACATGGCCGCTGGCGGCCATCTTAGATTTCAAAATTCAATCCATTGGCGCGGGCTACAGGTCGTACTGTTCGTCTGATCATCATGAAATTTGTCATTGATGTTAATAATGACATGTAGATGGGAACGAGTCATTTTGGGGTCGTTCGGCCAATAAACATGGCCGCCAGCAGCCATCTTGGATTTTACTCTTTGCATGACTAAATCCTTTGGCGCGGGCTACAGGTCGTAGCTTTGATCGGAACATCATGAAATTTGTCATGGATGTTAACACTGTCATGTAGATGGGAACGAGTGATTTTGGGGTCGTTCGGCTGAAAAACATGGCCGCCAGCAGCCATCTTGGATTTTATTATTTGCATGACTAAATCCTTTGGCTACAGCTCGTACCTTTGGTCTGATCTTTATGAAATTTGTCATTAATGTTGACATTGACATGTAGATGGGAACGAGTCATTTTGGGGTCATTCGGCCGAAAAATATGGCCGCTGGCAGCCATCTTGGATTTCAAGATTCAATCCATTGGCGCAGGCTACAGGTCATACTGTTCGTCTGATCATCATGAAATTTGTCATTGATGTTAATAATGACATGTAGATGGGAACGAGTGATTTTGGGGTCGTTCGGCCAAAAAACATGGCTGCCAGCAGCCATCTTGGATTTTACTCTTTGCATGACTAAATCCTTTGGCGCGGGCTACAGATCGTTGTGTTGGTCGGAAGTTTATCAAATTTGTCATGAATGTTAACACTGACATGTAGATGGGAACGAGTGATTTTGGGGTCGTTCGGCCAAAAAACATGGCCGCCAGCAGCCATCTTGGATTTTACTCTTTGCATGACTAAATCCTTTGGCGCGGGCTATAGGTTGCCTTTGGTCTAATCTTTATAAAATTTGTCATGAACGTTGACATTGACATGTAGATGGGAACGAATAATTGTGGGGTCATTCGGCCAAAAAACATGGCCGCTGGCGGCCATCTTGGATTTCAAAATTCAATCCATTGGCGCGGGCTACAGGTCGTACTGTTCGTCTGATCATCATGAAATTTGTCATGAATGATAACAATGAGATGTAGATGGGATCGAGTCGTTTTGGGGTCATTCGGTCAAAAAACATGGCCGCCAGCAGCCATCTTGGATTTTACTCTTTGCATGACTAAATCCTTTGGTGCGGGCTACAGGTCGTAGCTTTGGTCAGATGTTCATGAAATTTATCATGAATTATAACAATGACATGTAGATGGGCACGAGTCGTTTTGGGGTCATTCGGTCAAAAAACATGGCCACCAGCATTTTACTCTTTGCATGACTAAATCCTTTGGCATGGGCTACAGGTCATACCTTTGGTCTGATCTTTATTAAATTTGTCATGGATTTTAACACTGACATGTAGATGGGAACGAGTGATTTTGGAGTCGTTCGGCCAAAAAACATGGCCGCCAGCAGCCATCTTGGATTTTACTCTTTGCATGACTAAATCCTTTGGCACGGGCTACAGGTTGTACCTTTGGTCTAATCTTTATGAAATTTGTCATGAATGTTGACATTGACATGTAGATGGGAACGAATCATTGTGGGGTCATTCGGCCAAAAAACATGGCTGCCAGCGGCCATCTTGGATTTCAAAATGCAATCCATTGGCGCGGTCTACAGGTCGTACTGTTCGTCTGATCATCATGAAATTTGTAGGTCGTAGCTTTGGTCAGATCTTCATAAAATTTGTCATGGATGTTAACAATTATACGTAGATGGGAACGAGTCCTTTTGGGGTCAATTGGCCAAAAAAAATGGCCACCAGCAGCCATCTTGTATTTTACTCTTTGCATCACTAAATCCTTTGGCGCAGGTTAGACATTTAAATTAGCACCTTTCCTATTCCTCCATTTACTGTCAACCATTAAATTTTTCCCCTACCTAAGTTGAGCTACAGTGTCATTGACACTTTCATTTATAAATATGAGCAATTTACCATTTATATTAATACTCGAAAGTTTGTACCAAAGTGCTTGTCTCCATACGTTATCGAATTCGTTCTCTAAGTCTATAAAAGCGCAATACAAATTCCTATTGAATGCCTTTGTGATTTCCGATAATAAGTGTAAAACAAACATGTTATCAGTCGTGGAGTAGCGTTTTCTTAAACCTGCCTGGTTCTCACGGAGAACTTCAGTTTCTTCAATATAAGAATATAATTTTATTGATAAAAATCTTTGGAAAAAGTTTCCCTAAGCAGCTCAAAAGGGTCTATAATTCTTTGGATTCCCTTATCACCTTTATTCTTATAAAGCGGGATGATAGTTCCGATACCGACATCTCCGGTACACAACCTGATTCAAAAACTAAATTAAATGTATTACAATATATGTCAAATAGGGTGTCAGAGGATGCCTTGATATAATCATTGAGAATTTCATCTTCGCCTGGGGATTTCTTATTTTTTAATCTCTTAATAGCGGTCGTTACTTCTTCTCTATAGTTATCGGTCGATTTAAATGGTCGTTCGTATTAATTACCTCATTGCTAATACATAAGTCTCCAGTAATTGTTTCAGAATTTAGCACTCGAAAATGTTCTTCTAATGAGTCTATTCTTATTACGTTATGCGTATTTTAATCTTGTTTATTAAGTATGGACCAAATTTTCTCGAATTTGCTTTTTTAAGTTTCGAAATTTCACACGTGATATTTTCTCTGTGCAATATTATTGTATTGTCCATTGCTTGTTTGTATTTAATAGACATTTCGCGTACCATTCGTCGTGTGTGCTCTCGTTTTGTTGTTGCTGATGACATCGCTGGGCTTTACGGTATTCTTTGCGCGCTTTGTGGCATGTTGAAATAAATCAAGGTTTATTTTCATTTCTTCGCTTTTTTGGCTTTCTAATGTTATGCCCAAATGTATCGTACAAAGACTTAAGAAGTATATGAGATATCCTTCCAACTATTTCATTTACTTGTATATTACTAGCGGTAGAGGGGGAACAACTATTCAACAAACATCGCAGTTCAGAAATGTCCACATGGTCCATGTTCCATATATACTCAGTTGATTTGGATAAATCCCATTTAGAAAGAGTATAAAATTTGTCCTCTAGTTTATCAGTAGGGATATTTATATGCACTGGTAATTTGGTTGAGATGTATACATCTGAGAATAATTTATTTGTCTCACCAACTGCGAAATCTAAGATCAGGGGCAATGCATTTAAAGAACAAATAATGTAGTCTACACCTGAGGCGTCGCGACAAGTATAAGTTCATATTTCTCGGTCAGTTCCTAATCGTCCGTTTAAAATTACAAGGTTATTGTTATGACAAACGATCAGTAATTGGCGACCAAAATTATTAGTCACTCTGTCCATACTTTGTCTCTTTAGGGGTAGACCACACTCTTCGAGCACTGCTTCGGTAGTCATATCATTGTGGTATGTATCAATATAATTTTCTTCGTTGGGAATGTAGTCTAAATTCTGAGAAGTACGAGCATTAAAATCCCCAGTTACAAAAATAATATCGTTCCCTCATCTGCACTATATCCCCACCAAGATCACTAATTGCTGAATTTGATGAATATTTAGTACCTTCTGGAGGCGCATAGACTGCACCCAAAATAATTTTAATATCGTGCTGACATATTTCCAACTAATGAAATATATGGACAATTTGTATGCAATATGCGCGTTGATGCCTCTAGTTCAGACTTTATGCCAACACTAATTCCACCAGATTTGACACGCGACAGTTTTGTACGATTTTTCATATCCAGAACAAAGCCCGGAAGAAGAAGTTGGTCACAATCATCTGGCTGTGTCTCTGACAGGCAGAGAATATCGTGATTCAGACACATTTCATGGAATTCAGGGTATGTCAATTTTGTTCATATCCCACAAACATTTAAAGCTAGCACTTTGATGTCATGATCACTATCACTATTTTAAAAATCATCATCATATCACTACCGCCATCATCGCCATCATCCACAACTAGATCAACATCAACATATTCATGGACATCAGCATAAATAACATCATCATCGTCATCATCATCATCATAATAATCATCATCACCGCCATCATCATAATCAGCAACCCAATTATCATCATCACCACCATCATCATCATCATCATCAGCAACCCAATCATCATCATCATTATCATCGTGGCCGTTATCATCATCTCCATCATTGTCACCACCATCATCACAAACACCATCATCATCATCAGCTCAGCACCATCAGCATAGTAATCATCATCATTATCATTATCATCACCATCATCACCATCATAATCATCATAATCATACTCGCCATAATCAATATCAATACATGTATAATTATCACTATCAATTAATTCTCTAGTATGCTTCAATACATCTGAAATTGGGGCTGTGTCAGACAAGTCCTCGTTTTCGGTATTGTATATCTCATCACTTTCCAACTAAACTGATTTAACGGAAAATGGCAGTCATTTTGTACGCCATCTTGAATTATAAAAAAATTTCAAAACGGATGTTAGCGGATTTTGCATATGTTATAGACGATATCTTCCTCTTAAAAGGGTATAAAACCAACTTAGTCAAAATGTATTCTAGGTTGACCCTAAAATTTGAGTTATCGACCCGAATATGATAGAGATTTGTGATGGTCGTGGTATGTTAGCACCACATTCTTGTTCACACGAGACATACACATGGGCGATATTAATGATGGTGGTGGTGATTGCAAAATTTTATAATTTACCAAGCGAACCCGCCAGATATATAGCTGTCGTTTCCAATACCACATCAAGTCACACTCAGAAATATGTGCCATTCTGTAACTTTTGCTCCGTTATTTTGTTCGTACATGCAAGTATTCGCTATATTTGGATGTGAGCTCGTTTAACTATTGAATTCCATTGTTCACTGCCGGATGTTATTCCACGGTTTATAGATGCGGTGGCTTATTTAGTAGACAACCAGAGACAGCATTTTTTTTAATAATTGGTCCTTTAACAGAGGTGAAAATCCGAGAGCTGATTAACACATTTGGAAGAAATTGTGTATGAACAGGTTAATACCACAGGCCCCTGGGGAAAATACCAGTTATACCATTATCTCACACGAAACCCCTATTATATCACTAAAAAGGCCATTACATATGTCTGTATCTCTCACTAGAGATGAATAGGTGCGTGCTACATATCACTTAACATATCAAAATGACCACTCCGCGTCTTTACATTGATCCAGGCGGATTAATACTATTTCGAAAAGCCGCACATGAAACCAACACCAGACAATGCAAAAATGTTTGTTTTGTTCATTACAGTTAAATCATTGTCCAACTTCGTTGCACAAGCGAAAATAGATACAACGACAAAGAGGCAAACTGGGGGACTATATTTTCCGTTCCCAGCAATACTATCGGTTGTATGTTAAAAAGATATAAATTTCCAGCTGTAAAGCTCTAGTTTTTTATGTGACATACAACATTTTCAACTCTTCATGCTGGGATATAAGATTTTATGAAACTCATTGTGAATCAATTTTATCAAACTCGTTTCATAAAATCTTATATCCCGACATAACTCGTTGGAGATCCTCTGCATATACTATCCCAGTCACTAACTAGTATAGTATAGTATATAATGGTATATCTGGTATTTTACCCGATGGGCCTGTGGTTAACACTACACTACCGATACGTACACATCGAGCTCGAAGTATGTTATACATAGCTGTACGGTCCTACATTATACACCTTTGTGATTAAACATCCGGAAAACATAAAGTGAAGTGAAAGAAAAGCATTCTGCAGCGAGTTACATTGTAAATTATAATTTGTTCGAAAACAGTTATATATCACTGTCGTTTAGCATTCCCCACGTTTTGTGATGGCGAAACAAACTGGAAGTTCGCAGTATTCAAATTGCAAGAAGTCGAGTTTTTCACAAGATGAGTGTTATGCGTCTCAATTGCAGACTCGTGTGATTCAACTATAATTGGACCAGATTCGACGCAGACCATTTTGTGATTATCGCCAGATCGATTAATTCCATTAACTGACATAGCAATTTCGCTTGGTGGTGGCTCACGCATCCCCGAATCTTCAAGTTGAAACTCTAAAGTTTGTATCGTTAGCCTCGGTGGTGTGGAATCAGCAACGCCGTCGCATTCTCCAGTTTGTGTAGCTATAGATCGCTGAATGCCCTTCTCTGTCATAAATGTAATTTCTAAACTGTGAGTTCCCGGATTTACTATATCCACGGGATATATTTCTGGGACTTGCAACTGATGATCGGTGGATCCAGCAAAAAGGCTTGTGGGCGTATTCATCGTCCTCATCCTGGATAAATATGGGGCTTCGTTCATATCGATTTCATTGGAGACTATCGACGAGCCGCAAGCAAATACTGTCTCTGAGATCGAGATTTCTTAATTAACACAGTCTTTCAGAACATCGTCTGCTTTCGGATTTCCGGAAATAGAATGGTCGCTGACTTCAACCACGAAATTCTCGGATTCATTCAGCAAACTATCGTGCTTAACACTGAATGTCATTATCTCCACAGAACCCACTGGTGAGTCACACTCTATCGTCTGGCTATTGCTTTGTCGTGATGTTTGCGCACGCGCACTCGCTTTGTCAGTTGTTTTATCAATAGTTGAACATGGTTCCCTATCACTACCAGCGTCATTCGCCGCAACATTTTTGTTATTTCCGCCATCTTGAAAACTGTCAAGTTCAGTCATTCCTGTGGGTTGTTGTTCGTTGTTCAGTTTCGTAGATAGTGTCGCACTCGATGCTGATTCGCGTTCCTGGTTACATTCTGAATGTCCTGAGATTTCAGGAAAGTTATCACGTGATCCTTCCTGTCCAGGTTTACCCGCTCGGCCTCTTTGGGACAGGTTTGTTGGGAGGATAAACAATCAAATTTGGTTGTGGTTGTTGTAAGTGTTCGTCCACGTGTGTGGTTCATGAAACGTGTGGTATCTTGTTCGTAATGTTCTCGGTGTGACACTGGACTTTCGCGCACCGTTGTGATGGGCAGGGTCAAGGCTACTGTTGCTAGCTCCCATGTGCCTTCCAAATAAACATTTACTCAAAATGTTATGATTGGAACCAGCTATTCGATGAATCCCTTTTACAGAAACCTTTGAAGAATGAATTTCCTCAGAATCACTTATCTCCTCTCGATTGCGTGTACTTCGAAATTTAAATTTCACGAAACTCTCTCGCCTCGTTGGTATCTAATCATACATGGGATTTGACTGTCTGATGTATTTCAGAGTCCGTTGCGAATAATTCCTAGGGATATGACCATTCAATGACATCGCCTTTAACCCCTTAGGGTCAGAGGTTACATCTATCGCCGCTATTTTTGACACCCGTCCTGAATGTCTTTGTTGTGCGTCATAACATCCCTTCGTTTGCTGCCTTAACTCAATCCAATTGTAGCTGAGAATATTGAAACATACAGGTGGGGTAAAATTTGTGTGATATTTTTAATTGCAATGCTTAAAAACCTAGTCTTATATAGTTCAATCAGAACCTTGCTTTTATAACAAACACGTGTTTTTTCCAAATCAATATCGTTGCAACAATAATTTTTTGCAGGATTACTCGCAGCAGCACATTAGTTTGGCTAGAGATCAAGTAAAATATTCTCAAAGGCTGTGTTTTTCCTGTCTTCAGACAGTAGTTATACAATATAAACAACAGTCAAATTAAAATAAATATGTTGTTTGTCTCTCCTGAAAATGTTTCGACATGTGAATTTTCGACCGAATATGCATAACTTTGGTCAACAAATAAATGCAGAATTGGCTACCAACAACATCAATCGAGGGCAATACAACCCTGTCCTATATGCAGTTTCACAGTTTTAACCCTGCAATGAATATGTTGGATATGATAATCTTCCATGAATTACGTGTAGCTTCATAAGCGGGCCCACAGTCGCTCAGTTAACAAAGTACATAGTACATTAGGTCAACTTATCCGTCCAGCGATGCCAAAGCTGGTTCAACTCCCCATATTAATTGATTTGTGATCTCAAAATATCTATATTCGTGTATATGGGAAAGTTCCACAGTTTTATTTATACATACATTATGTATGTCAAAATTTGTTAGATAAAGTAGTGAACGGTTATCTTCTGCCATATATGTATATACAAATGTATTAACATTTTAGTGGAATCTGATCTGCTAGTCCTGCCCGAGTCCCCCGCGACACTGAATGATTTGGGGCGGTGTAGACCGTAATGGGGGGCACACTTGTATGCAGCCCTGCAGGTTGCACAACTCCTTAGACATCTAGTCTTCCGGTGTGACTCCGGGGGGTTTTGCATGTCAGGATTACAGTATGCATCAAAGAACCGTGCATACAAATTAACTTTTCATTACATGTTATTCTGTAAATATTTATCGCTTATTCCCTTTAGATGTTTATTTTGTTCAGATATACTCTCCTTAATTGGGGAAAATAAAGATATGCATCTATTTTTATATTCCAGGATAACAACATGACCTGGTGAATCGCTACTAATATTACACTAATAAGAATTGCGATGAAGCCAAATGACATGCTTGACCTTAGTTCACATTCAATAACAGAAATATTAGTGAGGAAATATCAGTCACCAGGAAATTAAGTACTTTCACTTGTCACGATTTCCATAATATGATCCAAACGGATTCTTCTGGATGACAATAATTTCTAATAACGTCAGCGCGTAGAAATATATAGCGGATTACACTCAATACGCAATAATGCTATAAAATAACTTTTGTTTTTCGGTTGTGAACTATCCAGAACTGACATAAGAAGACAATCAAAATGAATCAGTCATACAACACAACTATCAATGTTCCCGTCGGCTCTGTTGTACTCGGGGTTGAAACAGTGTCCGCAGTTCACAATGCCGTTGTGTTGTTTTTTCTCATAACGGATAAAACTTTAAGGAAGGACCCATATAGTGTGTAAGGCCCGTTCCAAACGACGGATTTTTGTCGACTCGAATCTAATTGTATTAAATCCGTCGGTGATGCATCTGCGGTCAATTTTGTTTCAGACGGACGCATCTTTGTCGCGTCGAATCTAATACATCGGCCGATTTATTTAAAGGTACATTCCATGTTACCTTCACAAATTGGTCACGCGTAGATATAGAGGCCTATATATACCGGTATATTATACATATATATACTAAACTGCAGTATAAATTATGTATAAATATATGCGCGATTGCAGCGCGAATATATGTGCATATGTATATGTGGATGTATATAGTACATATAGTTGTATAATATAATATAATAGGCGCTACAAATAAATGTTAGATCGTGCAACCAATTGCCATATATGTGTATACCATGCATGTAAATACAGGTATACAATAATTATTATAAATCAGATTAAACTACCACCCCTACCCTTATAAGAAGGAATACCGGAATATATGAATTATTATAAATGAGAGGTTACCACCCCTATACCACTCACAATAAGTAATGCCGGTATATATGAATTATTATAAATAAGATCAGTGGTACCACCCCTACCCCTTATAATGAGGAATACCGGAATATATGAATTATTATAAATGAGAGGTTACCACCCCTATACCACTCACAATAAGTAATGCCGGTATATATGAATTATTATAAATAAGATCAGTGGTACCACCCCTACCCCTTATAATGAGGAATACCGTAATATATTAATTATATATTATAAATCATAGGCTACCACCTATATATCCTTTATAAAAAGGAATACCGGTATCTATGAATTATTATAAACCATAGGCTACCATCCCTATACCCCTCATAATAAGTAATACCGGTTTATATGAATTATTATAAATCTGAGGCTACCACCCCTACCCCTTATAATAAGGAATACCGGTATATATAAATTATTATAAATCATAGGCTACCACTCTGCCCCTTATAACAAGTAATACCTGAATATATGAATTATTATAAATAAGAGGTTACCACCCCTTTACCCCTCATAATAAGTAATATCGGTATATATCAATGATTATAAATCAGTAGTACCACCTCTGCCCCTTATAATAAGTAATACCGGTAAATATTAATTATTATACATCAGAGACTACCACCCCTATTCCTTACAATAAGGAATATCGGTCTATATGAATTATTCTAAATCAGTTGCTACAACCCCTACCCCTTATACCGGTATATATGGATTATTCTAAAACATTGATACTATATCCATTATAAGATGTGAGTCAGTGACATGCCATGTTCGTTGAGGAATCAAACTACCAAAATAATTACAATTTGCACAATGTTACCTAAGCAATGCTTATAGATATATCTTTCTTTATGACAAAGAGAGTGTGCGACAAATGACGTCATGTGGGTATTTCCTCAGATAAGGGGAGCCCCCTCATTATTATACCATTATCATATCATTATCTTATCATTTGCATTCGTTCTTCGGCAACTTTCGGCTCTTCTCGTCACATGTATTAGATTCGAGTCGTCAAAAATCCGTCGTTTGAAACCAAGACGGATTTCAGACGCATCACCGACGAAGATTCGTCTGAATTGGACGGAGATTCGTCTGTGATGCGTCTGACACGGATCTAATTGTTTCAAACGTCGCATTTTTGACGCATTTAATACAATTGTGGACACAAATCCGTCGTTTGGAACGGGCCTAAGGCCCGTTCCAAACGACGGAGTTTTGTCGACTCGAATCTAATACCAGACCCACAATTGTATTAAATGCGTCTAAAATGCGACGTTTGAAACAATTAGATCCGTGTCAGACGCACCACAGACGAATCTCCGTCCAATTCAGACGAATCTTCGTCTGTGATGCGTCTGAAATCCGTCTTGGTTTCAAACGACGGATTTTTGTCGACTCGAATCTAATACATGTGACGAGAAGAGCCGAAAGTTGCCGAATAACGAATGCAAATGATATGATAATGGGATAATAATGAGGGAGTTCCCCTTATCTGCGGAAATACCCACATGACGTCATTTGTCGCACGCTCTCTTTGTTATAAAGAAAGATATATCTATAAGAATTGCTTAGGTAACATTGTGAAAATTTTAATTATTACTGTAGTTTGATGTCACTGACTCACATCTTATATATAATAATGTATACAGTACCAATGATTTATAATAATTCATATATATACCGGTATATAAGGGATATGGGTTGTAGCAACTGATTTATAATAATTCATATAGACCGATATTCCTTATTATACGTGATAGGGGTGTTAGTCTCTGATGAATAATAATAAATATATACCGGTATTACTTATTATAAGGGGTAGGGGTGGTGCCACTGATTTATAATAATTCATATATACCGGCATTACTTGTTATGAGGGGTATATGGGTGGTAACCTCTTATCTATAATAATTCCTATTATTTGGTAGCCTATGATTTATAATAATTAATATATTCCGGTATTTCATATTATAAGGGATAGGGGGTGGTAGTTTCTGATTTATAATAATTTGTGTATACCGGTATTTACATGCACGGTATACACATAGAAGGCAATTTGTTGCACGATATAACATTTATTTGTTGCGCCTATTATAGTATATTATATATATGTATGTACTATATACATCCTCATATACATGAGCACATATATTCGCGCTGCATAACATATACATATACCGGTATATATAGGCCTCTATATCTACGCGTGACAATTTTTTGACGGTAACCGGGAATCCACCTTTAAATAAATCTACCGATGTATTAGATTCGACGCGACAAAGATGCGTCCGTCTGTAACAAAATCGACCGCAGACGCATCACCGACGGATTTAATACAATTAGATTCGAGTCGACAAAAATCCGTCGTTTGGAACGGGCCTTAGTGTTGAGTCTGAGCTTGAGTGACTTCACGGTAGCCGTATCCGTAGGCAATTTTGTTTTGTATAATTTCTTTGGTGGTACAAATCTTGCTACTTGTGCTGCGATTTTGTGGTTGGTGTTGGTTTCTGTAAGTGTTTCACAGGCTCAAGTCGCATTGATTTGCATCGTACGCATCCTCGCTGTGAAATTTCCAGTCGCCTTCAAACAAAGATTCGGATTGAGAGCTGCAATAGCGATGTTTTTTATTCCTTGTGGTATGACAATGGCTGTGCATAGTGTGCCTCCTTCGCTGTGGTTGGCGGACGCGCGGCAGTTAGGAATTGTTTGCACTGTGGGTGAAATTTACAGACCATATGAAAACTTGTTGATGGTATTTTCGTCATATTGCTTGATTATATACGCTGTAATTCTTTTCGCGTTTATATATCTGCTCAGGATTATTAAATCAAGACGACAGAAACACATCGGGAACGAAGTAGGCAGTGGACCACGACATGGTTTCGCTTCGAGTGTGGGAGTTCTAAACTCGGGAGTGCACAATCAACGTCATTAAGTCTCGACCAACATGCTCACGAATCTGGTCTTACGCAAGTAGAAACTACATGTACCACGCTAAAGCAACACTCGGGACAACATTCATATCCGCCGCCGAACGGTGCGCCATGTGTATCGAATTCTATATCGTCGTCAAACATTCCGACAAATACACATGGCTCTGTGATACAACGCTCGGAATCGGAACTGAAGAGAAAATCACAAGACGACTCCGTTAAAAGTCTGTCGTTTGTTATCACTTTAATAACATTCCCCATTGTACCTACCATGGTCATCTACTTTTGTGAGAGTGCCATCCAACAATTCAAGCTACCTGAGACTGTGTGGGGCCTTCTGCTCATGCTGACGACCCTTTCTGCGTTCTTCAATCCACTTATATATGCGTTTAGCATGCAGATATTTAAGGTCGCTGTTCGACGTAAACTCTGTGGATTGGTCCATAATCGAGGGATGTTTCGTGTGAACAGATGAAGATTAGACAACGTTTAAAGCAACGAATACATATATGATCTTAAATCAACACACAACAACCAGGTAATTTATCGCCTTACTATAAAGGTTAAGACCATGAATTTAATATATATATAAGATTAGGATCTGATTGTCTGACTGTCTGTCGGTCTGCCTGTCTGTTCGCTATTGTTCTCCCTAACCGCTAGGCAGAATTCAACCAAATGTCATGCGGTGACTCGTAATACACCGGTGGATGTTATAAACGCGTTAGTTTTTCAAAAGGTTGATTATAAAAATATTTCCAAAAAAATAGTTTTGTTAAAATGTTTTTCAAATATATGTTTAACCTGATAAGTCAACAAATGCATGTACTATTTATAACGACTATATATATGCATTGGAACTAGACTATTCGAATGCTATATATAGGCACGTGATATGTAGCATGAGGGAACGGTTCTTGTTTATGTCTATAAATATGAAGCGATTTTTTGTATATGCTATAGAGGATATCTTCTTCTTAAAATGGTATCAAAACCAAATTAGTCCAAATTTGTTCTAGGTTGACCCTAAAATTTTAGTTTATCGACCAGAATATGATAGAGATTTGTGATGGTCATGGTCGGTTAGCACCATATTCTTGTTCACACCACTGTGGAGGATCCGCTCCTCGAAATCTCATTCCGCCCAAGCAAATGCCGATTCTGTTGTGAGTTTTTCCGCTTGTCGAGCGAGCAAATTTCTAATATACCAGCCGAAAAACTTAAAAACACAAATATGATGCATGTTTAATAATATATTATGTTAATATTTACCTCTCGCTTGAACCGGGACATGTTTCCCTATAATTTTGTTGCCTAAAAAGCCAGCAAAATGCTATAATCGGTTATTTATGTTTTCGATCCGATTCCCGCCCTGATTGTTCCGTTGTCGCCCGAGTAAGTTCAATTGTCACCGAGCAATGCTCTTTAGATTTAAATTATAAACATCCAGTTTTTCGAACGATAAACTTCTCCATATGACGGCCCTTAGCTTTTGTTTTCAAAATGATGACCAAAGTATTAAAGGGGCATGCATTCAGACTCTTTATGCGGTACATTTTCGGATAATGTTATCAAATGTTATCAATGTCTTCATTTTAAAGTGTTGATAATAAATAATCGATTCTGATAACTGGAGCAGCATTTAAAAAAAACATTGTTGTTGTTGTTGGAATCTGATGATATGGGGACCATCGAATCGGATTGAGTACCTTTAAGCTCACTTATTTATTAAATGTCAATTTGACTTCCCATATACATGCACATATATGTTTGGTCTTTTTAATAAATTACATCAAGATATAATAGGAAAATAAAAAATATAAAACATCGCATCAAAATCAACACCATGTAGATCTGTTTTAGTAAGATACTAATTCGTTGTACTTAGTTAATCATTAATTTATAGGACAATTTACAGTCATGTAGAACCGCCGTGGAGCCAGCAAAATGAAGCAATTAATTGGATTACAGTAAACATTTATCCATGTCAGGAATCGGAACGCTTAATATGTGCGTGTCGTGAATCGGAAACACTCCGAAAACAGAATCGGAACGTATGATATATAGGTTACATCATGGGAGAGTAAACAAAATTCAGCGAGTTTAAAGCGATCCAAGGCACTCGCAGTGGGAAAAGTAAAAAATGTAAAAGTCTGTACAAACATCACCATTAAGTAGAACATGGAGAAATAGATAAACGTTGTTCTTATATTCATTATACCAATAATTAAATTTCGCGTGTTGAATCCATTGTTATGAATACAGAACTGTTACAGTGTTTTGACAGCAAACATCGCTAATTGTGTAGCAAGTTCAAATATTTTAGTCTGAATATAATTTCCAGAATGTATCAACGAATTGACATTGTCCAATGTGTACCGTCAAGTTTTTATTACACTTTGCTATGTTATTGCACTAATTGGACTTGTATCGCTAATTCCACTGTAACAGTAATGTTTACATAACAATGGCTGCGATATGCGAAATTTCATTATTGGAGAATTATTAACCTTTTGGTTGTTATACGTCAGTTCTGAGTACGGACATAAAATCATCCGAGTAACTTCCCTAAAACAGGGTGGGGGCGGGGTCCTCGACCCCTTTTTTTAGCAACGCTTTTTAAAATAACCGACTAACGATTCTCGTTCTAGGAACAATAACTCTATAAACGTACGCTCTTTCAATAATTCTTCCAATATTTCACGATCAGGTAGAGGCGGGGTCCTCGCCCTCTTTTTAGCAACGATTTTTAAAATAACCGACTGACGATTCTCGTTCTAAGAACAATAACTCTATAAACGTACGCTCTTCCAATAATTCTCGATAATGTAAGTGTGTCATCTATGTTGAAAGATGAATAAAGAGCGTCGCTTTCCTATGAGGTAATACTTTACTCCGCTCGTGTCCACCATTGTTTTTATTGACACACCAAGGTTATGGATAAGCATAAATAATTGAAAAAAAATTCCATAATCATGTGTAGAATATGTCAGTTCATTCGTGTAGTAATTTCGTATGAATCAAACGCTATTTATTATTTATGTAAGAGCAATGACGTCAAATTATTGCAGGTAAAACATTGTGGAGACAATTATATGATGGAATAGACGGGACGGCGTCTGATGGACTGGTCCGAGTCGCTGTAATCTTGGCCATTGTCACCATCAGTATGAATGCATACATTCCAGTGTTTATCATCGGCATGGTATGAATCATTCTCGGCGTGTTGGTCATTTTGTCGTTGATTACAAACAATCAATTGGTACAGCGATAAGCATAACAAATTGAAAATTTCTTGCATCATCATGTTTTCAGTTTGTTCAAAATAACATCAAAGTAACTTCATGTATTGCGTGTAAACCCACTTGTACATATTATTTGAGCATATGTATGCATAGTTCGATAAGCTGCTAATATGTACGTGTGATAAGATTATGTGACGTATTAGCATTAACGCGATAAACAGCTGAGATTATTTAGTTGATGTGTCCGCCATTTCTTCACAATAGTCGGCCGAGATTTGGGTAAGATGTATGCCTGTCTGAACCTTTAAGCACATAATTTAGCCGTCTTAAGCTGAGATTATTTAGTTGCAGACATTTAATAGTCGTCCGAGATTACAAAGCAACTTCACACGATGAACCAACAATATACATGACGCTCTGCTCTATGAGTTGGTTAAGCCATCTTAAGCTGAGATTATTTGCAGACACGCAATAGTCGGCCGAGATATCAAAAAACAACTTCACCAAAAATATGTGAAGCTCAAATATCGAAAATATACTTACGCCCATTTTTATCAACGATTCTCAAATATATATTACTATAGTACTAACATACTCAAAATACACTTATGCCCAATTTTACGATTGAAGCTAACGAGACGCTCTATCTTCTCACATCATAAACTTATAAATTGAAATGAAATTTATCACGAGTCAGTGATATGTGGTGTTACTGGTGCTGAACCACAACTAGCAATTTAAAACACTTCTTTCAATATTTCCGTTATTTCGTCAACAACTCTTCTTCAAATATCTCCGTTATTTCGTCAAAAACAATTCTTCTCATACAAATCACCGTTATTTAGCAACTTAATATTATTTATAGAGTTATTGCCCTTCATATTAAATATGAAGCTAACATGCAGGATTAGCAAAACATGTCTTCATTTAGTGGACAATCCCGAGCTCGCGTGCCACGCGTGGTTGGATTGTCCATTTATTAATGACCATTTTAGGTACCGATTGTCCATTTATAAGTGGACAATCCTTGAAGAATTGCCTGGTATTTAATGTAATTATTCGGACAAGTTTCCATTGAAAATGCATTGAGTGATCGCTGTCTTGAACATGTGACAACAAGTACACAGTTTTCAGCTAAAACATCAAATAAACTATTCGATCGATAGCATTGAGTCATTTGAAAAATAACCGTAGCATCAAACGTAGATTAATCTCATTTGTCTGTGCAAAATGCCACTTATCTGAGATGACTTAAAGATTCTTTCATATTATTAATTTATTATTCAAGAAACGGTTATAGATTTCCTTGAGTTTCGTTCATACAAAGAATGATCGACAACAATATACTGAACATGCAGACGATCGTTAAATGTGTTATTATAGCAGAATTTACACTAATCGTTACGTCACTTCAACGAAAAAGAAATAAAGCCAATAAAACAGTGTAGTTCTAATTTACCCCACCCCACTACTGGGTCATTTTTGGTGGTTCTCTATTACTAATCCCCATTTCCAATTTTCAGTGTTTTCATCTGTAGCCAAATATATTGGCCGGAAAATACAGTGGGCGTGACAAGAGCAAGTATATAGCAACCCACACTTTTATCGGGCGGATACGTTACCATTCCGTCTCCATTCAGAACATCGTCCACCATAGAATTTCAATATGCTCTGAATATATTCTACATTTGACCCAAAACAAAAATAATTCACACTATGTTTAGACTGGAACAAACTATCAGAACAATTTCAACTTTCTGGTCTGAAAATTACAACTCATGTGTCACGTCTTCAACTGTTGAATCAACTGTTGAACATATGGATCTTGCAAAGTTGGGTGTGAAATAACTCCACCCCAACCATGCACCATACGTCTTTGGTCACATAATTCTCACCATGGACTCGCATTTTGTTCGTGCATGCAAATATTCGCTATATTTGGATGTGAGATCGATTAACTATTGAATTACATTGTTCACTGCCGGAGGATAGTCCACGGTTTATACTTGTGGAACACCTAGGAGCAATCAAGATACAATATAATTGATAGCTCGACTAGCCCAAAGTTAAGTAAGTCACTGATAGGAATACATGAGACAGTCAAAGGATGCGGTGAATAATTTAGCAGCCAACCAGAGAATTTGTTTTAATAATCGGTTATATAACAGAGGTGAAAATCGTTGAGCTGATTAACACATCTGGAAGAGATTGGTTTGAATAGGTTAACACCACACTGCCAGGTCCGATTTTTGTATCAACTCATATACCCCGTGCCAATGCATTCTCTTATATATGCGAGTCGACCATAGGTCGCCTCGCATATATAAGAGAATGCATTGGCCTAACAATTTTTCATCATTTGTTATTATTTACAATTTTAATAATTTTTTCTTATATTCTTTAACAGACTTATTTTGTAGGTTTAGTACCAGGGAATCTTACGTTTTTCATGGGCATCAAAATTATTACTATCAATACTTGGTGATAGTTTTGAGTTATAACATGCCCCTAAGGTTTTATCCAGTTTGTTTTTGAATTTGCTATAGCATGCTTAAGCATACCCCAAAACAATTCAACCCAAAAAAATCTAAACAAAAAACAAATTATTTTTAATTTTTTAATTTGTTTAGGCCCCGATTTTACAGACCGTAAATTAGGGCCGATAAGATCGGCCCCTGGCACTGAAAGGGTTAACACCACAGGCCCCTGAGGAAAAATACCAGTTATACCATTATATAACACGAAACCCCTATTATATAATTAAAAAGGCCATTACATTACATATTTACTTATCTCTCACTAGTGATGAATAGGAGCGTGCTACATATCACTTGGCTGTGCCCCTACAACATGACAGCGCCGCGTCTTCACATTGATTAATACTATTTTGAAAAGCCGCACATGACACCAACACCAGACATTGCAAAATGATTGTTTTGATCATTAAAGTTAAATCATTGTCCAACTTCGTTGCATTAACGAAAATAGACACAACAACAAAGAGGCAATTTGGGGGACTATAGTTTCTGTTGCCAGCCCCAGAGCGCAATATACTGTCCTATAAGGTTGTATGTTAAAAAGTCATAAAGCTCCAGCTGTAAAGCTCTAGTTTTTTCATGTGACATACAATCTCTCCAACTCTTTACGTTAGGATTTAAGATTTTAAGAAAATCGTTGTGAATAAATTTTATCAAACTCGTTTTATAAAATCTTATATCCCAACATAACTCGTTGGAGATCATCTATATATACTATCCCAGTCTGGTATTTATATCTGTTATTCCCCCATAGACCTGTGGTTAACACTGCAGTGTCGATACGTACATATCGAGCTGGAAGTATGTTTATACATGTATACAATTGCATAGCTGTACAGTCCTACATTATACACCTTTGTGATTAAACATCCGGAAAACATAAAGTGAAGTGAACGAAAAGCATTCTGCAGCGAGTTACATTGTTTGTTAACAAATATTGTAAATTATAATTTGTTCGAAAACAGTTATATATCATTGTCGTTTAGCATTGCCCACGTTTTGTGATGGCGAAACAAACTGGAAGTTCGCAGTATTCAAATTGCAAGAAGACAAGTTTTTCGCAAGATGAGTGTTATGCGTCTCAATTGCAGACTCGTGTGATTCAACTTTAATTGGGCTAGATTCGACGCAGACCATTTTTAGATTATCGCCAGATCGATTAATTCCTTTAACTGACATAGAAATTTCGCTTGGTGGTGGCTCACGCATCCCCGAACCTTCAAGTTGAAACTCTAAAGTTTGTATCGTTAGCCTCGGTGGTGTGGCGTCAACGCAGTCACATTCTCTAGTCTGGGTCGCTATAGATCGCTGAATTCCCTTCTCTGTCATAAATGTAATTCCTTTTTCTAAACTGGGAGTTCCCGGATTTACTATATCCACGGGTTCTCGGGTTTCTGGGACTTGCAACTGATCGGTGGATCCAGCAAAAAGGCTTGTGGGCGTATTCATCGTCCTCATCCTGGATAAATATGGGGCTTCGTTCATGTCGAGTTCATTGGAGACTATCGACGAGCCGCAAGCAGATACTGTCTCTGAGAGCGATATTTCCTGATTAACACAGTCTTTCAGAACATCGTCTGCTTTCGGATTTCTGGAAATAGAATGGTCACTGACTTCAACCACGAAATTCGTGGATTCATTCAGCAAACTATCGTGCTTAACACTGAATGTCGTTTTCTCCACAGAACCCACTGGTGAGTCACACTCTATCGTCTGGCTATTACTTTGTCGAGAGTTTTGTGCACGCGCACTCGTTTTAGCAGTTGTTTTATCCGTAGTTGTACATGCTTCCCTATCACTACCTGCGTCATTCGCCGCAATATTTTTATTATTTCCGCCATTTTGAGAACTGTCACTTGAAGATATTTCAGTCATTCCTGTGGGTTGTTGTTCGTTGTTCAGTTTCGTAGATAGTGTCGCACTCGATGCTGATTCGCGTTCCTGGTTACATTCTGAATGTCCTGAGATTTCTGGAAAGTTATCACGTGATCGTTCCTGTCCAGGTTTACCCGCGCGGCCTCTTTGGGACAGGGTTGTTGGGAGGATAAGCAATGAAATTGGGTTGTGGTTGTTGTAAGTGTTCGTCCACGTGTGTGGTTCATGATACGTGTGGTGTCTTGTTCGTAATGTTCTCGGTGTGACCTTGGACTTTCGCGCACTGTCGTGATTAACAGGGTCAAGGCTACTGCTGCTAGCTCCCGTGTGCTTTCCAGATAAACATTTAATCACAATGTTATGATTGGAACCAGCTATTCGATGATTCCCTTTCATAGAAACCTTTGAAGAATGAATTTCCTCAGAATCACTTATCTCCTCTCGATTGCCTGTACTTCGAAACTTAAATTTCATGAAACTCTCTCGCCTCGTTGTGATCTCATCATACATGGGATATGACTGTCTGATGTGTTTCAGAGTCCGTTGCGAATAATCCATAGGGATATGACCATTCAATGACATCGCTATCGCCTTTAACCGCTTAGGGTCAGAGGTTACATCTATCGCTATTTTTGACACCCGTCTTGACCTTCGTTCTTTGTGCGTCGTTACATCCTTTAGTTTGCTGCCTTGATGATGAGCACCCTGGTGCTTCGGCTCAGTGCCCTCTGTCCCTTTATGTAACCCATGAACACACTTCACGACGAATCCGTCCAAATTATTTCCAAAAGACGATGGGGTTTCACTGTTATTTTTAATTCTCTTCTCTTTTGACAACTTTGCTTCGAGATACGGAAGTAGAAAACTATTGGCTTTCGGCTTTTCCATCTTATTCATCATCAGTTCGGAACTGAAATCGAACCCAAATGTACTGATTTCCGGTGAAATTTTCATTGTCCTCCCAGGACTTGATCGATTCTCAGTAAGGCTCACGACTAGCTGTGATTTGCTCCTGACATATCTCACATTGGATGGTAAATTCGAAGATGGAATATCTTGACAGGGAAGTGTACATAACGGCGGTCTATATTTACCCATACCGCTTATGTATGTTGGGAAGAAATGCTTGTCGGTTCTTGCTAACCTCGGTGTGCTTTCGACTATACCGACACCCTTGTTTTCAATTCGAGTTGGCTGATTCAGAGACGGGAATACTGTGTTTGTCGTTTTTTCGTTACTATCAGTGAGATTGTCGAATTGAGTGTACATCGATTCTGATAACCCTCCATCGTCGATAGCGACTGAGTTACGATTGTCAGTAAATGTCCGTTTTTCGGTGATATTGATTCTCATCGGCTGATCATTTGTCAAATTTCCTGCCAATGTCCCTGATGTCAGTTCAGAGTACAGTCGTATGTTGGAAACTGACTGCATTTTTCCTCAAAATGGTAAGAACGGTCGACTGATGCAAAAAACCTCTTCCATCGGAAATTGACGAGGGTGGAGTCTGAAAGTGAAAAATAAAGTAGGATAAAAATACATAGCGAAATAATTAAGTAACTCTAATCGCTTATCGCTTGTGCAATGTAGTTGCATATAGAATTGTATTATTTATTTCACTCAATTGTTAAGTTAAAATTTAAGTCCTATCCCCGCTTCCAAAAGCCGGAACTTGTTGTTAGACTGTCATGAGATTTTATTATACATTCTCAGAATTGCGCCATGACGTTATTTGTTTGCGTTGGTGGAATAGGTTGACCGATGTGTAGTTTCGATAATGTGGTAGGTCTAAAGACTGTGGTTCGGGCCATAACAAACTAGTGGAGTAGTGGAGAATATAAAATAAACGCAACTGTTAAATGTTCGGAATAGCGTACAATGTTTCTCCTCTGGACTGGAAAGTTAGAATCAATCATGCTTGAATAAATGAGGACAGTCAGTTATATCATGTGAACGCGAAGTCGGAAAGGCAGATAGGGAAGAATTTTATGGTAATATCATGCAATATTTCGGAACAGAGATATACCTTACAATGGTGAACCCAAATGTAATGTGATAAAAAGCCATAATGCCAACGGTTGAAACGGTCGGTTGAAACATACAGGTGGGGTAAAACAAAGAAGGAAAAATTATAGAAAAAGTTTCAAATTGAAAAAAATCATGAAACTTACGACTGCAGGGGTTGAACTTCAATTTATTTTAGAATGTCCGAAGCTGAATGAAATTAGACTTAAGTATATACCGATAATATATTATACGCCTAACCCTGTGATGTTATCAAATTTGTGTGATATTTTTAATTGCAATGCCTGACCAATTGCTTTAAAACTTAGTCTATATATATAGCTCAATCATAACCTTGTTGTTATAACAAACACAGGGTTTTTTCCAGGTCAATTTCGTTGCAACAACAATTTTTGCAGGATAACTCGCAGCACATTAGTTTGGCTAGAGATCAAGTAAAATATTCTCAAAGGTTGTGTTTTTGTCTGTCTTAAGACATTAGTTACACGTTATAAGCAACAGCCACATTAAAATATATAAGTGGTTTTTCTCTCCTGAAACTGTTTCGACTGGTAAATTTTCGACCGAATATGCATAACTTTAGTCAGCGAACAAACGCAGAATTGGCTATCAACAACAGTAACCTAGGGCAATACAACCCAGAAATCCCTGCCCTATACAGTTTCACAATTAATGTGTTGCATGTGATAATCTTCCATGCAATTACGTGTAGCTCCATAAGCGGGGCCCAGTCGCTAAGTTAACAAGGTGCATAGTACATTAGGTCAACTTATCCGTCCAGCAATGCCGAAGCTGGTTCAACTCCCCATGTGCATGGATTTGTGATCCCTATATATCCATATTCGTGAATCTGAGCAAGTTCTACAGTTTTATTTATACATACGTTATGTATGTCGAAATTTGTTAGATAAAGTACAGAACGGTTATCTTCCGCCATATATGTATCTATAAATGTATTAACAGTTTAGTGGAATCTGATTTGCTAGTCCAGCCCAAGTATACCCCGGGACGCTAAATACTTTGGGACAGAGTAGACCGCAATGGGGGCACACTTGTATGCAGCCCTGTGGCTTGCACAACTCCTTATACATTTAGTCTTCCGGAGGGGTTTTGCATGGCATTTATTTCATTTATATATTTTCATTTGCTGATTCCAGGGTGACATGGCGTTCATTGACCTGGTGAATCGCTACTAATCTTACACTAATAAGAATTCGTCGGATTCCATATGTCGAAAAAAATGGTCGCGCGTTTTCGGAATGTTAAAAGCGATATGAGAACAGTTTCTATACCACCAGTGTGTCTATTTTCAGAATATACCTGTTTCCAGCTTGATATTTTAGTGGAAACAGGTTTGTGTGAGGCTTTTGTTTGTGTACCCCTCTAGTTTTTCCCCCATCCACCTGGTAATACAAACATGCTATTACGCATAGCAAGTACGGTAAGTGGCTTTCTTTGTTCTTAGAAATCGAAAAATATGGAGAGATCTTGCCACAAATTACTTAATTACATATCTTAATGTGGAATGTTATCATAAAATCATCAGATCAATTGTATTTATGACTGCATTTTCAATTTTCTTTCCCAAATATTAAGGCATTGTATATTCTTAAAATCAGCAGAAGAATAGGCGCCTCGTTGCCTTCACATCTAAAAATAGAATCTTTGGGGTCTAAAATTGGTTGTACTAAAATATTCCCAAAATTTCAAAAACCCAAAAAATATCAAAACCCAAAAAAAAATTTCAAAACTTCCAAAAATTATTTTTTCCAAAAAATTTCAAAATCCCAAAACAAAAATTTTAAAACCCCAAAATTTCAAAAGAAAAAATTTCAAAACCCTCAAAATTATTTCTCTAAAAAAAGTGTAAATAAAAAATTTATAACGAGTTTTCGGTTTCTGATAATCTCGATATTAAAAAAATGTCGAATGTTAAATTATTTGCGCGTAATATCTTTCGTTATTTTTTTTTGTTCAACCAATGTTTCAATGTATTTATTAATCGATGTTTAGAAATAGCTTTATTGGACATTGTGACCATCGATATGAATGCATACATTCCAGTGTTTTATCGGACGCAGTTCATATAATTGTCATACCTGAAAATAGACACCATTACTTTTACATAAATAATAAAGAGCGTTTATTCTTTACACTCTCTCTATCCCATATGACAGGTGTGTATTATCGTGAATTATTGGAAGTATTGAGATGTACTATGTTGAATCACTAACGGTCGAAAATTGTAATGTGAAATTACAACCCTCCAGAATGAATTGTCATATTCGCTGTACACGCAATCACACACGCGACATTGGTGGTAACAATGTGTCTTTCACACCTTTGCTTTACCAAATGAATTATATTATTTCCCCGTTCACAGTTATATGCTATTCAGAAAACATATCGATTTAATGTCTGAACAAACGGGTTAGTATCAATTAAGGTTGATAAACTGTGTCATTCACACGATAATTAGTTAGCCAAAACATGCATACATATTACGTCAGGTCGTGAGACACTCAATTATAGAAATTGCTTCGGTGTCATTGTTATAACAACATTACGTAATAACCACTTATCGCCCCACATTCATACTTACGCTTTGGACATTTTATCAGTTTATCACGTGATCACTAAATGTGGCAATCGGGTATCCTCCGATGCCTGCAATTTATTATTTATAATAATTGGACTCATTGATCTCACGTAAATAATACTCTTAGTTGTTCCAATAAAATAGTTATCAAATTCGAGCACCAATAGATTTGACTGTGGAATATAATGACCTTTAACTTATTTATCGATCTATGTTAGAACATGGTCTTAACAAAAAACTTGACCATAACAAAAATTACCTTACATTTATGCATGAATCTAATTAGACCATACGTATATATTGTCAGCTTATCGTCTGATGAGCAAATCCGATGTTTATCAAAAATAGTACAACTTCCAGTTGGTAATTACTCTTACGAATGAAGAGCGTTGAACATATACGAAATTACTACACGAATGAACTGAAATTTATATTTTCACATCTTACCAACAACAGATACAGACATAGTCATAGTGTTATACTATCTTACATGTACCCATGCTATGACATCATTCGAAGGGGCAATACACTCAAGGAGTTAAAGTGACACGAAACAAGGGACGTGATGTAATATTGGTGTTTGAATCTTAAAGGAACACAAGACACTTTAAAGGGACACTCATTATGAATGAATGTTAACAATACAAGCGCACGAATGAAGAGCGTTGAACATATACAAAATTACTACACGAATGAATTGAACCTTGAAATTTATATTTCACATCTTACCAACAACAGCTACAGGCATTATCATAGGGTTATACTGTCTTGCATATACACACGCTATGACATCATTAAAGGCGGACAATCCACTCACGGTGTGACAACAGATACAGACATAGGCATAGTGTTATACAGTCTTCTATGTACCAATGCTATGACATAATTAAAGGGGGATAATACACGCACGGTGTGGAATGTTAAAGTGACACGCGGTAAGGGACGTGATGTAATATTGGTGAAACCCCCTCCCCACTTATAGATATATAACGAAGACGAGAATAACATGTTGATGAAGTTTATTGAAATTTAATCATTGTCTGAATCTTCGACCGTTAGATTTACTTCTAAGAGTTTCTTGAATTTTCTCATCGCTTCATCTGCAGCCCATTCATTATTATATCCGTGTTTGGTCAGTTTGACCATTTTCTTCATGATCATGGTATGTATGCGTGATGTTTTCAATCGATACTGGTATTCTATTAATCGTCTATAACTTTTGAGAAACAGAGCAAACTCTGTGTCGATGGTATCCTCTTTTCCCGACATGCTCTCATCTCCCGAAATGCTCTCTTCTTCTTTCACATCATTGGTGACGCGTTTCATCATACTTTTGAATGTGTCCATCTCGTTGACACATCGCGCAGCTTTCTTAAGACCGAATACCGTTCTACTACCGACGCCATTACCATCTTCTGAATCTGATAGCGTTCCACGTTCATCTTCATCTGAATCTAGAACCGCTTCGTCAGATTCATCGGTATCTTCTCCGAAGAGAGTTGGTTTTGTCTCGGACATAACTCCGTGTTTAATCTGTTTATGTCTTTGTAGATTGTAGTTCGTCGATAAAATAATGCCACATAAATCACACCCGTGCATTATCGCGAATTATTGGAAGAACCATCACTCTTATAAGTAGCGATAAAAAGAGAGAATAAGGTGTGGTATACAACCGTCGCTCTAAGAGTACGTTCGTCCCGGGGCTAGGGTATAGATATTTGACCGCCGGTGATTCAATTAATGCCAATTTATCAGTATGGTACTCTATGTATTCATTCATGATTTGGCTAATCGTATGACACTGGTCTTTTCATTTTCTTCTTATTATTAGACAAACCTCCATCAGACACTCTCTTGTTGGTTTGTTTGGACGCTTTACGTGTGTTTGTCAACTTATTTTCTGCAACTTCAGCCTTAGCCATTTCAATCGCTTGAGCGATGGGTGTCACCACGTTAATAAGTGGTTTTAGAACGTCTTCTTCACTATCACTATTTTTAGTTCTGTCAATAAAGTATCGACCCTGATTATCTGGTATTAACTTCCCATCAACCATATCTCTGAAATGTTTTCTCCACATTTCAAGATCTGCTGGAATATACGGGATCGACATGTTTCTTCAAAATGTACAAGTCACTCTTTTTTCTGCATTTTATTTTAGAAAGTTTATCGCCTCTTATAAAAATCGATTATTGCATCTAAAAATAGAATCTTTGGGTCTAAAATTGGTTGTACTAAAATATTCCCAAAAACCCAAAACTTCAAAAATTTCAAAAAACTTCAAAAATTTCAAAAAACTTCAAAAATTTCAAAAACTTCAAAAATTTCAAAAATTTCAAAAACTTCAAAAAATTTCAAAAATTTCAAAAACTTCAAAAATAAGACCCCGCCGGCGGCGGACCCCCGCGGCGGCGGCGGCGGCACCGCCGGTGGCGCCAGTTGTTGTTGTTGTTGTTGTTGGTGGTGGTTGTTGTTGTTGTTGTTGTTGTTGTTGTTGTTGTTATGGCGGCGGCGACGGCGGCGGCGGCGGCATTGCAGTATTTTACTGCGGGGTCCGCCGGCGGCGGCGGCGGCGCCGCCGCCGCAGTAAAATACCGCAATGCCGCCGCCGCCGCCGTCGCCGCCGCCACAACAACAACAACAACAACAACAACAACAACAACCACCAACAACAACAACAACTACAACAACAACTGGCGCCACCGGCGGTGCCGCCGCCGCCGCCGCGGGGGTCCGCCGCCGACGGGGTCTTATTTTTGAAATTTTTGAAGTTTTTTGAAGTTTTTGAAATTTTTGAAATTTTTGAAGTTTTTGAAATTTTTGAAGTTTTTTGAAATTTTTGAAGTTTTTTGAAATTTTTGAAGTTTTGGGTTTTTGGGAATATTTTAGTACAACCAATTTTAGACCCAAAGATTCTATTTTTAGATGCAATAATCGATTTTTATAAGAGGCGATAAACTTTCTAAAATAAAATGCAGAAAAAAGAGTGACTTGTACATTTTGAAGAAACATGTCGATCCCGTATATTCCAGCAGATCTTGAAATGTGGAGAAAACATTTCAGAGATATGGTTGATGGGAAGTTAATACCAGATAATCAGGGTCGATACTTTATTGACAGAACTAAAAATAGTGATAGTGAAGAAGACGTTCTAAAACCACTTATTAACGTGGTGACACCCATCGCTCAAGCGATTGAAATGGCTAAGGCTGAAGTTGCAGCAAATAAGTTGACAAACACACGTAAAGCGTCCAAACAAACCAACAAGAGAGTGTCTGATGGAGGTTTGTCTAATAATAAGAAGAAAATGAAAAGACCAGTGTCATACGATTAGCCAAATCATGAATGAATACATAGAGTACCATACTGATAAATTGGCATTAATTGAATCACCGGCGGTCAAATATCTATACCCTAGCCCCGGGACGAACGTACTCTTAGAGCGACGGTTGTATACCACACCTTATTCTCTCTTTTTATCGCTACTTATAAGAGTGATGGTTCTTCCAATAATTCGCGATAATGCACGGGTGTGATTTATGTGGCATTATTTTATCGACGAACTACAATCTACAAAGACATAAACAGATTAAACACGGAGTTATGTCCGAGACAAAACCAACTCTCTTCGGAGAAGATACCGATGAATCTGACGAAGCGGTTCTAGATTCAGATGAAGATGAACGTGGAACGCTATCAGATTCAGAAGATGGTAATGGCGTCGGTAGTAGAACGGTATTCGGTCTTAAGAAAGCTGCGCGATGTGTCAACGAGATGGACACATTCAAAAGTATGATGAAACGCGTCACCAATGATGTGAAAGAAGAAGAGAGCATTTCGGGAGATGAGAGCATGTCGGGAAAAGAGGATACCATCGACACAGAGTTTGCTCTGTTTCTCAAAAGTTATAGACGATTAATAGAATACCAGTATCGATTGAAAACATCACGCATACATACCATGATCATGAAGAAAATGGTCAAACTGACCAAACACGGATATAATAATGAATGGGCTGCAGATGAAGCGATGAGAAAATTCAAGAAACTCTTAGAAGTAAATCTAACGGTCGAAGATTCAGACAATGATTAAATTTCAATAAACTTCATCAACATGTTATTCTCGTCTTCGTTATATATCTATAAGTGGGGAGGGGGTTTCACCAATATTACACACGTCCCTTACCGCGTGTCACTTTAACATTCCACACCGTGCGTGTATTATCCCCCTTTAATTATGTCATAGCATTGGTACATAGAAGACTGTATAACACTATGCCTATGTCTGTATCTGTTGTCACACCGTGAGTGGATTGTCCGCCTTTAATGATGTCATAGCGTGTGTACATGCAAGACAGTATAACCCTATGATAATGCCTGTAGCTGTTGTTGGTAAGATGTGAAATATAAATTTCAAGGTTCAATTCATTCGTGTATTAATTTTGTATATGTTCAACGCTCTTCATTCGTGCGCTTGTATTGTTAACATTCATTCACAATGAGTGTCCCTTTAGAGTGTCTTGTGTTCCTTTAAGATTCAAACACCAATATTACATCACGTCCCTTGTTTCGTGTCACTTTAACTCCTTGAGTGTATTGCCCCTTCGAATGATGTCATAGCATGGGTACATGTAAGATAGTATAACACTATGACTATGTCTGTATCTGTTGTTGGTAAGATGTGAAAATATAAATTTCAGTTCATTCGTGTAGTAATTTCGTATATGTTCAACGCTCTTCATTCGTAAGAGTAATTACCAACTGGAAGTTGTACTATTTTTGATAAACATCGGATTTGCTCATCAGACGATAAGCTGACAATATTTACGTATGGTCTAATTAGATTCATGCATAAATGTAAGGTAATTTTTGTTATGGTCAAGTTTTTTGTTAAGACCATGTTCTAACATAGATCGATAAATAAGTTAAAGGTCATTATATTCCACAGTCAAATCTATTGGTGATCGAATTTGATAACTATTTTATTGGAACAACTAAGAGTATTATTTACGTGAGATCAATGAGTCCAATTATTATAAATAATAAATTGCAGGCATCGGTGGATACCCGATTGCCACATTTAGTGATCACGTGATAAACTGATAAAATGTCCAAGTGACGTACTATAATGAGCAAAAAAAATGAGTTGACCTTCGGCTTCGTCCCGATTGGGTACTGAGCTGACACCGGGGATAAATTGACCAATGACTGCTATTGTATCCTTTTGACAGATATGCGTGCGCAGACTCGTTTGATGTTCGCTATCGCATTACTATGTTTTAATAGCCAAGCCTTCACTTCTCGTCTGACTCTCTTACCGTCAAGACCTGTCTACACAGTACTTCTCCGGCAGACTATTCATCCACTGATAGGCCTACATACAGGTATGCCCATTTTTGTGCTCATTTGCTCATTTTTATTGCTCATTTGCTCATTTTATTGCTCATTTTTTTGCTCATTTGCTCATTTATTTGCTCATTTTTATTGCTCATTTGCTCATTTTCTTGCTCATTTGCTAATTTTTTTGCTCATTTGCTCATTTTTATTGCTCATTTGCTCATTTTCTTGCTCATTTGCTCATTTTCTTGCTCATTTGCTCATTTTTATGCTCATTTGCTCATTTTTATTGCTCATTTGCTCATTTTCTTGCTCATTTGCTCATTTTCTTGCTCATTTGCTCATTTTCTTGCTCATTTGCTCATTAGTATTGCTCATTTGCTCATTTTTTTGCTCATTTGCTCATTTTTATTGCTCATTTGCTCATTTTCTTGCTCATTTGCTCATTTTCTTGCTCATTTGCTCATTTTCTTGCTCATTTGCTCATTTTTTTGCTCATTTGCTCATTTTTTTGCTCATTTGCTCATTGATTGGTGCATACTCAAGAGTCATAGACCTAACATCCAATGTACGTTAATGGTGTCATAGCGTGGGTACATAGAAGACTGTATAACACTATGCCTATGTCCGTATCTGTTGTCACACCGTGAGTGGATTGTCCACCTTTAATGATGTCATAGCGTGTGTACATGCAAGACAGTATAATACTATGATTATGTCTGTAGCTGTTGTTGGTAAGATGTGAAATATAAATTTCAAGGTTCAATTCATTCGTGTAGTAATTTCGTATATGTTCAACGCTCTTCATTCGTGCGCTTGTATTGTTAACATTCATTCATAATGAGTGTCCCTTTAGATCGATAAATAAGTTAAAGGTCATTACATTCCACAGTCAAATCTATTGGTGATCGAATTTGATAACTATTTTATTGGAACAACTAAGAGTATTATTCACGTGAGATCAATGAGTCCAATTATTATAAATAATATATTGCAGGCATCGGAGGATACCCGATTGCCACATTTAGTGATCACGTGATAAACTAATAAAATGTCCAAAGCGTAAGTATGAATGTGGGGCGATAAGTGGTTATTACGTAATGTTGTTATAACAATGACACCGAAGCAATTTCTATAATTGAGTGTCTCACGACCTGACGTAATATGTATGCATGTTTTGGCTAACTAATTATCGTGTGAATGACACAGTTTATCAACCTTAATTGATACTAACCCGTTTGTTCAGACATTAAATCGATATGTTTTCTGAATAGCATATAACTGTGAACGGGGAAATAATATAATTCATTTGGTAAAGCAAAGGTGTGAAAGACACATTGTTACCACCAATGTCGCGTGTGTGATTGCGTGTACAGCGAATATGACAATTCATTCTGGAGGGTTGTAATTTCACATTACAATTTTCGACCGTTAGTGATTCAACATAGTACATCTCAATACTTCCAATAATTCACGATAATACACACCTGTCATATGGGATAGAGAGAGTGTAAAGAATAAACGCTCTTTATTATTTATGTAAAAGTAATGGTGTCTATTTTCAGGTATGACAATTATATGAACTGCGTCCGATAAAACACTGGAATGTATGCATTCATATCGATGGTCACAATGTCCAATAAAGCTATTTCTAAACATCGATTAATAAATACATTGAAACATTGGTTGAACAAAAAAAAATAACGAAAGATATTACGCGCAAATAATTTAACATTCGACATTTTTTTAATATCGAGATTATCAGAAACCGAAAACTCGTTATAAATTTTTTATTTACACTTTTTTTTAGAGAAATAATTTTGAGGGTTTTGAAATTTTTTCTTTTGAAATTTTGGGGTTTTAAAATTTTTGTTTTGGGATTTTGAAATTTTTTGGAAAAAATAATTTTTGGAAGTTTTGAATTTTTTTTTTGGGTTTTGATATTTTTTGGGTTTTTGAAATTTTGGGAATATTTTAGTACAACCAATTTTAGACCCCAAAGATTCTATTTTTAGATGTGAAGGCAACGAGGCGCCTATTCTTCTATCAGCTAGATCTCATATAGACGAACATGAACAATCTACAAGGATATATTGATCATATGCCACAAACAAAACTTCGATACATCGATTTTTGGTAAAGATATCACAGAAAAGCTAACCCTACCCCCACCCTCACTGATTTCACAAGCCAGATTCCTTTGGTCGATAACAACGGTCGCGCAATTTCGGATTGTCTAAAACGACATGCGAACGGTTTATTTATCAATAGCGTGTCTACTTTCAAAGTTTACCTGTGTCTAGTTGATAATTTATTGGAATTTTTTTAAGAATTTAAAGAGCGTTTTCTTATTATACAAATATTAATCCTCATAACTAACCTTCTGGTGGATGTGCGAGTTGAAATTAACAAAAGTATCAAATATAGCGGTCTACTTTCAGAGTCTACTTGTTTCCAGTCTGACATTTTAGTGGAAACAAATTGTTTGGACGGTTTTAAAAATTTAAAGAGCGTTTCCTGATTATACAAATATTAACTAACACGATTAGCCGTTTCATGAATTGTGCGAGTTGAAATTATTTTTGAGAATGATGTCGTCAGATAAGTCTCTGCGGGTAGTGTACTACAGTTGCGAACAAAACTAACGTTGGACCCTATATAGAGTTTG
The DNA here is from genome assembly GCA_032622095.1 of Siphonodentalium dalli. Lineage (NCBI taxonomy): Eukaryota > Metazoa > Mollusca > Scaphopoda > Gadilida > Siphonodentaliidae > Siphonodentalium > Siphonodentalium dalli. The sequence continues at coordinate 206,293,323 of CP136061.1, forward strand.
ACAATTTACTCAAATGTTCACATTGGTGGAACTTAATGGCTATCATATATGCATGGCTCTTACATGTAACATATCGTAACTACATGTGATTTTGCCAAATTAACTTGCAATATAGTCAGGCCACCAGATACAGTAGTTGATAAAAATGTGGTTCACATCAATCATATACATCACAATCACGTGCTTCAGTGATAATGTCCACTATTCTACAAATGTAATGTTTATCATGACTACAGTTTCAGGATTTCGTTGTAAAATTGATTGATTGTTTTTTCATCAATTGACAAAATTAATGTTTATTGCCAGGACGAAGTACCGCATAATACGGAGTTGTGTGCTAACAATTCTGCGAGTCATATTTATGTAAGTGTCAGTCAAAACTTTTAGGACATGGGAATACTTTTTGTATTTCGTTGCCACGAAATAACTAATTCGTGGCCACGAAATATCTAATTGTGATATACGATCGTCAGTCCTATTGTTGTAATGGAAGCGGATAGAGATGATCTGGTTGTAGTTGTCCACGTATTCATATGTGATCTGAAATCAATACACTAGAAACAGGTAATTTATCGCCTTACTGTAAAGGTTATGGCCATGAATTTAATATATATATAAGATTAGGATCTGACTGTCTGTCGGTCTGCCTGTCTGTTCGCTATTTTTCTCCCTAACCCCTCGACCGAATTCAACCAAATGTCGTGTGGTGATTCGTGATACACCGGTGGATGTTATAAATGCGTTAGTTTTTCAAAAAATTTATTAAAAACAATTATTAAAGAAAATAATTTGTTTTGTTAATATGTTTTAAAATATTTGTTTAACCGGATAAGTCAATAAATACATGTAATACTTATAACGACCGTGTATGCATGGGAACTAAAGACTTATTCGAATGATATATATATATATATATATTGTCACATAAATAAGGCACGTGATATGTAGCAACAGCGAATTGTTCGTGGTTGTGTCTCTAAATATGTAGATTTTCCCGGCAATAAAGACCGCTTTCTCACTGAGACATTTATCAGCTGTTCAATATAAGGGGCTTGTTACATGAGCCGGGACAACCCGGTCTGCCGGGACAACTCGACCACGTTGTTATATGAGCCGAGACAACTCGATTAACTCAGTTTGACGTTCACACAACTACATGAAGCTATCCATCTATAGTTGTCAATCACGCGTCATGACGTCAGTCCCTAGTGTCGCCACGCCCATAACTGAGTGGCTTGGCTGAGTGTTGACAATATTGCCTGTCGCCATTACTTTATTTGGAATCGGGGGGGGGGGGATAGTAAAAACTTTGCAGGAAGGTATGCCGTTTTTTTGCATCTGGCATTTCGGGGACCCACCACCCCCAAACCTGCAACAACAAAATTTGTTAGTCCCAATTGTTTTACACACACCCCCCAAATTTCACTAAAATTGGTCTAAAATCGGATAAAACTCGACTGATATCACTCATGTGACTGGGATTGATCTCAGTTAATTCAAATTACAGTTTAACCTGTTTCAGAAGCTGTTTTAATTGAAAAAAAATGTTTTATAAATTGCTGATCGTCTGTAAACCTAGGTCATTGTGCAGAATACAAAAATTTCATAATTTCTAACTATTTCCTGATTAGTCTGCCAACCAGCCCATTATCTAACATATTCCATACCACTTATATTAGTCTACTGTAGCAATTTACTTCTATTATACTAAACTGGCTGGAACAGGCTCGCTTTGGGAGCCTATATTCAGCATCGGAGATACCTGTGGCCCCCTTTGTGGGACTTCGCAAACATTTTGATCTGAGACAGAGCCTTCATTTAGCGGCGGCCCTTTTGTGCGCTTCAAGCACATTTGGTCATTGAAACATTTTGATATATATATAATGTTTTAATGTATTTTTTTAAAGATTGAATTCCTTCCTCAATTTAACAAAACCAATTTTATTTTTTTTAGTTAATTTTTTTTTAAACTAACACCCTTACAACATCCGCCAGGGTACCCAGAGTCACCACACCAAATTTGGTTGAACTCGGTCCAGGAGTCTGAGAGAAAAACCCGGACAGATCTTACTCGTTTATTACGCCACCCTGTGGTGTTTCTAGTGTGGCTGTTTTTCATATTCAGTGGTAGTCTCCAATTCTGTGGTCGAGTGGGCGAAGATTTTTTTTTTGTACCTTACTCAAATCGTACCGATAGAATCACGTAGATGCTGAAATTGTAAAGTTAACGCCACCGGTGTATAATATGTTTTTGAAAATATGACTCAATCGTATCGATAGTCAGGACAGGCTGATATTGTAATCTTAAAGTCACCGGTGTAATAATATGTTGTTGAAAATATAAATAATCTGATAGCCTGAAAATAATATATAACCAATTGGGAGCCCCCTGGTATAGTGAGGTGAATTATGGGTAATATTATGACTGTTGTATTGTGATAACCGCCATCTTTTATCTTCGGCGTGTTTTATGAAAATGTCAGCAAGATTTCTCCACTCGATTCTTTTAAAATGCACCCTAATCGGTCAAATTCTTTTGATAATTCTATCTAAATACATCTTAGCTACTATTCGGATCTGCTGTCACGGTCGAAAAAGGTTTAGTTTGACCAAAAGGGCTATTGACAAAAGTTTGTTTATAAACTAGCGTACTCGATAAACCCGTAGTACCGGTACCTCGAAACAGTGCGCGGAACTGCGCAGAACTACGCGGAAGTGCGCGGTACAAATGAAACAGTTATTATGCACAGGGGGCAGGTGGGGGTTGATTTAATACATGAGCTATAGTAGTAGACGGTCTTCAGTTGCGAATTTGTAAGGTTATTCCCGCCATGAAGTGGGTGGACACCAGTGTACAGATATGTATAGACTCATGGTCGAATGGAGAAATATATTCTTGGATATGTTTTTTTGTACCTTACTCAATCGTACCAATAGAATCACGTATATGCTGAAATTGTAAAGTTAACGGCACCGGTGTATAATACGTTTTTGAAAATATGATAAATCGTATCCATAGGGTCAGGACATGCTGAAATTGTAAACTTAAAGTCACTGGTGTAATAATATGTTGTTGAAAATATAAATACTCTGATAGCCTGAAAATAATGTATAACCCTTTGGGAACCCCTGTGTAGTGAAGTGAATTGTGGGTAATTTTAATTGGAGCGCGCATGTCTGTTCTGTTGGAGACTTGGATTAACCGCGATCTTTTATTTTCTAGTCATCAAGTCAAAATTGTATCGTATACACAATGTGTTTGTACCGATGGATGTATCGCGACTCGACTAGTTTTCGTGGTCATATAGGGCCTATATAACCTATGATCACGAAAACGAGCAGAGTCGGGATATCTGATAGAATTCCAGGAATTGTACATTCACTTCCAATAGTATAATAGTATAGATTCACTGCAATCTGCCGCGGAATTTCCCAAAATTGTAGGCTACTTTCAGTTTCATTTTCAATAGGATTTTCCACTTTTACCACGCAAAGCGACCTTAGTTGACACATATATATGGCACACTGGCTGAGTCCATGACAAATAGTTTATGTAGAATGCTTCTTTCGTTTAATTAAAGCTCACCTCGTTAAAACGCATGTCAATCGTATTTGTTTATAAATTGCATTGGGTGCGACGATTTGCAGTAGGTCCCGATTTGTGGAGATCACTTTGCGGAAGTCCCCGAATTCGCGGAAGTCCCCTAAAATGGGCGATATATATAGATTTGAATAGGGAACGGGTGCGTATATGTCAATTGATACGTATCTTAAACAAATAACGACACGATCATCATAATAAAGGTCAGTTCTATCAATTATATATGCGCCGAGTTCACTTGGTGCAAATCAAACGGCGATAAATATTCTCGTGTGCCAGAAGGACTCCTTAAAGTTGTGAATAAGATGAATATTTATTAGATGGTATTTGACAAGCGCTAATATAGGCGCTAACTAATGAATAATATTTTATATTATAATTATATTATAATTTATATTTATGGCTAATATGATCTTGGTGGCGTTACCATTTCTGACTATGGTTTTCTTGTATTTATATAGATGACAAGCAGTCACAGCACTATACCAGGCTTGGATACGTTCGGTCTTGTGAGAGATCATCTGATGACATGCAAATAATACACTGATTAGCTTGATGCACTGATGACAGATATTTTCTACCCATTGATAGTCACATTCATGTTTGAGACAGTTGCTCGCTCTTTTTCCATGCACACAATGATCTTGGCTTTAATTACATCAAGAAAAGTTTATTTATTTCAGTTTTCATTTCTCGAATCTACTTTCCGAAGGGTGTCGAGAAGGAATTTGTTTCAACACACTGCCCCATATGCAACATGCCATATAGCTCAATGTCATCTCTACTAAGGACCATATGAGGTCCCAGTAACATAAATATGGTGTTTTTGCAGTTATAAATTCTTATAATATGTTTTAAACTGTTACAAATATCATATAAGGGCACAAAAGGTCTTTAGAATTATAAAACATTTGCATGAGGGTGTAAAAACGTGTCCCCCCCCTTCGGGCCACCCACCACCCCGGCATACCTTCCTGCAATTGTTTTACTACCCCCCCCCCTGTTGGAATTGGAAATATCTCGCTAGCACGACGAAATCTTTTAAACAATGGCTTTCTCGAGTATGGTGACACAAGTTTTTACAAACTCAATTTCATGAAAGCCACGTTTTCTCGGAAGCTGCATGTATCGGATGTTGAATGATATATTCCACTTTCAATACCTTACATGTACTTCAGGCAGTGGCCATCAATGCCTTATTCTTTCTGACTGCAGTACTTATGCTAGTCGACATTCAAGTCAATAAGCATGTACCAGTTGTCCTACACATGGCTACATACATAAAACATAATCATAATGACAAAATGGGACATCCACTTGTCAAAAATATAACATTATTACAAAATATTTGCCAATATCATCTGCCCTCTGAATCTTTTACAGCAGGCACTAGTTACCAAAACCATTTTATTTTATATAGTATTGTAGACCACGAACTACCAATTACATACTGTCCACCCAGTCCATTAGGATGCCACATGGTGTGCAGCGGCCAACAGTACACATGCTCCATTATAATTGTGAGGTGAATGTTATAGGCCTTCAGAAGATGAAATCCATATATATACATACTTCATATTTGTATATATCCAATCAGGTTTGGGGTTGTATTTATAATATGTTGGAATCTGCTAAAATATAGTAATTGCTGGAAAGAACCAGGCTGATATAATTTTGTTTCATATTATTCTGATTTATTTACTAATTTTTTTATATTTTTTTTGGAGGGGGGTGGGTCCCAAATTGTTGGCCTGGAAAAAAAATGCACAGATGGTGGGGGTAGGTGGTCAGGTAGCGGGAAATAGTTTTTCAACCATGTGTGCAAATTTGTTCAAGACCCCCCCCCCCTCTAGTGCATGGAAGCAAATTGCAGCGCGTTACAAGAATAATGTTCGTTGATATAATTGGCCCCATGTATATTTTTATTTTAATCTGGTATTTATATCGTAATTTTTAGTTTGCATGTGATAAAAATGTTCCCGAGTCCAATAGATGAAATACATACTTTCTGTTGCGTTTTCCCTCCCCTGCTGATTATCGATATCAGATCATTTCTGTTTTGTTCCTTGTGGTACAGTATAATATGTTTTGTTATTCCCAGCCACACATTGAGTGACGATCATTATGTGGTAATATATGTGACATGTGATAAGAAAATGTCCCCGAATCCAACATAGTGGAAATTCATTTTGTCATGTGTGCTTCCCTGTTAAAAATTATATCTGGATATACATGTATATGAGTTCCGTTCTTTGACATACATTATGTTTTGTTATTCCCAGCCATATATACATACATGCTAGTGATATTCTCTCGTGTAACACACATCTTTTGCGTTAGTCATCAGCATAGTGAAAATAGCCATGTTTATCTAAGTGCATGTACATGTACAATGTATAGCGTGTGTTTCTATTGCCAACGACAGTCCGCGTGACCTAACTCATGTGACCATTTCGGCAGCACGTACACTGTCGTTCCATTTAAATGTTTTGTGCACAACTTGTGACATACGAAACATGAAATATCTTATAATCAAACAAGCTAACACCGATATGCAGGCAGTGAGAAATTGGGATTTGCGTGTGCGGAAATATCTTATATTTATTGAAGTCAAGTAAGCAAATCGGAGGTTGCAGTGTGGACAGCTTGTCCTCGCACCCGACTATACGCGTATATGTGTTTAGCGCCGACAAATTATGTGACCTTTCGTACCAAGTGCATCGCTATATCAATACAATAGTAACACACGTTACAAGTTATACGTACGTGTACGTGACTAAACCTGTTCAATAATCTACACACGGTACAAATGTCTAAATATGGAGTGACTCTTACAGTTAAATGACAATGCTGTTTCTAATTGCCATTATGTTACATGTATTGGGTTACAATTTTGTATATAAAATATTCTTAAATAAAGATGCATTATCCGATTAAACACCCCTAAATTACTATTTCTTTGGCTTCGGGTGTAACAAATATTTTATTCGAGTCGAAGAACCCACTCATCAAAGCTCAGAGTTATCAGATATCGATTTTTGAAATCTGTTATTTCTCAAGATATATACTTCTTCCGCCTGGAAAATATTCGTCAAACCGACCACATTGCGGATGAAGATGGATAACTCTGAAATCAAGTGGCTTTGTTTTGATAATAAGGCCAAATTTCGTTGAACAACATGTTGATATATAACACGTTTTGTGAAATTGTATACCATAGTTGACAGTGGTTAGCATTATTTTGTTGTAATTAATCGATTCTTATAACTATAGCGTATTTTGAATAAATTTTGTTGTTGTAATTGATGATATGTGGACCGTCTGATCGGATTGAGAAACTTTAAATCATTATGGACCGTCGGAGTTAAATATTCAAACGCTTTCAATGGCATTTCATATTCAAATTATTTTTTAGCAAACAACACATTTATTCTTTTGAATGTTCAGCCGAATTGCATCTGAAACCAGTTATTTATATCGATCACGTTATCGTTGCTAAAAGCTTGGAAATCATATACTGGGCTGACTCAATGTGCTGCGTGGCCTTGTCTCAAATTCTCGGCAGATTTCATTAAAATAAATAAGAATACACTCAGCTTTCTTATGGGAATAAATCATCAAAAAGCTATATAAATATAAGAAATGAATGTAGAGGGTGTGTGTTATTGGGGATACGCAGCGCTGTGGTCGTTGAGTGCATATTTAGTATCAACGGCCATAGCGCCACCCACTACATTTATTTCTTACATAAAACTAATGACAAACTGGCGCTCATTGTGTGACATTGGAATAAAGTCACTGCCGATCTCATAAGAACCGGAATTATATATAATCAAATGTAGATAGCATCGTAATTAATGGGCTGATGTTTCATGTGACATTACATCACATTCGTTAGTCAGTAGTTTTCAAAATTTTCATAATTTTACATATGGAATTAATAGGACTAACGAGTGTTAAGAATGGCAATTGTCCTGATACCAGTAACATACCCCTGCCGATTAATCTTACTGACAAATGATTGCAATTGTGTTCTCAAATGGGAAAATGAGAAACACGGAATTCCACCCTCACGCATATGTAATAAGGTTAGAACGTGCAATAAAAATTGGATAAATAGTGAGTGTATACCAGCTCATTGGTGGGGCAACTGATTTCCTAATACACAACGGTAGTTTCATCTTGCCAACTGGAACTGTTGTGATGTTATAAAATCTTCTGTGGTGCAGAATCACTTATTCTCGGTAACTTGACGTCGTAAGAACGTATTAGTAAACCAATAGTCACGATGAATTGGACATCAAACAGTGTCACAAATACCGCCATCAGTTCGGTCTTGCTGGGAATTGAAACAAATTGGACATCAAACAATACCGCAAATACCACCGTCAGTTCGGTTTTGCTAGGAATTGAAACAAATTGGACATCCAACAATACCGCACATACCGCCATCAGTTCGGTTTTGCTAGCAACTGAAACAACGTCCACGTTTCTAAACGCCGGAGTGTTGTTCATTCTCATATCGGACACGTATCTAAGGAGGGATCCATATTGTGTTTTAGTGCTGAGTTTAAGCTTCAGTGACTTCATGGTTGCCATATCAAGTTCTAGTTATTTTGTGTGGACCTTTCTCGAGCAGAGAACACTCGATACTTGTGCTACGAGTATATGGTTTATGGTCGTCTTTTGCAATGTTTCACAGGTACAAGTCGCCTTCATTTGCATCGCCCGCATCATTGCTGTGAAGTTTCCAGTCGTTTTCAAGCAAAGATTCGGGATAAGGTTATCAATTGCGGTTTGTCTTATAACGTGCTGTGTTACCATGGCTGTATATAGCGTTCCACCCTCGTTGTGGTTAACGAAAACATGGTTACCAGAAACTGTTTGTACAGTGGCTGAAATTTACAGACCATATGAGAACTTTATGCTGTTCTTTTCGTATAGTTGCTTAATTATATACGCTGTCATTCTATTCGCGTTTATCTATCTGCTCAAAATATTGCAGTCAAGGATGCCTAAGAACACCACCAAGAATAAAGAGCGCGGGGGGTCACGCATTGCGTCAGTCTCGAATGTGGAAGGTGATTTGGAAACCAGAATAGGTCCAGCAACGTCGTCAACTTTCGATCAACGTTCTCGCGGAATTGGCCTCCCGCCAGTAGAAATTACCACGTTTGACACCAACCCTGCGCAACATCCACATCCGTTTCCGGGCAACCCCACATGTATATCTTTTCCAATTCCAACTTCACATAAGAAGGCAGAAACGAGTCATTCAACCGAAAATTATCAACACTGTCTTGTTGACAACTATGAACCCCGCCTACTAGAAATTCCGAAAGAACCGAAACGAACCACGAACAATCCAGTTGCTACAGGTACATTTGGAAGCGGCGAAGCAAACGGTCCAATAGTTCGATGGTCAAAACACGCGCTGATCAGAAGATCGCAAGACGATTCTGTTAGAACACTGTCATTGATTATTCTTCTTCTAACATTTCTAATAGTTCCTACCATGGTGACATACGTCTGTGAGGGCACTTTATCACATTTCGATCTACCGAACACTGCGAGGAGAATTCTATTTGTACTGACGTCACTTACGTCGTTCTCAAATCCACTAATTTACGCGTTCAGCATGCAGAAATTCAAGGCCGCGGTTCGACGGAAATTCTGTGGACTTATTCCTGTTCGTGGAATTTTTCCAGTTAACAGAACTCAGTAATGTTGTCTTGTTTTGGACTCCCGATTAAAGCGACAAGAATCTTTAGCGGTCAGGTGGAACATATATAGTTATTTATAACCGCTTTCGTCGTGTTCTTGTGAAAAAATTCGTTCGATACATATATACATTGAACACTTGTATTGTATGCTCACATAACCATTCATATATGTAGCAAATATCTTACAGAAGTCATAGAATTAATCGCTTAAGAATAAAAAGGATATTTTTACTTCGGCGTGGAACATTAACTATATATATATATATATATATATATAGTGTTCCGTACTAGTTCTTTCTGGACTAGTTCCCAGCGCTAAGCCTCATCTGCGCTGAGTCACAACGCTCCAGCAAGAAGGCAGTGGAAGCGTTACGTCGCACGGAGTTGCAATGAGCGGAGCGGCTGGACCAAGACCGAGACTAAGTGATTTCCCGATACGGTAAAAATAAAGAACCAAAGTTGATACATTTATTTGATATTATTAACTTAAATATTAGTATTTCGTCTTTATTGACCTGTTTTAATCGTGCCCAAATATATACAAATATATCAGATGCAACAATTGTACTACATGCTACAGACATAAGGCATGCGTTTGCAATCGGGTGCGCACGTTACTTAACTCACAACAAGCCACTCTTCCCTAAATTAGATAAGGTACATTTGGTTACTCAAATTGAATTTGTCATGTTCGAAATAGGTCGAATAATACGGCAAATACAGGTAAATACTCATATTTCCCTGATACAATTCATAGAACTATATAAAGTCCGTATACATCAATATGCCATGTGTTTATCGACCTAATGGAACTTCCCACAGCTGTCAGTCAAATAATTATTAGCAGATATAATACACCAATCAGCGACTGAGTCTGTCGCTTGCTGCACTGAGAATTGTTTGCCCACCCTAATGTTGATATCCGCGTATATATACGCTCAGTGTTAAATTGCCTATATATTCAAACAACTGTTATGTTGTCAAATCTTAATGTACTAAAATTTATATTGCGCCATGATGTTGGACATATATCCATGATAATATAACTTGTTTCATTTCGAGTGACACTTCTCATATTTTTTACAATTATAGGCGAAACAAAATTTACATGTATATTATCCTGTGTACTATATCATAAGGATCATAACGACAAGCGCTGTTAAACTAATGAAACTGTTTAAGCAGTCGCCTTGTCTCCTAGCAACCATAAGCTCCTCCCACTAGTAAATATGTGTGGAAAGCTCTGTTGGTCCCCGAATTGCGGAAATAGAGAGCATGGTATTATAAATAATTTAATAAAGTGAATATCGAGGTGGCGAAATAGTGAAAATCCTCAAAATATTTAATAATGATCGATATAATTATTTCGAAAATATAGTAATATGTTAGTTATATCCTTGAACTATGCAGTATACATGTATGTAAACACGTTTTCTTAATGGGACTCAATGTAATTGAAGTGGGTTCATGCGAAATAACATAAACGTCTGGAAAACAACTACATGTATAATCAACAAGTATATGAAAAATAGATTGACTTTGTATATTTGTTTTCATTATTATAACTCTCCAGTAATGATATTTCGCATGTCAAAAACCGTTGTTATGTAAACACTACTGTTACGGTAGAATTGTCGATAGAAGTCTAATTAGTCCAATAAGATACCAAAGTTTAATAAAAACTTGACGATAAACATTGGCAACGGTAAAAGCATTGAACAATATTCTGAGAATCATTATCAGACTAAACTATTTCCATGTCAGTGTCATCAATGTCGCATTTCATCCGAAAACTCAAATATCATATACATGTATATGTGCAATTTATACCGATTTAAATTATAACTTACTTTAAAGTGCGTATGGTTTAATTATACAATCCGTTTAAAAGTGAACATGAACGGATATTTCCAATATTTTACGACCACGGTTTAATTATCTTCCCTATTCTTTGAGGGACTGTCGGATCTTCTGAGCGCCCACACGTAACCTTATATTATCAGAGTTAAATTTCTGTGGCAGATTTTTTTCAATTGACCGCGTTATTATTTCACAGTTTCATATACTGAGTCTTTTGACGTATGTTGACAATAGTGCGAACCATGAATGATACCCCTTCTAATCTGACAAATCGGATACATACTTTCACTGTGGTCCTTTGTTAGCTTGTGTTTGCACATGTGTGTAAGTCATACTAGCTCTTTTGATCAACTTGGCATGAGGGGTGTAGGATTGATACAAGATGTACTTCAAATATAATAGATCAAACTGAAGGTTGATTATACGTTCCAATACGCGAAACACCTAGTGGCAACTGGGTTTCATTGACACCAGCAGAATCAATAAGAACGGTATGTCGGCCCTGGTAACCTGTGTTGCTGAAATACAGATCACAAAATCATATATATATACAACTATAATGCTATACCGTCGGAGGGGCCTGCTTCGCGCACATTTTGACCTTAGACAGAAGAGGCCCATTTGTGAGCTTTTTGCACATTTTGATCATTTAAACAGTTTGATTTTTTTAATTTCTTTTTTGTTTAGATTGAGCTCCTTGCACAAATCAGCAAAAAAAAAATTAAATTCATTTTTGAAAAACTAACGCCGTTATAACCTCCGCCAGATATCCCGAGTCACCGCAATTTGGTTGAAATCGGTCGCAACGAGTTCGATAAATTATTCTAGATTTTAAAGGTACTCAATCCGATTCGATGGTCCCCATATCATCAGATTCCAACAAAAAACAATTTTTTTTTGAAATGCCGATTCAGATTTTCAGAATCGAATAATTGCCCAAAAATAATGCTAACCATAGTCAACTATTGTATTAAATTGCCCCAAAACGTGTTATTTATCAACATTATGTTCAACGAATTTGTCGGTTGTCAAATATCTAACACCCAAAGTCATTTGATTTTTGAGTTATTCATCTTCATCCGCAATTTGGTCCGAGACCGTCGGCCTGAATAATATTTGCCAGGCCGCCAAAAATTACATATCTCGGGAAATTACAATTTCAAAAATCGATATCTGATCTCTCTGAGCTTTGATGGGTGGGTTTATCGACTCGAATCAAATACTTTTTACCTCAGAAGCCAAAGAAACAGTAATTTGGGAGCGTTAATTCGGATGATGCAGCTTTAATATGACCATGCGTGACACGTGTTGGAAAGGACCACACATGCTTGTATTCAATATTACAATAATCGAAGGATGATACTATGTGTATAGTACTATACTGCTAATAACATGCAGCCTACTAATTAATACACCACTCGAATGCACAGACGTGTTTGTATCAACACATTAAAGGTACTCAATCCGATTCGATGGTCCCCATATCATCAGATTCCAACATTTTTTGAAATGCCGCTTCAGTTATCAGAATCGATTAATTGCCCAAAAATAATGCTAACCACAGTCAACTATAGTATAAAATTCCCCGAGACATGTTATTAATCAACATTTTATTCTGCAAAATTTTGCATGTTTGTCAAAAATCTGACACGAAAAGTCACTTGAATTTATAATTATCCATCTTCATCCGCAATTTGGTCCGAGATCGTCTTCTCGTCAACTTTTACTGGGTCACTAAATAGTATTGGTGATGAAAAATAATAAACTTCAAAAAATCGATATCTGATCACTCTGAGCTTTGATGGGTGGGTTCCTCTATTCGAATCAAATATTGTTTACCCCTGAAGCCAAGGAAATAGTAATTTGCGAGCGTTAATTCAGATTATGCATCTTTAAAATACCAAACTTGAAAGTGGGTTGAAATAATAGTATGGTTCTAATATCACTAGCAGACTCACCCGGCGTTGCCCAGGTTGAGATGTACCGTATTCAAAATTTGATATGGTTTTCTATCGGTTAAACCAGGGTCGTGTCTAGATGGTCTTCATTGGAACTTCCAACTGCAGTCCCTTGAACCGGATCAAAAGTCCCAAATTTGGGAAATCTCATTTGCACCCTCTCCCCTTGGCTTGGAATTTTCAAACTGGTACCTCAAATAGCATATTCCACACTAACTATATATATATCGATTAGAAAATCAAAATGTGAGAACAATTTGAACCTGCATTTGGTTTGATATTTTCCACTGCTGATGTGTCAGGAATGGAATTTCCAACTGTTGAAATGTTTTACCAAAGTTGGGATGAGACGGAAATGTCTGAGTAGCTTTAACCATAGACGTGGTGAAAGGTTTGGGGGTACACCTGTCACCACATCTATGGTTAAAGCTACTCAGACATTTCCGTCATCAGACTAAACCTAGTAGTTTCGCACTTTTGTCACTTTTGACCAAAATCGGCCAATAAATGCAGGACGTTTTATATTCTGCAAAGACTTATCAACGTGTTATTCGTTTCCTAAATTCCAAACAGAAGCCAGTACACAGTAACCGTTGGGTGTAGACTCGATGTACGTATGGCAGTCTTCTTCTTTTTTGTTCGTGCGTGGTCACCGTTTTTTTGTTTGTTCCGTTTGCTTACACCCACCTTGTGTATTCAGAAGCCTTAAAGTGAGTGTTGTGTATGTTATAGCAACCATCAAGGGTGCTTATACCTAAGGCAGGTGGATGACGTCATATAGTTTTTTCTATATCCATCAGTGATTTTTCAAGATCGCGGGTATAGATTTTGGAGAAATTGTCACGTGACTTCCGGTTAGCAACCGTGTGGAGATTGCAAAAATGCGGAATTGGAAATGAAGCGTCGCGATAAAAATGAAAGTAACTTCTTCACAATTTACTAAGAATTCACATGTGATTTTAGTCTATTAATTTCATTTAGACCAATTTCGTTGGTCAGCTTAGTGAAAAAGTTAAATGAAGAAGTCATGACGATAATCCAGACTTTACAATCCACGACACGTCTTGTCAATTTGGCACGTCGTCTCCGTCGTGACCACTGCATGATGTTACATACATTATTCTTTGCGTTATGACGCCGAAAAAAGGCAAATTTGAGGCACATGTGTGGTTGCTCCACTACGTGTCACGTACGATTCATATTATTCACTGCTTTTGATATAGCATAGATTCGGGCCGATCTTGGCGGTTTACAGTTAGTTTTTTTTTCTCCGTTTGCTTACACCCACCTTGTGTATTACACCCACCTTGTGTGTGTTGTGTATGTTATATTCACTGCTTCTGATATAGCATATATTCGAGCCGATCTTGGCGGTTTACAGTTAGTTGTGGACACCCAGCCAATCGCACAACCACTTGCCACGTCCCTGCCAGCGTGCCAGATGGATATTAATTACTTTACAATTTCTGAAACATCACTTCGTGTTCGCAAGATGTTATTCAGTTAAATCTATTTAAAATAATATACATGAACCGGATCACATCCATATTTCCGACCAAAGGCGCGGATAATAACTTTGGTCTTAACTTTAGGATTATCTTAAGACACCTCAGACTTAAAATTAAAACCAAAGTTAAGACCATCTTAAGTTAGGAACTTGTTCGTGAAACGCAATTATGACTGATGTTTGAACTGAAGACCATCTTAAGTCCCAAATATGTCATAAGTGGCTTTCGTGAAACTGGGCCCAGGACTCAACTTCATCCCACTAATTTCCGTCCTTAATGTCTCCTCTAATTTGTTTTCGGTTGTCAACAAGAAACCACTCGGTGTACTCAACATGTGTTGAACTGATTGTAAGATCCCACCAACGCAACATTCATCTAGCTGTTCGTCGCGTTGAACATGTCATTCAGTTTAATTTCTTGAACCATACCTACCACTACGCAGCGAGGGGATGATAAAACGCATACGTTCTGTTTATTTTCATCTCGTTGTTCCGCGCTTTAGCAATCTCCACACTGGTGTGTCCCTTTGCTAACCGGAGTTACGTGATAAAACAAATAAAATGAGTTACACGAAAACCGATTTCGCTCTAACCATATATATATATGGCGTCATTCACCTTACGTAACGTATATATGCTACCGTGTGGTTCTTCTTCTTCTTCCGATTACAGTCCAACGTCAACAGGCTGATGATTATGACTAAATTTATTTTGGCAACGGCTGGCGATTATTTCTATTCATGATTAGGATTTGTAATAATATAATTTAATTGATTTGAATTTGAATTTGGAGTGTCATGATTGCGTTCTTTTACTGAGTCGAATGGGTTTTTCTGGGACGTCCAGCATGATTTAGTTGGTTCATCATCCTGATCCTGAACTCACCGACTGGAATGATGGTGACTATTTCAGTTGGTATAGCATTCCATTCTCTTATGGTTGACATGATGCAAAATATGTTGTTATGTATCTATTCCACACCCTTTTGTCGGGTAAGTTTAACGCAAGACTGGTTACTACAATCGATCGATAACTATATCTATATTTAAGCCTGATGAAACCGGTAATTATCTGTGCATCAGCAGAAAATGATCGTTTGAGATCCATTTTATCACATAATCACATTTTAGCAAGGAAAAACGATCTCGAAGCGGCTTGGGTTAAAACAAATAAATTAAATTGATTTCCTTATCACAGCCAAACAGGAAGTAAAGACACCTTCAAGAAAAAATAATAGTTCCATTTTAAATGTTCGTTTCATGTTGACAAAATTGTTCAACCACCCTTATCACATATGTTTAGCTCACAGTCAATACTAGATAACCCAACACAAATTGAATATCATAATTATATTCTAATTAACATAATAATAAAGTTTCGGCATTGACATCGATATAATTTCGCTAAGCCCTTACATCACTGTGCGTGCCGATAATACACGTGTGTCTTACTAAAATATATGAAACCAGTTTAGGGTCTAATTATGTGATAGATATAGCTTCAACCAAATGTCAACAGTTGGATACAAAAGGCTACATAAAGTGACGAAATAGTCGATGCGTTGTGAGATTAAGCTTGAATGTTTCAATGTTGTGTGTTTTCTGCTCAATGTTGAGCTTGTAAATGGTGATGAATTTGGACAATGTTGTCAATGTTTCATTGATGTAGATATTTTAGGAAGCTAAATCTCCATTCCATTGTAACATTTAAAGGCCCACTTAATTTTCGAATGACCAGATTACATTATACACAACATATCCCATATTATATACCATTAGAATGACCAGATTACATTATACACAACATATCCCATATTATATACCATTAGAATGACCAGATTACATTATACACAACATATCCCATATTATAAACCATTAGAATGACCAGATTACATTATACACAACATATCCCATATTATAAACCATTTGGAAGAATATATATATTCCACCAGAATACGGAACAACTGTGGCCTTGGAGTGTCCATCAAGTGATAGAGTTTTCAGATTCATCCCAAGACTTCCCCCTTGTCAACCCAGAATGCATCAGAATTCAAACTAAGATATAGAGTTAATCCCCTTCCATTGAGAATAATATACTTTATAGTACAGTCAGAATCAAAATTTATCACAGAACACACCTCAGTGCCTCGACAAAAACAATGTTCTTAGTTTATTCGACCGGTGCAGTTGATAATACAATGATTTGGAGCTTCCTCTTTCAAATGGTATATAGTATGGAATATGTTGTATATAATGTGATATGGTGGTTCGAAACTTAAGTGGGCCTTTAAGTAGGAAAATAATGACCAATTCACATGACACTCCACGGTGTCCGAGTAAACTCGGTCTCGGGCACGATTAAGTCAACTGAATATTTGTTTTTAAATATTTCTTATTCAGATCGTGATATATATTGTATAACAAGTACATATATAGCACTCGTTGTAAATTGTAATGTAGTATGATGGTATTATGAACATGTTCTAGGAAAAGTTTAATTGTGGTATTTTAACAATGGTACACAATAGCTTATATATATTTCATGTCAGAATTCAGATGACATATTATCGAGGTAAATGCAACCCTATTTGTAAATTGCCTTAGAAAAGTGAAACATATTCTATGTTGGTGTTAGGGCATTAATTTCTTTGAATTGTGTATAGTGACTGCATATTTAAAATATTTGTATTTATAAAGTTCATTAAAAAGGTGAATTCTGTATTCAACTTTCTGTATTTAATTCACCCAATGCACATGTTTCCCATCATATTTGAGGAAGCTTTGAAAGGAATAATTTATGCAAAAAAGTTATGTTTGAATCATGTTTCCATCACCGATATTTGAGGTTAATTGACATATGTATGGGTATCAGGCACGTTCAATGTTATATCATCTTTAATCTGAGAAAATCAGATTTGAATAGGATATATTCATGCTATATATAAAGGGGTGTTATATTGTCCCATCTTATTTTAAAGTAATTGTTTTATACGCCCCCCCCCCTCAACGAAGCCCCGCAACGAAGTTGTGGGGGTATACTGGAATCATCTTGTCCGTCGTCCGTCGTCCGTTGTCCGTCGTCCGCCGTCCGTTGTCCGTCCGTCGTCCGTGTTTTGTCTGGTGTCTTTCTCAGTCGTTTTTTATCATTGCCACAGACATCAACCACCATGGGAACCTGTGCACCTGCGATTATAACGTCTGTCCGACTTTTCTTTTTGTGGAGTTATCCCCCTTTTTTGTCCGAGCTTTTATTCCTACAATTTTTGGTCAATGTTTTTTAAACTTGGCACATATATATAGTACCATGGGAACCTGTGCATCTATGGTTATGACGTCTGTCCCACTTTTTGTGGAGTTATTCCCCTTTTTCGAATTGGAACGTTTTCGCAACATGCATAATTTTGTCCGAGCTTTCTACATTTTTCTGTCAATAAGTTTAGGATTAGGGTTGGGGGTTACGGTTGTGCACCTGCAATGTGAATCTGTTATTTTATTATTTTAACTAAATGTTTACTTACATGTGAAACATCTTAGTGTTTTAAAAAACACGGGGGGGTATCCTTAGTCCCATTGGGACAGTCACACCTCTAGTTATCATTGAAACCAGTCGTCGAAATTGTTTAAATGGTGTTATATCTCTTAGTACTAGTTATAAGACCTGTTAGCGTAGAGCTTGTGTGTCTAATTTTACAGGAGTAGTATGTACGTTTTATACAGGAGAATAAGTTTATCACATATATCGTTTTTTTGCTTTCTTTAAATATCTGCATTACGAGAACAAAGTACTCAGTTGTGATATCTAAAGTAATGTTACACTTGTTGGTTAGTTGTTGTGTAAAATCGAGTAACACTGACTTTTTTTAAACACTGCATTAAAAAAAACATGTGGAGAAATGTCTCGTTCGCGTTAAAACAAAAACTACACAACTCTGCATGTCTCAGATAGTTTACATGACAAGAGTTTCGAGTTTGTGTAAAGGATATGTTGGTTGATTTTAATTTGAAAATTCTGCAGGTATCAACTGTAATTGTATATGGATGTCTGTAGATAGTCTGCCATTCCTTAATGCTAAATGACTTTTCTATTCGATTTTTCCATTTCAATTGTGCACTTTCCGGGAATGTTGAAATTTGTTGAAGGAAACGCGGATAAAATATTCTGCATGTTTTCATTGATGGTTTCGTGGTTTCAATGGTTTCATTGGTTACAAATTATAGTATTTTATTCTCCCTCACGCATGCCTTCCACGCTAATGGTGATGACCGTATTATTCCCCGGTAACATGTGAATGCTGTCTATGAATGCTATATTTCCTGCAAAAAGATTCATAGCCCATCATCTATTTAAAGCAAATGGAATTTCCTTGTATAAATATAAATACAACATAAATTAGTGGTGATTTGCTCCATTTATCATTATTACTCTATTTGAGTCCTTGTATATAGAGGGAAAAACTGAAACTATTTGGAATATCTCAAATCCACAATCCGCATATTTGTCTCTAAATAACTGTGTATATTATACGGATAATCAAGATAATAACAGTTGAAAGTCAGGAGTTTTCTACTCGAGAATATATTTGATGAAACTATGGTGATATTTTTGCTCGTATTTATTCATACAACATGACATCTCGACCTTCGCTACAGCGCTAAATTTGATGCTGTGTTATTTTAATCTCTCATATAATATATATATATATATACATGTATATACTCACAGCAGATGAGATAATCCATTCTTCAGTGACAACATTGAATCAACATGCAAACTGACCGACAAAATGAGCTCTAATTAAGTCGTGTTAATTAACCAGTAATTAGGCATTGATCGTGATATTAACACTGCGTATATTCAAACAGAATATGAGCCACAACAAAAGTATAGTAAGTGGTTACCGTGCTTTCTGTGTGTTGCTTCGATCTTCTTACTTAATTCCATTGTGTACATATATAAGGCGATTTGAAATCAATAAAGCGCAGTCTGTATATAGCTCATTATGGGGCAGTCGCGATAGAGATTTAATCTCACACGAGTTTAACGCATTAGGGGGAGTAATCCATTCTTTGTACCTGTCGTATGAAGCACATTAAGGGGAATAATCCATTTGTTGTTCTGTCATCTGAACAATAAATGTTCTAATTTTACCGCTAACGGCAGTTTTATAGCATACAGAACCAGCAGAACACTGACAAGCTAAATGTACACATTGCGTGAGTGTGCATTTGATTGTAATGCTGTAATCCGACTTCTAATCAAATATATAGCGTAATAACTTAAGCATATATGTTAACTCATGGAATACTGTACAACAATTGGTTGTTTTTCTCATAACTCCCGAAGGCGATTGATGAACCCACTACAACCAAAAATTTTAATGTCAAAAGTTTAATGAAAAAGGCTCCATAAAGTGACGAAATTCTCGATTAACTGTGAAAATAAGCTTCCATGTTTCAATTGTAGGTGTTTTGGTCAAAGTTGATCGCATTGTGATGAATTTGGACAATGTTGTCAACGATACATTGATGTAGATAATTTTAGGAAGCTAAATCTCCATTCACAACAAAAAATGGATGCATTTAAGATTTTAAGTAGGAAAATATTGACCATTTCATGTCGGTGTGACTAAATTATTTCCGGGACCGCCCGAGACCACCCGGGTACCATCATGGGCCCGTGGACGCTATATCTCGACGTTATAAGGTAGCGACATACCACCTGAGGGCAACCTAGACATTTTTCTGGCTCGCTCGTCTCCGGTCGGTGTTATAACCCTGAAATGCCGACATGGCTAAGAGAGCCAGGGAGAGCCCGGGTGTCTTCGTGTGGATTCGGACAGTATATTTTGATAATGCTCGGTAGGGGGTTAATAACATTTTTAACATTTCTAAATTGACCTCATGTAATATGTCGCTACCTAAAAAAATGTCGAGATATAGCGTCCATACACGGGCCCATGGGGACGCCCGTGTGGTCCCGGGATGTCCCGGGTGGTCCCGGGCGGTCTCGTGTAGTCCCGGGTGGTCCCGGGCGGTCTCGTGTGGTCCCGGGCGGTCTCGTGTGGTCCCGGGTGGTACCGGGCGGTCTCGTGTGTAGTGGGGGGATAATTACAAGAAAACATAAAAATCGTTCACTTTGTGATAGAAGTGCCAAACTTTCAGAATTTGTTAAGTGGTTGGTGAGTATCACTAAACTGGCTGGTTCCATATTTTGGAGGTCACCTTGACCTTCAATTTGACCTTGACCTTTTTGAAAATCTCAGTTTTTGGGTTGGGTGGTTTATGCCATCCTTTTCTTGTGAAAATCGCATCTTCTCACAGTTTACTCAATACAATTATAGTTGGAAGGTGACCACGGTTCATTTGGGCCAAAACATATCTAAATTTTCATAAGATGGCCGCCAATATGGCCGCCGGAAGTTGAAAATATGACATTTTTTCACAAATATCTTCTAGTTCAATTCATGCTGTTTGGAACTGGTTGAGAAATGCCACTTTATTTTGTGTTTTGTATATTAACTGATCCGGGCGGTCCCGGGCGGTAATTAGTCACACCTTTTCGTGTGACACTCCTTGGTAGTCTAGTAAACTCCGCAACTGGTTCTATATATGTTTACCTGCAACGTGGTTTCAGCTACACGCAGCGATGTTTTAGGTATCGTTGTATACGGTGTGTTAGTTAAATGAAATAGTTAGTCTTTCTTTGATTTATTGAATGGGGATTTGGGGTGCTTACTAGAAAAAAACAACGTTAATGGATGATTGCCACATGCAAATATCTCAATGTTTTTAAACAGTTTCTCGAATCGTGAAAATTTTGCTTAATGAAACTCAAATTTATACCCGGCGGAAATTCGGAATGCACTCAGATAAGATTATTTTTTTCGTGGGAACTGATATCTGCATTATCCCTGAACTATATACTGCAACAGAATAAATAGGCTTTGCCCAACATATACGTCTTCCACTTGTCGATTTAACTTCTAAATTGACTTGTTTGAACTATAATGAGACTAGCCCTGCATGGTATGGAAAACTATAATTGTTTTAGCTCGATGTGCGGTTTACTGGCACACGCAGCGCCTGTTTACTGCCCACGGTGCGGTTGATATGATGACCAGCATGATTACGAAATTTTCCAACCTTAGGGGAGTGACAGGTTTGAAATTTCCAACACTTGGAAAGCTTGACAAAAATAGATCGACCTACATCATAAATCTACATCAAAGAGTCTATAGACTCCTTCGGGACCTACATAGACTCCTTCATTTGGGTATTTTCACTTATAATTGGGAAGTTTTTATAATTTTTGGTTCATGCGAAGACCTCTTGTTATCATGTGGGAAAAGAGAGACATTCAAAACGAGATTTCGTAATTCGACGCAATAGGCTGAATAGCCTAACCTTCAGCAGAGTTCCGGGTCAAATACGACGAATGACGTAACACAAAACAAAACGCATTTGTTAACACAAACACCGTTTGAAGAGTTTATTATTACATAATTATTGATATTTATTGTTGCATATTGGCTGCTATCAATATTTACAAAAATAGTACTAATTATTTCTTATAATTGATCCTTTGGTCAACTTTGACTATCGGAAAATGAAAATCAAAATATGCCGCTGAAAAAAATGTAATCGATAGTAAAGTCTCATCCTTTCGGCAACATGGAATTGGTTTTAATTACTTAAATGATTAAATAGTAATTTGCCTTTTATCTGTGATGAAATGAGAAATGGTAATTGTCTTTTTTTGCTAACATTAAATTAAATTAAATAAATTAAGTAAAATACAGTGAAATTATTTTTTAAATTATTGTTTATTACATTTTTGCGCACGTTGGCATCTCTCTGAGTGCATTCTAGTTGGAATTGTCATCAGTTGGAAATGTTCAAATGATTTCAAAATTTTCCCACACCTGGTCGAACCATGGTTGGCCCGGTGTGTCATTGTCCCTCCCCCGTGGCCAATGCAAAACAGCTAATTAGTTTAATAAGACAATATTTTACTACATTTGGTCAGACTTGTGGACTAATTCTCCAACCTGAGGGGGAGTATGAGGTTTGAAATTTCCAACACTAGGAAGGCTTCAGTTGAGGCCAGTCTAGATGCTAGGATTTGCGATTTTCTTGTATAGTTTTAAAAAAATTCTCACACCGGGCCGAACAACCATGGTCAGCCCGGTGTGTCCTGGTCTCTTGCCCGTAGCCGTGTGCATTTGTCTGGAGTTAGACCACTAGATGTTAGGATTTAAGCAATTTTTTCAGGTTAAAATATCTGAATGTTCTCATACCGGGAATATAGAACCATGGTTTATGAATATATAGGATATTAGACCCGAGCACTGAGGTGCAAGGATGTGCAAATAGAATTATGCAAAACGTGTGTTTGGTCTGATTCAAGGGGGTGCAGTTGGAATTTCCCAAGGTGGACATCCCCCACCGGAGATCCTATAGCCACGTCCCTGAGTACGAGCATATGCTACACCATTTTTCAATCAAGCTGATACCTCATGTGTGTTCAAATTCACATGTGTTTGCTCTAACATTCTGACCAAAAGTCGTCAGGCGGAGGATTTTCCATGACGTGTTTACTGGTGTATTCCACGAACATTTTCTATTTTCATGCTTGGACTAAAAATATTGTTACTAATGTTATGTTTATTGAAAGAAAGCACATTTAGTCGGCAATATATTATTGAACCCTGTTTTTTTTAAATGTATTTTTCCTTGTGAATCGTAGCTTTTCCATTAGTGATGAGTGTACACGCATCACAATTAAGTGATGAGGTACCACGAACTTGTTCAGAATCGATTGAATAAATAGAGGATACCAAACGAGTCAAGGGCTTACAGCAAAATTTACAAAAGGAGATCAGCAAATTAGGTCTGACCCATATATAGGTAAGGTGCAGGTCTAATTTACGGGAATTTCGCTATAAACTGAGTCGACTTGAACATTATATATTGCTGAATGGCCCAAGCAAACCGCCAAACATCTTTGCTGGAATTTCGTTTGGTTTTAAGCTGTTTCTTTCAGTTTATATTATTTGAACTGCTATAAATCGAAAGAATGTAGTCAACTAATCCTTTGATATGTTGCCCTGCAGTGTAACACAAACATACCCCGTCGACCGCAGATGAACCTGGGTACCTTTATCACGATTTCTCCCAACCTGGGTACCTAGCTTTATCACAATTTTCAGAACCTGGGTACCTCTATCACAAAAATGGGTGAGACTGACCAATTCAGCCTAGTAATAGTCGTTGATCACCATTGTGTAATGAGTGTAATGACCGTAAGAAATGCCTGACCATAAAATAACAAGAAATAATGTCAAAAAAATATTCTTACGTATGATTTGTGTTTTTATTTATCAGATGGAATGCCTGAGAACAAGTCAGTTGTGTTGTGTAGCACCTGTGGCAAGCAGTTTGGGTCGAAGTCAGACCTCAGTGACCATACACGTGGCCACAGGAAAGAGGATTTAAGATTTTTGTTGTGTTTTATATTGAATGAAAAGATAATCTTGTAACAATGTTTAATTGTTTTGTTAATTGGTCACACCATCATGCACGCGTCTTACATGCCCATCTTATTGTGGGGTAACATTTTGGATTCGTTGCATCGAGCACTTTTCCCAGCGGACTCCAAGAGACCCTTTCATGAATGAATTCAGATCGGTTGATACGGTGCCTTCCTTTTGCCTCCCAGATGGTATTCTTCTTTCTTTGGTATCGAATGTGTGATTTCTGAAAGTAAAAATGGGTGGTTTTGTTTGATTAAAAATAATCAATGGGAATAATATGGCTTTATAGTCCCGTAAAACGATTAGTGTGAGCGACAGATCTACACACAATCGGAATAACGCAAAATGTAAACACGGGGCTAAAACCATGTAGTGCCAATGGGGGAATAGAACAGAATGCCTGCACCCCTGCTGTACATTTCTAAAGTTTGTTTTACATGAAGTGCATATACTGGGTACTATATCTGCAGGAAGTAATCCGTGTTGTTGGAGGCATATCCTGCAATAATCATGACCCGACCCGCGTCTTTTGAATCTATGGCTTCCTCGACCAAATTGTAGACAGTGCCGCGCTTGGTGCAGTACGAAAGCTCCTACATATATAAAAGGTATTAACTTGGGAAAAAGTTGCCAAAAAATGTGAAAATAAGAGTAACTCAAAAACTAATTATGCGAATATGCAGCTTAGAGATAACTTGAAAACGGGCTAATAATTAAGATAATATTGTTACACGGCATGTGTATCTATCAGAGAAATGTTTACTGGTTTGTTGAGGTATAATTATGATAGTGCATGGGGTAGGTGTCATGCATTTAGTGAAACCCGAATGGTATGATACTTACCTCTCTGGAATTTACGCCTACCTCAATAAAGAAGTCCACATATGGCAAATAATCCTCAATTTAGAAACATGTATATAGATGCTTATACATGCAGTGTATTGTGAACAAACGGATCTGACAACAAATCAGCACAAGGACATTTTAAAACAGCCCCTATGAATTTAGTATCTTTTCGACGAGGTGTGATTGATGTGACCATACATGTAGTCAAAACATTATGACATTAAAAGACAGAATCACACCCCATTGGTGCCAATGCAGCGAAATGTTTGGACTGTCATTATGTTCTATATATACCACTTCGAATGTCCTCGTCCAAATGTTCACACATATATATGAACTAGAAGGTGACCCGACTTCGTCCGGGCTATTCAAAAACCAAATTTCAAGTCGATTGCTCCACCCGTTTCCGAGATCTGGTCTGCGCATGCGCGAAGCTGGCGTCGCACGGGCTCGGCGACCCGATAAAATTCGTATCCGGGGCAAGATACATTCACATACCAAATTTCAAGTCGATAGCTCCACCCGTTTCCGAGATATATAGCCCAATGTCATTTGCGGATACCTCAGCCGGTGATGAGTTAACGCGACATCGGCCGGTTAAGAGTTAACGCGAACACGTCACGATATGTTGATGGCGTAATATATTTACGCAATGATTTTCGATGAGCGAAGCATGGTTCTGCGTTCTTCCCGATAATTAAGGTAGAAACTTTAAACGTACACAGGCGTGTGATACATCATTGGAAAGATGAAGCGCCACAGATTCTAACCGTGCAAATTATATGACTGGCAATTTATTATTCGCGCTATATCGAATCGATTTGTGAGCACCGAACTGAAATATATTAGCGCAAAACGGCGTAAAAACAGATTTGACCTCGGCACGTGAAAAGTTGACCTCGGATCTGAAAATCAATAGGCCTATGTTAACCCCCGGCCGAAAATACCCCCACGTACCAAGTTTCATCGAAATCGGGTCGGTCGTTTTCGAGCCCGGGCTTTGACCTTGAATTGTCCATTTTGAAGGTCAAGTTCGGTCACGATTTGACCAGTCCAAAAACACTGCCCGGACAAAAGTACCCGACAAACGTGCCCGTCGAAATCCATCCGGTTTTACCCGATTTGACCTTGAATTGATCATTTTGAAGGTCAAGGTCTGGTCGGGGTCACGATTGGACCCGTCCAAAACAATCAGTGGACAAAAGTAACCCCACGTATCAAATTTCGTCGAAATCCCATCAAAATTGGCGATTTGACCTTGAAGTTACCCGATTTCAAGGTCAAGGTCACGTCGCACGGGCAAATGAATATGCTTATGAGACTCGCCATAAGAAAGTACCCCAACATACCAAGTTTCATCGAAATCCCGTGATATTCGGGCGTTTGACCTTGAAATGACCCGATTTCAAGGTCAAGGTCACGCCACACGGGCAAATCAATAGGCCTATGTTAACCCCCGGCCGAAAATACCCCGACGTACCAAGTTTCATCGAAATCGGGTCGGTCGTTTTTGAGTTCATCGATTACACACACACACACACACACACACAGATACACACACACACAGATCTTTCAAAATATATAATAGATAAACTAATGATTTATTATATAGTATAAAAGCAACCCACTTCGTAACATTCGTAAATTTGATGGTTCAAATGATAACCGACCAGACCACACAGTTAATATAAAACAATTGAATTGTAAATTGTTTGTTCACATTTGTATAACGTATTTTCAATAAGATTAGAAGTGATGTACACTTCCATTCATTCCAGACATTGACAGTATATATAGCAAACCATTTATTAAAGATGCATTTCTTTAAACGCTCCTAAATTACTAGTCGAGGAACCTACCCATCAAAGCTTAGAGTGATCAGATATCGATTTTTGAAGTTAGTTATTTCTCGAGATGTGCAATTATATCAATCAAGTGTAATACGGCCAACTTCGTGAATACTCAAGTGATAATACGGCCATATTTCGTTGAACAAAATGTTGATAAATTACACGTTTTGGGAAATTTGATACAATAATTGACAATGGTTAGTATTATTTTGTTGCAATTAATCGATTCTGATAACTAAATGATGAAATTTGTTTATTGTTGTATCTTGATGATATAGGTACCCCCTGATCGGATTGAGTACCTTTCAATGCGTTAAACAAGTGTGTGTTTTTCCACACACGAGGTATCAGCTAGTTTTAAAACTATTGTAGCATATGCTCGTAGCTGCCAAAATACTATGTAATATGTCATATCCTATTTGATTGCCTTTTTCCTCGTTTCGCGTTGTGTTTTCTGTCGCCTCCGCCATTATTTCGTGTTATTAATTGGTCCAACATTTCATATACGGTCATTTCACTCATTGCAAAATGGTGATCAACGACCATTATTGGCACCATTAGCGCAATTATATGTAATTTAACCACATGTTTTACATCTGGGGTACACAGTTTAATTTATTACCCCAATTGAACAGTACCATAGTTTTGCGTTTTGCTTGGCCCATACAGAAATTTATAGAATACACCCATAGTAGCCGAGAATAACAAATTTTCACCACGAGTGGTATTGTAGTTTTAACCACGAGCCTTTGGCGAGTGGTTA
Organism: Siphonodentalium dalli; assembly: GCA_032622095.1. NCBI lineage: Eukaryota > Metazoa > Mollusca > Scaphopoda > Gadilida > Siphonodentaliidae > Siphonodentalium > Siphonodentalium dalli. Next base: position 206,320,963 of record CP136061.1, read on the forward strand.
AGACCACAAATCCACGAGTGGTGAAACTTTGTTATTCTCGGCTACTATGGGTGTATTTTGTTTATACCATAATTATTATTCTTCGGTCGCTTCGTAAATGTATTGCTACTCTGTTGGTGACTATTAACATGTATGTGCACCGAGTGACCCAAATATGTTAAGCTATCATGAATGTGGGTCACGCGTAGTAATACATATTTCTAGGAAATTCGGTGATCCGCCACTTTCTTGGACATCAGTCAGCTGATGTGAACACACATTCAGATTTCCCACATTGCAGATAACATTAACAATCTATACGTTGTTGTCAAAATGTAAGCCGTCGTTCGTTTTAAACACGGAAAGGCAGACGAACACATGCGTTTGTTTTGTTTACATTTTCAACAGCTGTCGCCGACCTATATAAAACGTGTACTTTGTCGGTGCATATAGCATAAAACATCTTTAAACTAACTTTAATGTGTCATTTTTTTTACAAGTAAATAGAATTGGATAGTATATATCTCTGTGTTTAGACCACTTATCGCATTTCAGAGTGTTTTGAGTCGGAAAAATTGTTCATTTACTTCGCGAAGCGGGCGTGACGAAAAATTGGGCTAAATTTCGACAGCGAGGTCGCCATAGGTCAAATGACGGGTCGTTCTACTACGGGTATAAACTTTTAACACATAAAGTGCCGTTAAAACATTTATACAACAGTAGAAATTTATACCAATAGTAGGAATCGTTATACCCACAGTAGGGTGTAAAGATGAAATTTACAAAATAGGTGTTATACACACAGTAGCATAGCCAATTATGGTATAAATATAATCTTCAAGTCGACTCAGTTTATAGCGAAATTCCAGTAAATGAAGCCTGCGCCTTGACTATATCGATGGTTCAGACCAAATTCGCTGAACTCCTTTTGTAAATTTCGCTGTAAGTCGGTTGACTCATTTGATGTCCTCTATTTATTCAATCGATTCTGAACAAGTTCGTGTTAACTCATCACTTAATTGTGGTGCGTGTACACTCATCACTGATGCAAAATATACGATTCACAAGTCAAAATAAATTTCTTTTTAAAGCAGGGTTCAATATATTGCCTACTACATTGCTTTATTTTAGTAAACATAACATTAGTACAATGTTTTTGGTCCAAGCAGAGAAAAAGCACGAAAATAGAAAATGTTCGTAGAATACAAATTTACACCAGTAAACACATCCTCCGACTGACGGCTTTTGGTCAGAATGTTAGATCAAACAAATGTGAGTTTGGACACACATGAGGCATCAGCTTGTTTGAAAAATAGTGTAGCAAATGCTCGTAGCTGCCAATATACTATGTAATATGTCATATCCTAGTATATTACCCTTTTCTTCGTTTCTCGTTGTGTTTTCTGTCGCCTCCGCCATTTTGAATGTGTGATACTCATCAACTCGAAACCACGTGATTCCCCACCGTGCAAGGTGGGAAATCACGTGGTTTCGAGGTTGGTGAGAATATACCACGCATTCATAATGCGCAAACGCACAAAAACATAATGTACGAGGAACAGAAACAAGGCATAGCAGTTTGGCTGTTACGAGCATATGCTAGTTTATTTTTGAAACAAGTTGATACCTTATGTGTTCGAAAATACTTAGTGGTTTTCTGTACCATTCTGACCATAGTTGATAGTCGGAGGTGTGTGGAAAATACTAGTCCATACATCTTGGAGAATCCTTCGACCGACAACTTTGGTCAGAATGTTAGAGAAAACAAATATGAATTTGGACATAAATTTGAGGTATCAGCTTGTTTGAAAAATATAGTCTAGGCAAATATGGACATAGGTGTCGCCTCGAGAGGGAATTTATGAGACCTACATTTTTGGTTAGCATAAACACTTAACTTTCGGGATCCGTATGTTGGATTTGTCAGATAGGCGGACTTTTTCTCTCACCGCGTGGTTTTATTGAGGCATCTGGTGATAAAATCGGTCATATTTTAATAAAGCTGACATATTTGACAGAGTATATTCACACCTTTCGAGAAGAGATATTCGTCCCATTTTGATACCTGAGAATGGGGCGATAACCAGAGTAAGGTAATACATGTAACCATTGAATCTCGGAATGACAGTCATGTGACGTCAAATAATTTTTAGGGTGAGAAGAATATGACGATTCACGCAAAGCGTTGTCTTTCGTTTCTTAAAAATCAAAAGTAAGACGATTATGCCCCATTATTTTATACCATATGAAACTTCTGCCAATTAGCAACGTTCTAATATATAAGTTATCACTGTTGGCCTCAACATATTTTATCAAAGGCAGAAAAATCAACCCTCCCCATAAGAGGCGTCAGACTGTGACAGAATGCACACGTAACGCACGATTATGTGCCGAATTGCGTAATTAACACAACGTCCGTTGATGGACTGCTAAGGTATTGTCTAATATATATGTTTCGATCTACACAGTCGAACATTAAAGTAATAATATCACATAATGTACCTCCTGACAGGAATTTTTAATAAATTTTAGATTTTTTCCCAAAAAGATAATCTAAAACGCATGTTGTCTTCTTCCCGGAAGGCAAAACAGATTTGAATATAGTACGAATGGAGATAATTAGTGTATACGGTAATTTCGGTCCGTCTTGGTTTTAAAAACTGTTTAAATAACCCCAAGATGGCTGCCAATATGGTGGCCGGCTGGCATATAGGTGGGAATAGTGAAATTTGTAAGAACGCACGATTATTTGCCAAATGGCTTAGCTAACACAACGGCTGTCGATAAACTGCTACACTATTATTTAATATATATATCCCGATCCATCGACTAGAACAATTAAGGGAAAATATTACACAATACACCTCCTGGCCCCAATTTTTGATCAAATTTAGTTAGTTTAGTCCAAAAATAATCGAAAACCTATGTTTGTCATCTTCTCGAAATGCATAAAGAAAATAATGTAGCGTGGGTGGAGATAATTGGTATGTACGATAATTTCATGCCGTCAGGGGTTACTACGTGACCAACTAACACCAAAATGGCTGCCAATACGATGGCCGGTATATATGGATGGAAATTGTTAAATCTGTCATGTCACAATTAACACCACCATCGCAATGCAATGTCTTATAAAACCAATAGTCCTATTATATTCATTGCATTTCGCAATACTAGGACGTAACGGTGACCAGTTATATTATAAATGGCAACCAGATTGGTACCCACGAGTGAGAGGATTGACAAAATTTGCATTCATTCGTGTTCAAGTAATATTTGTTCTTTGAAATCGATGGCATGTCGTGCAAATTATTTCACAATAAACATGATTGGATTGGTTTAAGGCAGATGGCTTTCGAAACTTTGATCGACGGTGTGAGTCTGACTGCCTTTGAGAAATGAATAAAGAAATATGTAGGTTATATTAAATCCTACACGGTATTTAAGCATACTTGGCCACTATTTGTATCAAAATGCGACCGCGAATAACAGAATTAACCAATTCGGATATATATCTCATCAAATAATTCATGTTGGTACGACTAATTAGTAACACTCTATGAACGAGGCGTGGTTACTAGAACGGAGCTACCGATACATTGGGTCTCATGTATACCGTTCTAAAAGTAAGTTGAAATTGCTGCCCAAAGTCCACAAGAGGACAATATCCAGCAAATTATCAAACAGATACATCATACAGGACTTACAGGTTGGATTAGTTTCATCATCCCACAATAGACTCATTGGATTTTGTATACTAATATTTACCGGATTATTTTCCATGACACATGTTTCGCACACAAGGAGATGGAAACCTATGTGATTTTCCTTTTGTAGTTTGTCAGTTGCTTACCGGTGGGAGGTATTTGCTTGTACTAGTAGTAGATATGTTGCAAAGCAAAGTCAAGGCCCTAACCGACATATTTCCAACAACGAATATATCCGCGATGTGGTAAATCACCTAAAACTGTCAAACTATGTTCCTATATATTTCGAGTGTTACTCTGTATAGTATAGTACTGGAGTGGTGTGTCACGCCATGTGCTGTCGTGATTTCCAGAAGTGACTGAACACTTGCTTGTAAGACGAGGTACCCCAATATGGACTGTTACCCATACTAGAGGAACAGTCATATTACCCATATCTTTCTATACGGGTGAGTAGGTAGAATTACTTCTGGAAGGCTGTATATTCAGAAAACAACATATAGATTGGAGTATTGGAATGGAGTTTTATCATGGAGACACTGATACATTTTGGACTTTTGGTATCCTGATGTAAGTTTTAGCTCTTACTGACACCAAAATGAAAATGACGACAATTGCAATTATTTGTATGCATGCCATACACAGGTTTATACCAGGAAACGTATAACAACTTGCTAGATAAGTCCAAAAATAATGTGGGCAGGGACCTGCTGATGCCAGCAGGTCGGATGTCTGAAAACATACCATATTTTGATTATGACCGTTCATGATTTCAGCATTATAATTCCACCCCACCCGTCATATCTAACGCCAGATGTGTTACAGTTAAATTCAGATGCATCTATAGTTATCCCATTATGCGCGATGTGAGTGGATCGTGTGTGATGCATATCCGGATAGTATATTGTGGTAGTGTTTGATGTGCACACGACTAAGAACAAAACGGGGATCATGAGTATTGGTGTAATTTGTCGATGCATCTCAGAAATGACATAGCAACAACTTATGTACAGACCAGAATCTGATTTATGGATAACTCATCCATAACAAATGCGAATGTGCTGAGCGAAATCAGTAACGAGACATGATAGCTGTAGTTATCTGAATATGACCCGTCCAAATGTAACATAACGTAGACAATTTAAATTTTCCACCAAGTTGGAAACAACATGTGATATTTTTGATGGTTATCGCGTTCATATATTACAAAAAGGCGGTCCAGAATCTACATAATTAAGTTAGACACACAAGAGGGATTCTCATTCTGGACATTACTATTCTTATGTTTATCACTGATCAGATAATTTTTCGGAAGATGCATAATCTGAACTTATTTTGTACGACGAGCGCTATCTTTTCTGAATCTCATCTTCTTTGCGTTATTGGACACTAGTCAATGAAAGCTGCGATGGTGATTTAGGGTTTGGAAGAATTAACTCTCTGTTATAACGGCCGTTTTATGTTGGTCGAAGCTATTGGCTCCACACCGATAACAATGGTACATTGTATATATAACAGATTAATGGAGGCACTGACTCAGAATCAGTATCATTGCTTCAAATGTGGTTGCTTCAGTGAGTGTGAACAAATTCTCATTTCTTATCGAAATGGTCATGTATTTATCGGAATGGCACATTGAGATGTTCCTCATCTCACATCTAGCTTAAAACTCGGTACATATTTTCGCCCAATCAAGTCGGGAGTGCGAACCAGGGACAACCTCGTCTAGCCCTGACCTTCGACTTATCCACCTCATATGTACCATCATATTTGGTAGCACGTGGAATAATATTCATTGAGAAAGACTGACCCTCTATTGTCGGGTTTAAGTAATTTCATATTGATTATGTCAAAGGTGACTGGCATAAATTACAATCAGACATTATAAATGTATTTCTGTTACTCGGTTCTTTGTTTTAAACAATCCTGTTCATCTGCAAATACCTCGCTCAAATTGCCACCAATTTCAAGGGACACGGATTACTTGAGCACGAATGCTCATGAATGCAATATTCGTCAATCCTGGGCACCTTTCTGGTAGCAATTTTAAATAGGATTGCGCGTCATTATGTCCCGGAGTAACATGATACAATGAATATAATACTTTTGGTTGTATGAGAGCGATTAAAGGCACGCGAGGCCTTGATTGTCGAAAATATTCAACACCGTAAACAGAAAAACATTAAAACGCATACAGTTTCGTTCATATAAACCATGACCATCGCGTAAACAGCATGTTATCATAAAGACATATTATATTTTACCTAAGCAAGAGCCTGATTGTGTTACAGAAGACAGCACAATGCTACTGGCTAACCAGACACACAAATGGCATAAACGCTCTTTATAAGTTCCATATCAGGAATTCACCAACAAAGAACGCTCTTTATGTTTACCATCATAATATAAACAAACACCAGAAAAGTAACTTTTTATGCTCTTGTTTACATAACAATAGTCAAACATGTGACAATAACATACTGTTTATGTGATATTTCTTATTTGTATACGGACAAAGTCTGTCTACATTTTGATGTTCTTTCTGTTTGTGGCGGTTTTTGGCGGGTGGAAATATTTTCACAGGATACCCACCGCAAGGCCAACCGTACCTTTAAGTGAAACATGACATATTTCACCATTTATTCTGACCACCGTATTGGCAGCCATCTTGGGGTTAGTAAACCATTTTGTAATCCAAAAACGACATTGTATTTTCGTACACACCGAATATCTCCGCCACGCTACATTCTGCGCTTTATGAATTCCGAGAAGATGACAAAAATGGCTTTAGATTATTTTTTGAGAAAAATAACTAAATTTGGTCAAAATTTAGGTGCCAGGAGGTGCCTTGTATAATATTTTCACTTTAATGTTCGAGTCTGTAGATCTGGATCTATGCTATAAACTATAGTTTAGCAGTTTATCAACGACCGTTGTGTTAGTTACGCCATTTAAGCAAGTATTCGTGCGTTTTACATACGACACAATTTCCACCTATATTCCGGCCACCATATTGGCAGCCATCATGGCGTTAGTATGCCATTTTTTAATCCAAGACGCAATGAAATTGCCATATATACCAATTACCTCCACCCTTACTATATTATTTTCTCGTTTGCCTTCCGGAAAACAAACAAAATGCGTTTTATATCATTTTATGGGGGGGGATCTAAAATTTATTAAAATTTCGAGTCAGGGGGTACATTATATACTGTTTTTACTTTAATGTTCGAGTCTGTAGACATAAACCTATTTATTATATGCTTCCCCATTAAATAGTGGGAAATTGCCGTGGCGTAGAGCGTTATATCCATCGCCTGGACCGACTCGATGGATAACACTGACCGACTCGATGGATAACACAATAGTATTACTTTTTCGGAGATCACTTCCGGTTTATAGCGGCGAATCACATTAAGTTTCAAAGCGTATCAATAACAGCCGGACTATTATTTTAATTATTGATTTTCACGGTTCATAAACTGTTATTTAATTGTTATAATGTTAACTCATTTGTTTTAATATATTCTTATCACTAAATTATGTATACATTAATTTTCTCGCATCATTTCAGAATAAAACAATGGGGACTATTTCTTATGGCGGCTATGCTCGATATTTGTCATTCAGTGGTGAGCAAATCAATTGATGGAATGTAAACAAAATGCAAATGTCGAAGCTTTCTAACAATTTGAAGTGACAAAATTAGCAGTTTTGGTGCGGTTTATAGCGCATATAATAAAAAGAAAACCGACGGGTTTTGGTTGAATACCAGGATTATCTCATTCGTGGGTGCAAGGAAGTACAGAATTTCCACTCGCGGCTTGTAGCCGCTCGTGGAAATTCTGTACTTCCTTGCACCCACTCATGAGATAATTCGGGTATTCAACCAAAACTCGTAGGTATTCTCTATATATCATTAAATTCTTTAGCGGACTTTCAACGGCCTTATACCACAGCATGGCGCATCTTAACTTTAGGGGGAGGGTTGATTGTTCTGCCTCTGATAACAAATAATGCAAACCTACAGCGATAAATTATATACCAAAATATATCTAATTGGAAGTAGTTTGAGATGGTATAAAATAATGCGGCATATACGTCTTAGTTTAGGATTTATAAGAAACGAAAGACAACGCTTTGCGTCGATCGTCATATTCGTCTCACCCAAAATATTATTTGACCTGCCATTCCGAGATTCAATAGTTAACCCTTTACCCAACAAACCGGCCAAAAACGGCCAAATAAAGCTGCAACAGCCTAAATTATCTTGGGTCTGTCTCAATAAAACCATACAAATATGGATATCATTGGAACCGGCTCATTGACCACATTGTGATGGTTACAGTTATGCCCTGTGCCAATGCATTCTCTTATATATGCGAATCGACTATAGGTCGCCTCGAATATATAAGAGAATGCATTGGCCTAAAAAAAATCTTTTTTTAACACTTTTTACCATATTTTTCTTACATTCTTTAACAATTTTATAATTTTTAATGTGTTAAGCCAATGCATTCTCTTATATATGCGAGGCGACCTATGGTCGACTCGCATATATAAGAGAATGCATTGGCACAGGGCCGTTCTGTTGGGTAAAGGGTTAAATGTATTACCTTACCTTAGAATCTATTATAGGGTTTGTTTTATCCGAATACTAACTGAAGTTTTCTACATGTAGTTTAATTGCAGAACACTTCCACCTATCCACGTTAAAGGGACCGAAGACATTCGCAATGAACAGTCAACAGGCCCGAGAATATGGTGCCGGACATTTGCAGAATGAGGTCCACAGAGGGTGAATTTAGTGACGCTACCCCGCACAGAGGGCTAGCATCACTAAATTCACCATATTGTGACCTCATTCTGCTTAGGCTTCGTCTTTTATGGACGATATATTTATTATCAAATAAACAAATTTGTTAGTTTCTTTAGAAACGTCTTTCTTTCTTTTTCAGTTTAGTTCTATGTATCCCCAAATCGGCAGACGACACCTTGCATTATCGAGGTGCCCAATGAGTGCACATCACAGTATTCACCATATGGGAACTTAAATATGGGGCTAAGTCATCCATACTAGATGAGGCCATGCAGAATGAGGTCCACAGAGTGTGAATTTGGTGGTCACTAAATTCACCCTCTGGGGACCTCATTGTGCATATGACAGGCACACTATATCCAAGCTTGATTGCCGCTGATTCTGCAAATGGACGATACCATACTCTCAGGCCTGACAGTCACGGACGCCTGTAAAACAACGATCATCAAAAGTTCATGTACGACTATATACACTTTCTTCTCATTTTGGTTATTAAGTGTTATGTAAACAATACTGTTACATTTCCGATCAAAGTATATATAATTATAATAGCCCAATAAAAACCCAAAAGTCGAATCAAAACGTAAAGGAAGACATTGGAAAAGTTCAAAGCATTGGAAACTATTGTGACAACAGGTATCGATCATATTCGTTGCCAGCTTTTCAAATGCATCTGGGTCTAATGAACAGAACTGTAATTGCTTGGCTAATCACATTCTTTAGTAGATGACTGAAATACATGCAAATTATAGATTTATAAGGGGAGAAATATATTAAATATTAGTTAATAATTTTCGACCAATGTCATTAAACTATTCGAGTTCTATTCCAATAACTTACTAAAAGAATCCAGTTTTGGAGAATGACGTCGTCATTATAGTCGCACGTTCACGCGATGACGTCATATTATACTGCGTGATAAAACTATGAATTTGAAAAGCCTGTGAAAAGCCTGTGAAAAGCTGGCTATAAATGTAATCGGCTGTGAAATGCTGGCTACATTTGTGACCGATTTGAAAAGCTGACTCGATGTGATCGGTTCCTTGTGACAATTACCACATCGGCCTGGAGCAGCTGTGTTTGTTGACAAATAGCTGTAACAGTAATGTCTACTTAAAATTGGTTTCAAAATGCGAAATGTCGTTATGGGATAATAATTTATAGTCAATTGTGAACAAAAGTCGATATATTTTCCCGTGTTCTTCTTGGTGCACAATGATCGATGTACAGACTTTAAATGAGTTATCATATATACGCACTGCAGAGGCCTCATGTTCATTTTAGGTAGTATATCTTCCAACTGGGAACTGTTTGAGTTCAAACTTTAATGAAATAAGGAAATATTCCAATCTTGGTCTAAGATAACATACCGTACCTCACCCTAAATGTTGGTTCGAAAACTAAGCTTTGTGAACAAACTGAAGCTATTTCATGCACGATCTGACATTTCCGCATTCCAACTTGTTTTAGTAGCAGGCATAGTATTTACAACTGTTGAAGATTTTGACCGTGATGAGTTGGTGACACCCCCCCCCCCGGGTCTCCTGTCTGCACGAAAACCACGCAGGGAGACTGACGTAAGTGTAAATGCGTTTCAATGGCAAATGTGAAAATTATCGGTGTATGAATTTTCCCATTTGAATACCCCATTCAAATATCCCGAAAAATCCACCCCTTCATTATTCGGGGAAAACTAAATCATCGACAAAACCATACTAAATCAATAACTAATTATTAGCACCCTCGTGTTTGATAAATTTCTTCTTGAACGGAGCGCATTGTCGGATATTCATACACAGTCCCACGTCAGGTAGACGATTTTCCAATTCAAGATAGAGTTCGTCTGAAACACCTTCCTCGTTAACTGGACTAGTGGTATGGCCCCTCTCTAAATAACGTCCGTCAATGTCAATGACGTCATCGTCAGTGGAAATTATAATGTTCTCGTTATCCAGACGTTGAGCATTATTGTTGCTGGATGAATGGACGCCATGTTTGCTCTTTATCACAACCATTCCGTTTTCGAATGTAATTTCCACGTCGTCGTCTATTGGACTTGCTATCCGTTTTGGGAATGGAACAGATTCTAAAAGTTGCGAAATTCTAAACGAACCCAAACGTCGATTTTTTTGAGAGCAGAATCTATCGTACTTATAACAAGGTGGGTAAAACCGCGGGTCGTAACCATTATTAGAGTTACCGTTCGTGTTACCATTGACGCCTCTCTCGCCGAACACCTCTAACCGTTTCACCTTAGTTGCGTCAATCTTCCCATCGGTATCACTGACGTCACCGTCGTCAGCAAATCTTACACTCTTGTCGGCATTCTTTTGCTTAAGACCATATTCCATATATGCAGGGCTCCGCTTTTTCGGACTCTCTTTGTTAAGAGCGATATTCACAACTTTCGGTTTTTCCGGACTCGCTCTTTCCAACGGACCTCGCTTCTCTCCGGAACATGCTTTCATTCCCATTGGGCTAGATGACGTTTGCCTGCTCGTCGTAGACTGGCCATCGTCATTTTTCGGAGACGTTGAAACAACAGAATACCTAGATTTCGGTTCAACTGGAATCACCTCTATTGAAAGTCCGTCATCAGTCGTCGTTAAAGGGGAACTATCGTTGCTTTGTCTGTGCTGTTGTTTAGGATGCTTGTACTGATGGACTTTCGTGGGATTGCGGAAGACAATTTCGTCATTTTTATCATCAAGTGGTTCTCTTTTATCGTCCTTCCTCTGATGGAACTCAAGCAGCTTCAACTTCAACGTGGACTTCTGTTGCAGAATATATTTATTCATGTCTAACCTATCAGATTCAGACTCCCTCGATTGGTGTTCTGGTTCGAATTTCCTGTCTCGAAACACTTTGTTCCACTGCGTGCGTGTTAATGTCTGGCGTCCGGTCACGTCGTTTTGAATCGGGCCTACATTGTCAAATGCCTTGTGTCGCTCAGCAGGAGCCTTCTGATACGCTGAGTAATAAGATTTCCCGGGCCCGATAACACTCAGTTTTGGATATTTATTTCTCTCGCGATGACTGAGATTTGGTGTCATCGACTCAACAGCTCGGCTATATTTCTCTTTCCCTTTCATGTCAGCATCAGCTCTCCCGCGCTTCGTGGGTGGACTATGCGTAAGCCGTGGCAAATCAACACTTTTTGATCTACAAGAGCGGGCCTCGTCGAGACATGCATGTAAATCGTTAGGTAAGTTTGACGAGTAACCCACTTGCTGTGCATGGTAACTGTTGGGATTATCTCCCAAATGTCTATTTATGTCTTCCAAACTGGACGACTGTCGCCGAATGTATTCTTTTGTGATTGGTGGTTCGCCATTTTGACGTGATCGACCATTGCGGGTGATGTGGTACACGGACAATTCGCCGACTCGAAGCCCCTGGTTAAGCGGTGTCTTCTGTCGAATAAGCTCCATTTCTTGCCGCCAACAGTTATTTTCTTGATGGGATGTATATTTAGTATTCTCCGTGACATACCGATACCAGTCACGTGGGTTCGTGATGTCGAATGTTTGTTCCACAACGGAACCCGCCCCAGACATTCTTCTTGTTTTATCTTCAAATCTGAAAAGAGATATGTAATGCATGTAGTATCATACTAGTATAGGGTAATTTACCATATCTATCATGTTTAGTTCTCCTCTCCATAATTGAATTAAAATTCTCGATACTTAACCAACGATATAAACCTGGATAAAAACACAATTCTTCGCACGAAACAGCGTTTGTCTAGATCATTGTTGGCTACGTGTTCCTATAATACACACTACAAGCTCTTCAATATATGTTAACCCTTTCATGACGGAGGCTTCGCTGTTGCAGCATTAAAGTTCCTGTGTCATCGCGGCGCATTCTCTTATATATGCGAGTCTCCCACACACTCTAAATTCCGTTGGGTATGATTTTAGCCCAACACCATAGTAACCGGGTGTTGGGAAGTTTAGTAAAATATGTTTAGAAAAATGTACCCACTATATAGTGATAATGCACCATGAATTGAGTTAATCTGAAATCATCTGTGCAGTAAAATTATTTCGCGTATTATTTTACTAATTCAATGCTGTCAAGTTGGACGTTGGGTTGAAAGACGTTTCGTACCAATAATGGTACCAATAAAATTGTGGTGTTTGTTTGTGTGTGTTCGTTCGTTGTCTGTCCACTATGGGCCACCAAACGGGGAGTTTCATGAGATGGTTGACGTCAGATGTCTTAAAAGGGAGATAATAAAATTAATTTAACTAAATAATTAATCATATATCCAAACAGATTGGACCCTGGTCGCTGGAAATTGGTATGCAGAGGTGACTTGACACAGGGAGTACGATTGGATAAGTACCGTTGACCCTAAAGGAGAACTTAAATAATATATTTTCAAAATTAGCAATAAAGAGTGTTCCTTGTCAGCTTTGATGATATGTAGGAACATTGATACACAGGGGTCACCTGATCAGGGGAATATAATTGGATATGTGTCTTTGATCTCAGATTACTTAAATGGGTACTAATACATTATTTTAACATAGCTGATCAATGAAGAGCGTTTATTATCAGCTCAGAAGATATGTGGGAACATTTGCACAGAGACGTAATTTGACACGGGAAATGTCGTCGGATAGATGCCGTTGACCTCAGATGACTTAAAGAGGCACTAATACTTAGCAATAAAGAGCGTCTGTTTTCTAATTAATATACAACGGTAACTTTATCCAGAATAGTGTCTTGCAATAGGTGGTGTTTATCTCAGGTGACTAATAATTTATTTAAATGACTGCAAGGAGCACTAATAATTTACTCATTCTTAACCGCGCATCGCCAAGGCCCCAGATAGTTTAGTATATTTAGGCAATTCCCATTTTGGAATAATTATTTGTGTCCATCGAAATATCTGAATATAATGTTACGAAAATAATTATTTTTAACCCAAAAGTTAGTGGTACAAGATCCCCCAACATTATAGTTGATTTCACCAAATAATTAAGTAATTATTCACCAATATGTTGCGTAAAAAAATCGCCCAAACACAGAAGGGAAATTAATATTGGAAAAATTGTTACCCTGCGTTGAGTAAAAACATTGCCCAACATTGGGTAAGATTGACCCAAATTAGGTAACATATGTTTTACACAACACAAAATTTAAAAGTTTCTAAACGTTCGCGTAGGTAAAAAATTTACCCAACGCGATTTAGAGTGTATGGAGCCTCGCATATATAAGAGAATGAACTTTGGCTTATAAGGTCAATGTATATATTGTTAGACCAATGTATTATCTGGTATATGAGACTATGGGAGACTATAGCATATACGAAAATGCATATGCACGGGGTTCTAGCAAATTTCACGAAGCTCCAGTCATGGAATGGTTAAACATGTATTAGATACGCGATTAAAGCAACACCCTCCCCAATTTTAAACACAAATTTTACCGTCAAAAGCATTTGCATGAGCAGTGTTCAATCTTCTCGGGATGTCGACTAAAGTTTTGGACCCAACTCAGTTGCATACTTGGTTGTTTAAAGGGATACTGTACTCATATGTTGTTTTTGGTTTCTATAGTCTCTGAGTCGTAGAATAAGGTAACAAGATTTCCTTTATTTGAAAGTCTGTTGAGTACGAAGTAATGTTATGGATGGCAGATTAGCCGGAATGCGAAAATACAAATTATCGTTGTCGAGTAATTTTTGTAGAGTTTTCAAGCAAATGTATCAAATAAATTTATATTATACCAGTCCAATAAACTCATTGGTGTTATTGTATAGTCACCAGTCAGTGAGTGGTTTTAGTTTACGCCCCGTATCAATATAATTGTTTACACGATCATGCGTGTAACGCGTTACCCAACCCACTATCCGTGAATTAATTTGATTACGTCCTTTACACGGAAAATCGTACCGGTAATTGATTTTATGGCTCTAGCCATAAATTAAATTTATATCAAATTATTAACTTTGATTTTAAGATAACCTATTAAAGGCACGTGAGGCCTTAGTTGTCGAAATATTCATATTTGTTCTAATCACCGTAAACAGAAAAACATTAAAACGCATACAGTTTCATTCATATATACCATGACCATCACGTAAACAGCATGTTATAATAAAGACCTGCTATATTTTACCTAAGCAAGAGCCTGATTGTGTTACAGAAGACAGCACAATGCTACTGGCTAATCACACACAAATGGCATAAACGCTCTTTATTAGTTCCATATCAGGAATTCACCAACAAAGAACGCTCTTTATGTTTACCATCATAATATAAACAAACACCAGAAAAGTTACTTTTTATGCCTTTGTTTACATAACAATGGTCAAACTTTTGACAATAACATACTGTTGATGCGATATTTCTTATTTGTATACGGACAAAGTCTGTCTACATTTTGATGTTCTTTCTGTTTGTGGCGGTTTTTGACGGGTGGAAATATTTTCACAGGATACCCACCGCCAACGCCAACCGTACCTTTAAAGGGATAGTACTCAGATGACCGGTGGTACGTCGATCGCAAGTTGCAAAACAGAGTTCAGTCCCCTCGCCACGCGATGTCCTCCGACTGCGTGACTTTAAGCACTGTCTGATTTGTTTACCTCCGGGTTGGGGAAAACCCATAAATTGTAACTTCCGCATTTGTTACTTCCCAACATAACGACGTTTGTTGTGAGAAATTCGCACCACAAAGACAGCATATATTGCAGAAATTATACTAGCAACGCTTATGTGATATGGAAATGCGACATTCCACGGTCAGTGTCCGTTTAATCGTACCGGTACTCAAGTAATCCTAGACAGTTGACAGCAGCCAGCAGGTTAAACTTGGAATGATCTGGAATGGAAGACGAGTCACAAACAAGTTTCCATTATTGGCATGAACTGATGGATGAATACGTTGCAGTATATCGGCTGATGTCAACCCCATGCAGACTTGGAAGGTTGCGTAAGTTTGTGTCTTAATTGTATGGGAAAGGGAGCCCAAATTCACATTTAAATATCAGGTCTGGGTGAACACCAATTGATCGAAATCCAATAAAACATGGCTGACACTGACATGCCGAGTCAGTCACTGTCAGTAGCCGAGAGGTGCTTTCTCCAATTCTTGAATATTTAAATGGTGTTTGTTTGAAGATTTTTAAACGTTTATTTATATTCTCATTCTCTCAAAAGAAATCCAAATGTTTTTAAGTAGTTACCAAGTTGAACGATATCATGGAACAGTTTAGTGTGACTCCCCTTATCTCAGATGCATCTAGGTGGTGTAAGACCAGTCTATATTAGATCGATTAGTCTAAATAAAGATCTATTGGTGGTTCACACAGACCTGCATGTTTATTAATAATCGCATTGAATGTACCGAAGCTCAACAATCATATGCAGGTCTCGGTGAACCACTGGTTGATCTGTATAAAACTGATCAGTCTATCTTTATATTGAATATATTCACTAAATAATTATTCCGTGTCTTTCAACAGAAATTATAATTATCTCTTTTTAAGTATTGGATGTAATATAATTACCAATATAGAACAGTTCAGAGTGACTCGACTTATCCCCAATGCCTGCATATGATGAATGACCAATCGGTCTATTCTATAGCGATTAGTCTAATAAAGGTCGATCGTTGGTTCACCATGACCTGTTCATTTGCACTTAAGTGCAAATTATTTAAACAGCGTAAATCATTTGCACATTCAAAGTGCTATTAAAGGCACGTGAGGCCTTAGTTGTCGAAAATATTGATATTTGTTCTAATCACCGTAAACAGAAAAACATTAAAACGCATACAGTTTCGTTCATATATACCATGACCATCACGTAAACAGCATGTTATCATAAAGACCTACAATATTTTACCTAAGCAAGAGCCTGATTGTGTTACAGAAGACAGCACAATATTAATGCAACTCTTGAACTGGCTAATCACACACACAAATGGCATAAACGCTCTTTATTAGTTCCATATCAGGAATTCACCAACAAAGAACGCTCTTTATGTTTACCATCATAATATAAACAAACACCAGAAAAGTAACTTTTTATGCTTTTGTTTACATAACAATGGTCAAACATTTGACAATAACATACTGTTTATGCGATATTTCTTATTTGTATATGGACAAAGTCTACATTTTGATGTTCTTTATTTTTGTGGCGGTTTTCGAAGGGTGGAAATATTTTCACAGGATACCCACCGCCAAGGCCAACCATACCTTTAAATTATCTGTATCTGGAATATGTACCATACATGAAAGGTGTTCATAGACCCAATCATTTAATTATGCTCTATGTAAAAAAAAACATTTATTTGAGCTCAATTAAGCGCACATCATTTGCGCTTAAGTGTAAATAAGACATGAGACTATCATACATGTATTTAATAATATATACTAGTCCACCTATTTGTAATTCCTTTCTCAGAGTCTAATTCACTCTTTTTTTATTTCTAGACAATCTGATTTATGCTCAAGCTCAAATAGATGAATTTTACTTTTAAAAGAGCAAATAAATTAATTCGCTTAAGGCACTTTAAGAGCAAATCAAATCTGTCAGATTATCACTTGGCCTTACATATGGGTGTCTTTTGTTTTGTTATATCTCCTCCCAAAATATGCATTACCCCAACCAATATCATAAGAACTGCTGAACATATGCAGTTAACAGGGATGGGTATATATCCTGTGTACCTGTTAGGAAATTGTGGACTACAAGTGGAACAATTTTCCTCTACCAACATTGGTATATCCCACCCACATAATATTTTTCCACTTATTTTACCCTCACAATCACATATTTTGCTTTATATAGTGATGATATGGCAAGAAATTAACTATATCTGAGAAAAATTTGGTTGAGTCTGGGTTTGTGAGGGGGTGGACTCTGGGGAGATACCCAGGACTGAGAATCTTCTCCGCCGCCCATCTAGTAGCTGCATATGACCAAAACATCATCTATAGCTTATTTTGCTTTATATACTTCATCCGAGAAAAAGTTTATTAAGTTGGGGATTGGGGGAGATACCAAGTCCTGATTATCACTTATTTTGCTTTATATAGTCCAAAAATTCTCATATGTAGCTCAGGGAAGAATCCAGAGATAATTTGGGGACACCTGTTTCCAGCAGAGGAAAATACGGCTTCTACACCGAACCAACACAGATACAGACACATATATTATAAATAGGACATAATATTTCTGATTTAAAAATTCAACATGCAAATGAAGGCTGTATTGCAACTGCAGATTTTTTAATACAGCGCTTATTTTTGAATTGCCTTGAAAATTCAGG
Organism: Siphonodentalium dalli; assembly: GCA_032622095.1. NCBI lineage: Eukaryota > Metazoa > Mollusca > Scaphopoda > Gadilida > Siphonodentaliidae > Siphonodentalium > Siphonodentalium dalli. The sequence continues at coordinate 206,338,762 of CP136061.1, forward strand.
TTGATTCAATACTGTCCACTGGGAATTTGGGGTCATTTGGGCTTCTCAAGTTTGGGCACCCATACCTGTAACAGCTATCAAAACAGCCCTGGAAATTTCCCTGATGTAGTTTCTGCGTGAGTGGGGGGATTATAATCAGCCTGCTCATACTTGGGTAGCACCCATCCATCAACACCAACACAATCAACTCAATAAAGTTAATTTCTCACCATTTCATGACTATATAAAGCAATAATAAGCAATAAAATCATAAGTTTATATTTTCTCATATGTAGCTACTAGGTGGTAATTGGTTACTCAGGTCCTTTTTATCCCCCCCCCCATACCTGTTCAGTGACCTGTTAGGAAATTATCGAGTACCGGTATATGAGACATAGGTTTGTCATGATATTTTAAGTTTAATATCTTTGTAGAAGTAAGATGTCCAAAACTTCAAACTATCAAGGTGAATTTCTTCGGGTTAACCCTTTCATGACTGCATCTTCTTGAAATTTTGTGAAAACCCTGTTCCAATGCATTCTCTTATATTTAAGAGAATTCATTGGCTTAACAATATTTACCTTGACCTTGTAAGCCAGTGCATTCTCTTATATATTCGAGGCTCCATATATAATAGAATGCACTGGCACAGGATCATTAATGCTGAACCAGCATGGCTCCAGTCATAAAAGGGTTACGACCTGTAGCCCGTGCCAAAGGATTTAGTCATGCAAAGAGTAAAATCCAAGATGGCTGCTGGTGGCCATGTTTTTTGCCGAATGACCCCAAAATGACTCGTTCCCATCTACATGTCAATGCCAACAGCTATGACAAATTTTATAATGATCCAATTTTATAATGACCAAAGGTACGACCTGTAGCCCGTGCTAGAGGAAATTGTTGACGAGTCACACACAAACACACACACACGGACGACGATACCAAGCCATGGCAATAGCTAAAACTTTACAAAGTAAAGTTGAGCTAAAAATGAAAACACCACCTTCCCACCCATATTTTTCAATGACCGTTTATTACCAGAAACACAGGTATAGTTTTCGCCCTGAAGAATAAATGTGAAATGGGCCTCTCTGGCTCACATATATGTTAGTTAAGACTAACCCAACCATTTGTTTTATTAGCTGAACTTTACTTTGTAAAGTTTGAGCTATTGCCATGGCTTTGTCGTCTGTGTGTGCGTATGTGTGTGTGTGATTCGTCAACAATACAGGCTACAGGTGCTACTTGTGGTCGGATCATTATGAAATTTGACATAGCTGTTGATATCAACATTTAGACCAGAACCGTTCATTTTGGGGTCATTCTGAAGAAAAAAAACATGGCCGCCAGCGACCATCTTGGATTTCAATATTCAATCCATTAGCACGGGCTACAGGTCGTACTGTTCTTCTGATTATCATGAAATTTGTCACGGATGTTAACAATGACATGTAGATACGAACGAGTAACTTTGGGGTCATTCGGCCAAAAAAATGACCACTGGCAGCCATCTTAGATTTTACTGTTTGCATGACTAAATTCTCTGGCACAGCCTACAGGTCGTAGCTTTGTTTGGATCATCATGAAATTTGTCACGGATGTTAATATTGACATGGAGATGGGGAATGAGTAATTTTGGGGTCATTCAGCTACATTAGTGGGGTCGGTCGGCCAAAAATCATGGCCGCTGGCAGCCATCTTGGATTTTACTCTTTGCATGACTAAATCCTTTGACCAGGGTTACAGGTCGCATCTTTTGTCAGATCATTGTGAAATTTGTCATGGATGAGATTGAGTCATTTTTTGGTTATTCGGCCAAAATCATGGCTGATGGTCAAAAACTCAAAATGGACAAAATGAATTTTTATTCCAAACCAATTGCAGCACATCTCACACCATGTCATATGTCATCTTATATGATGCACATTCTTTATTCAATATTCCAATGATGTTATAGATATTCTTTTCTGACAGAAAAGTATTTAAAAATGTATGCCGTTTCATGTTAAACCAAAAATTAAATAAACTTTTCTTATATTTCAGATCAGTTGTTCATGCACTTGTAGCCCAGTCCAAGCACAGAATATGAATAGAAGGAATGAAAGAATGATTGAGACCGATGGGTGTCAGCATGGTTTGAGGATTGCACCACTAGAATATTGACAGGTACATACATGTACATTAGAATTCTGAGAGCGGACATTTGAAACATTTTTTTGTTATAACTGATGTAGTTTATATCTACATCTTAGCTTGTCAAAGGTTCTTTACTAAATACTCAGTGACAAGTAGTTCCCTTAGGATATTTTCTATCTGTTGGTATATCCTGAATTCCCTCCAAATGAATAATAGACATACAGTAATGCCCTCAGTAATCGACCTCTTAACCAAAGCAGAATTATGGGTAACTTTTCAGGATTTAGTCGGAAATATGGCTCTTGTGAGAGCTTTCCGATGAATGGCAACAAGCCATATTTCCGACTAAATCCTGAAAAGTTACCCATAATTCTGCTTTGGTTAAGAAGTTAAAAGGCACCACTCAACAGACATTTCCGTCACTAGAAATATATATTGTGGGACAAAAATATTACGATGTTTAGAACACAATTTATTTGGCAGTGGCACATGTATTTTATTTGATTCAATATCTAGGAATGAATATATGAGACAGCATATATGTTTCTTTCATGTTTTGATGATAACTGCACTTATATAATCATGTTATCAAAACAAGTTTCATAAAATGTCTGTTGTTGTAAAAAAAATTGTCTGAGGGCCAGTATAGATAATTAGATTAGACATCAAACTTTACAATTTTGCCAACCTTAATATATAACATTGCTGGTGGATTGATATTACAAGAATTGTTATTTTATAATTTTAATGAGAATAACAATTAAACTAAACTGAAAGTTATTGTCTTTTGCACTGTTTGTTGGCCTCGACTGAAACTATTCACTTTTTCTGGTTACTAACATTCAAGATCTGCTATCCAAAACTTGATGCCAATTCCAGTGAGTCACACACTCCATGAGTTAGGCAGCACCAGTCTCCTTTATATAGTGATGTTGGTTTCTATAACATAAAATATTATTATCGTTCTATTATAGGTTCTAATGGAGAGAGAGATGTAGATATGGCTGGAAGGACAAGACTCCAAGTAATTGCACAACTGCAGTTCATTAAACACACTTGAATTTAGCGAATTGCCACATGTACAATCATTACATTCTTACAATGTTACCAGCAGTTTTGTGAAGCAACACAATAATGACAATGATATTGAAAAAGATATATTGCTATGTTCGATGCACTTTCTCAGCAATGCCATGAAGAAAATCTCATTCCTGATTAACATGCAGATCAAGCAATGTTAGTTCAAATGATGTCATACTGTGCTTTTCAATTTAAACTGTGTCCATCTTGGTTATCGGAATGATTCTGGAAGAGAAAGCTCTATGGCTGAGATGATATAATTGTCTACTACAAATTAAATATGCTATATATTTTTGGAATAAATATACATGTACCATATACATGTACAATATTTAAATACTAGTACACATCTTTTCATTTAGGAATTCTGATTCCTTATTCATGCCCAATACTGACTGAACTACTAGGATCCCCTGTATATCAATTGTATACCTTACTCATATTTGAATTTGTGCAGTACTATGTTTCGCTCTATTTTAAATTCTGAGCGACTTCTAAACTTACAAATATTTTTGTATATGATGACAATTTCAGTTCTTCATTATCGCTGAAAACACTTGTGCATATTAAAGATCATCTTGACAAAAATTCCTTCAGTCTGGAATATATATATTTATATTTTAGAAGAAATTCAACTTAAAATATCTAACCATGATTTAGCTATACACATGTGAATAATAAATGCACACTAGCGAAAAATAGTACAATGTACTGCACAAATTTAAATATGACTGAAGAATATATTCTATAATCTGACAGGATACTTTGACCCTGAGAATGTGACAAAAGTTAAAACAGTCTATATACCACATCATATATATTTACTTCAGCAGATAATTGTAGTCTCTGGGATTAATATAAAAAAGTCAAATTTTTTCACCAAAAAGTCATTATCACTAATATTGGTATTAGTTAGTAGTTTAATCTCTTTAATATATCAACAAAAGTAGATTATATAGAAATATGTTTTTATCCCAAAAGTCATTGATTTATGGCTACATATACAGCTACATGTACATTGTACCAGTCAGTGCTGATTGTTGATGTTACTAAAGATCTGCATGCAAAATACAATAATCATTTATGCTTATCATTATGGTACTCACATTATTACATTCTAATGATTTGTCCTGATGAGTTAATCACATCTCTCGTTCTCCATCATTAATATAGTCTGAAAATAGAAATGTATAAAGGTAGTGAATCTCGGGGAGAGCTTTCTGATGAATGGCAACAAGCCACATGACTAAATCCTGAAATGTTACCCATACTTCTGCTTTGGTTAAGAGGTCGATTACTTAGGGCATTACTGTATAACTTGACTAATTTAACCCAACATCTGCCTCACAAGTTCACAACTTATTATGCTGATACTGCGACTTGTGAAATCCATCAAATTATCACTCTCTGTGAGTCCAATAGCTATTCACCTAATTAAACATTATATTTACCAGTCATGGTCCTTGCTGGTTTAAAGCATGGGCACAAAACATATGTTTCAAGCATTTGTGACCAGGAAGTAGTATTTAAAACAACTATCAGTTGTGTTAATCTAACATATTCATGATTTAGGTCCAGTGCACCATTCCATGACCATACATGATGGGACAGGACCTCATTTTTGAAGATTTTTCAAACTCTACCCACAAGACGAGAACATTAGGGAGCCATAGCAACCATTTATTCACACAAATTATGGTTCAATCAATGCCTAGGACATCCCCCATGCCAGAAATACAGATACAAAAATATCTGCCACAAGGGCTTCCAGTGCATCCATGCAGTTGCATATAAATCAGAATAATAGAGTTCACATGAAATTTGAAAGGGAAAAAACACATAGAAATCCATATACATTGATAAATGGACTATATTTTGAAAGGGAAATTCATTATATGTTGAAAAAAGTTAAACTTTTGTTTATACTCGCACAATGATCAGATAAATTATGTGCACTTTAGAGGTAACCTTGCACTATTATCAAGGCTAATTAACATAACCCTAAATATTTTCATGTATTTAAGATTCATCAGCCATGTTTGGGTTTCAGCCATTTCAGATCTACTAGACTTATGCTTATTTTCAAACTGATTTAAGATCTTTTTAGTTCATAAATTTATTTCGGCATGTGTTGCAACAATAATAATTGGTACATGTAGCAACCTGAACATTTGTCACATGACTGATATTAGAGAAATGTCTGTTTTCAACCTTATTTGAGCTGATTTTTGTCAAAATTTGTCTATATTTGACCCACAGTGTGCAGCGGTGTGTGTATTCCTAGAGTATGTGGGACCCGAATTCACATTTACCAGTATTAGCTGATAAAATGGTATGACATAAATGGTATCTAGTGTGGGCAATGCCGTCACTTATTATACCCTTGGCTGTCTTAAGCAAAATAATGGTTCGCTTAATAAGAGTAATCCATTCTCATGAATTAGACTGAAGCACAATTCACTCACACATAGTTCAGACGTGCTCTTTCAGAATTCCGCTCAAGTTGAAACCTTTGACATAGTAGTATCTCAGTCTTTGAGTCAACTAATAGGGGAAGGCTCCACACACTGATACCATTTATGTCATACCATTTTATCCAAGGTGAGAGAGGTAAAACAAACAATGGTGGTTAAGGCCAACTTAAGGGTAACTGAATTATGATTTTACCATAAATACAATGATACTTCAGAGCAATATATTTATGCTTAAAGCTTAATTGAATTGTTTTATCATAATTAGCTTATATCAGTAAATGTGCATTAACTTTGCATATACTCTGGAATTTTTTTTCAACTGGTACCTATATCTTTCCAATTGTTGGAAAATTAAAAACTGAAACCCCTTTATTGGAGGATGTGTTAACATTTATTAACTGACTATGCTTAGCATATATGATTTATGCAGCACAATAAATTAGCTTATCCTGAAGCATGATTGGGTTCTTCGGCTATGTTACCTCAGGTATAATGGTATAGGCTGATGCCAAGATTGTAGGTGGAGCAGGGGGATGGGGGGTAGTCAAAAATTTGCAGGAAGGAATGAATTTTTTTTGCATCTGGCATTTTCGGGGACCAATCACCACCAAACCTGCAAAACCAATATGTTTTTTACTCCCAATTTGTTTACACCCACCTCCCAAATTTCACTAAATATTGTTCAAAACTGAATAAAGCTGTACTGATATTACTCATATGACTGGGAATGATCTATCTCATTTAGTTCAGATAACAGTTTAACCTGTTTCAGAAGCTGTTTTGATGGAAATAAACATAGTCACATCACTCTATCAGACTTGGATACTTTAGGTCTTGCCAGAGATCATCTTAGTTGATAGAGAAGCAAATAATTCACTGATTGGCTTGATGCACTGATGACAGATATTTTTTACCCATTTATAGTCAGATACTTTCTATCCGTTGATAGTGACATTTAATGTCAGTTGCTCGCTCATTTTCCATTCACACAATGATCTATGCATTAGCGACATCAAGACATGTTTATATATTTAAGTTTTACGTTTCTGGAAGGTTCTTTTGTAATAGTGTGGTGACGGAATTTTTTCACCCCACCGTCCCATATGCAAAAAGACATAGATTAATGTCATCTCCGCTGCACTAAGGCCCCCCCCCCCCCCGGTATATAATATCTGCCATTGAAAGATTCTACTGGTATGCAGACAATATATGTGGTTGCATCAATTTCAGCTTGAGGGGATCTCTATGGGAGTGTAATTATTTATGTATAAGCATAACTAATTTACATTTAGGTATAATTGATCTACACTTAAGCATATTTTATTTACCCTCATTCCTCAAGCATTTTCACATTTATTATTTATTTACGCTTAAGCTCAAAACATTGATTCCCCCATGAATTAATTTCAAATGGCACAGGCCTAAACACATCAATAAAGTTTATATAGACCCACCATATGATGGAAACAATCCCCCAGTAACCCCAAGATGTTTTATGACCATGGGAATGGTATAGATCTGTGCAGGATATGTCTCTTTTATAAAAATACTATATCTCAGGGATGGAGACACAAATTCTTGGGGACAGGGATGCTGATATTATGAAAATAGGGGTTCTCCCCCTATTTCAAGTCAATTAAGTACACCATATATTAGGGAAGCAAACCCACAGTAACCCCTAATTGCCTATTTACGGCCATGGAAATGGTATATATCTGTGCAGGAGATGTCCCTTTAATGAAATATACTACAGCTCTGGGAGTGAGGCACTTATTAGGACACCAGGGACAGAAATTTTCTTCAACTATTGAGTCTGTGTGGGGCTACTACTTTGGGCCCATGATAACATACTATGAGATTGACTCAAATCAGTCACAATCAGAGGGAAGTAAGGGAGAGCAAGTTTGGTATTTAATTGTTAGACGCATATTTGTACTTGAGTGCAAATGATTTATGCTTAAGTGCAAATATTTGCAAATAAATAATAAATATGAAAGCCCCCCCCCCCCTGCCCCGCCCATCATTTCAGCCCCAGAGGAGTTTTGAGATCTGGAATTTGATTTATGCTTAAGTGTATGGGAGGCCAAATTCACATTTAATAATTAATTGTGCTTAAAGCACAATCAATTGCACTTAACACTTGAGCATAATCAATTGTGCTTAAGTGCAATTAATTGCGCTTAAGCGCAAATAATTACGCTTCAGTGCAATCATTGCGCTTATGCGCAATTCATGGTTATAGGTAACTAAACACCCCTGGTGAATAAATAGGTTTCTCCATAACTTAGCATTAACTCCTATTGACATATCACCTCTTGGTTTCATTGGTTTGGATGGGTAGGGAGCTAGCCCAACTTCTTTATCAAAATGGCTGACTCGCAATAGTATCACCTTCTGTTTTAGTTGGAGCGACTCGTGATAGCATTATAATATCTTCAGTATATATTAGTTATTCTGTATTAGTCGGGGCGACTTTGATTTTCCTCAATTTTCGAGTATACAGGCACACTATATGAGGGAAGCAAGCCCTCGGTGGAACTATATGACCATGGCAATACTATAGATTTGTGCAATAAAAAGAACTAGAGCTCGAGGACTGAGACACCAAATCTCCAGGAATGAGACACCAATCTTTTTTGACAGGGATGCTGATAATATGAAAATAGGGTTATTTCCTCTGATTTAAGTCAATAAGTAAACCATATGAGGTAAGCAAGCCCTCATGCAGTGACACCACATGCATGCTATAGTATATGACCATAGTAAGGGCCCAAATCTGTGCAATAATACATTAAAAAACATCATACAAAAAATTACTAGAGTTCCGGGAAGGAGACATAAATTCTTTGGATAGATGGATGCTGATAATATGTAATTAGGGATTATCCTTGTTGAACACACACTCACAGTTGACTGTTGAGTACTCAGGCTAATTAAAACAGGTTAAAATTAGCCCAAATGCTCCTCTTGTGTTGCTAGTTGATACACCAGGTCATGCCAATAATTTTATTAATTTATGGGTAAGTTAGATAGTAGTAACCCTTAATTCCCTTTTTATGGCCATGGAAATGGTATATATCTGTGCAGGAGATATCCCTTTAATAAAATATACTAGAGCTCTGGGAGTGAGACACCAATTCCTGGGACACCAGGGACAGAGATGCTGACATGGATATATGTTTTTTCTTCAACTTCGAGTCTGTATGGGGCTATTACTATGGGCCCATCATAATTTACTATGAGATGGACTCAATCATTCACAATCAGAGGGAAGTAAGGGAGTGCTAGGTATTTGCGCTTAACCGCAAACTTGAATGATTTGCGCTTTAAGAGCAAATAAATTGATAGACACATATTTGCGCTTTAGTGCAAATGATTTGTGCTGAAGGGCAAATTGTTTTATGCTTTTAAGCGCAAATGATTTGCGCTTAAGCGCAAATAAATAATAAATGTGAAAAGGGCCTCCCATAGTTGCCCACTTCCGATCAACTTCGCCTCAAAATTATGGACTTACAAAAAGTTACATGTATTGTGCAGATAAAATACTGTTAATCAATTAGAGAACTTATATATTTGATTTTCCGTTGATAGTAACTAGCCCATCTGAGAATAACTTTTGGAAACTCATGTGGGGAAAAAAAATCCACCCCTACTAGTACTATTATTTGGGCCTGTAATTGATTCAATCTGGGAAAATTTTCCACAATCATGGTCATGAAAAATATTACAGTATTATTATTATTTTTGGTAGGCCTACTAGTACTAACAGCAACACTGCACATGCTATATATACTGCTAGTACTATTTGAATGGTGAATAACGAGACCTTCAACTTCAAGACGACAAGAGTAAGGCCTAAATTATTTTTTTTAATATTGCCTGTTGGAATTTGTGTGGATATCAATTTCAATTTTATAGCGAAGAGTGATACAATTTTTTACCTCTTTTTTTTTTCACGACGACATCTTCGACATTATCACCATCGGCATCGTCTTCGCTACTTGACAACCCAAGTTCTGCCGACAAAATCGACCCTTTCTTCTTCAAGTTCTTGCCAATCTTCATTTTCCTGGGCTGGTTCTGACACTCAGTGACAGCTCATTTTGCTTGTTCCACATTTGCAGCCTCTGCTGCAAAATGTCCCCGCATCCAAACAGGGACACGATGTCCGCAACGAACGAGACGTGGCCGACTTCCTCCACGCGCATAGATTCCCGCATGAACAATTAACAGCCCCCGGATCGCTTCCAAATCTATTTTTTAAACATTCCGCCATTTTTATATTATTAATGCGTGTCCGTCAGCATTATTTTTAGATCGATGATGCATTCTGGTCTTTCTGACCCTTGACCCTTCGACCAATGCTTGCAATATCTAAACACCGATTTACGATGAAAGCCTGGGTTTGCTGGTGCGCGCGCCACCATGGCAATCCGATTATTCTGGGAGAGAATAATTTCATATAGAAATAACAGTACTATCACTTTAACCTGATCGTTTACAGAATACATCTTCGATATTAGATAGTTGTTATTACTGGGAATTTAGTGAAAATGGCGTACAGTACCCCTTTAAGCAGATTTAATTGCTCAATGTATATTATGTCATCTATTATATATTTTGAAAGATCTGTGTGTGTATGTATGTGTTTGTTTGTGTGTGTGTGTGTGTGTGTGTGTGAGGGTGTGTGTGTTTGAAATCGATGGACTCGAAAACGACTAAGCCAATTTCGATGAAATTTGGTATTTGGATGTGTTTTCGGCCGGAGACGAACATAGGCATATTTATTTGTCCGTGCGAGGTCAACTTTTCACGTGCGGAGGTCAAATCTATTTTTACGCCGTTTTTGCGCTAATATATTTCAGTTCGGTGCTCACAAATCGATTCGATATAGCGCGAATAATAAATTGCCAGTCATATAATTTGCACGGTTAGAATCTGTGTGGCTTCATCTTTCCAACGATATATAATATGTATGTATCCGTTTTAGTTATCTGCCTCAATTATTAGGTACAAGTGGTACGATGCTTTTATCAGGATAAAATCAATGCGTAATTTCTATGACGTCGTCAGAGGTCATAAAGTTAGATTACGTTAACTCTCACCCTGCCGATGCATTTGACTGTGTCGCGTTAACTCATCACCGGCCGAGGTATCCGCAAATGACATTGGGCTATATATCTCGGAAACGGGTGTAGCTATCCACTTGAAATTTGGTATGTGAATGTATCTTGCCCCGGATACGAATTTTATCGGGTCGCCGAGCACGTGCGACGCCAGCTTCGCGCATGCGCAGACGAGATCTCGCAAACGGGTTGAGTTTTATCGGGTCGCCGAGCACGTGCGACACCAGCTTCGCGCAAGCGCAGACCAGATCTAGGAAACGGGTGGAGCAATCGACTTGAAATTTGGTTTTTGAATAGCCCGGACGAAGTCGGGTCACCTTCTAGTCTATTATATATTTTGAAAGATCTGTGTGTGTATGTATGTGTTTGTTTGTGTGTGTGTGTGTGTGTGTGTGTGTGTTTGAAATCGATGGACTCGAAAACGACTAAGCCAATTTCGATGAAATTTGGTATTTGGATGTGTTTTCGGCCGGAGACGAACATAGGCATATTTATTTGTCCGTGCGAGGTCAACTTTTCACGTGCGGAGGTCAAATCTATTTTTACGCCGTTTTTGCGCTAATATATTTCAGTTCGGTGCTCACAAATCGATTCGATATAGCGCGAATAATAAATTGCCAGTCATATAATTTGCACGGTTAGAATCTGTGTGGCTTCATCTTTCCAACGATATATAATATGTATGTATCCGTTTTAGTTATCTGCCTCAATTATTAGGTACAAGTGGTACGATGCTTTTATCAGGATAAAATCAATGCGTAATTTCTATGACGTCGTCAGAGGTCATAAAGTTAGATTACGTTAACTCTCACCCTGCCGATGCATTTGACTGTGTCGCGTTAACTCATCACCGGCCGAGGTATCCGCAAATGACATTGGGCTATATATCTCGGAAACGGGTGTAGCTATCCACTTGAAATTTGGTATGTGAATGTATCTTGCCCCGGATACGAATTTTATCGGGTCGCCGAGCACGTGCGACGCCAGCTTCGCGCATGCGCAGACGAGATCTCGCAAACGGGTTGAGTTTTATCGGGTCGCCGAGCACGTGCGACACCAGCTTCGCGCAAGCGCAGACCAGATCTAGGAAACGGGTGGAGCAATCGACTTGAAATTTGGTTTTTGAATAGCCCGGACGAAGTCGGGTCACCTTCTAGTCTATTATATATTTTGAAAGATCTGTGTGTGTATGTGTTTGTTTGTGTGTGTGTTTGTTTGTGTGTGTGTTTGAAATCGATGGACTCCAAAACGACTAAGCCAATTTCGATGAAATTTGGTATTTTAGGGTATTTTCGGCCGGAGACGAACATAGGCATATTTATTTGTCCGTGCGAGGTCAACTTTTCACGTGCGGAGGTCAAATCTATTTTTACGCCGTTTTTGCGCTAATATATTTCAGTTCGGTGCTCACAAATCGATTCGATATAGCGCGAATAATAAATTGCCAGTCATATAATTTGCACGGTTAGAATCTGTGTGGCTTCATCTTTCCAACGATATATAATATGTATGTATCCGTTTTAGTTATCTGCCTCAATTATTAGGTACAAGTGGTACAATGCTTTTATCGGGATAAAATCAATGCGTAATTTCTATGACGTCGTCAGAGGTCATAAAGTTAGATTACGTTAACTCTCACCCTGCCGATGCATTTGACTGTGTCGCGTTAACTCATCACCGGCCGAGGTATCCGCAAATGACATTGGGCTATATATCTCGGAAACGGGTGTAGCTATCGACTTGAAATTTGGTATGTGAATGTATCTTGCCCCGGATACGAATTTTATCGGGTCGCCGAGCACGTGCGACGCCAGCTTCGCGCATGCGCAGACGAGATCTCGAAAACGGGTTGAGATATTGACTTTAAATTTGGTATGTGAATGTATCTTGCCCCGGATACGAATTTTATCGGGTCGCCGAGCACGTGCGACACCAGCTTCGCGCATGCGCAGACCAGATCTATGAAACGGGTGGAGCAATCGACTTGAAATTTGGTTTTTTAATAGCCCGGACGAAGTCGGGTCACCTTCTAGTCTATTATATATTTTGAAAGATCTGTGTGTGTATGTGTTTGTTTGTTTGTGTGTGTGTGTGTGTGTGTGTGTGTGTTTGAAATCGATGGACTCGAAAACGACTAAGCCAATTTCGATGAAATTTGGTATTTGGATGTGTTTTCGGCCGGAGACGAACATAGGCATATTTATTTGTCCGTGCGAGGTCAACTTTTCACGTGCGGAGGTCAAATCTGTTTTTACGCCGTTTTTGCGCTAATATATTTCAGTTCGGTGCTCACAAATCGATTCGATATAGGGCGAATAATAAATTGCCAGTCATATAATTTGCACGGTTAGAATCTGTGTGGCTTCATCTTTCCAACGATATATAATATGTATGTATCCGTTTTAGTTATCTGCCTCAATTATTAGGTACAAGTGGTACGATGCTTTTATCAGGATAAAATCAATGCGTAATTTCTATGACGTCGTCAGAGGTCATAAAGTTAGATTACGTTAACTCTCACCCTGTCGATGCATTTGACTGTGTCGCGTTAACTCATCACCGGCCGAGGTATCCGCAAATGACATTGGGCTATATATCTCGGTAACGGGTGTAGCTATCGACTTGAAATTTGGTATGTGAATGTATCTTGCCCCGGATACGAATTTTATCGGGTCGCCGAGCACGTGCGACGCCAGCTTCGCGCATGCGCAGACGAGATCTCGGAAACGGGTTGAGATATTGACTTTAAATTTGGTATGTGAATGTATCTTGCCCCGGATACGAATTGTATCGGGTCGCCGAGCACGTGCGACACCAGCTTCGCGCATGCGCAGACCAGATCTAGGAAACGGGTGGAGCAATCGACTTGAAATTTGGTTTTTGAATAGCCCGGACGAAGTCGGGTCACCTTCTAGTTACATATATATGGGCAGAATGTGTGAGATGAAAAGTATTTCCACTCACAATGACCCTTTCTCCCAATTGATATAGCACTAAATAAGAAAAAAGGGACAAAAGCAATAATACCGCAACATAGCTTCAGGGACGTATAGATAGAGGGTCTCTGTTTGAGGGGGCGCCTGCTAATTTTCTCTGAAAACCTCTCCAAATGAATAACAAACTATTCCAAAATACTATATTATGTTGATTTGGACATCGCTCGTATTCACCAACTGGGTTTCTTTTTATAATCCGGGCAGCTACAGCTCTTGTATTATCTCTTTTTTATGTCTGTCGTCCGCTAATTTGTTCTGAAAACCCCTTCAAAATGAATAATAAACAATTCCAATATATCTTGTTATAACTGGGTGAGATAATACATCTAGTAAAGAAATGGTTAAATTCAATTGCAATGAAATTTTTTTTGGAGTATCCTCCTTATCCAATGAAACTATCGATATAACCTTCCAAACTTAATATCTTTCCCTCTCTATGCCTCTTTGGTTATGCACTTCTCGATAGCTCTCTGTCGCTTTATCTTTCCCAATTTCATGACATAACATTAGTTGGAAATTTTACACCACAGTGACCACACATATGAAATTGTTCTCATTGTTTGATTTTTCAGCCAGTAATTAGTGGGGAATATGATGTTTTTAGACCAACCCGTGTATTTCGAATATTGAACACGGACAGGGACGTGGCAACTTTGGTCAAAATTTTCAACAGTTGGAAATTTCATATCTGACACAACATTAGTTGTAATTTCCAAACCAACAATAGGTTGAAAATGATCTTGTAGTTTGATTTTCAAACATTATATTGGGGGGGGGGGGGGGTATTGTTCAATATTCGAAATACACGGGTTGAAATGACAACGAACGCTAAAACACATTCGCCAAGCCCGAGTAACAATTAATAAAAACAGATTTGCCTGTCACAATGCTTCGGCGTTGACCGCGACGTATAGCGGACACGATTTTTGCTCACACGAACTAATACCGTTTTCTTTCTGTGTGCATTTCTATATCAACCCGTTTACACTAGTCTGCGTGTAGATCTGTGTACAATTCAATGTAAATGCACCCTAAATGACGTAATCAAATTAATTCACGGATAGTGGGTTGGGTAACGCGTTAGGGTGGATACACACATGCATGTAATCTCTGTAAATATCGTGTATTTGGCGTTTTACATGGATCATATACACCGTGTAATATGTTTCCGCTGACAACCCAATCATTGCGACTGTGTTTGACCACAGTGAGTTAAACTCTGAACCGCTGACGAGCCGTTGACTGGGACGAAGTCGTCAGGCCGCTTAAAATAATTATTCGCGCGATAACTCAAATGGTCGACGTTCTGTTTAAATAATTGCCAGTCTTCTATTGATGTTAATACCAGTGATGGCCTCTTCCCCAACGCAGGGGGCTATGACCCCCAACATGCACGGGGAGCTATATTATCCCAGAAGCTACCGAATTCACCATTGCATATTTCCTCGACGGGGGTGCGATGTGCATGCAGCACCCTGAGTCCTGACACCCTGCTTTATAAATATCGTAGTCATGTCTGTCGTGTCTGTTTTCTACGAGTGATTAATCTAATATGCAGCAATTTATGCTATTCATATAATTATGAACATATTATACAGCTTTAAATTTGAATGCATGGTGTTGCTGTTTGTCTTCATTCGGCGAAAGGGTTGCCTAGCTACGAGTTCCCAACTAAGTCACCTTTCCTCTCTTGTGTTATACAGTTATACATGTATACGCAAAATTTACAACTATGGAATATTTAAGTAAAACATTATATTGTAATTCTTGCCCAGATAATCCCGGCTGGTACATTCAATTAACCCCCTTAGTTATTGGAAGCTTTCGAGAACAAGCCCCTCCCCCAATCATGGATTATGGTCGAAAATGTTATAATTCAAGCTTGTGACAGTTAGGAGCTTGTTCAACCTTTGGCTTGAGAAACATAGATATAAAGTGTGTCACTCTTTTTAATTTCAACGCTGTACCTGCATTATTTTTTGGCGCTATAATGAATATTTGCCATCCCAATTGAATCAATGTTATCACATGAGCTCGCTCTCAAATTATCAGAGAAATCTCAACAAGCCGGTATCATCCTATAAACGAATTCTGCATATTTTATTTTTTGTTTTGGATGACCCTGTTTCCAAGAAATGACAGAAACAAATCAATTATAAAATCAATAGGCTCTAATCCACTTTTCGAAATGAATTATAACTCGTGAAAAACAGCAACAGATATCAGACAAGAATTACTCATTTCGGCATCCATGAAAGAAGACATGTTTATGACTGGCCTGAAATTTCTTGATGGCAGTTTGTTTGATATTGGCTTATAACTACTCACTGGTGAAATTGACCTCTCGCGCGCAGGTGATTAATTTTGTCAATTATTGGTGTGGCCATGTAAAATACATGTATTTTACATACAGACATTACATGCATGTGTGTATCCACCCTTACACGCATGATCGTGTAAACAATTATATTTGTACATAGTGTATTATATGTTTTCTCATGTACCAAATTACCAATTGGCTAGGAATAAAGCATTACTTACTTACATAACATAATATATAATACAATTACTAGAGCTGTCCGGTTTACAAAATCCACACATTTGGTGAATATGAGCAATATCCAAATCAACATAATATCATAATATTTTTGGAATGGTCTATTATTCATTTGGAGATGTTTTCAGAAAAAAATAGCAGACGACAGACGTAAACAAAAAAAAGACAATACAAGTACTGGAGCTGCCCGGTTTATAAAATAAACCCAGTTGGTAAATACGAGCGATGTCCAACTCAACATGGCACTTTTATCTTTCTATAAATATTTTATCGACGCCGCAAGCCCCTGTGGCGTTTCTTTATATTATGCGCTTTTTACACATCGTCTGGTAAGTTCTTTGGACCGATTACTCCTGTGATTAAAAAGATTACTGTAATTCGTGCATTCATTGCAATTGTATTTGCGTATAATAGGCTAATCAGAAATAGAATACATGAACTTTGGCTTGATACCACTTACATCCAGCACAGCATTGCACTCGATAGATTAAATGTTAATAAACTGCCACGAAGCCTGTCACATAGAATCGACATATAACAATCAAGCCTAAAATTAAGCATGTAGGTAGTATTTAACTTTTTCTATACTAAATGGATTCTCCCATTCAGTTATAAAAGTATACATTGGAATGGTTTGTTACTAAATTGGAGGGATGTTCATGTAATAAAAGCAGACGACTGATAGAGGAAAATGTAATACAAGTACAGAAAGATTCATTTTAACGTCAGTGGGGAAATTTTCAGATAATAAGTTCAATAAATGACCTGTGTCGTTTGTTGAACTTATTATATGAACATTTCCCAAGGAAACTACTCACCAGTGAGTATTTACGTGTGTTGTAGTGAGTATTATGTCGATAAATATATTATATATACGTACCACCAAATACATATGCATGTAAAGATGGGATAAGTGACGAAGAACACTTGATGCTTAAGCCTTAAATGGCACAGGTTTCAGGCACTCATAGAACCAGTTTTGACTGGCATAAGTTCAAAATGATTAAATCTTGCTAATCTCACAGACTCAAATAAGTTCATCTCGCCAGTGAGCTCGGTTGATACGTTTGTCATGGCATATATATAACTACTAGTAACTGAAAAGCTTAACTCGAGAAAAGCAGAACCTCATAAATTCTAGATGCACCAAATAGCCATCAAATCTCCAAATTCAAGATGTTTAAGAAATTCTGCTTATCTAAATTATCCAGTATTATATTATATTATTTCGCAATATATTATACATTAAATTTTTACTTTTATACATTTCTGGATGATACAACATGCCCAGGATAACAGTAACACTACCACAGACTATATAATGAACATCCATGCAAATTGGTCACATATACAGGGGGGGGGTAGTTAAAAAAATGCAAGAAGGTGTGCCGGTGTGGGTGGGTGGCCCGAGGGGCAAAAAACGCGTTTTTTTTACACCCTCATGCAATATTTTTACTATAATACCTTTTGTGCCCTTATATGGTATTTGTAACGGTTTAAAACATATTATAAGAATTTATAACTGCAAAAACACCATATTTATGTTACTGGGACCTCATATGGGCCTTAGTAGAGATGACATTAAGTTATATGGCATGCTGCATATGGGGCGGTGGGGTGAAAAAATTCCTTCCTGACACCCGTCGGAAAGAAGCTTCGAGAAATGTAAAACTGAAACAAATAAACTTGTCTTGATGGAACTAAAGCCAAGATAATTGTGTGCATGGAAAAAGAGCGAGCAACTGTCTCAAACATTAATGTGACTATCAATGTCGAGAATATAACTGTCATCACACTGTTCATCAGTGCATCAAGCCAATCAGTGAAATATTTGCATGTCTATCAACTCATATGATATGTTACTCTCACAACACCTAAAATATCCAAGTCTGGCATAGTGACTGTTTGTCACTTATTATAACAGAGGTTGCTCCAGTAGTCTAACAAAAGTGTTAAGGCAAAATGCTAGATAATTAAATGGGCTGGTTGACAAACTCATTGGGAAATGCTTAGAAATTATGGAATTTTGTGTATCCTGTACAATGACCTAAGTTTCCATATATAAGTAAACTTGTCCTGATGTAACTAATCCCTAGATCATTGTGTGCATGGAAAAAGAGCGAGCAACTGCCTCAAACATTAGATGATCTCTCACAAGACCGAAAGTATCCAAGTCTTGTATAGTGCTATGACTGCTTGTGATCTATATATATAAATAAGTAGGATCTGTCCGGATTTCTCTCTCAGACCCCTGGACCGAGTTCAACCAATCTATATGAACATACAAAAGTATAAAAAAAATGTGAGAGTTGGTGATGGGACTTTGGTCTGTTGAATAGTGTGATTAGAGCATCTGCAGATATTAAATGCTATATCAAACCATTCATTATTATAATTTTCCAGAAAGAGTTGATATTCCAGTTTATTTTCCGTTGTACAATAGCCACAAAGTCAGTTGATCTGCTGACAACGTCATGATGTCATTTGACAGCGAAGATTTGGTGTCGTGACTCGGGGTACCCTGGCGGATGTTATAATGGTATTAGTTTTTCAAACTTTTTAATTAAAAAAAATTAAATTAAATTGGTTTTGTTTAAATTGAACAAGGAATTCAATCTTTAAAAAAAATATATTAAAACAATATATATAAATCAAAATGTTTCAATGACCAAATGTGCTTGAAGCACACAAAGGGACCGCCGCTATTAAAATGAAGGCTCTGTCTAAGATCAAAATGTGTGCAAAGTCCCACAAAGGGGGCCATATGTATCTCCGATGCTGAATATAGGCTCCCAAATGGAGCCTTTTTCAGCTAGTTTAATATAATAGAAGTAAGTTGCTCCAGTAGACTAACATAAGTGGTATGGAATATGTTAGATAATGGGCTGGTTGACAGACTAATCAGGAAATAGTTAGAAATTTATGAAATTTTGTGTATTCTTCACAATGACCTAGGTTTACAGATGATCAGCAATTTATAAAACATTTTTTTTCAATTAAAACAGCTTCTGAAACAGGTTAAACTGTAATTTGAATTAACTGAGATCAATCCCAGTCACATGAGTGATATCAGTAGAGTTTTATGCGATTTTAGACCAATTTTAGTGAAATTTGGGGGGTGGGTGTAAAAAAATTGGGACTAAAAAAAAAAATTGTTGCAGGTTTGGGGGTGGTGGGTCCCCGAAAATGCCAGATGCAAAAAAATAGTTTTAAATTATGTAAATTTTGAGTATTCTGCACAATGACCTAGGTTTACAGATGATCAGTAATTTATATAACATTTTTTTTTCAATTGAAACAGCTTCTGAAACAGGTTAAACTGTAATTTGAATTAACTGAGATCAATCCCAGTCACATGAGTGATATCAGTAGAGTTTTATGCGATTTTAGACCAATTTTAGTGAAATTTGGGGGGTGGGTGTAAAAAAATTGGGACTAAAAAAAAAATTTGTTGCAGGTTTGGGTGTGGTGGGTCCCCGAAAATGCCAGATGCAAAAAAATAGTTTTAAATTATGTAAATTTTGAGTATTCTGCACAATGACCTAGGTTTACAGATGATCAGTAATTTATATAACATTTTTTTTTCAATTGAAACAGCTTCTGAAACAGGTTAAACTGTAATTTGAATTAACTGAGATCAATCCCAGTCACATGAGTGATATCAGTAGAGTTTTATGCGATTTTAGACCAATTTTAGTGAAATTTGGGGGGTGGGTGTAAAAATATTGGGACTAAAAAGTTATTTTTTTTGCAGGTTTGGGGTGGTGTGTCTCACCCACACATGGCGCTTTCTGATTGGTCGAGAGCTGTGTCCTATATATGGTGCAGCGTTGTGCTAAAATTAGCACACTACTGCCACTATTATACCAAACTCGCATGCAAAAAGCAATGGACTGAGCTAGGCAACAATCTAGAGAACATATTTACAGAATTGTGTCCACCAAATACGTGAATGAACTTTCAAACGAAGTAAAACATTACACTGTGAAAAAAACGTTCACATGAACGACGTCAACTTGCGAATGGCAACATTCAGTTGAATTCACATTGTGGTAGAGTTTCGGGATTCCGTACATTCAAAACAAAACCTAAATACCGCGCGTTTCGGTTTATTGAACTAGATTTCAACTCATTCTTGAGACGATTATGTTGCACTCAAACTGCATGATATCGGTAAGTGGATAGTCATTTGTGATCTCAGTAAGACTAACTGTACTTGATCCTAGTTAAGTCGTATGAAAGGCATCTAAACTCTATGTTTATGCGTATGTATTTGGTAGAAGAATTAAAATTAATCGGAATCCATTACATCGTTGGTGTTATAACATATCTGTTTATCACCTAACAGGTTATAAGGAGGACTGCCTATACGATGGTATATATATATATATTTACATACTAAGTGTTGTCATCACTAAATACAGCATTCTGATTGGTCGGCGCCCACGTGGCTAGTTGCAATTATTTCTCGGTGAATGCGCAACAGCTAATAACTGCAAGCTCATAACAACATCGATACGTCATTTGGGTTTGGAAAGACGAACGCGTAATGTTTTGGGCGCATTTGGATTCGCGCAGGATTGACTTAATAAATCATCGGGTTTCAATTGTTCCTGTTAACTTTTGCCAAGGGTGCTATGGGATATTTTGGGCTGGTTTTGTCACGATACACTTTTCGATTTATTATACATTTACAAAAGTGGCTTTTTCGCTAAATGTAGGCCTATCTATATATATATATATATATAAAAAACGTCGTCTCTGTGTGTGTCTGTGTGTGTGTGAAAATTCGGTCACGCTTTTGGCGAGCTTATAACTGTTCAACCATTCAGGAAATGTAGCCCAAATTTGGACCACGGCCTATATTGTGTCGTAAAAGGTGATGCACAAAATTTCACGCCGATTGGTCAATGCAAACCTGAGATCTAACATGGTCCCCAAATGCAGTATTTGCACCCAATTAGACTCTATTTCTTATGTCGTTTGTCGAAATGACGTCATTTGATGTCGTATACAAACCCACACTTGCGTTGCTATTGTATTGACGAAAATTTCCATCGCTCTACCAAAGCGTTGTTGAAATTGGGCGCTATAAATTAATTGTCAGATCAGGTTGAGTGTGAATATAATTAACGCATGTTGCTTTTGCCGTGGAAGTGCATGGGGTGTAGAGTCGAGACTAGAACGTTCTATACCGCCGTTGGAAATGGGTGCTAAATTGTCTTATCATTATGCCACTTCAGTGAGAATATAAGTAATGGATTGTGTCTTTGTTATGAAAGTTGCGCATTGTGTGTGGAATCAATTTCAATCAAAGGAGTATATATACGGAAGACGGCAAATTGACAAATAACGTTTTATACAATATAAAAATGGGCGCAAAGTATGCAAATGGGACGCAGTGCAAGGGCCTGTGGCCTTAGGCCTATATACGCTGCTGAATAAAAGCTCCCGATAGGAGCCTGTTTTAAAAGATCATAAGGCATGTGCGCGAAGCGCACAAAGGGACTGCAGTCCAATCGGCCATAAATAAAGGCTCGGTTTCAGTTACTGGAATATATATAATAGTAATACAGAACTATAGTTGATTTTGTTGCAATCCATATGCGAATGCATATATGTGGGTGGTAGTAGAATCTACAGTTTTTCTGTGAAAAAAAGTGTTCCCGAGCCATATGCTCATACATAGCGTACAAAGGGGCAGCAGGCCCTCCGCCGCTGAATAAATGCTCCCAAATGGAGTCTATTTCGGTTAGTAAATACAGTAATAAAATAACATGTTGATTTTGTTGCGTTCCAAATGTGCATGCATATATGCGGGGTGGGGTGGGGGTACAAAGTACAGTTGTAGTTCAATAAAGTGTTGCCACGTGCCTCCGGTGAACGAGAAGTGTGACCAATCCATTGCTAATACAGAAATGACAATGTTATTCATGACCGCAGAGACAAGAAAGTAACGAAGAACATTTATATACCCGTCATTTTGACGGGCAATCCCCTAGTATAAATATAAGGATTAACTGTCATGTGGACTGTTTTTATGGAGATGTAACCTTGATGTAAGTGGTCATAACTTGTATGTAAAACCCCATTGTATGTAAAACCCAAACAGTCCACATGACAGTTAATCCTTATATAACTGGACGTCGGTTTTATGTGTGACGAAAACGTTCAATTTAGGTCGCGCTCGTCTTAAACTAAGTTGACTCTCCCACCATCTATATATATTCAATTGTCTATTAATCATCTGGAGGGATGTTCGGGAAATATAAGCAGGCATCATAATGCAAATGTATAGAAGGATTCAAATTCATTTGTGGGCAATGTTCAGACAATAATTTAACAAACGGTCTATATCGATATACAGACTTTATAATATGAACAAAACAAGTAACAACACGTACATGTAACAACTTTCCAGCTGTTTAAAATTTTGCGGACATATGCTCTTTGTTTAACCAGTCCTTCGAACGAGACGAGAGCGATTGCTCTCCCATTCGTATGCACTCGCAATGTGTAAATAACGGGTGCTAAAATTCGCACTCGTCTCCCTTGTCAAAATGTGTATGATCACTGTACATAATCTTTGATTCAATGTTGAACTATTCGAAGGTATATTTACCTTTACATTTTTTTTTAAAGAAAACCCCAACTTACTATTATATTATAAGGGGCGCACCCGTCTTCTGAATTGCGAGAGCAAATAAGTGCTCTCGCTGTGTTTTCCTCGAAGGAAGGACTCTTTAACCAGATCATGACTATATACTAACATGGAACGTGCTTTATTGTTTCATGCTGAATAAAAATGGGTTCATTTTTGCCTATTGAAAATTAATGACCCGAAAAAGTCTTTCTGCAATGTTCATGCAAAGCTCGTACTGTACACTGGTTCGCGTAATATCGACCCATTTCAATCACCGCAAGCGAGCATAAGTTCAGACTTGAAATCGCCACGATTCTCCACTAGAAATACGGTGACACACATTTTAACTGGGGTCCCGATGACTACAACTTCTGCAGAAAACACAGAAATCAGCTCCCACCTACATCATAGTAGATGTAATGTACGCAATCCTAAACTTATATATGGTAAATATTATTGGTTGGATAATGTTGATTTGTGATCAAATAGCCCAAGTAAATTTCTTGCTATAATTCCATTAATACACGAAACATTCATTAAAAGGATTCTCCAAATAATCTAACTCACTGTGACTAACAAATGAAAAATATATCATAATTGTTAAAAAAATACAGAAAAACAATTTTGACAGCTATTTGACATTTTTTCTGTGGATGTTGTCTACTAGCACACAATTGCTTCATGAATACCTTTATGTATGAAATTCCCATTCCGAACGGTTTTCACAAAAGTGAATTTCATGACCTCCTTGCAGGTGTAATTAGGCAAGTTTAGTAATAATGTTAGCTTACATTTCGGGGGTGGGTGGGAGTTGCTGAAATGCAGTGAAATGGTTTCTACGTAAAATTAGCCAGCTGCGTGTGTGATCTTTCGTTCACCAATAACTGCCAATCCAGTGATATGACCTATAACTGATAAATCGCAGTAAACGTATAGTAACCTCGCACTTTAACCGCGTATGTTGGCTCTGGTACCTGACAGTGATACGAAGAAAATTCGCAAAAGTAACCTTCTAAGTTCATGGGTACACAGGCTATATCTAAGAACTCACCACAATTCTGAAATAATTTCCCCCGCCAGTAACTCCATATGCTTGCGTCACATCCTGCGAAACTCAATCCATGATTGTGTGTATCCCCATGATTGTGTGTATCCTGGTTGCGCATCACCAGGTGTATCCATGAGTCCTGGGCTCCCCATCAGTAAATTTTAAAATAACCGAACAAACAACCCAACTTCCTTTCTTCTGTTTACATCTCCGCCGGTGTGTCTATAGTTAGTCGATCAAGTCCATTGCATTTGAGCCTTGAGTTTTCTATAAAACAAACATATATTTGCAGTGATTAATGAATCTGTTGAGACCACTGTGGACACATATGGATTTATTCTCTACGCAAATGAATGGTAACTAGTGCATCGATACCCACGCAAATCTTCAAACTTAAACGAACTCTGGGCTCTTTGGAGAATATGCAAGAACTTGAATGGAGATCGAAGCCCTATTCAAGCAAGATCAACGCCAGACAAAATAGCAGTCAGCCCTCGATTTACAATTGAAAGAAGTGGATATAATAGGATTATGAGCAAGCATTTACCATGAGATATTGGAAAATCTGCTCAAATGGTGTTGTTGTGTGGCTATAGTTTAACCATTCTTGTCTGCGTCTTGTGTCAGAGACGGCATCTTATGCTCGAAAACTGTTCTATAATCACAAGGACAACCACGCAAGTGATCTTAATCCAGAAGCGATGGTTCGGCAGCGTGTTTTTATCCGGTTCAGGCGGACGTTCTATCGACGCGACTTCAGTAATATGCCGAATATTGATTTCGACTCCACGATAACTGGCACATCTACTAGTAATACTAGTATTCAACAGAATCAAAACCCGGTTCAGACAGACGTGCTATCGACGGCCAATCTGTTTCAGATGGATTATTTTCTTAGACCTGTTCCCGCGTCGCCCAGTACTCAGCCCAGCTTATACTATCAGATAAATAAGCTAAGTTTTCTGATTTCGGGAAAGGTAACACAGGCTCCGTTCTATCCGTAATTAAATAGTCCTTTATTAAGGTTAATTTACATAGACTATATAGTTATATCCGATTGTGTGATTTTTCAGGTGTTATCATACCCAGAAATTACCTAATATGGTCAAACTATCCGACATTAACAGAGATTATTTGCTAGACGGGATCTTGCCTGCAAACAATCACTCTGATAAATTCAATCCCTGCCATCGACACAACGAATTCAATTATGCCATATATTGTATTTCGACCACAACGATAACCCGTCCTTCTGAATCATATAAGATCATTCGGATCTGGATTAAATTCGTGTTTGATTCGGACAGGTCTCCGGACTATCAACGCGCTGAATTCAATTCTTCGGCAATTCTTCATGCTGATGAGAAAATCTCCCGTCGTCAAGTTGAAATCCCCAAGCATGACGTCATAATTTTAAAACTTTTTAAAGGCAATAAAGCTGTAAAAGTTAACTAACGCGCAAGTGATAGTTATTGCATTGAAACATACGTGTTTAAACCAACAAAGCGATTATCTAATTAGTACTGTTTTTTTGTTTATGACAACGTATGTGTAAACACAAATGGAAATGGCATGTTTTTAGTTTTCCTGCTTCAATTGTGACAGTGTCATGCACAAAGCTTATTCCAAACAGATATAGAGACTTCCCGAAAGAGTAAAGATCGTAACCCTTTTTATTATACGCTCAACAGTGAATTATATAAAAAAACGCTTTTAGATAAACATCGATATCACCCAGAAGGGGATATAGAATAATATACTTTCACACTAGCTCGTGCGTGCGACCGATTCACTTGCGTGTACCAATACTGCTTCCGGTTTGTACTGTTGAAGAAAGAAGGACACAGTGAAAGAACCCATTGTGATATTCTAATTTATATTATATTCACTGATATTACATTTATAATAAAAAAATCTATTTTATGTTGAAATTCGACATATTTATGGGGGGGGGGGGGGAATAAAGGGAAGAATACGGTAACTATATTTTTATATTCTGCGGATGGTGAAGTAGCATTGCGTGAACAGGCAGCGATCAGCTGATGGCTTCAAAAATGATGCATCGATTGAAGACGATTGTGAGATCATTTAACGTCGTAAATGGTGAATTTCTTTGGAAATGCGTATAATAAAAAGAATATCTAGTGTTTTTTGAGTGCATACCAAAATATATGTCATTCGTGACATATTTTTCGGTATCCACTCAAAAACACTAGATATCCTCTATCTTTACTAAACGGATTCATTATAAAAGTACACTAGTACATTGCATGATGTAATGGAGTATTAACTTATTTAACTATTATTCATCTGACGATGGTGTGTATGGTCTATGGATGTGTTTAGATAATAAGTTCAACTTTAACAAACAGCCTACGTTTG
Organism: Siphonodentalium dalli; assembly: GCA_032622095.1. Lineage (NCBI taxonomy): Eukaryota > Metazoa > Mollusca > Scaphopoda > Gadilida > Siphonodentaliidae > Siphonodentalium > Siphonodentalium dalli. The sequence goes on from CP136061.1 coordinate 206,365,183, forward strand.
TTGAACTTATTATCTGAACATGTTGTAAGGGAACTACTCGTCAATGAGTATTTAGTATAAAAGTGGTTAATACTCACGATCACCAAATATCATCATCGTCATTTGATAGATTACTGCAAGCGAGCCACAATACGGATTACGGTGGCATGTCTGATAGCTCTCACAACACACGGTTTACATATATGACGTCATGACGTATAGAACTCAGAACGTATCAAGCTTTCCGAATGAAACCCGAATTCACAGTCATTCGAGATTCACAAGTTTCATTCACACACGTGGCTGTGAACCTTCTTCATATGTAATGTATTATATTCCTCGGAGGACTTCTCCCATCGCATTAGGATGAGTTCGACAGGACAACTATAAACCGACTGAAATTATCGACATCGGAATGAACCCGACATTCATAACAGACAAAGCGCACGCATCGTCGCACATAATTGACAGCCATCGAAACAACACAAACCTCCCATATATCACATGCAGGATTACCCCAATGTATGGCCTTTTGAATATAGAACAACAAAGCTGAAGTTGCCTCGAGATATTGCGTTGTCCTTTAATATGATACAGGAATGTCGCAACCATGCATCCAACTAATTTCCCGACAACCTTTCGACCTTGTCCAAAATCCCCACGTATTATTGTACCTTGGCGCTATAATGCTCTCAACAATATAGAACTGTTGAATTATGCACCAACCGGCCTACCAACTATCACGTAGTCCATGTAAAATTGTACATAATTATGCCGTCTCATGCATTTCTTATTGTAATGTTTATATAGGGGCACAGGAAGACAACCACCTTGGTCATGCCGCTCTTGTACAATAAGATAATTTTGTTTGATGTTTTGTCAATGTTTCATGTATTATTGTGCAAATAAACATATTATTAATATTACATTTTATATAAATTGTTCGATTCTATGATCATGCCGATTATGATGTATGTTGTTGATGTTTGGTGTTTCGAAAAAACTAAAATTTTGGAGGCCATTCATCTTAAATTCTGCAAAATTATCAATTAGCTAAGAATGTATTCCTTCTACTCGGGTATCCCAAAGTATAGTGATGCCATACTACAAAACATGATTAACTGGATTTATTTTATCAACAAACAAACAAAATCTACGCGAAGTAAATATGGAGTGTGTGTGGCAGAACCAGTCACCACTGAGCAGGGCAGACATCACACCGTATTACCGATCCGGATTACCACCGGTCACGATGCGGATCACTACCGGCTGAAAGTGGCATCATTGTAGTTGGTTCATTTTCGCCCTACATTCTGTGGAAGGTGTGAATTTTTTCTCCCTCCGTGTATAGGAGTAACTGGGCTAGCCGATAATTCTGATAAGTATACAATATATGTTCACTCATTCTTATATTTGTAACGCATGTTTACCATTGTGTTTCATTATTTCGAGCAGTAGCTGATATGGATGGTTCATGTTTTATTTCTTTATGCGGTATTCTCGTGGTACGAAAAGATAGACCATTTACTAAGTCATTCGCCTAATGTACACGTTTGTATGTTCGATTTGTGGCCATCTGGGACGTTTTTAACATAGATACCCATGAAATGAACGGGTACGGATCTGTACCGGCAGGTGATGCGGATGTAGTGAACGGTGCCGATCCGCATCCTGTTTTTTGGAACCCATGAGTATGGAAATCGATACTACGCGTTTAATTTACATTCAACTTGACAAACCATATTGCCATTATGTACAGTTATGGACATTCTTGTATACGCAACAGAAATAAGAGAAAAATCCATGCATTTGCATCATGTATTGTGCCAATGAAGATAAATAATGGGCCACGTGCAACTAGATCCTAGTAACATATGCTACCTCTAAGGTTATCGTAGGCGATTATTTTATATTTTCTTGGCGTGGCCATTTTCTAATGTATGTAAGAAAGACGGCGGCAACAAACTTTGTGTGGGTTACATTCAGATATATAATATGATTAACGTTTTAGTCGACCTACCGTTACACAAATTGCCACTTTCAGCCGGTAGTGATCCGCATCGTGACCGGTGGTAATCCGGATCGGTAATACGGTGTGGACATGAAACGCACGAAAGCGAAACTAATAGAACAGCACTCAAGTTGACTCTTCGACAATCTAATTATGACTACCCCAAGCCTGGCCATATTTTACCAAAACATAATGATTGAGCCGATACTTAGTATATATGCCTTCTCATTTGGCTACGTATTTACTGAAATTTGGAACAGCCAAGCATAGCCTACCGCGGGGAGCAATGCAGATGGAATGAACGTACATATAGAGACACGTAATGCATGTTAGGGTGGATACACACATGCATGTAATCTCTGTAAATGTCGTGTATTTGTCGTTTTACATGGATCATACATACCATGTAATATGTGTCCGCTGTCAATCCAATCATTGCGGCTATGTTTGACCACAGTGAGCCAAGCTCTGAACGTGCAGAGAGCCGTTAACTGAACGAAGTCGTCAGGCCGCTTAAAATAAATGTTGGACTTTCTGTTTAAATCATTGTCAGTCTTTTCTTGATTTGTATACCAGTGATGACCCCAGGATTTCCCAAACGCAGGGGCTATGGTCCCCAACTTGGGGGGGGGTGCTATATTATCCCGGAAGCTACCGGACTGACCATCCTGGACGGGTGGGGTGTGGGCATGCAGCACCCTGAGTCCTGACCCCCCCCCCCCCACCCATGAAGCCACGGAGCCACTCCTGACTTATAAATGTTGTAGTTGACAGTCATTTCTGTCGTGTCTGTTTGCTTTTTGCTGTGTTGCTGTGTGTCTTCATTCGGGGAAAAGGGTTGTCTAGCTCTACGAGTTCCCGACTACGTCACCTTTCCTCTCTTGTGTTATATATATATGTATACGCAAAATTATGGAATATTTAAGTTAAACATATTGTACATTCATGCCCAGATAATCCCGGCTGATACATTCAACTAAATCCCTGAGTTATTCGAAGCTTTCGAGAACCAAACCCCTCCCCCAATGATGGATTATGGTCCAAAACGTTATAATTCAAGCATGTACAAGCTAAAATTATGACAGTTAGGAACTTGTTCAACCTTTGGGTTGAGAAACATATACTGTTATGTAAATTATGGGTGAATAATGTGGGGGGTGTCACTCTTTTCACTTTCAACGCTGTACCTGAATTTAATTTGTTGGCGCTGTAATGGATATTTGCATGGAAATCCCAATTGAATGTTATCACATGAGCTCGCTCTGAAACTATCCGAGGAATCTCAACGAACCGGTAGTGTCTGTCTTTATTTTCCATTGCCTGTTTTTCAATGCATGAGAGCACCAAATCGGATTGTTAATGGGACATTAAACACTCGTGTATCACAATCGCCCTAAAAGAGCTCAAATTCTGCACATTTTATTTCTATTTTGGATGACCTTGAAATGACGAGAAACAAATCAAGTATAAAATCGACGGACTCAAATCCACTTTTCGAAATGAATTAAAACTCGTGAAAAACAGCAACAGATATAAGACAGGATTTATTCATTTCGGCATCCATGAAAGAATTTATGACTGGCCTGAAATTTCTTGATAAGCAGTTAGTTTGATAATGGCTTATGACTGATCACTTGTCTCGTCTGTTGAAATTGTCCGATCGCCCGCAGGCGACTAATGATATCAATGATTGGTGTGACCATGTAAAATACATGGATTTTACATACAGCAATTACATGCATGTGTGTATTCACCCTTACGGTGGATACACACATGCATGTAATCTCTGTAAATATCGTGTTATTGGCGTTTTACATGGATCATACAGACCATGTAATATGTGTCTGCTGACAACCCAATCATTGCGGCTTTGTTTGACCACAGTGAGTCAAGCTCTGAACGTGCAGAGAGCAGTTGACTGGACGAAGTCGTCAGGCCGCTTAAAATAATTGTTCGCGCGATAACCCAAAAGTTGGACGTTCTGTTTAAATCATTGTCAGTCTTCTCTTGATTGTATACCAGCGATGGTTCCAGGATTTTCCCAATGCAGGGCCTATGATCCCCAACATAGGGGCTATATTATCCCGGAAGCTACCGGACTGACCACTACATATTTCCTCGACCGGAGGGGGGTGCAGAACCATGAGTCCCACCGCCCTGAAGCCACGAAGCCACTCCCGATTTGTAAATATTGTAGTTGACAGTCATATCTGTCGTGCCTGTTTGCTACGAGTGATTGATCTCATATGCAGCAATTTATGCCATTCATATAATTATGAACATATTATTACAGCTTTAAATTTGAAGGTACAGACGGTAGTGAAAACTAGTGTTGCTGTGTGTCTTCATTCGAGAAAAGGGTTGTCTAGCAACGAGTTCACAACTACACCATTTTTACACCATTTTTACAACTATGGAATATTTAAGTATGTTGTACATTCTTGCCTAGATAATCTCGGCCGATATTTTCAACAAAATCCCTTAGTTATTCCGAACTTTCGAGAACCAGCCCCTCCCCCAATCATGGATTATAGTCCAAAATGTGATAATTGAAGCCTGTACAATCTAAAAGTGTGACAGTTAGGAACGTGTTCATCCTTTGGCCTGAGAAACATATACTGTTCTGTAAATTCTGGGTTAAAATTGGGGGGGGGGGGGGGGTGACTCGTTTCTCAACAGCAATCTCAACAAACTAGTATTGTCTGTCTTAATTGTCCAAGGCATGAGAGCACCATATCGGATTGTTAAAATTTGAGCTCAGGCCATGCATAGTCGAGAAACAAATATCCTTATCCTTACGACTCGGCGTTGTCCGATTAGGCTAAATCACTTAACATGGAATTCACCATGTATGAGTTAGTTGATTGCCATGTGCATTAATATAGCACTTCCAAAATGTGGAGCCAGAGAGCCGTTCGGTTTTTGCTGGACGAGATCAAATTGGGAGTCAGTGTGTGGGACATTAAACACTCATGTATCACAGTCGTCAAAAAAGAGCTTCAAAAGTCTGCACATTTTATTTTTATTTTGGATGACCCTGTTTCCAAGAAATTACGAGAAACAAACCAAGTATAAAATCGACGTACTCAAATATACTTTTCGAAATGAACTAAAACTCGTGAAAAACAGCAACAGATATCAGACAGGATTTATTCATTTCGGCACCCATGAAAGAAGACATGTTTATGACTGGCCTGAAATCTCTTGATAACAGTTAGTTTGATTTTGGCTTATAACTACTCACTGGTCTCGCCTGTTGAAATGGAACGATCGCGCGCTGGCGATTAATGCTATCAATGATTGGTGTGACCATGTCAAATACATGGATTTTACATACAGACATTACATGTATGTGTGTATCCACCCTTACGCGGCGAAAATGTCTGGTGAATATCATTTTGTAAGTGTGTGTATTGAACTTAACGACCTGCGAGAAAACTATATCCCAAAGTATTATTGGGAAAATTATAATAGAAATATATTCTACGGATTGCAGTCACTGCCAAATATAAGTATTTTGAAAAGATTGAGCATTTTCTTGAAACTAGCGTTCAATAAGTTGCCATGAAGCAAGTATAATATATTATATATAATATAAATATTATATAAATCAAACCATTTAAGAAAACCAAGTGATGTATTCCTTATTGCATATTCCTGAATGTATCAGTATTATTTGCCTTTATTATTTAATACTCTATATAATATGATGAAAGAATTTACTGATTTACCGGTACATGTATGTTTTGTATTGTTTGTATACATATAGAGTAATCTATATGTTGTATAATAAACAATTCAATTCAATTCCAAACTAATAAAATACATGCATGATGTAACACTTGTTTGCGTATTCACTAGCTCGCTTGTTGTCGGAGGTGGTTGCTCGATGACTTAATTTCTTAGAATTCATTATAATTATGTCATATGATCAGGAATCTTGACAGTGTACATGATGTGCTTTCTTGAAGGAAATGAAATGTATGGAATAATATTATGGCCCCTACTAAATGGCACTTCTGGTGCGCATCGAGAACGCCGAAAACATCAGAAGCGACAAAACATGCGACATTTATGTATGTATGTACCTTTATTAATTAATTTTACCTAATGTCGCATGTTTTGTCGCTTCTGACGCTTTCGGCACTTTCGGCTCGCGACTAATGGCGCATGGTTTGACGAATTCGGCGAGCACCAGAAGCGCCATTACGAATTGGCCCTAATAGTAAGTATTCCATATAAATACACCGAAAGTAATACTCACTCCGTATAGAAGATAGAGTTATGTTCCCTTGATCGCCAGCAAGAGAACACTTTGGATCGATCTCACTATGAAGTGTCGCAGAATAATTCCGAAATCATGTACGTTAACAACATTGCAATACTTTTAATCTGTATAACCACCGATCAGACGCGTACGAGTATGTTATATAGTTATGCTTATATAGGCTTGGTATATATATATACCGATTAATTCTAGTGCCTTTTGGGAAACGCTTCACTAGTGAACCGAACCCACTGTTGGTTTAACTCCACTTCATTCTAATGCAAATACTCCAGAGTTGTGCATATTGCTCGCATGTTCATAATTAATATGTGTATACTTGCCCAATTTGAGGTCAAGGAAAATAGTTAGCGTGTCTATATATCAACAACGAGAATACGATATGCTCTTGAAAACCGACCTCGCTAACAAGCCTGGAGAAAGTGTCTTGTTAATTGCTGCTTGTCCCTATTGAATCGAAAAAAGTAGAGTGTTGTATGAGACGCAGCATGGAAGGAACCGTTTTCTGAATGGCAGACAAAGGCGCGCAACAATCATAGAAAATAATACAAGTCATTATACAGTAATGCCCTAAATAATCGACTCCTTAACCACAGCAGAATTATGGGTAATTTTACAGGATTTAGTCGGAAATATGGCTTGTTGCCATTCATAGGAAAGCTCTCAGTGAGAGCTTTCCGATGAATAGCAACAAGCCATATTTCCGACTAAATCCTGAAAAATTACTCATAATTCTGCTGTGGTTAAGGAGTCGATTATTTAGGGCATTACTGTACCTGTGCACGCGTGACCCGGTGTCATTACATGTCATATGTATTAAATATAGGGTACCTGACAACATTTCACCAAAAACATGGTTTGAATTCATTTGATGACACGTTAAAAATAGCGTTCCTCGGCAAATTTAAGAAATATATTATGTCACACATAATTGAATTAAAGTGATTCAAAAGTGATATTTTTCAACCGACAATCACTGCAGAATAGCGTAATGTTCTAAACAGTAGCCGTTGCTGTCACACAACCCAGTCAGTGTGCGAGAGACATTGAAGAATAACTCGACTTCTGTTGAGTTCTGTTGACTACAAAGGTGTCTTTGACTCTGAATTATTTCATAGCCAGAAGTCCACTGTACGTAACCATGCCGCGAAAGAGGGATCACATACCTTTAAAGGCCCACTTAAATTTCGAACCCCCAGATAATTTTATATAAAATATATGCCATATCATATACCATTTGAAAGAGAAAGCTCCAACCCATCCTATTATCAACTTTTTCTTTTGAGATACCGACTTGTGTTCTGTGCTCACGTTTCATTACTATTCAATGGAATGGAACTATCTTAATATATAGAGTTATTCCCCTTCCATTGCAATTACATTTTTAGTTTGAATTATGTTGCATTCTGGGAGCCATAACAGGGAAATCTTTCTATGATTTCAGCTGTTTTCTATTTCTCTATTGTCATCTTCTGAGACACAGTCGTTTCAAATGGTGATGAATTATAGTATTTTAATCATATTATATGGCATAGATTGTTATTAAAAGCGTATATCAAGGCAATATAAAAAAAACCAGTGACTCGAAAATTAAATGGGCCTTAGAGCTCGATTTTCTAAGGACAAGACGCTGTGTTTATTTTATAAACCGGTTATAGTTTATTTGGTAGCGACTCAATGCACCTGTAGTTGTAGGTTTCGATAGAGTTTATATCGACAAACATTCGAACATTACACTCTTAGAACAAATGTGTATAAATTCTACACAATATGCTTTAATTTTTATCTTAAACAAAATTGTGTAGAAATGACACATAACATATTTTCTCAACATTGAATGTGAGTGAATATGTGAGTATATTATATAGATGGCAGATATATATTCTATTTGAGATACAAACCTCGTAAAAGCTACCATATTTCAAATCTGGCAGCAACTTTAAAACTTTGTGCTACACGAGTATGTGTTGTTCAGTTTTGACACGAATACAGTGTATAACAAATTTAAAACCGCTGCCAATGTTGTGTTCTGTGGTAACCTTTGTGACATTTCTACACAATTTTGTTTAAGATCAAAATTAAAACATATCGTGTAGAATTTATACACATTTGTTCTAAGAGTGTAGCCAACTTGTAACGTGTGTTGCCATTGGCAACAAAATTCACCTGACTCACGTGAACATTCCGCCTACACGTACACGGCCAAGCCGTTTAGAAGTTTTGTGCGAAACGTGTAGCATTATGAAACGAATAACAAAGCGGAATAATCCAATCTTCTGATAGGATATTCTATTGTGAGAAGTCAACGCTGTTCATGCAGTATGAATATATAGGAAAATATAAAGTGGATCCGCGCGGAAAGATTATGTTTTCATTGAAAAGAATTAAGCATAATATAGGTGGTCTCACTGCGGACATGTGACTTGTGTCTACCATGATCCGGATAATTGTTTGCGCGTTCTGGTAAAAGTTGGGCCGATATCTCATAACATTTGCATGGCGCCGGAAAATCACATGATATTTCCCGCCATGTGCATATCCATAGCAATACCATAGTAACACACATTACAAGTTACACGCATATGTGTGGCAGATCCTGGCTATTGTCGTCCATATGATTACCACAATCTGTCATATTTGCCATATGCCAATATAAGCTATGTCACTGAGTCGCGGCATTATTGGATCCATCCATCCATCCATCCGTTCCGTTTTTAGTGTTACATGTCAAAGTTCTTGAGTAGCATTCCATATATGGAGCTTTTGAATATTCATGAATTGCATATATGGAATACTACTCCAAAACGTTAACACGTAACACTAAAAAACGGAACGGGGCTGGATGGATCAAATATGGCCGCGACTCAGTGACAAGGCATATATATATAGATACCGCTACAAGAGTAAATCACGAACACTCACCGAATGAAATCCGCATGTTTCTCGCACATAGCTGAAGAGACTCAGACTTAAACCTTCTGTGGCACACCGATTAAACAATGTCATGATTTTGAAGATATAACAGGGCTGCTAGACACTTCCTGTCTCTTTGTTTTCAATAAAATGGACATTTTAAATGCGTACAAGACAAAAAAACACGACGTTTCTTTCGTCAGTCATATATACTTTGCTCCATGACCTTTTCGGGGGCATCGGTGGCTCAATCGGTAATGGGTAGAACTCTAAGCCGTTACGCGCTCCAGGGCTTGCGGTAAGGGTTCAAATCCGCATGTTTAAATCGTAGACTTTGTAACTCAAAATCGTTATCTGGTGGAGTTGTCAATTACTCGCCGATGGCCGGTGGTATGCCGCACATGAAACGACGAGTTTATCAGCTATTGAAGTCATCAAGTCACTGTTAGATTAGCCGTGAGTGTGTGGATTTCCCCCACCACTATAACTGGCAATCTCGTGATATGGCCTCAGTTGGCAGTTGCCGAAAGCAACATTAAACCCCAATCAACCAAGACCTTTTCCTCAGTTGCTCAAACTTGGAACTATATAATAAGCATGAACTATTTGTTGTGATTCAGGATGATCTGAAAGGGTTAGCGGACATCCCCAGGGCTCTCCTACAACCTACCTTGGTACTGTTATAATGCCGATAAAGATCGTATGTATTACACTTGTACATGTCTGTACATTAGAAAGCGGTGTGTGCTCATGGTGTATGGGGTGGGTCCCACCACAACAGTTAGCAACCCCCCACCCCATTCGAAGTTATCTAGCTGTATGTGTTTGCCAATATTACATGTTTTGCTATGCGCGGGTTTTATGTAACCAGCTATCTACAGTATATCACAGTATATCACAGTGGTCACAGTATATATAACCGTTTTCATATTCCCTTGATTGGATCACCATGTACCGCGGCGATGTCTATCCGATCTACGACCACGGATTCCCGCGCTATGAGCCCACGCGGTATAAACTATCCGCTTTAGAAAATAAACCCATCAGCTTCCAAATGCTGCATGGTAGCCCGTTTGTAAATATTATAAATTTTGGAACTTCTGTCTGTGTGTGTGTGTGTGTGTGTGTGTATGTATGTATGTGTGTTATAGACTCGAAAACTGATCGACTCAAATTTGGTATGTATAGGCCTAATTTTATCCCGGGAATAATGTGGGCGGATCCAATTTCACGTGCGACCGTGTCCTTGACCTTGACCTAGCTCATATACGCTTATAGTTTTTCGGCCCAGTCGGAGCCGCGATCGGAAAGAAATCCCTAAATATCCCTATATACGCGTATTCACAAACTCTAACCGTAGAAAAGCAGGCGTGCTGTTTTCCATGTATTTGGCTATTGTGTTGCATGGCCGTAATCTGCAACAATACGTTATTGATTGTGATGGTAATTATGTTCTACTGGTGATGTCAGATTGGCAATTGAATTAACGGATTTTATGTCTTTTGTCGGGTCGATGTTGCTGTTTGGGTCAGAGTTTATGTTTAAACTATATGTCTGAGATATAGACGCACACATAATTTGATTAAACAAATTTCAAAAAACTATAAAGGCAATAACTGTGTTGTTGAATTGATATGGAAGACCGATCGTCCAAAAACTCGACATCAGGATACACAACGCTTGGTTTGGCGATACAAAATATGGAGCATGTTTGGCTTCGCAATAGGCTCTCATTACGCGCGCTCCGCGTGTATACTAATGTAGAGATTCTTGTTTCGCCTGGGCGCATGGGTGTTTTATTTATAGAATAGGATTTTTTTTTTGTGATAAGCTATGCCAATTACAAATAAAAGAAATGAAAGGGATAATTTGTTAGTCTTATATTTCAACTTTTATAGACATTTTTCGTTCTGCAACCCACTGGGGATTGTGGTCGGAGACGGTCGAATCGGTCGCCGGTTCGTTAATTAGTTGCTGGTTGTTATTGTTATTTTAACGGAATTCTGAGTTGGTCATTAGCGAAACCAATATATTTTATATTCTATAATTACAATCATGGGTATATAATATATATGATCTTCAACGCGTTGCCATTTCTGACATTGGTTTTCTTGTATAGCCATGTGTACAATACACAGACTACCGACATCTGGCCGCTTGTGAATATGACCGTGTGGGTCTAAGTGACTATCATAAATCTGATCAAAACAGACACATTGAAGAGAAAATATAAAATATTTATAATTCGCGGCGTTGCACGTTACCAACACCACAGACTGACCAGCGTGGTGCAACGTGACTCATGCAGTCGCAATGTCTCCCGGGCGAACTATAAGAAAACAATTATATCTGAAGAAGCTCTGTCAGTGACTTATTTAAAGTAAAGCCGATTTATCGGAATATATATCACCGAGAGCTGTAACTCAAATCCGGGCGATGATATCAATGATTTTGCTTGATTCGAGCGTAATTTATACTTCTGGTATAATTAAAGATGTCTCCCCGCCACTTTCTGGTACCGGCACGCGCGGGATTTGGGGGTTTTTAAATGGTATATACGCATGCGTGAATCATGCCATATGTTATACCGGTACTCGGGATCACCATGCACAATTTAACCCTTTCTATACTAAAGCATCAATGATGAAATAATCCAATAGAAATTGTTCAGATAATAAGTTCAACAAAAGTTTGTTAAACTTCTTATCTAAACATTTCCCTCAATAAATAGGGCTACTTCTGTACTATTATTTATCTGTCGTCTGCTTGTTTCGCCTTAACATCCCTCCAAATCAATAATAGACCATTCCGATGTGCACTTTGTAACTGAGTGGGAGAATCCATTCAGTATATATAGAAAGGGTTAACCGGTTCAGTATTCAACAACAGTTTGTTACGCATCATATATAGCACCAAATTCTGGGAATTTAAGTTATTTCTCTGCTAAAAGAATATAATTCCGTCTGATAACTATTGGTATATTGAAGTAATGCTGACATTACTTGATAAAACTATATGTATTGTTCTCCATATGTTCTCAACTGTTATTCTGGAGTTAGGAGTAGGGTTGGCACCCTCATAATACAACTACATGGATATAGTTTGCATTGAGTGCACAACCCACTGCTTATCAATACTGGAAACATATACACGAATGAACTGTATAGCGAACCAACATGTAAGTTGTATTCTTGCAGCAGGTAGATAGATTCTAGATTAATTATAGCACTATCCCATCTCTTATCTCTCCTAATCCTCTTATCCCTTCCATGACTGGAGCTTCCTAAAATTTTGTTAAATCCCTGTACCAATGCATTCTGTTACATAATTATGCGAGTCTCCCAGAGGGAATGCATTTCCCTAACATTATTTACCTGTAGTATAAGTCCTCAATAAAGTCCAATGCTAGAACCCCATTATAAATAAGTCATCGTGTACTAACCTACATACCATGCAAAATCCGCAATATCGACCGCCTAACAAGACTGACAATAATATCAAAACTTAGGGTAGCTGGCTCACGCCCTATAGATGGCTCCGGGTGCGTTGGTGATTGTCCCTGCATATGGGCGGTGTAGATACGCTTGTCGTGACCGTATAGTATAAGCCATTGAGTACTTATCTCCCTCAAACAACCAACTAACCTTGTAAAATCATTACACTCCACAAACAACACCAATATCAAAATCTAGGTTAGCGGGCTCACGCCCTAGATGGCTCCGGGGGGCGTTGATGACTGTCCCCGGGCGGTGTAGAAACGCTTGTCGTAGCCGTAGTATAAGCCGTAAGCCGTCGAATAATTATCTCTTACAAACTATTAACAAACTGCCTATACAAATTCGCAAATACATGCTTTCACCCGCGCCCGTGCCTGTGGGAGGACGGGTGCAGAAAATCGAAAACACTACTTGACACTCCAAACCTTCCGAAAACACACTAAGCACCACAGTCTGGCCCAGCTGCGTCCTCGGTTCGCCACCGCAATACACAACCAGGTCAACGGGTTCTGACACTAGCACAGGAGTGAAATCCGGGCATTGCATCATCAATAGTTGAGGAGCCCCGACCGACCTTAAGTCAACCGGCTGGCATTGCACCCTCTTCCTATCATTGAGCCCATAGTAAAAGCCCTCAATACAACAGACTAAGGCAACTGGAGTCCATGCAAGCACAAAATGGGACACTAAATTACAATCATTCATAACTCAAAATAATATATATATCAACACACAAAACTCATAAAAGAAAACAAGGTAAGTCTTCATCGCCGGTCCTGGTTCGGAATGGGGGGGGGCTTTGCTTCCTGCTGCGGTGGCTTCCACACCATGCAGGCAAACAGCTACTGTGCATGGGTAGATAATAACCTACTTACAAACTCACAATCCCTACAAACGCTCTTCAGCGGAATTACAGCATCCAAAAGTGGGTTGTATATATAAGAGGGCTGTTAGCCCTTTCAAATCTTCCCGGGTATCATCCCAAACTCCAAACTTGCGTTAACATTATTTACCTTGACCTTGTAAGCCAGTGCATTCTCTTATATATGCGAGGTTTCCTGCACTCTAAATCGCGATGGGTAAAATTGCGTAAATAGTGCATATATAGAAACTTTTTACTTTTTTGTTGGGTAAAATATGGGAGACTGACATATATATATGAGAATGCGCTGATACATGATATATATAATGCTACACCAGCGCAGCTCCCATCATGAAAGGGATTTATCCGACGAGGCGCTGACTTCAAGTTTCCATTGCGGCTACAGGATCAGTATGAACCTTTGTGTCTCATCTAACTGCGCTAAGGAAACAATTACATCTCAAGACGTTATCGATGACTAAAGCCGATCTATCGGAACCCATATCGCTGAGTGTTTTTGTAATTTAAATTCCGTTGATGAGATGCATAAGTTCATTCGATTCGAAGCACAGCCATCATTATACGGGCGATCACGATATATTCTTGTTATTCCTACGTCTCATTACTGTAGTCACGTGTCATCAAATCTCGCGATATTATTAAACCTGACGAGATGAGATCGAGTGAGAAATAATACAATATTCGCCCAAACCTAAAGCTTCCGAATATCAGATTCGTTTTTGAACGCGCCAATTTTATTGTATGTACGTTGCTATGTTAAAGATGGTCAATCTCTTCCTATAATTTTTTTTATATAGTTTCCAGGTTATAAAATAATAATAATGAATCGAAGACCCCTGTCCGGAAAGGCTTCTATCAATTAATATTGATCTTCTTTCGAATGTTCTGGTATAATATGCAAACAATCAATTGGGACATTTTACGCTCGAGTTCGTTCGGAGCGTTTAATTTAAAATTCGCATATCATATATAAGAGAATACATTGGCTAAACAGCATTTACTTTGACCTTGTAAGCCAGTGAATTATTTTATATATGCGAGGCTCGCAAATATAAGATAATGCACTGGCACATGGTATTTAATGCTGCACCAGCGCAGCTCCCGTCATGAAAGGCACAGCCCCTGGGGAAAATTACTAAAATACCAATATAGACTACCTGGTATAGTCTATATTGGTATTTTAGTAATTTCCCCCAGGGGCCTGTGATAAAAGGGTGAATGTATTTATCGAGCTTAGTAAATGTTTCGTAAATGCAATATAACAGTTAAAGTGACCCACGAAATTCGCTGTGGGTAAAAGTGCAAAAACATATATAAGTCAGTACAAACATCACCACTAAGAAGAGCAAGGATAAATAGATAATCGTTGTTCTTATGTTCGTCATTTATATTTCTGCAATAACGAAACTTTGCGTGTTGGAACCATTGTTATGTAAACAAAACAAAACTTTTACAAAACATGCAACAAATATCGATAAACGTGTAGTAAGTTCAAATATTTTAGTCTGAACATTATTTTCAGAATATTTTTTTAATACTTTGACCTTTTCCAATGTTTACCGTCAAGATTTGATTAAACTGTGTTATCTAATTTGACTAATTAGACTGTTATCTATAATTCAACCGTAACAGTAATGTTTGCATAACAATGATTTTGACACGCGAAATCTCGTTATTAGAGAGTTATTAATAGAAAATAAGAACAAATTGTGCATGTACTTGTTGGTGATAGTTGCATTGTATACAGTAATGCCCTAATTAATCGACTTCTTTAACCACAGCAGAATTATGGGTGACTTTTCAGGATTTAGTCGGAAATATGGCTTGTTGCCAATAATCGGAAAGCTCTCGGGGAGATTAATTAGGGCATTACATTACTTTTATTTTATTTCGCATGAACCCACATCGGATGCCTTTAACCCTTTACCCAACAAACCGGCCAAAACCGGCCAAATAAAGCTTCAACAGCCTAAAATATCTTCGGTCTGTCTCAATAGAACCATACAAATGTGGGTATCATTGGAACCGGCTCCTTGACCACATTGTGATAGTTACAGTTATGCCCTGTGCCAATGCATTCTCTTATATATGCGAGTCGACCATAGGTCGCCTCGCATATATAAGAGAATACATTGGCCTAAAAAAAATCTTTTTTTAACACTTTTTACCATTTTTTCTTACATTCTTTAACAATTTTATAATTTTTAATGTGTTAAGCCAATGCATTCTCTTATATATGCGAGGCGACCTATGGTCGACTCGCATATATAAGAGAATGCATTGGCACAGGGCCGTTCTGTTGGGTAAAGGGTTAATCGTTAAAAAAAACACACTTTTTCGGTTCACAGGGAGGAGGGCGGTTATTCCTTTAAAGGCCCACTTAATTTTCGAGTCACAGATTATTTTTTTTAAGTGACTTGATATACGGTTTTAATAACAATATATGCTATAAAATATGATTTAAATACTATAATTCATCACCATTTGGAACGTATGTGTCTCAAAAGGTTCCCATAGAGAAATAGAAAATAGCTGTAATCCTAAAATTATTTCCCCCGTTATGGCTCCCAGAATGCAACAGAATTTAAACTGTAGTTTATTTTTAATGGAAGGGAATAACTCTATATCTAAATGTATAGAGTTATTCCCCTTCCATTGAAAATAATCGACTTTTTGGGGGCTGATGACGATATGTTTGCGACATTCTGAATAAAATATAAATGGTTTCCAAAGTTAAATGATCCAGGAATATTTTGCCGACATCAGGAACTAACCTTGCTCAAAAATCACCCATCACCGACAGACGGCGCCACTCAAAATGGCCGCCAAACCCCCGTTTTCTAACGTTAAAATGCTTACTTGTATAGCAACGTATATATGCGTTAATTTAATGCTTGGTCAGACTATTCGTCATGACAGAATTCTCCACGTGACAATTCATAATATATGGGTGATCATCCGTGATCTATAAACTTTCCAAATTTTTTGGGTATATATAGATACCATCAAATTGCGACCGGTTGACATGGCAATCGATTTTCGGAAAATTATCCGTAATTTCGCTATACGAGATGTCTGCATGCGACATTTTGAATCAAATGTATTTAATTTTCCAAAAAATATGATCCAGGAATATACTTAAATTGCTCTCGCTTATGATCGGCCTATATTGAATACATGATACTATGCGCCAAACATTTAATTATAAAATATTCATTCGCTGATAACAAGTACATGAAGTGGGAAACGGATATATCCGTTTCCCGCCCTGTAGGTAATGTTTTGGGAAACGGATATATCCGTTTCCCGTCCTAAACGAGTTAAAGCTACATAGCTGTTTGCACTCCAAAATACACCTAATAATATTCGCTTTTGAATTTTTCCGAATAGATCGATAATTATTATATTTTCAGTAACTTTTTCTGCCAAAATAATAATCGTATCCCCACTCCCGGAAGTGCCACGATGTTATCCTACTCCCAGAGGTTTATCCTACTCCCAGAGGTTTATCCTACTCCCAGCGATGACGGACTATTTATCCCAACCTTGCACGTTCCGAATTACGTAATTCGAAGTGCACGTTTTGGGTTACTCCCCCTACACCAAAATAATTGTCTCCGTTCCAGTGCATAGTCAGATAACACAAAATACATCACCAAAAACACAGACCACCAATGTGTTATCGACATCAAATTCCAGCTCAGTGAATTTGCAGGATCAACACCAACTGGGACACATTTTTGGTTACGCTACACCTCGGAATCCAAAGATCGAAATCGTGATAAACAATTGTTCCCACAAGTGCATTCATATTCCAAATGAAAGTGAGCAGTGATATCTTATAGAACTAGGAAGGCTTATCCTGGTCACAGTGACATTCCAAACAGTTACTAATTTAATCAATAAAGTGTGTTGTTTGTTTGAAAAATTCCTCCGAAAAATCCCCTTTGAAGTTGGTGGAAATAGGAGAAATCAATCATTGAATTGACGTCACGTTCCTTATACGCGCGCGCGCGCGCGGCTATAGTAAAAACATTCATGAATGAGTGACGTAATTGATTTACCTTATTTGGGTTGTTATCTTTTCATTGCGCGTAATTTAACGGAAACATTTAGGTCAATATTCAGAATCGGAACATCTTCTCAATGCATTTTATTAGAGTTGTATCGTGACAAACTGTTGTGGAAAATATAATAAACACAATAGTTAAAGGTACTCAACCCGTAAAGAGGGTCCCCATCTCAACAGATTCCAACAACAACAATCCGATCAGAGGGTCCTATATTACTATTTCTTTGGCTTTGGGGGTAAAAAATATTTGATTCGAGTCGAGGAACCCATCAAACAAAGCTCAGAGTTATTAGATATTGATTTTTCAAATTTGTTATGTTCTCGAGATGAGTACCAATAACTGCCGTAATCTGCTCTGGATGTGTACTCCAAATCTATTCAAACAGACAAGGATGAATAACTCTAAAATCAAGTGGTAATTTTAACGCAATTTTGACTGAGTTCTGGGCCAGATAGTATTCCCGATAATGAAAAATAATAGATTTCTAAAATCGATATCTAACAAATCTGAGCTTTGATGGGTGACTTCCTCGACTCGAATCAAATATTTTTGACACCCGAAGCCATTAAAATAGTAATTGAGAGGAGTTTTATCGGATTGAGTACCTTTAACTGTCATCAGCGACGAATGAAGTTTCTCCTCTCGTGAGATGCGAGGATTATTTTTCACTCGGCTAACGCCGAGTGAAAAATAATCCTGCGCATCTCACTCGAGGAGAAACTTCGTTCGTCGCTGATGACAGTTAACTATTGTCTATATACTTATTTTTTTCCCAGAAAGTCGCATTGAAGTCATAAATGAAATTGTCAATGACACTGTAGCTCAACTTAGGAAGGAATTTTTTTGCTTCTGAGCAATGAATAGAATGATGAAGAAAAAGGAAAGCCACAATGTTACAGTAAAGGTATTGTATTGCGTAGATGAAATTATTTTCATTTGAAACATTTCACCAATAAATGTGGGCTGCAGGGAGTCCGGATGGATTGAAATTTGAAATCCATGATGGCTCCAATCTAGAGGACACCCCGAAGATCCATATGAAGTTTGGTGACAATTGGATGAGGGATGTTGCCTGTATGATGTGCCGAAGTGTAAAATCAAAGATGGCCGCTGGCAGCCACGTTTTAACGAATTTCGTGAATAATCGATGGCTCCCATCTAGAAGTCACCGTGAAGATCCATATAAAGTTTGGTGATAATCGGCCTGTAGGGTGTGCTGGAGGAGTTAGTCATGCAAAGAGTAAAATTAAAAATGACTGCCACAAAGTAGAGTTGAGCTTAAAATACGCTTTGAACACGATGTTTGTATCCCATACAAGTAACAGCCATGTGGCGGCATGGAACAGAAAAGAGCGTTACGTGTTAGGCTATTTCTGATATGGTAGAAATAAAGAGTGTTTGTTTCTCTTCTGTTCGAAAAATTGAAAACAGCTGGAAAATGGCTGTGACCATGTCAAGTATTTTTCGGTTAATAAGAAGTCGATAAATAAATATTTCGTGTATTGGTTGCATGTCAACCTATCTTATACCTACAAAATAAAAAAATTGGAAGCTCCAATGAGTCATATCCGCTTAAGTGAAGTATGTGCATCACCAGATGTTTCACTTTTGTGGTTTTTGTTGTTGTTGTTATTGTTGCTGTTGTTGTTGTTGTTTTGTTTTTTGTTTTGTTGGTGGTGGTGGTGGTATTGTTGTTGTTGTTGTTGTTATTGGAAGTGCTGTCGGAAATGGAAGAAGAAAGAGATATAGAGCATCTTTAGTTGATATATCGGATAATCACATTCAGTTGTTTCTCTGTTCCGGTCGTATGGAACTACAACGCCTACATTTAGATAGATGGTACAAACCATATTCTATGCATGCAACATAAAGCACACATACACTACCATCGCTCTTGACAGACAGCTACCATCACACGCCGATATATAGGTAAATAGCATGGTGTCAGAAACCGCGTAAAACCTATCAAATATACTATCATACTTACATAGCTCAAATATAAATCGGTAGGTTTCTGTTCGGGACGACCCGCGCAACTCAATACTTCGACACGGGGCAATGATTTAAGAGCAGGATAATGAATTTATCGTTGATTACACGATATCTATATCACAATCTTCTTTGACGCGATTTTATTCTTTATATCCAAACAGCGCTCTCTATCGATTTGGTATTCAGAATCAGCATGGGTCTGATGGGACTCGTTGTGCTGCCGCACGTCGAGTAGGCAACAGTTTGCACAGAATCTAGGGGATTTCCAATGAACCGTACCATTGTCTTAGATTGATTCTCGGTACACCCAGTGCACAAAGCACTTTGTGGTCTTTGATCGTTTTTGTCTGAAAGATCACAGATTATTTCAAACTTTCTGACCTTCAGACGTTTTTATGTCAAGTAAAACTCGTTAATTATTCTTGTCGATCGGAGAGCCAGAAATACAATGACTTTTTTTTTACTAGACTATGGCTCTATCTATCAACGAGGAAGCTACAGTGGCTATATATACGTGGGATTCAATTTACACAAATCATACAGAGCGTCGGAAGCGTCAAAACGCCAGCGACTATATACAGTCTATGACTGTCCTTGACAAGCGCGTGCATTTATTTTTGTGTGCAGAAATAGGCGAGTTCGTATATTATTTTAAGTCATGGATCTGGCGACAGGTGCGTAGCATGTGGGATTTATCCCCTCCGCAACTTGGCCAAAATTCCAATATTTGCACATTTCTTACAGGCCCAAAATTAGTTGGAAATTGTAAACCAAAATTAGCTTGATTTTGTTCTGATAGTTTGATATTCCAACTAGTATTTAGTGCGAAAATTGATGTTTTTAACCAAAATTCGAAAATGTTCCAGAAATGTTTGGACAGAAATGGCCAGGAGTTGGAAAGTTGCTATTAGACATTTATAACATTTGGATATCTTGAGATACAAGTTTGAAACTTCCAACGCAAGGGGGAGCTGGACTGAATTAAACTTCCTGAAATTGTGCTTAAACCCTGTGTCAATGCATTCTCTTCTATATGCGAGTCTCCCATATGTAGCATCGCGTATATAAGAGAATGCATTGGCCTAACAATATTCACATTGACCTTGTAAGCCAGTGCATTCTCTTATATATGCGAGTCTTCCATATATAGGGAGCTTTGCATAGGATCCTTAATGGTACACCAGCGCAGCTTCAGTCATGAAAGGATTAATGCGAAAAAGCCGAAAATTATAAGTCGAAAACTTTTCAGCAATGTTTTGACTTAAATTTCCACGAGTTGGAAAGTTGCTATTGGACATTTCTATAACATTTGGCAATACTGAGATACAATTGGAAACTTCCAACGCAAGGGGGTGGTGTAAATACATTTTTTTCCCAGGTTTTTGAAATTTTGGTCTGCTGCCAAGGTGGAGACAATTCCAACGGTGTCGCTCCAGCCACGTCGTTGTTTGGTGGAAATAACTTTCTTTAGTCGATGATTCGATGGATCATGAATCAAAGGAACCCATACATATGTATGTATATATCGTCTATAAATCTGTCTACATTCATGGAGATGTGTAAGAAATATACATGAACATTGTAACTTGCATAGGACATGTATATGCAGTTTTTTTGTAAATACTTTGTAAATACTGATAACCAAATATGTAATCAAGTTAAAGTGTCTGTTTACATTATATAATACTTTATTTATATCAGTTATAGATAAGTTCATATAGATAAGTTCATAAGAACAGATAAATTACAAACACACATTCCAACAGAACATTCTAATGAGTGATAGGCTGGTAGGCATGCATACATTCTCCTGTCATTTCTTAACTATGACGCATTTGTTTCAACTGTATGTTTAACCCTTTCTAAATATTGTTGTTCAGAAATAAGTTCAACAGACGACTACTTCTGAACTTTTGTTTTCTGTCGTCTGCTCATTTTTTTCTGGAAAACCCCTCCGGATGAATAATAAACTATTCCTATGTATATTTTGTATAGCTGAATGGGAGAATCCATTTAGTATAGAAAGGGTGAATGGTTGCCGAAACGCCAGAAATGTAGCGCACGCCCTTGAGATGGCGCTGATCGTAAGGTGACAACTTTTTACAACTTTTATAAAGACCTCGGTTCCTTCCACCTAAGAATTCAAAGGTTTTATGCGACATATGTGACATTTATAAATAAACTAGACGTCTTTTCTGAACTATTGGTAGTTTTGAATTTCAAAGGGACATAATTCATACCAGAGAATTAGGTGACATGTTTTTGAACAGAAAAATATATTTCTAAAAACTAATTAAATCAAAATGTAGTTGAATCCTTTGAATATCACCAAATCAGAAAGCTAATGTTATTAACTAGTATACGCTCACGAATATATTTAATTTGGTAAAAAACATTGATATTTTTTGAAAACCCGGGAAGCTTCATTTTAACGGAAGTGTCAAAAATTTGTATTACTACTACCCTTTTCCGTAAAAGTGAACAAATATATGTTCTAGCTAAATCTTCTATAGCTTTCTTATGAATCCATATAAGTTTGAGGATTTAGCTTCATTTCTGGAAGATTAAGATTCTGAAATGTTTGCTATGACCATCAATGTTGAAATTACCACATCTGCGCCACCTTCGCCACCTTAAGTCGTATATATGGATGAGATGCGTGAGAGATCATATTAGAATTCAAATGGAATCAAGGATGAGGAGGGGAAATAACATTTTAGTCGATAATACACGAAGACAACTAAATATTGGTGAATACACGAATGCCGCGCGCTCCATATACAAAGAGCCCGAATGAAATACGAACGCATTTTAGTGTGACATACAGATGATACCACACTAATATTGTATATAAAGACCAATGGCTTTTCGGGTTATCGTGTCAGAATGTTGGCGTAAGTAAACAACGAGAGCCGAAGTCGTGAGTGATATCCTGGTGCGATCCGCGATTTTATATGTATTACACATTCCAAGCGCAAAGAAGCATGGTGTTATTGAGAAACCCTCCTTTTGGTATCCATTGTAATTTCAACTTCTGAAATCGTTGTCACGTCAGGTCGCCAGTTAAGTCGCGTGAGAATCCGGGATCGCCATTAATGTTAACGAATTGTCGAAAGTTATGACACATGTAGCACGGTTACTGGACATAAAGTCCCCAAAATTAGGTTTAAATCGAATTTATAAATTGTGATAACTAATATAAATGCTCAGGTAATGAAGGAATTATCGACGAAATACAATAACATTTTTCCAATAAACACACTAAACACAAACAAAATACGGGGCATATATCGCCGGTTTCCTATAAATAAATAACTCACTCATCTACAAATCTGCAACGATAAATTCGCCAAATTAACTTTATAGCAATTTTTCATAATTAGTTCCGAATGATTCGTCGCCATCTAAAGTCTCCATTTTGTTTTGGCATAATGGGAAGGACACCGGTGTTCTGAAAAATAAGTACACACAGAACACATGCATTTATTTTTTCAGAACACCGGTGTCCTTCACAAGAAGCCCAAACAAAATGGAGAATTTTAGATGGCGACAAGTCACTCGGATCTAATTGTGAATTATTTTTTTTAGATTGTTAATTTGGCGACTGGAATGAATTTATCACTGCAGAGTGGTATATGAGTGAGTTATTTGTAGGAAACAGGCGACACATACCCCGTATGTTGTGTTTAGTGCGTTTATTTCAGAGATTTTATTTGTGTTATTGTTTTTTTTTATCGATAATGCCTGCTTTACTTTCGCATCGCTCTTTGTGATATAATTTAGAAATTAAAACCTTATTTTTTGGGACTTTACGTTCGGTAACTGTGCATGCAGTCTGAAACCAATACATTTTTAATAATGCAACAATCGGTATGTAATAATCTATAACAATAAACATAATTATAAAGCCGCATCGCGGTTTGCGCTCGAAAATACACATAATGATATTCGATTTTGATTTTTTCCCTTGTATTGACATAGGTCGATTAATACTTGAACTACCTTTATATGGGCATTATATGTCCCAGACAGTCGTATTGATGCCATAAAAAATGTCACTTTACACCGGTGTTTGGGTCCTAAACAAGCAACAGCCAGGTGCACAGCATGGAACAGAAAAGAGCGTTCCGTGTTAGTTTATTCCTAATATGGTAGAAATAAAGAGCGTTATATTGTTTCAGTTCTGTGCGAAAAATTGAAAACAGCTGGAAAATGGCTGTGACTACATCAAGTATTTTTCGGAGCATATGAAGCTCGTAAATAAATATTTCACGCATTTGTCAACCTATTTTATACATACTTCCAAATTACGTTGACAAATTTTGTAAACTCGATGGACCATATCCGTCTGAGCTACGACGCAACGACAAGGGGTCCCCGAATGAAACATATAAACGCACATTCACTGTTGTATATGTTACATGTCACACTTGTGTGTAACTGAACATGGTTAACCCTTTACCCAACAAACCGGCCAAAAACGCCCAAAAACGCCCAAATAAAGCTTCAACAGCCTAAAATATCTTCGGTCTGTCTCAATAACACCATACAAATATGGATATCATTGGAACCGGTTCATTGACCACATTGTGATGGTTACAGTTATGCCCTGTGCCAATGCATTCTCTTATATATGCGAGTCGACCATAGTTCGCCTCGCATATATAAGAGAATGCATTGGCCTTACATTCTTTAACAATTTTATAATTTTTTCTTACATTTAAAAATAAATTTATAATATTTTTCTACATTCTTTGACAATTTTATCATTTTTAATATGTGTTAAGACAATGCATTCTCTTATATATGCGAGGCGACATATGGTCGACTCGCATATATAAGAGAATGCATTGGCACAGGGCCGTTCTGTTGGGTAAATGGTTAATGTATGAAATTCTCTGATGGAATCCATGACGTTCGGTATCAATACACGTCTTGTGATGACAAATTGGAGGCAATCTCTTATTCTAACTCATTATGTCGAGCTGCGACATCAAACGGCTTACGATGTGTAATGATCAGCAATAAAACAACAAGGATATATCAAAGCTACATAATAGTTGTGTCGTAATGCTTCATTCTTTCTAGGTGGCTTTTCGTGTAGGTTTTATTGAACCGCCATGAATGAATATACAGGCATGTACTCCAACATAAAGATATTAGAGTATATCTCGAATTGTGTGTTGATTTGCCTCCGTAATATATTCTGGGAAAGAGTGATTGATATACGATATAGAGGGGTATGAGTTTCTAGCTTCTCTCTCGGAGGAGTCCCTTAGTTCTCTCTTCCTAGGAAACGTAAACATTTTCCTCCTTCTTCATGTCTGCAACCTTGTAAAGGGGATTCGGAATTACTGACTCTATTGAACATGCGACCGGATGCTCGAATGTGCATGTCCATAACAGAGCTTCAGCCAGACACCGTGTCAAGGTCTAGTAAAGATTGTATATTCCCCAATTTACCCGGGGTGCACATATGTATATATTTTTTGTTCTCCTTTGTATGTATTTTGTGTGTAATATGATGTTTGTATAATCTCTCCATAGAGGAGGCAATACAGATATATATCTCGAGTTGTGTGGACTCTTCTGTATCATCGAGGAAACGCTGCACTGTGCACCAACATGCGATCTCCTCCCAATGATTCAAACACCGAGAACAGATCAAGAAAAGCTTAAAGGTACGGTTGGCCTTGGCGGTGGGTATCCTGTAAAAATATTTCCACCCGTCAAAAACCGCCACAAACAGAAAGAACATCAAAATGTAGACAGACTTTGTCCGTATACAAATAAGAAATATCGCATAAACAGTATGTTATTGTCATATATTTGACTATTGTTATGTAAACAAAAGCATAAAAAGTTACTTTTCTGGTGTTTGTTTATATTATGATGGTAAATATAAAGAGCGTTATTTGTGGGTGAATTCCTGATATGGAACTAATGAAGAGCGTTTATGCCATTTGTGTGTGATTAGCCAGTAGCATTGTGTTGTCTTCTGTAACACAATCAGGCTCTTGCTTAGGTAAAATATAGTAGGTCTTTATGATAACATGCTGTTTACGTGATGGTCATAATATATATGAACGAAACTGTATGCGTTTTAATGTTTTTCTGTTTACGGTGTTTGGAACAAATATGAATATTTTCGACAATTAAGGCCTCACGTGCCTTTAACCATTTCATGACGGAAGTTCCGCTGGTGCATGCAGTGTTAATGATCATGTCCCAGTGCATTATCTTATATATCTGAGTTTCTCATATACATGTATTTCGGCATGAACGGGTTAATAATAAAGTGGAGAGTGAACACTTCAATCCGCGAACACGACGTTGTGGGGTTCCTTCTCTGTTTGTACAGCGGTATGTTTTGGTGATTGGTTGATGCTTTATTCTCATAATTGCAAATGAATATCGAGAAGTACAGAATATCTATAAGGATATGAAGATATATACATAGCTTACACTAAACAATTTTCCAATTTTGTCTGGTTCGACCCGGCGGTACGACGTTGTTTTTTATTCTGCGCGAATTCGGAAAATGGTTTTTGTGAAAGCATAAGTCATGTCGGACTTCGAAATACAACTGTAATTGTTTATTTATTTGCGTTTATACTAATTTGACTAACTATTATCACGTATTCTACTATAGTGTTAACGGTCATTGTGAAAACAAACTTGTTAATCGCCACTGTGGGTATAAACGTTTGTCATGTGTTTTGAACGGACAGTGATATACCAACAGTATATATGGACTACAATATCGCGTTACAGTAACACCGGTATTAATCATTCCGTATAGCAAACAAAATATAGTTCCAAGTTGAAACGTTAATAAATAAAAAGTTATACATTCATACATCTGTGATATTATGTGACCACAAATGTTATCATAAATTTCAATAACTTTTGTATACACTTTCACGATTCCCTCAGGTTTCATATCCCTTCGCCGGGTGGTAACAATACCAATGTACTGAGTTGCCGCGGACACGGAGGGTTGAAGTGTTGATACATTTCTTCCATGTTTTTTAAGTTCTAACTTTCTAATATTATATTCTTATCGTTGAATAATGGTATAAACAAAATACACACGTTGTGTTTCTGCGGTAAATCATCCATCCTTGTAAATTTGGTATTCATAAACACTACGCGTTTATTCTATATATTACTTTTATTGCTCCATCCGATTTGACACCAGAAAAGTGCTAGTTACAATTTTATATACCAACACATAATAAGAGCTGTCGACTATGGAAGAAGCAGTTTTTACCCCTGGGTTGAGTCCTGCAAATTTACTATGATGCTGATGCTTTCTGATGAATTGCTATGATGCTGGTAGGGCAGGGCAATGCTGTTAAGAAAAAGTGCCGTTGTTGTATTTAAATTTCTCATTTTCGCGGTGTTCACTGGATGGTCTTAACATATCGAGGAAAAGCCGGTATGTGTCGAAAATATTCGAAAAAATATGTATCGTGAAATAATGGCTGTATTGGTTGACCATAAATGAGACGACTGTATCTGTCGTTTTTGCTAGAACCAGCGCCATCATTAGCCACCGATTAGCTAAGCACCGATTGCAAACTCCGATTTGGTGACATCTCATTGCAGCAGCACTCCGTAACTTTGACATCCGAACATTCTATAGTTCTTTTCTCAACTGCACTTTAGAGAATTTTAAGAATACTCGATTTAATATTTTCCTATTTATACACCATTGTCCGCCTGCAGCGAAGGATAATTTTGTCTCAAACGAGCTATACCTAAAGTCAGATCCCTATTATTATTGATGAATTCGGAAATAAGCTGGAATTTACATTAAATGTGCCGTGTTGAGATCAGGCTATGATCACTGTCCGTTTGAGTGGTCATTCCGCTTCAAGAACATATATTTGAAATAGTGAATATTATTGTTCAACTGGGCGATAAATACATTTATCTGAGTGAGAATGTGTTCAATATTTGAAATCCATTGCTCCGGGTTTGTTATACTAATGGGGTCCCTTAAACCAAAGCAATCGCGATAGTGACTTTAATGACTAAAGCATGAACTTCAAATATTTGTTGCTTAGTTATAGGGAAGACTTTTTGGATGGGGTGCCCGGGTGGGGGGGGGGGTCCAATGTCAGGATTCCATGGTAACGACATCAAATATTTGGAGAAAAGTTTTAAAAGCCCACTGCATGCTGGCAACCAATGAGCCTTGCAGACATTACGTTAAAGGTACGGTTGGCCTTGGCGGTGGGTATCCTGTGAAAATATTTCCACCCATCAAAATCCGCCACAAACAGAAAGAACATCAAAATGTAGACAGACTTTATCCGTATACAAATAAGAAATATCGCATAAACAGTATGTTATTGTCATTTGTTTGACCATTGTTATGTAAACAAAAGCATAAAAAGTTACTTTTCTGGTGTTTGTTTATATTATGATGGTAAACATAAAGAGCGTTCTTTGTTGCTGAATTCCTGATATGGAACTAATAAAGAGCGTTTATATCATTTGTGTGTGATTAGCCAGTGACACTGTGCTGTCTTCTGTAACACAATCAGGCTCTTGCTTATGTAAAATATAGTAAGTCTTTATGATAGCATGCTGTTTACGCGATGGTCATGGTATATATATGAACGAAACTGTATGCGTTTTAATGTTTTTCTGTTTACGGTGTTTGGAACAAATATGAATATTTTCGACAATTAAGGCCAACCGTGCCTTTAACTCTTAGTTCCATCAATAATACATCAGGCGGAATAGGACATGTAAGGTCAATTGCTAAGTTCAATGTCATTGAATTTTTTTTTATAATTTTGTGCGTGTTGAAATATTAATTGTCTCATATTTAGCTACCCTCCGGATTTGGGATACCAGGTTTACGGGGGTGGGGTCCATTTTCCCTCAGAGTTCACAAAATTACAGATCATTGTACAACAGCGTTTGCTATGAGGAAGAGGGTTAAATGTTATAGGTCTGATATCTATTATATATTTTGGAACTTCTGTCTGTCTGTATGTTTGTCTGTATGTTTGTCTGTATGTGTGTATGTATGTGTGTATGTATGTGTTATAGATTCGAAAACTGCTCGACCGATCCGACTCAAATTTGGTATGTAGGCACACTTTGATCCCGGGAACAATATGGGCAGGTCCAATTTCACGTGCGGCCGTGTCCCCGATATTGGCTTCCCTCATATACGCTCATACAGGCATATTTCTGGACCTCGACCGATCCGACTAAAATTTGGTATGTAGGCCTAGTTTGATCCCGGGAACAATATGGGCTGGTCCAATTTCACGTACGACCGTGTCCTTGACCTTGACCTCGCTCATATATACGCTCATATGCATGTTTCTGGACCTCGACCGACCCGACTCAAATTTGGTAGGTAGGCCTACTTTGATCCCGGTAACAATATGAGCGGGTCCAATTTCACGTGCGACCGTGTCCTTGACCTTGTCCATATAAGCTCATATAGGCATGTTTTAGGACCGATCGAACAATAGTTTGCCCAGACGCTGTACATTCTGCCTAGACGTAGGCGATCACAAAGAAATCCCTAAATAACCCGGACGAAGTCGGGCACATCAGCTAGTAGAATATAATTATACTGTTATTAACCACGATGACTCTCCATAGCAGTTGCAAGTCTTCATCCTTGACATTGTATCGAATGTCGCTTTAATTAAAGCCACTTGGCGGTTTGAGCTCCAACAATACACCTAATAATATCAGCTTTAGAATGTTTCCCGGTATCTAAATAGGTCGATAACTACTTTAAAGACATATTATGGACTTGTTCGGGTATGTGAAACTGATAAGTTAGCATTCAGGCGCTATGTCAACTGGAAGAATGTAGCATTTTAGTAACATTGCAGAAAATGTCATAGAAATCATCGTCTGAACTACGCTCAATTGTAAATATTTACTTCTCGAATCTGCAATTATTGGTGACAAACTAACGAAAACGATTTCACCTTCGAGAATCACTGCAATTAATTAATATATAAGAATGACGATGTGTGTTGCCAATTTGGATATAATATCTGTAAAAGTAACTACTTTGAGCAAGATTATTCTCCATTTCTATTTGATCACATGTGCGACCGAGCGTTTCACATTACGTTAATTAACTATACGAGCATGTGTCCCAGAAAGAAGCATTGAAGTCATAATAGATATGTAACTTTGAAGACGGTGAATCAGTACCGAAACAAAAAACAGCTGTGCGCACGGCATGGAACAGCAAAGAGCGTTCCGTGTTATTCTATCCCTGATATGGTAAAAATAAAGAGCGTTTAAATCACTTATTCGCGAAAAATTGAAAACAGCTGGAATATGGCTATGACCATGGCAAGTATTTTTCAGAGCATACGAGGCCGATATATCAATAGTTCGTGCATGTTTCAACATATATATCTTATTCCTCATTCCAAATTACGTAGATAAAATTTGGAAGCTCGAACGAGCCATGTCAGTTTTAAAATCGGATGTGTTAGATGCCAACCAAAAAGATTGCAGGGCCAATTTTCCACCCATTCATCAGATGTACAGTTGTACAACTGAAATATCTCACTCTGAGTACTAAAAAGAGGATTAAATATTAGATCGGATAGAGAACCAAATTACACTGTTATTAGCCACGATGACCCTTCGTAGCAGTTGCAAGTATTCATTACTGGCACATGTCATGGATCCAATGTCACTTTAATTAAAAATTCGATGTGTTAGATGGCAAACATGAATTATTGTGGGGCCTATTTTTTCACACATTTCTCAGATGTATACAGTTGTTCAGCTGATATCTCTCGGAGTAAGAGGGTTAACTGTTATAGGTCGGATATAGAATCTAATTACACTGCTATTAGCCACGATGACCCTTCATAGCAGTTGCAAGTGTTCATTCCTGACATTGTATCGGATCTCTCGATGTCTGTACTAAACCTGTATCAATCATGATAACTGCCTATCTTCTTTAACAAATACTGCAGCAATGTATTGGCACGTGACGGTATTAATCGCTATTACTGGGGCCGATTACTAGTGAATCAAGGATTAATATATTGACACGCGATGAAAGTGGCCATCATAAAGAATCAACCTCAACAACCTCGGAAAACAACTCTGGAGATTCCACAGCTCTCGCGAGAAATAACGCGATCGAAGTCCGGCATCGCTGAATTATTCTGAGAACGAAAACAAACGAGACGGAGTGATATTCTTATCTAACGTTGTTGGTCTAAGATAGGCACTTGAAATTGATACGGCTCCGAGCGGTCTTTTTCTTAATTGGTTGTATCCCGTCAAGCAATATGTCGATTTGGCTGTGGGAACGATCTCGAGAGGTCATGTGACAATTGTGTGGCGACAATACGGTTAGAGCGCTAGAGCTTCACATGTTATTGGTGTGATGTAAAGGTTTTTTTTTGCAGTTGAGATTGACGTATAAGGGAAATAATGGCTGGTTATGTGACATTGTTCGTCCTCATTTCGGAATTAGTACTGTCAATCTGCCAAGGTAAGTACGACAGGGAGTTATACTTAAATCTTCAATTTCAAGTAAAATATCTCATTTTCAGCAGCCAGATATGTATGACCTACGATGTCGCAATGCAAGCATCTATATAATATTCTCTATATGCGGCGGGAAAATCGCAGTGATAGCTAAATTATAATTGGTTTATTTCCTAGCAGTGTTCCAGTGTGAGTTTTTTTCGCATACATGCATACTGCATGCTCACACAATGCAAGATGGTGTGGTGTGTTCCAGGTTTCGCTGTCGACTAAAGAAACTAGTGAAATTGAACCTTGTTTAAGAACAATAATACACGATTATTCTCACTACAGTATCGACTATCGCGGTACTTTATAAACATAGTTTATAGACATAGTCTAATCTAACGAGCAATTAATGGTATAGACTGTCGTTGATTGAAGCGTGACTAAATCATCGGCTTTTTCAGCTCTTAATTTCTTCTCTAAGGCTCCCCTCTTTTTTCTTTACCCTTATCTGACCCACACTCTCTTTCTCTGTATATATATCTCCTTCTCGCACTCCAAATATCTCTTTTCTCTCGTTTTGTTGTAGAAACATCCTAAAGTGTATTTCAGCACTATTGACAGGAAGGTTTGTCTTTTTTAATATATTCTGTCACTTCAGAAAAGGTCTATGTGGCATATAAAGTCCGTATTTAAGTGTTTATGTACTTCTCGACATATATTGATCCCCAGACAAGGTTTTGGGGGCATGAGGGTGGGGGTTGAGGCTATACCCCCCCCCCCCAACTTAAAAAAAAAGTTGGAAATTTGGAAAATTCATGCCTGACAGAACATTAGTTGGAAATTTTACGCCACATATGCATGTAGCTATTTTTCAGATCATATGAATCCGGTAAATCAATATTACGTTATTTGTCAACCTATCTGGAAGCCCGAATGGGCCATGCCCCTTTATCCCTTTCTGTATTAAGTGGATTCTCCAATTATTTATAAAAGTATACATTGGAACGTTGGAACGGTCTATTATTCATCTGGAGATATATTTAGAAAATACATAATCAGACGACAGAGAGAAAAGCAGATAATACAAGTGCGGAAGAATTCCTATTCATTTATGTGATATGTTCAGATAATAAGTTCAACAATCATTGAACTTATTAATTGAACATTTTCCTTGTGGAACGTACTATTCACCAATGAGATTTTAGTAAAGCAAGGGTTAAACAATGATAATTTTCTCGTTGGAAACTGTTGGAAATGTGATAATGACTTATATGCCCTTCATTCTGGATAGGTTTTCAGCAATCTTCTCTGTACGTCTACTTACTTGCATATATCTGTCTGTACAAACCAGAGGAAATTTGTTGTCTTCTATGTATATGTGAGGGTCTATTCTTGGTTATATATAATGCTGTAAATTGTTTTCGATATGCCTCAGTACACACGATTTAGTGTATACTGTAAACATGAGTTTTCTTAAAATCTGAAAGATTTATATCGGGGGTAACTTTTTATATCTACATACATCTAGCAGGGAATCTGTAATTATGTCTTGTGTTTTCCCAACTAGCATCAGAACCGCATTAAAAGAAATTACTACCATTCTTCACACCCAGCACATGCAGCATTCAAATTTCTCTACAAAGTGTTAACCTATACATGTATGTGAATTTAACCCTTTACCCAACAAACCGGCCAAAACCGGCCAAATAAAGCTTCAACAGCCTAAAATATCTTCGGTCTGTCTCAATAGAACCATACAAATATGGATATCATTGGAACCGGCTCATTGACCACATTGTGATAGTTACAGTTATGCCCTGTGCCAATGCATTCTCTTATATATGCGAGTCGACCATAGGTCGCCTCGCATATATAAGAGAATGCATTGGCCATTGACCATTTTTTCTTACATTCTTTAACAATTTTATAATTTTTAATGTGTTAAGCCAATGCATTCTCTTATATATGCGAGGCGACCTATGGTCGACTCGCATATGTAAGAGAATGCATTGGCACAGGGCCCTTCTGTTGGGTAAAGGGTTAAGAGGTGTGTTGTTTATATGGTGAAAATAAACCCAGACACTGCAGACACGGCTATGTTATGCTTTCCCATACATCCATTGGAGAGCGCTCTAAACCATGTGCACACCAGTGTAAACCATATGTATTTCACTCTCTTTGACTGCTCTCATGACGCGAGACAAAATATCGCATGCAAACCATTTGTGTTGTTAGCAACCCGGGCCATAGCGAGAAGGTCTTGTTTCCATTGGGTGTCCACCTTAGTATTTCCAACTGCAACCAAGTTCCAACCCTTGAACAAGACCCGCATTCCCAAGTCCAGAAATCCCATTTGCACACTAACTGGTACACCAAGCTTTCCAACTGTTGGAATAATCTAGCATGACACCCCCTGTGTTCCAACCAATGGAAAGTTCAGTTCAAAATGTTGAAACGTTTTCGGCCAAATTTGACAAGAATTTAACATTTATTGACAAAGCAATCATTGTGCATTGTCTGGTGTTGGTGTCATGCGCGGCAATATTATTAATCCGTCTGAATCAATTAAAATGCGCGGCGCGGTCATTTTGTTGGCGCGATGCCGAATGATGTGCAGAACTAGTGAGAGATAAGAAAATATGTAATGGCCCTTTTAATGATATAGTAGGGGTTTCATGTGATATAATAATTTACATACTAATACCGACGAAAAATTGGTCAAACAATACTATGTCCGGTTCCATGAGTGCATTCATACCAGAGTTAACATATATATAACATGGAATATCAAATGAATGCGACTGTTCTATAGGTTTATTTTATGTTCTTATATTATTGACATTCTAGTTATAAGGTTAAATACATGTTGTGTGCTTCTTTAAGTGAATCAAATTGATAAGTGAGTATTCTATGTCAACTGAAAGAATATAGAACTCAACTAATATTACATATATTACAATCGCATTCATCGTACCATATCAAAAATCATAACGTGTAATTCGCATTTAAGATTGGCGTTGAGTATTGCTAATTTTGACATAACATTTATGAAATTAACTTCTTTATTCTCTTGTCCAATTTGATGAACCAAGAGAAGTGTTCCATGTAACTTTAACCCTTTCAGTGCCAAGTCCGATTTTTGTATCAGCCCATATTTCCTTGATCGTTTTTCAAATTTATTGATTATAATAATGTGATACATTGATGGAAAGAGCTCTTAGAGCTGATACAAAAATCGGACTTGGCACTGAAAGGGTTAAGAACCTTGTCTCAATGTCTTGGTTAGTTAATCAATTGTGGTTTAATGTGACTTTTCAACAAGTACAGTCCTATCGGTCCTATCGTGACATAAGATGACACGAATTCAGACTACAGTACAGAGTTCATATATTACTGCTCCACTTTTAGAAGTCGTCTACTTCAGGCATTCACTAACCGTGGACCTATTCTTTACTCCACGATGAAGCATGTCCCAAGTCCTACATGTACCATTACTGGTTATCAGCGACCTGTGCCCCCCCCCCCACCCACTGCCCCCCCCCCTGAATAATTATCCATGTGTAATATAGTCTCTATCTCAGTGTCTTTAATGTGAAATTTGGGATAGAAACTCATACCAAGCTTAATGTAGATACTGTCGATGGACATGTCGTATGTGTCAATCCTATTTCTGGCCTCTTATCACCATGTACAGTCGATGTATAAACTATCGATCATTGTAGTTATTGTGTATACATGCAGGTCCCGATCAGAAGGTCTAGCGTCTTGGTATGCATGCGAACAACGTATAGTCCAGGCGCTTGGTGCATGAAAATGTAAGAATTGCACAAATTATGATAAAAGCATGAAACTTGCCACATAAGTTCCTTGGACCTTACTGATCATTTTCAGATATTGACCCCATCGAGATTTGGCCCCGCTTAGCAACGGTTGCTAGGCAACTACCCGAAAGTATAAAATGCTCATATAAGGATGGATTACAGTATTTCATTCAATGTTAGTTTTTGTGGATTGCATATTTGAGTTCTATTTGTGACACAGGATCAATTACAAAGACTTGTGACCTTGTTTCCCATCATAATGTCCATAACAACCGTTGCTAAGCAGCTACCCAGACAGTAAAATGTATATTTGGCACTCTTCTCTGACATTTTGGGACCAGAATTGGTGGTAGATTAGTCTGAAATACATTTTATATACGCTAATACATCACAGTGTATATTATATAGGGATGGATAGTTTCTATGGTTGGAAGGTGTCATTGCGACCATTCTTAAGAGACCAACCCATATTATTTTTAAATTTCAAAAGCATCAATGACCATAATGCAAGTTGTGGCTGATGAACAAAATTTACCATTCTATGTTATATACATCGAATACTAACATTTCTGATGCACCTTTATTAATTGTTACTATTTTAACCAGTGACATTATAGAATTATTGGATTTTTCTATCACAGATTTGGCATCAAAATCAGCTAAAATTAACTTTTCAGGTTTGGACCATTGTTTTCAAGTAAAATGGAACTATCATTTGTATCAAAGGTGTTTATTATACTATTCTGTCCTAAATATGTCACACTGATGTGTTTTGTAGACAAATTACCCAAGATGGCTTGCAAATGGTAACCAGATTTGGTAAAAAAAAAGAGTAGATTTTCCACATATACATTATTCTCTGCTGTTCCGAAAAAGTAGCAAATTGTGACTCTATTGGTTATCAACCATGTTACTAATCAACTTACAACTAAAATTAATGTTATATTCTGGTTGTCACAGTACCTTATGAGTTATGACAAATTAATTTTAAAGGTTGCAGTGTGGAATTTTGCCAAAAGTGTCTCTGGCCAGGTTTTGAAAGGAAATGCACAGAAACGGAACTGAGCGGGAGCATATTATTTGGCTACTGTTACACATTAGCATCAACATTGATTGACTTAATAATGGTGTATGTCGAAATGGCAGCCAGGAAGTGACTGTGACTGTGTGGTGATGTGAGGTAAATAGTTGTACAAGCAGTGGCTATATGGTAATGGGTGGGGTCCACATTGAGATGTATGGATGTATAAGGATAGGTCATGTGCGAGGTGAATATGTATACATGGAAGCTGCATGGAGTGGCTATAATATATGGTCATTGAAGTGGTGCATGGGTATAAAAAGAGTAGCTACATAGTTTTCTGTGTTGTTTATGTATATATGGAGTGACTGTATGGTCATGTCTGGGATGCACAGGTGCACCTTGGGTGGCTGTATTGTCATGGCTGGGTTTATATGTATACATATGATATGTTGGCTGTATGATCATGGGTAGGGTGTATGGACAAACAGGGAGCGGTTGAATGCTTATGGGCAATGTGTATAGGTATACATGGAATGACTATGATCATGATTGTTGAAGTGTATATGTATACCTGTGTAGATGGTTGGTCATTGGCTGGCGTATGAGTACATATGAAGTTCCATTGTGGTATGGATGTATATGCATGTATATGATTATTTTCTGTTGCTGATATATTGTCATAGGTGTGTGTATATGTATACAGGGAGTAGATGTATGCTCATGGATGGTGTTTATTAGTATACAGCGAGTGGCTGAATTGTAATGGGTGATGTCACTGATGTGTATATGCAAGTATGGAGTGTACAAATGGCCATGTGTGAAGGGTATTGGTATATACATCCAATGTTAGGGTGTATATGTATACATGGAGTGAAGCTATGGTCAAGTGCGGGGTGTATATGAATATTGTGAGTGGCTATATGCCATGTATATGACAAATAGGTATACAGGGAGTGACCATAGGGCCAATGGTGGAGTGGATATGTATACAAGGTGTGACTGTGTGGTCACAAATGTGGTGTATAAGTATACAGTGTGTGGCTGAATTATCATGGGTGAGGTGTATATCCAAGTCTGGAGTGCATAAATGGTCGTGTGTACATGGTATAAGAATATATTGACGGGCTGTATCGCCATGGGTGTGGCGAATATGTGTACAGGGAGTGACCGTATGGCCAAATGGTATAGTGAATAGGTATACACGGAATGACTACATGCATGGTAATACATTTGGTGTATGATTGTCATTGGTGAGGTGTATATTCAAGCCTGGAGTGTATGAACGGCCGAGTGTTCGTGGTCATGGTATATATAGAAGGGCTGTATGGCCATTGGTAGGGTGCATATATATACTTGCAGTGATTCAATTGGTTATGGGAGTGGTGTATATGTATATATTGAGTGGCTATATGGCTGTGGTGACTAGGTATACAGGGAGTGAGTGACCTTTGGCCAATGGTGGAGTGAATAGGTATAAAAGGAGTGACTGTATGGTAATACATTTGGTGTATCATTTCCATGGTGAGGTTGTATATTCAAGCCTGGAGTGTGTGAATGGCCGAGTGTGCGGGCTATTGGTATATATAGAAGGCTGTATGGCCATTGGTGGGGTGCATATGCATACTTGGAGTAAATTATATCTTGAGTGGCTATATGGCCAAGGGTATGGCGACTACGTATACAGGGAGTGACCATATGGCCAATGGTGGAGTGAATAGGTATGCAAGGAGTGACTGTATGGTCATAAATGTGGTGTATGATTACCATGGGTGAGGTGTATATTCAAGCCTGGAGTGTATGGCCAAGTGTACGGGGCATTGTTCAATATAGAAAGGCTGTTTGGCCATTGGTGGGGTGAATTATGTATACTTGGAGACAATGGAGTGACTCTATGATTATGGGTTTGGTGTATACTAGTATGTATATCTTGAGTGGCCATATGGTGATGGTGTGGCGAATGTGTATACAGGGAGTGACTATGGCCAATGGTGGAGTGAATAGGTATGCAGAGAGTGACTGTATGGTCATACATGTGGTGTATGCTTGTCATGGGTGAGGTGCATATTAAAGCCTGGAGTGTATGAATGGCCGGTTTGCAGGGTATCAAAAGGGTTTTGTGGCCATTGATGTTATACTATGTACACATGGAGTGACTCTGGTCAGGAGTGGGGTGTATATGTATACCTTGAGTGGCTATATGGGCAAGGGTGTGACCAATATGTATACACGCTCATTCTTTGGTCATGTCATGACTCATCAGGCATACATAATTTTAAGACCAATCATCTTCATTGGAATCAGCTAAAAAAAATGTATTTTACCTCAAATATTCGTAAGTTTGTCAGATTGTCAATTGGATTATTTTACTGGGTTGTAGTTACCTAGCAAACATTGCTAAAGAGACAATGAATGTCGGTGCGATGAAAACCAGATAACTATCGATTCCATGGTAGTACACATAGTGTTAAGTATTTCTGCCAGGCATTTAGTAATTTACAAAGTGTTATGACCAATGAAGATTTATAATAAATTGGAGGGTGAGCCCCTAGCAATGGTCCGATTACCACCTGCTATCCTTAGTAATTCTGTATCAGTTATACAATATACACTTCATAATGTGTGGGCACACGTTAAAGGTCCTGTAGACTAACTTGTTGTGCAGTTTAGCCCCGAAACATCACCGAGAAGGCCTCAAAATGTCACTGAGAAAAAAAGTGTAGCTGCATAGTAATGGTTGTTATGGACAACATGATATAAATTGATGTCACACACCATTGTGTGTCATAATATGTCACAACTAAACCTCCAATATGTAATTAACAACTACTACAGTTCAATTAAATGCGGTAAATCATCCCCTTAGAGACATTTTATTATTTCGGGTAGATGCCTAGCAACCCTTGCTAAGGAGAGTCCCATCTCGATAAAATAGTAACAATTAATAAAGGTGCGTCAGAAATGTTAGTATTCAATGTATATAAGATAGAATGGTCAATTTTGTTTATCAGCCACAACTTGCATTATAGTCATTGATGCTTTTGAAATTTAAAAATAATATGGGTTGGTCTCTTAAGAATGGTCGCAATGACACCTTCCAACCATAGCAACTATCCCTCCCTATATAATATACACTGTGTGGTGTATTAGCGTATATAAAATGTATTTCAGACTAATCTACCACCAATTCTGGTACCAAAATGTCAGAGAAGAGTGCCAATTATACAATTTACTGTCTGGGTAGCTGCATAGCAACGGTTGTTATGGTCATTATGATAGGAAACAAGGTCACAAGTCTTTGTAATTGATCCTATGTCACAAATAAAACTCAAATATGCAATCCACAACAACTAACGTTGAATGAAATACTGTAATCCATCCTTATATGAGCATTTTATACTTTCGGGTAGTTGCCTAGCAACCGTTGCTAAGCGGGCCAAATCTTGATGGGGTCAATATCTGAAAATGATCAGTATGACCTAAGGAACTTATGTGCCAAGTTTCATGCTTTTATCATAATTTGTGCAATTCTAACACCAAGCGCCTGGACTAGTACAAGGCATCGTGTTGGAGTTATTTACCCTTTCGATATTAAATGTATTCTCCCACCAGTTATAAATGTGCACATTGGAATGGCCAATTATTCATTTGGAGCGGTGATCGGGTAATATAAAAGCAGACGACAGAAAGAAAAACAGATAATACAAGAGCAGAATGATTCATATTTATTGGTGAAAAAATTTCATTTCCAAAGGGAACTACTCGATGAGTATTTCGTATAGTAAGGGTTAAATGTTATTCTGAGCGAACCGTAATCCACAGAGTATAGGCGACGTTCTAAAGAACTTGGTGATCAAGTGTGCTTCTCGCATCATACCCCCATATTCCCTGTATCTATTACCATGACAACGACGGTGAAAACTGGGGAAACTTGTGATCGGTTTGAAAATATGGATATAATAATCACGCTGGTCATCCTATATAATCCCCGCTGCGGGCACTAAACTCAGGTGCTGGCGTCAGTAAACCGCACATCGGGATATAACAGTTAGCCTTTTCCATACCAGGGCTAGTCTAATTAGTTAAATGTAGTCAATTAAGAAGTTATACCAACAACAGGAAGACATATATGATAGGCAATACATATTTATGCTGTGACAGGAGTTTAGAGAAAATTCTATCAGTTCTCGAGAAAAACACAATCTTAGTCGAGCGCATTCGGAATATCTGGGTAAATTTAAGTTTCATGCAGCAAAACTTTCACTGCAGACACTTCTCGAGAATTGTTTTGAAAACGGTGAGCAGTCTAGATGGGACACTCTATATATCCTTGACGTGTTTTGGTACTAAAAACCCAAAATCCCTATTCAGTGGCTCGAATAAAGACATCTTTACAAACATACCGTACATCGATGAAGTAAAACGTAATGCGGGCAGGAGTAAACTCCGACGCGGGCAAAAATCATGCCCGCAATGGGGTTTACTCCAAAACCGTGGAGTGTCTCATGCAATTGTCAATATTTTCCTACTTAAATGCAGCGATTTTTCAATATGAATGTAGATTTAGTTTCCTAAATTATCTGTGTCAATGGAACGTTGACAACGTTATCCAAATTTATCACCACGCACTCATCTTGGAGCTTGAAACATCCAAAATTGAAACATGGAAGCTAATTCTCACAATTCATCGAGCATTTCGTCACTTTATGGAACTTTATTGTGTTCGAACAAAAACAATTAATAACAAAATGTTCTTAAAAACAAACCTGCTTGCACTCTTCACTCGTGCCCGCAGTGGGTATTATAGGATGACCAGCGTGATAGTGGGATGGATGACGTATGACAATGACTTGCATTCATCTACACAAAACTACTCCAATTCGGTATGCATGCATGTACATGTAAATGTTTAATATTATTGCACTGTGCAATAACAACACAATTAATTACTGCAAACGTTGATGAATGTAAGTATATAAATGTATGGGGTATGTCGATATGGGAAGGAAATACCAATATAAAATTGGAACACTTGTATACGCATTACTATAATTTCCGGTGTGGCCTAATATGTTATCCGATACCACTCTATCGTAACATATCTCACGTCGTATATATACTGATGATAAACGGTCTGTCAAGTGCACGCGCCGTGTAAACGTCGCTTGTTCATATACGTCTTAGAAGGATCGTGTGACAGAAATATCAATTGGCATAAGGCATCCCAGTGCAAAAACCGAGTTGTTTTGATGTGGTAACGTACTCATTAGTTAGTGAATATATACCAGAGTAATGGGTAAATATGTTTAGATTGACAAAACGTCTCTTGTCGCCCTTCAAGCATAATATAATAATTCTCTGTGGTCGAGGCAGGAAAGTATTATTCAGTAGTCAGCCAGTAATGTCCAAACGAAGTCTTATCAACACAACAAAGTGATTTAGTGAGTTGTCGTGCAATAAGACGTGCCACAATAACGACCACATACATAAGACCCCCCCCCCCCCTCTCGTACGTAACAATTCACACTCCTTGTGCCGAGTGTATCAACAAACTATAGTGGGTCAGAATGGTAAAGTGCCTTGTGAATTGGGCCAATATAAGCCGTCCGGTGAACCTATTGTTCAAGTCCAGATAACTGGTGTTTGTGATCCATGGCACGCACAGGAAAAGTAACCTGAATCGTGTATCTGTGCATGTTCGTCAGCTGCTTTGTGAGTATCGGTGTTTAAGGGGGAGGTCAAGTGAACAATTTTGAATGGGGATTTCCATGCAAATCTGCGGAGCAAAAGTTAAAGAGTTGCACATACTTCTGAGTGTGAGTTGATGTGGTATTGGAACAACAGGTATTTATCTGGCGGGTCCGCTTGGTAAATTATAAATTTTCCAATAAATATATTTTTGAGAATTTTTTTCTGGAATTACATCACTTGACCTGCATTTGAAAAATCAATATAAAATTCAAAAATAATACACCAATATTATAATGGAACAAGTTCCAAGCGGACCCGCCAGATAAATACTTGTTGTTTTCAATACCACATCAAGTCACACTCAGACGTATGTGCAACTCTGCAACTTTTGCTCCGCAGATTTGCATGGAAATTCCCATTCAAAATTGGTCACTTGACCTCCCTCTTAATGTCGTTTCAACCACGTATGTATATAAATGATAAAATCGTTAAACAAAAATGTAAGAAAAGATGACAAAATTGTTAAAGAATATAAGAAAATATTTTTTAAATTGTTATAGAAATGCAAGAAAAAATTATTAAAAAAATTATAAAAATTGTTAAAGAA
This sequence comes from Siphonodentalium dalli, assembly GCA_032622095.1. Lineage (NCBI taxonomy): Eukaryota > Metazoa > Mollusca > Scaphopoda > Gadilida > Siphonodentaliidae > Siphonodentalium > Siphonodentalium dalli. The sequence goes on from CP136061.1 coordinate 206,407,455, forward strand.
TGTAAGAAAAAATTATAAATAGAGGATCTCATATGAGCTTCTATTTTATACGGAATTTATCAACCGAGTTCACTAAATTCGATTTGAGCCGAGGTTTACCGAGGCTCAAATAGAATTTAGTGGAGAGGTTGATAAATTACGTATAAAATAGGACGAATGTGAGATACCTTTTATCACATGATCAAATAAACCCGAAGCAACGCGAAATATTCATCGAAAACAACAATCATAAACTACAGCGATCGCAAGTTATTTGAAGAACGCCGTGACGTCATCGCACGCGCTGATATTAAACGTGTCTATTACCGATAATTATGAAACTGCTTTTATGGCCAAATTATGTGATAAAAAATGATAACAATTGTTAAAGAATGTACAAAATGTTGATAAAAATTTACATAAAAATTGATAGAAAATGATAAATTGTTAGGCCAATTAATTCTCTTATATATGCGAGGCGACCTACGGTCGACTCGCACATATAAGAGAATGCATTGGCACAGGGTTTTCGCAAAAATTCAGGAAGCTCCCGTCATGAACGTGATAACCATTGATTTCTGTCCCAATATATTTTTCACAACGGGTGCCCACTGTGGCTCCGCTCAGAAAGATGCTTTGAAATCATATAATTACAAGTTTTTATTTTTGGGTCCCTAACAATACAGCCATTTTCACGGCATGGAATAGAAAAGAGCGTTCCGTGTTAGTCTATTTCTGAAAATACTGAAAACAATGACTAGAGTCTATACATGTATCACCAGGTTATTTATATGAATTTAATTGACACTTTAAATATTAGCAATTGTATCATATGAATTATAGAGTGCATTCAGCATACTGATTGTAGCGCATTGCGTTATCCGTGAGCCTAGGCAATCCCCATAAACGAATTATCTGACAAATTTTAATAATACAGTTTCCGCTTTGAAGCCACAATTTTACAGAAATACACTCATAATAGCACATCTGTCCGGAAGAAGCAGTCATTTTTTCTTTATGAGCCTTTATGATGTCATCAGTTTTGTGGGTAATAACGCATCGGTTACGTACCCTGGATTACGTTAGTCACATTTAAAGGCCTATTTAATTTTCGAGTCAACGATTATTTGTTTATAGTGCCTTGATATACGGTTTTATTAACAATCTATGCCATAAAATATGATTAAAATACTATAATTCATCACCATTTGAAACGGCTGTGTCTCAGAAGATGCCAACAGAGAAATAGAAAGCAGCTGAACTCATAGAAGGGTTTCCCCGTTATGGCTCCCAGAATGCAACATAATTCAAACTAGAAATGTATTTTCAATGGAAGGGGAATAACTCTATATCTTAAAATATAGAGTTATTCCCCTTCCAATGAAAATAATGAAACTTGAGCACAGAACCCAAGTCAGTATCTCAACAAAAACGACACGTTCACAGTTTATTGCAACGAATAAGTGGATAATACACTGTTTTGGAGCTATATATGGCAAATATTTTATATAAAATTATATGGGGGGGGGGGTCAAAAATTAAGTGGGCCTTTAAAGCCCCACTTAATTTTCGAATGCCCAGATAACATTAACCACAACATATTCTATATTATACACCAGTTGGAAGAGAACCCAAAGATATATATTCCACCATAATATGGAACAGCTGTAGCCTAGGAGCGTCCACCAATGATAGAGATTCTCAGATTCATTCCAAGACTTCCGCCGTTGTCAACCCAGAATGCATCAGAATTCAAACTAAGAGATAGAGTTATTCCCCTTCCATTGAGAATGATTGACTTTATAGTACAGTCCGGATCAAAATTAAGCACAGAACACACATCGGTACCTCGCCAAAAACAACATGTTCCAAGTTTATTCGACCGGATCAGTTGATAATACGTTTTGGAGCTTCCTCTTTCAAATGGTATATAATATTGAATATGTTGTATATAATGTCATCTGGTGATTCGAAAATTAAGTGGGTCTTTAGAAAACGCAATCGGTACTATATTTCGCCCACCCATCGGTCCGCGATTTAAAACAGTGTGACACGCTGCCAATTGAACTCTTTAAAGATACGGGCGGTGTTGGCGGTGGGTGTGCTGTTAAAATATTCAGCTCCGTCAAAAACCGACATAAACAGAAAGAATAGTAAAATATAGACATACTTTGTTCTTATTCCAATCTGAAATATGGCATAAACAGTATGTTATTGTCAAATGTTTTCCTTTGGTATGTAAACAAAAGCATAAAACGTTACAGAACCTGGCTTTTGTTTACATCCGGATATGGTAAACATAAAGAGCGTTATTTGTTACTGTTTTCCTGATATGGAAATAATAAAGAGCGTTTATATCATTTGTGTGTGATTAACCAATAGAATTGCGCTGTGTTATGTAAACAGAAGCAAAACTTCTGTAACACGAGCAGGTTCTTGTTTACGTACACCATCGTACGTATTGACGACAATATACTATTTACGCGCTGATTATGTTTGGCATATGAACAAAACTATATATATTTTAATATTCCTTCTGTTGGTGGCGATTTGAACAAATACGAATATTTCTGCAACGAACGTCGCCCGTGGCTTTAAAATACCATCAACCAAGTGCTGATTGTATCTGGTCAGCAGTTTTACTTCTTTCCTTTTAATTTCAATGATGTCCATACATGTAACTATTTAACCCTTTCTATACTAAATACTCAACGATGATTAGTTCACTTTGGAAATGTTCAGATAATAAGTTCAGCAAACGACCGGAAGAATCAATTTAGTACAGAAATGGTTAAAGGTACTCAACCCGATAAAACTCCTCTCAATTACTATTTCAATGGCTTCGGGGGTCAAAAATATTTGATTCGAGTCGAGGAAGTCACCCATCAAAGCTCAGATTTGTTAGATATCGATTTTAGAAATCTATTATTTTTAATTATCGGGAATACTATCTGGCCCAGAACTCAGTAAAAATTGCGCTAAAATTACCACTTGATTTTAGAGTTATTCATCCTTGTCTGTTTGAATAGATTTTGAGTACACATCCAGAGCAGATTACGGCAGTTATTAGTACTAATCTCGAGAACATAACAAATTTGAAAAATCAATATCTAATAACTCTGAGCTTTGTTTGATGGGTTCCTCGACTCGAATCAAATATTTTTTACCCCCAAAGCCAAAGAAATAGTAATATAGGACCCTCTGATCGGATTGTTGTTGTTGGAATCTGTTGAGATGGGGACCCTCTTTACGGGTTGAGTACCTTTAAATATCAGAATTATTATTTGGAGGATATGAACACCCATCTTCACTACAGCATGATGAAGTTATGTTCTACTCATGTACATTTTCGCCGTGATGGTCTTTAATATACATATGTATCACCAGGAACGATTAAAGATACGGGCGGTGTTGGCGGTTGGTATCTGTTAAAATATTCAGCTCCGTCAAAAACCGCCATAAACAGAATAGTAACATATAGACATACCTTGTTCTTATACCAATCAGAAATATGGCATAAACAGTCTGTTATTGTCAAATGTTTTCCTTTGTTATGTAAACAAAAGCAAAAAACGTTACAGAACCTGGCTTTTGTTTAGATCCGGATATGGTAAACATATAAAGAGCGTTATTTGTTACTGTTTTCCTGATATGGAAATAATAAGAGCGTTTATATCATTTGTGTGTGATTAACCAATAGAATTGCACTGTGTTATGTAAACAGAAGCAAAACGTCTGTAACACGGGCAGGTTCTTGTTAACGTACACCATCGTACGTCTTGACGTCAATATACTAGTTACGTGCTGATTATGTTTAGTATATGAACAAAACTATATATATTTTAATATTCCTTCTGTTTATGGCGATTTGAACAAAGATGAATATTTCTGCAACGAACGCCGCCCGTGCCTTTAGTGTGGTACAGTTGGGCACGTTCCTGCTCTGAAGGTCTTCAAAGTGCTCAGAAATCCCGAAATTATGTTATCGGACTCCATTTCCTTCCCGCCTGGTAATGCTGTTTGCGACCACGTCTGTTATATTATATGTACAGGCAGCTAAGTGACATGAGTCAAATGGCTAACACCGCTCGGCCAGGAAACACTTGTTTGCTGTTAATCTGATTACCCCCGAGATCAATGTTATTGACACCATGTTATTTTTCGACCAATCGATGGCCGTCCTACTCTTCGCTGCCTGACACTTAACGTCTGCTCCACAAACAACGAGGAAGTTGGGATCTTGATTGATTAGATGCGTGCAAACATGGCATTCTGATTTGGAATAGGGTCTCGGTCCGATTCCTCAATTCAAGTATTCACGAAGAAGACACACATTGTAAATTAGTTCGTTCGACAGACATGCGCAGTGCAAGGAAACTTGGTGATATTTCATGTCGTGAATGACGTTGCGATTCCAACTTAATGTACATCTTTAGGAAGAGATCAAGTGACCACATTTGAATGGGGCTTCTCATGACAAAGTAAAAATTATACAACATGTGCACATCAACACAGCCATATGTACAAACTCCAGGCATAGTTATCTCCCATCTCTCCGCTGAGATACCACTGCATGCCACAAGGACATTTGGTAAGAATTTCTGACATGATCTTAGTTCTTATGTTTTAGGATTAAAATTGTCTATGTCTGGCTCAGTTCATATTGTTCTTATCAATACCGAAATAATTACCATTATTGCAAACGTTTGTATTGGTCCGCAGAGTACCATCCTTCCGGCAGTGATATATCGCAGTGATAACGGAGAGGGCGCTGCATGTAGTTTGACACATGCCGTCCTACATTGTGAAGCTGGTGCGATTCCCGGCAAGCGCTGAATTGCAATTGACTCCACCAGAATGAACATTATATAATACCATGAATCTGTTCTCTGGATAACGCCACAGAGATCATACTCCACCAGTCGTGGGGACGTTTTGAAGTTTTGACAGGGAACCTTATAAAGTCGAAAAAATAACGCAGGGAATATATTTCTTAGTTATTACCTATTGCTTAATAGTTTATTCATCAGTACATGTATATGCAAAGTTCTCAGCTGGATATTGCATTATTTAAGGGACATTATGTGGGATTTTGCTTTGCGCCACTTACAATCATGGAATTTCTCCAGGGCAATTATTTCAATGTTTTGTGCGATATCGGCTCACTAAAGTTACGGAAATGCATGCAATGTTGAGCTTGAACCACTCCATACTTTAATGTAGAGTATCGACGAACAAATATAAACAAAGAAATATATGCCCTGCATTGTTTTTTTCAGTCTTATATATGTCTTTGGGGTGTTGGGTTCTATTGTGCCAAATACCCGTTGTCAGAACATCAAACAGTTCCCAGGTTATGTGCTGGTGGAATGTGACCTCTGCGGACGTTAGCCAGAGTAGATTCTCACCATAGCATGATCTAAATGATGATGTCTTATACGCTCTTCTGTGTGATGGGTTATTAAATTGTCAGTTACCACAGGTATTTGGAACAATAGACTCCAACACTCCAAAGACATATATATAAGACAAGGTAACTATCTACCAGATTACCCATGTCCCCAACACCCGTTGTTGTCAAGCTGTGGCTAAAATATTTATGTTATTTTATTCAGACTATAACGCCTATTTTGTTCAAGAAGGGCTATGGTTCAGTTTGGCACATCACCCGACTCGATCGATTCATTGTATCAAAAGTTACAGTCATCGGAATAGAAAAATAATGGCCAAAATTACTGGTCGGACATTTGCTAATAGAATTTTCTGAGGGGACAGCCATTTTTTGTCCGTGACATTCATCAATACTTACATTTCGGGTAAATTTGATTCATTTCAACCCATAAAAGATTTTCCTTGTGGCTCTTATGTCACTATGCAATTAAATAGCTCTCAAGAAAGTGCGAAGTGTAATTTGTCCCACAATCGCCAAATTGGAACACAAGTTACGTCTCCCACTTTCGAGAAAGCTATTTAACTGCATGCATATCTCTGTCATGGTGCAAGAGGAGATTCTTTAATGAGCTGAGCTGAAATGAATTGAAATGTACCAGAAATTGATCCAATGTATAAGTCTTGACGAATGTCACCGACAGAAACTGGCTATACTCTCTGGTCTGATCATAAATGTTTTTTTTTCAGCCGGTGTGTCCAGTAAATGTCCGGCCAGATATTTTGGCCAGAATTGTTCTGTTCTGATGCATGTAAATTTTGATACAATCAACTGATCGATTCGGATGAAATGTCAAAATGAACAAGAGTCCTTCGGGAACAAAACGTGTGTTTGGTTTGAATACAATTTGGTTTAAATGTTAGCTACAGGTTGACAACGCCATGTTGTGGGAATTTGGGCCATCTAGTTACCTTGTCATATACATATACATGTATATGTCTTTAGGGTGGTGTGGTCTATTATTCCAAATACCTGTGTCAGTTACTGGCCTATAGGCCCAAATATTAAGCACAAAATACACCGTCCAAGAATCAATGCAGCAGCGTCCTATATTATTATACGACTTTTAGATGTATCCACTGAAAACTACTTCCCATCGAATGACCACAATTTACCGTACAACAACTATGTGGTCCAGCTAATTTGCTAAGGTGCTGCATGATGGGTCCTGCTGAATAACTATGATCCCGGTAGGCCAAACTGATGCTGTTCAGAAATGTTTCGTCATTTTTTTCTCTAAATTTGTTGTTTTGCGGAGTTTGCATGAAATACACATATAAAAATAATTTATTCGTGACTATGGTCGATTTGCAACAACCAAAAGTGTCATTATTTAGATATTTCACAATATATAGAGAATAATCACTTGACGTGAAATAATTCACGTGAGGCATTGCGCTCGAGTGTTTTACAAAATAGTCCCTGCCTCGAATTAATAATTTCGCGTCACCAGTTCAATCAAGTAATTATTCTGTTTATTATATTCCATAATAAACGTCTGATTTACCAGAAATCTGAATAATACCGCCATTATACACATGACGTATTAATTTATATAGCGTGCATGAATACATAAGCACTATAGTTAAAGTGACATATTTTACTAGTAAAATTTTCGTTTATAATCACTTGAGAAATGAAGGTAAATCGCATACAGGAATGTAATAAATATGTTATATAAACATATGAATTTTACTCCATTCGTTCCGATTATCCTAAGGCCGCGCGTGAAAAAGACAACTTTAGAAAAAATAACAGTACATTTTCTTAAAGGCACGTGAGGCCTTAGTTGTCGAAAATATTCATATTTGTTCTAATCACCGTAAGCAGAAAAACATTAAAACGCATACAGTTTCGTTCATATAAACCATGACCATCACGTAAACAGCATGTTATCATACAGACCTACTATATTTTACGTAAGCAAGAGCCTGATTGTGTTACAGAAGACAGCACAATGCTACTGGCTAATCACACAAAAATGGCATAAACGCTCTTTATTAGTTCCATATCAGGAATTCACCAACAAAGAACGCTCTTTATGTTTACCATCATAATATAAACAAACACCAGAAAAGTAACTTTTTATGCTTTTGTTTACATAACAATGGTCAAACATTTGACAATAACATACTGTTTATGCGATATTTCTTATTTGTATACGGACAAAGTCTGTCTACATTTTGATGTTCTTTCTGTTTGTGGCGGTTTTTGACGGGTGGAAATATTTTCACAGGATACCCACCGCCAAGGCCAACCGTACCTTTAAAAGCATAACTTTGGCACATCAGCATCATAGCAAATTAGCAGGACCACTTTATCAGTGATGGTTTCTATGTGTAGTGGAATGACTTCCCTCTGAAATTACATCAACCTTCATTTGTTAACATATATCAACAATACGTATGCCTTCATTGGACCGATATCTGGTATGGTATTCCCTGGCACACACGTTAGGCCAGTCCCAATTTACACGAGCGATTTAACTCAGAATCTATCACTTTCGCTCGGTGGATCCTGGTTGTCATCACCCATTATATCAATAACGAGCGTTACATTCATCTCCGTCTGAGTTCGGGCTCTATATACACTGATCTAATGGACTCGCTGATCCAATCAACTTGGGAAAACCTTCCCGACCTCAATGATATATGACATATCCATATATCTTGTCTGGTACCCTTCTGCCCAGGGTCACATCGAGCATGATAATGGTACTAGATAGGTTTGTACACGGCCGATTTCTGAGTTCTAATCATACCCCCATGACCAAACTGATCACCGTCATCATTCGTTATGATCCATCGTCATCATCACCAGCATAATCATCATTGTCACCATTATTATAATCATCATCATAATCGTCGTTTTTGGCGTGCTGTCGTAAGCATCGCCACCATGTACCTATCATAATGATGATCATAATAATCGCAACCATTACTACCATAATCATCACCGTCATCATCACTATCATCATCATTATCATCATCGTCATCATCATCATCGTCGTCGTCACCCAAAATCAGAGTCTAAACATTTCCCTCAATAAATAGGACTCCTTCTCTACTTTTATTTATCTTTCGTCTGCTTATATTACCTGTACATTTCTTTAAAACAATAATAGACCATTCCGGTGTACACCTTTTAACTGACTGGGAGAATCCATTTAGTTTAGACAGGGCTATAAGGACAGAGTATATTGATTAATGTAAATGTGCAATTTGGTTACTTCCGAGTGAAATTAGCCCCAACCTCGACCTTTTCGCCATTATACAAATTACAGTATCAAGATTCGCTATATATGACCATTGCTGCTGACTGGCATAAAAACATAGTTAACCAACTAACCACCTTTGGGCGCCCTATTCGTCGCATTCTAGTCACTCACATATAGTATCATCATCAACAAACCGGACGCAATCATGCGGTTGTTGTTATGATTTTACTGCCGTCAATATATTCTTCAAAACCACCAAGAAACTGTGTATCAACCTCATCATCAGCGGAATACCACAATAGATATATAGAGTCTGACACGTTTGTTGCAGATTCATTATAGTATAATCCATTCGAACCCCATTAAACATAGGGACATGTCTGGAGATTGATGTTTCTGCTCCGGTAGTTACGCGGATCTGTTAGGTAATGATAATCGAGTGCACCCATTCACTGCTCATTGGTTCCTAATCCGACAAATCTCATCCCAGACCTGTATTACTCTGTCGACGAGCCAGGATATAAATTACAGCAATTTATATAGAAAATTCAATCCTATAGCTAATTAAATAAGCTCAGGCTGATTGCCTTATTAAACAAGCGGAAACATTTCTCCGGTCCCGTTCGATTGAATCAACTATACACGGCCTGGGAGGCGGAAGTTATCGTGAGAAACAACTAGGCCTGTGTTGTCACCGGGGCAATCTCGAAGAAACAGTGACAGGAAAATGAACCGTTACGGTGGAAATCATATACTATTTTTTTTGGTAGAAATCAAAGATCCTGGCAGACCTGAAAGTTAACAGAGCGCCACTGATTGCATTTAATTACGCTGAATCACAATACGTTTTGTTCCGATTTGTTCTAAACTTTTCATCACATAAAATCGAACAGAACCATAGCTATGTATATATATTTGCAATGAAGTCTGCGTACGTGTTATTGTTTCTTCGTCTCCTTCTTAAAAGGTGGACATACCGCAAGTTGCGGAACTTGCGTATCGTCGCACGTACTCGGTTGTTCTCGTATATACTGACAGTGATGTTTACGTGATTCTGGTATTCTTATGATATGTACGCATGCATGGTTGCATTCGTGGTGGTTTGGACGTGAGAGGATGCGAGCATGGTCTTGAATATTTTCTCGTCTCACGGCCAACAACATATGCCTATAAATCACAAATCAAAGCAGTTTTTGTCTTAATTTTTTATTTTTTTTAAATCTTATATATAAACTTTTGTCTGGCAGGTTACACTTGAACATGAACTATGGAATTCACAATGAACATTCAAAAATCAGTAATTGTTAAAAACTAGTATATATAACTGAAATTTACAAGGAACATGGGTATCAATTTTCAACCATTTTATTTTTATTAAATTCATAAAAATGCATACAATCTCTTTCACTCGTTGGTACAATAACTCTTGCAACAAATATCTAGCTCATCCACTGCATGAGTTACAGATAGCAGCTATCCGAACGTCTGAAATGACGGTTTAGATATTACAATATGTCTTGTCATTGAGTCTCGGCCATATTGGATCCATCCAGCCCCGTTCCGTTTTTTAGCGTTCTGTAGTAGCATTCCATATATGGAGAATTTGAATATTCATGATTTCCGTATATGGAATGCTACTCCAGACTTTTGACCTGTAGCACTAAAAAAAACGGAACGGGGCTCGATGGATCCAATATGGCCGCGACAAAAATGCGTATAGTGACGTAGGTAGCTGATCCTGTCAAATGGAACGACCTTCTCCGTGTATCCAGTGCTTTCTACAACCTTGTTTTCCCCGATGCAAAAAAGAGTATTTGTGGGAGTCCGCCCCTTGGATATTAGACATTATTTCTCAGGTGACCCATTGTGTTGTCTTCTTCGCCCATAAGTCCGGTGGATCAGTCCATTCGAATCATAACGCATCAGTCGGTTACAAGACGTTTGGTGCACGACAAAGATCGAACTATTTTTCATTCCTGATATGACCACATTGTTCCTTGCAAACTGTTTCGGTAACTTCATACTTATATCTAGACCATGCCATGAATATCTACTCTGTCTATGGCCCGTAGAGATCATATGCCACCAAATACAAAAACTGCGAACTTTTTAATGTTCTGACAGGGAACTTTATAACTTGGAACAAACAAGGCAGGGAATATATTTCATTGTTAATATGAGTTCCTCGTTAATCTACTTCACATTAGGTAGTGGGCCCAGCTCGAGATTGCATGGAATTCCATAAGTGTAAGCAATGCAAAGAGAAATTGCTCACAAAGTCAATTAAATCGTGCAATTTCGAGCCGGGACCTTCACCAACAGTAAAGTACATCATTGAGGACCAGGTAATAGCTAAGAAATACATTCCCCCCTTTAATTTTTAAACTACATGTATGTTAGGTTCCCTGACAAAACATCAACAAGTTCCCAGGTTTTGTACTTTGTGAAATATGATCTTTACCGGCGATAGCCATGCAGAGTAGATTGCTTTCTGGGGTTCCATAGTTTATATACACATTGTATAATAGTTTGCATTGGCGTTTATTCTTAATGAAGTTAACCAAATACGATCGGTCTTTTCTCCGCCAATAAGTAATAGAACGTCGTGATATATACAAGCGAGAAGATGAAAAATCGAAACAGCAAAACGAACCTCCCTAAATTATCTCACAATGCTTCGACGTTCTCCGCATGATATATTTATTTTATAGTCCACGTTATTGGGAATTGTAGAAGCGCCATTCATGACAACGTTCGAATACCAACGGCTTATCCGAATCGATCCCCTTAAATCACTGTCGTGTTGAATTGAAAAACTAACTTCGTGTTAACATCAATAAGGTTCCTAACAAAGTTTAATTGAGTTTCTTTTCTATGCGAGCTGACAGAACGATCACCCACAATACAACTTATAAACCGAATCACGATCGACTGTTTGATTAATAACACCAACGCATAAGTTATATTTTTCATACAGCATGTCATGCTCTATCGTGGTTCGCTATTCTCTCGTGAATTCCGACGTCGTTAAAGCTCCAGGTTTGACAAGATTCTTGTTAAATTCGGGATAACGGTCGTGCTACATTTGTATATTATTTTTCACATCATCTAAAATAAACGATAATAGTAGAAACTATAGTATAATCGTGTTTCTAACAGTCCGTATATATATATATAAGTGATAAGTTTCCCACATATATGCCAGATGTGCGTGAAACTTTTTGCTTGTAAATGTAAATTCCAAGTCCATTGTATAAATAACTCAAGATAAGACGCGCACGTATCGTCATTAATTGTTTTACTCGGGTGTGACTTAACACCAACCGGACCAGCCCGAACTGCCCCTGATGTCGTGTCTAGGGATGAGTTGAGTGGAAACCCACCCACACACGGACGGAGCTAGGTCGCGGTCACACATAAGTGCCGCTATTAACACACAAGAGCAGGGGTGAGTTGAGTGGCCATAATAGTGTTGTGGTGTGGAAACCCACCCATGCACGGGTGGGGGTCGCGGCAACACATACGTGCAGCTATTAACCCTCAAGATGCCACCATCGCCGAATAAATTCGCCACGAATGAAGCTTAACAGCCCGGACCGTGTGGTGTCTAGGTGTAATTTTAGTCACCAGAACAGTGCGGATGTGTTATAGAAACACACCACGCACAGACGGGGGTCGTGACAACAGAGAATTGCCGCCATTATCCGTAACTTTCCAGAATTGCATTGACTATAAACACCGCCCGGACCAGCAATGACGAGCCCGGATTGCTCATGTGGTGTCACGGGGTGAATTTAGTGGCCATAACAAAGTGAGGGCGTCATGGAAATCCACGCACACACGGACAGTGGTCGTTGCCACACTGCATGCACTGCCGCCATCAATTCCTAACTTACCAGAATTGCAATTTTTATCACCCTGACCAACCCGAACCGCCCCGGTGGTGTCTAGTGGTGGTTTTAGTGGCCATAACAGTGCGGGTGTGTCACGGAAATCCACCCTCACATGGATGGTGGTCGTGGCAACACACATGTGCCGCTATTCACCCATAACTTGCCAGATTCAGCAATAATTACACTATTGTACCCGCAATCACAAGACTCGCAGCCCGGGCCCGTTTCGCCCTCGCACCGCTAATAAATCCACACATATATGTAGCGGAACTATATACGAAGAAACAAGGGCGAATCGCCCACAGAATCCTGGCAATTAACCATCAAAATGCCACGAATGAAGCTAAACAGCCCGGACCGCCCCTGCAGCGTCTATATGGTGATTGCAGTGGCCATAACAGATCGGTGGTGCCATTGAAAACCCCACACGCACATGCATGGTCGTGGCCACATATAATCACCGTTATTAACCTGGGTAGTAAGTCACACATACTAGTTCAGTGATAATATTATATTAATTTATCAGACAACCAGAGACATCGGTCCTGCATGTAACAAACTGAGGAGAAAATCGGTGAAACTATTGACACACGGAATACTGTAAAACAATTGGCTGCCACACACTTTGCCATTTAGGTTATTTCTCGATAACCTAAATTTCTTGATTACTTTCCCGCTACAAAAATGACAGCAGCGCCGAGTGACCACGCTTATACCGCGTGCCTTAAAAATGTACATGGAAACTATTCGATACCTCCTACAATTTAACATGAAATTTCGGGGTCATAATTCGTTCCGGTATGACTGCGTTGACAATAACCGCACTAGATGCTAATATTCAGTGCACAAATAACCAGACAAATCAACAAGGTGGAACATTTGCAAAGCAATGAAACACGGAAATTAAAACTAACAAGTGATTGAGCCACCGCAGTCGAATATCAACCCCCCGTGCAACTACAGCTGTTCGGTGCCACGCGATGAGTGATCAGTCACAAGCCAATAAAAACGCTGAATTTCCGACGAGACGCGATTATTCGATAAGCACAAGTTTTGAGTGTCAGGTGTCTCTTTCAACTGCATGTATCTTTTTCGTCAGAAATAGTCTCAATTTTGTACGATCGTTATACTTCCAACTTCTATATTTGGTGGTCACCAGCTCCACCAGCACCAACAACAACACCAGTGCAGCCACCACCATGTCTACGGAGGAAATCATTGCTGACTCCAAAAGAAGGACCGACATAGTGGAGAAAGAATGGCAATACCAACAACAACAACAGCAAGAACAATTATAAACCCAAAAAGAAAAAATAGAACTCCTCTTACAACAACAACAGAATTCTCCACCTTCTTCAACTGAGAAACCAAACTCGAAGAAAAAGCGGAAAAAAAACGATAAAGTCAAACATCATAAAATGCTTATTTTTTTATTTTTTTTGATTCATCTCAATAAAGGCATTAAAATGAGGGGTTACGGAGAGGTGCCACTCGGCCCTTTCGAGAATACCGGGCCAGCCACCCAAACTACTATCTCTCTCTGGTGGTCATCTTGTGAAATGACGGATTAAATTATAAGAAATAACTCTTGTTTCGAATAAGGTTATGAGTTAAAACCGAAAAATTTGAAAATAAATTTTCTATAACTGCGCTACGCGCGTTAAAGAATTATTCTTTAAACTTTTCGGTTAAAACTACATAACCTTAATCGAAACAATAGTTATTTCTTAAATAGTTCAAGTCTCTAAGGTATACAGCAAAATACGTTGGCATGTATGTAATGCAATCGTGCGGTTACATGCATAATATCGAAGTATAATTATATCTTAACTTATACATTTCCCTAATGATTGGGGGTGTTTTCCGTGGGTACATTTCCAGTGGTATACGTTGCCCCCCCCCCCCCCTATATGTTGCTTGGGTTTTTTATACCCATTTTAACCCTTTCTTTACAAAATAGTCATTGAGTTCATGCTCATGCGTATTTCTATCGGAAAATGTTCAGATAATAAGTTCAACATCTGAAAATTTCCCCCTAATGAGTATAACTCCTTCATCGTGTGCATTATCAGTTCTTCTGTCTTAGTCCATGAGCCAGAACTGACATAAACTTCAGATTATAAGTTTTCAGAAACATTTTGGTAGAATTTGCCCAGGATATGTTGCTACCATTTTCCATTTTGGGGACCCTGGCTCGTGGACATCTGTCATCTGTTCACATGTCCTGAACACCCCCCCCCCCCTCAGTTGAATAGTAGGCTATTCCAATGTCTACTTTTTAAATGACGGGAGGTTCCATTTAGTAAAGAAAGGGTTTACTGGTACTAGATATTCGTCAGAAAGACTGATACCTATTTTACCAGCACAGAATTATCCAGTTATTATGAGTTCTCAACTGCCGTGCTCTATTTAATTAAAGAATATAAGAAAAAATTATTAAAATTGTAAAAAATTGTAAAAAATAATAACAAATGATGAAACAATGTTAGGCCAATGCATTCTCTTATATATGCGAGGCGACCTATGGTCGACTCGCATATATAAGAGAATGCATTGGCACAGGGTATATGGGTTGATACAAAAATCGGGCTTGGCACTGAAAGGGTTAAATACACGGTATTATCTGGATAGGGACGTATATCTTTTTGGACCAAGTCAATAGATAAACACCATGCAACGCACATTTGAATCGATTATCTTTGTAGACGGTGCAACGATATATTTCACGAAAGAGGAGCTTGAATGATATGTGATTATATGCCGTCCGCAACGAATTAGTTAGAATATTCGAGATTATGATACAAGTTGTATTTTGTATGTTTTGCACACCATTGCGTCGGACAAGTTTAATCCATGACTGTGACTACCCTTGATATTATAACTGACTTTATTATATTTAAGTCTGATGAAAAACCGGTAATTATCAGTACATCACCCGAAGTGGATCGTTGACGTTATGTGCGGCCCTTGACAACAACGACAACACGAACTATTTCCGGCCTGTATGCATCATGCGGTATACAACACTATTTATCCAATGCCCTGTATTACGTTGAATACATTTGCCTTGTGTCATCGGGTATAGAATAAATTGCATTGTAGCCAAGACGACGGGCGCTCCATGACTTCCCCCAAATCCGGACACAATGCTCAGGGAGATATCCCAATCGCTATATCTCCGTTGACACGGCCAGATCAGTCTTACTACAATTTCCTAAAATAGCTCGCATCCCGTGAAAGCCGAAATGTGTTGTTCTGCGAGATATCCCCATCACCCCATTGGCACGGCCAGATCAGCGTAGCAGTAAACACACATAGAATGGGGCGTAACAATTTGAAACTTAACGATTGAAATAACAACAGTTAGGCAACAGTCAAGCTTGACACATATTTGGAATATATTTCAGTGCATTATGTATCAGCTAAATTTACGGAAGCGTATTCGGGACATGGTAGAAAGAAAAAAAGTCAAAATTTTGACTTTTTATCTCGAAATTTTGTCTTTGTAGACTCTTTGTAAGTCAAAATTTTGACTTTTTATCTCGGACCTATTCCGTAATTTCGAGATAAAAAGTTAAAATTTTAATTTAGAAAGTCATAATTTCGAGATAAAAAGTCAAAATTTTGAGTTTATGAAGTCAAAATTTTGACTTAGAAAGTCGAATGGCCTTGCTCGCTTCCCATCCACCCCGACCCTGCCAACAACCTTCGAGGTGGTTTTAAGTTACAGAGATGAGCTAATTAGTTGGCGTGCCATCCTGAAATAAATCTAGGAAAGAAACACACTAAATATATGCAGATAAACTTCATTTTAATAATTTTCATTGGTTGGTCAATTGGAATAAACAATGCTGCATCTTTTCAAATACATATGGAGCATGGTGTACATGTAGTTGGAAAGTTAAAGGTGGACACCCCACCCCAACCGGAGACCATCTGGTCACATTCATGTGTACAATACAGGGCAGCCACACCTTAAGCGCATACAAACATATATAGGCATATTTATATATAGTTTCTTAGTATAGAAAGAGGCCGTTACAACAGGAAATAGAGTATCGGAAAACCGTCCTTGTCTTATCTAGAAAGTGTCAGCGATCTTGAAGAGGCGTGATAAACCTCAACTCCCATTCATGAGAAACCCTTATGATTGTCAGTTTCGTGAGTGAAATTGATGGTGTAAAGATGTAATCGGCTTTTAAGAGGAGCTTAAGAATATATGTAATCGACAACAATAGAATACGATCCATTTCAATGATTCTATCTGAATCAGCGTATTATAGCTGAAGTGACATGGTTAGAGGGTATGCCTGAAGTGACATGGTTAGAGAGTATGTCTGAATTGAGTGTCGTGGTTAGAGAGTATGTGGTGGTCTGAGGTGATAGTATAGGAATCACTGAACTAAATGGTTTCCCATAGACGACAGTGTTAACGTTTCAGCCAGATTCACCGAATTGAAGTCTGCAGGCCACCCCAGTGATGTTTACCCGGCTAGATTGACACAAACTGATCATCACGAAAATGCAAGACAAATCATAGGTCATGTGTTTACGTTTTTAAATAATTCCCCAATTGTAAGACAGGGCTATCCCGTAGCCAAATTTTACCTGAAAAAAACAGAGAACTACAGCAGCTATAGTTGATAAATTTTCCGCTCACAAAAATCCATTCCCCCATTAATTCACCATTTTAAAATATTTAGATATGATGTACACATCAAATAAACAAGATTTCATCATTTAATAACGTGTCACATGTATCAGGCGAAGGCCACTCTTCAGTTACCTTCACCTCTAGCAATTCTACGGTGCACTCGCTCCCCGACTCTGAGACATATTAAGCTCTCTGGTTCATATAGGAATGAGGGAGCTAAATAAGTTCCAGAGTCGGGGAGCGAGTGACCCTGTCGTTACAACTGGGCAGATATTTGAAAAAGTAAACACATGACCATTGGGTTTTCTTGTATTTTCAGGATCATCTGGTGTCAATCTAGTTGGGTAAACATCACCGGAGTGGCCCGCAGGCTTCTATTCTGTGAATTTGGCTGAATCCATTTATTTCAGTGGTTCCTACAGCAACCTCCAATGGAAATTAAATTAGCGCTTCCAGGAAACAACACCATCAGATAATAATCTTAAAGTGGTATTAATTTAAATAGACATGGCTCATTCGAGCTTCCAAATTATGCCTACGCAATTTGGAAACAGGTATAATAGTATGGGCTATCATCACGTGTCACCATAAAGGGGAATTTCAGCGACCACCGTATTAATACAGCCTATCTATTCCAATTTCAGGATCCGCTGAATCTGTCCACATTTTGTTAGAATATCCTTTAGTCGGGCAGGACGAATACATATATATAGTATCCCTATGGGAGACTCGCACATATAAGACAATGCATTGGAACAGGGTTTTCGCAACATTTCAGGAATCTCCAGCTATGGAAGTGTTAAACGTTGATCGTTTCCATATAATGCCCAACGTTATGATTGTCGGCGCCAATAGGACAACTGGCGACGCGAGAGCCATATAACCAATCGACCAGAAGCGGAATTATTATGGAATCATATCTGATAATACTTTCAGGGAGATATTCACAGCCACGTTACGGTTATCAATTTAGAACTCGTTGGTCCGTGAGAAGCGATAATCTTCGAGATTTCCAGTCTAAATCGAGGAATAGTATCGTGAGAACGCCGAGTTCGCTAATACACCGATGTCTCGACATACATACACCGAACCGCACACGTGTTCCTGACTCGTCGTCTGTTATGGCACTATATATACAGTGCGTGGGCGCAAGGATAACACGAGAGGGCGAAGGAACGGGTGCGGTTCTGTGTTCATTACACGTCTTCGGGAACGACATCTCCTATATGATTTTTGATGAAATCTGAAGAATAATTCCATGTTATTTCCCGATGTTGTTATGCTTGATGACGCTTATATTTTATTTTTCGGTTCATTGTTGAAGTGAAGGTCGCTTACGTCACCTGGCGTCGCCATCTTTTTCACGTCCTGATATGGAGGAACGGTGTTTCTTTCAGTAACAGGTGTGTAATATATACACAGAACGACACAAGTGCATGTGAGGTTGGGTTTGTTGATAAGACCCGAGTGTTAGCGCGGAAGATCGATAGAACGAGAGGAGCAGTCTCGAGTTCTATCCTTCCGCGATGGCACACGTGCCGTATCAACAAACTCTTTAACACACGTGTCATTCTGTGTTTATTACACGTCAACCGTCCTAGAATAATTGCAATAAAAATGCAGACTCACAAGGTCTATTTAGGCACATAGAGGTCTTGTTTGTCATTGTCGATATTGTCATATTTTACAATTCCGGTTTCATTCAAATTCATTGTTGAGGCCAACGTCATGTACGTCATTTGGCTTCAACGAGATACGTATGGAACGTATACGTGGGTAATAGGTGAGTAATAGTTCGAAGACTATAGCCCAGGCGATAGTTCGCTTGTCACAATTTTCACATCGCTGCAACCTTGCAGATGCCATCAGCAGGTGGGTAATAGTTCGAAGACTATAGCATAGGATTAAGTTCCCTTGCCGCAATTCTCGCCTGGTTCCAACCGTACATATGGTTTCGGCCGGCGAGTAACATTTCGAACAAGAAAACCATAATCAGAAATGGTAACGCCCCCAGGATCATATTATTAGCCATAAATATAAATTATAATATAAAATATATTGGTTACATTAATGTACCGCCTCAGAATTCCGTTAAAACAACTAATCCTTCAAATTATTACAAAAAACTACGGCTTATTACTGCAGGTTTTTCATTCACCAAACCAGAAAGCTTCTAGATGCGGATCAAAAATGGTGTTCCTGCCATAAAGTCTTCAAGTGTGCATGGCCCAGCCATTGTTCATACCTAAACTTCGAACGCAATTAACGCGGTCATAATAGTTGCACACTGCAACTATAAGACATCCAGCGAATACACCCCCCACGAAAACCCGAAATGTGTTGTCCTGCGATATATCCCATCGCTATAGCTCAATTTGACGCGGCCAGATTAGCCTTCCTATAATATCCTAAAACGATAAAGCTTCTCAAATCATCGGCACAGTCATTAGAACTTTCACGAACTTGGACATTCCAACTACAGCTGTTACCCGCCTCGGGGTCGCAGTACAACTTTAACGCGTCCCAAATAACTGGAAAAAACTATTATCTATTTATAAAATCCCAATGGGACCACATATTTCTAAAAATTGTAGAACAGTATACATGCACCGTGGCGTTAACAATATAGCCCGGGCGATAGTTCGTTTGTCATGCAATGATCAAACAACACTCTGATACGTGATCGCGCTTTGTCCAATTAGAAGGCAGTATGAGCCTCTGTGAACTTTACGGATATAATAAAGCAGTTATAAGCATGTACCAGGGGAGGCAGGTTATCTTAGCGTTTTGTGTGGCGGGTCTGTTTTGTTGTCAGAACATGACATGTTTGCTTGTGGTTATACATGTTGGATCCATTTCGCTTGACGGCCTCTGATTGCGACTATTCGACTCTCCGCCGATACAAAACAACTTTGACGTGAATCAATCGATAGAATGCTGATGGGTAGCTGAGAATGATTCCCCTGTGAGAATGGTCGCCTCGGGACTTGGTATAAATTGGTTCGGGATATACTTCATAATGTGTAATGTCCGATATAAATAGTGGACCAAACACTCGAGGGAATATTTGGAACACACCAATTTAAAATGATGTGAAACACTCAGGTAGAGTGATCAAATAGAAATGTAGACTAATCTGGCTCAAAGTAGTTATTTTTACGAATATAAATCCAAATTTATAACACACACCGTCATTCTTATATATCAATTAAAGGTACTCAATCCGATAAAACTCCTCTCAATTACTATTTCAATGGCTTCGGGGGTCAAAAATATTTGATTCGAGTCGAGGAAGTCACCCATCAAAGCTCAGATTTGTTAGATATCGATTTTAGAAATCTATTATTTTTCATTATCGGGAATACTTTCTGGCCCAGAACTCAGTCAAAATTGCGTTATTATTACCACTTGATTTTAGAGTTATCCATCCTTGTCTGTTTGAAAAGTGTTTTGGTGTACACATCTCGCACAGGTTACGAAACTGACGGCAATTATTAGTACTCATCTCGAGAAACTAACAAATTTCAAAAATCAATATCTAATAACTCTGAGCTTTGTTTGATGGGTTCATCGACTCGAATCAAATATGTTTTACCCCCAAAGCCAAAGAAATAGTAATATAGGACCCTCTGATCGGATTGTTGTTGTTGGAATCTGTTGAGATGGGGACCCTCTTTACGGATTGAGTACCTTTAAATTAAATGACTCTCGGCGGCGAAATCATTTGCGTTCGTTTATCGCCGTTTGTTGCGTCACGAATCGAGATGTAAATATTTACAATTGCGCGTTGTTCAAGCGATGTTTTCTATGGAGTGGTGTGGTCGCTTTCGTTGAGATTTTCGGCGATGATAGTGGAATTTTATATTCCCCCAGTTGGCACATCGACTGAGTACTAACTTATCAGTTTAATGCACCCGAACAAGTCCATAATATGTCTTTAAATTTTCCTCGTGTTTCTAATGTATTGTTGTCCAGCTTTGAGCCGATCATTTCCACCAATAGACACCTTTCGCATAATTATCTACTACATGTATACTGATATAAGAATTATGAATAGCTAATATTATAGTCGTAAACTTTTCCGGCGGTCGAAAAACCTTTTCGCAGAGTTTAATTTGCATGGCTTCCACTCCTATTATCTTATATTTGTTGCGGTGGTTACAAGAGACTAATTTATACGGAAGCGTATTCGGGACATGGTAGAACAAAAATAAAGTCCAAATATTGACTTTTTATCTCAAAATTTTGACTTTTAAACTCAAACTTTCGACTTTTTATCTCGAAATTTCGACTTTCTAAGTCAAAATTTTGACTTCATAAACTCAAAATTTTGACTTTTTATCTCAAAATTTCGGGTTTTCGTGGGGGGTGTATTCGCTGGATGTCTTATAGTTGCAGTGTGCAACTATTATGACCGCGTTAATTGCGTTCGAAGTTTAGGTATGAACAATGGCTGGGCCATGCACACTTGAAGACTTTATGGCAGGAACACCATTTTTGATCCGCATCTAGAAGCTTTCTGGTTTGGTGAATGAAAAACCTGCAGTAATAAGCCGTAGTTTTTTGTAATAATTTGAAGGATTAGTTGTTTTAACGGAATTCTGAGGCGGTACATTAATGTAACCAATATATTTTATATTATAATTTATATTTATGGCTAATAATATGATCCTGGGGGCGTTACCATTTCTGATTATGGTTTTCTTGTTCGAAATGTTACTCGCCGGCCGAAACCATATGTACGGTTGGAACCAGGCGAGAATTGCGGCAAGGGAACTTAATCCTATGCTATAGTCTTCGAACTATTACCCACCTGCTGATGGCATCTGCAAGGTTGCAGCGATGTGAAAATTGTGACAAGCGAACTATCGCCTGGGCTATAGTCTTCGAACTATTACTCACCTATTACCCACGTATACGTTCCATACGTATCTCGTTGAAGCCAAATGACGTACATGACGTTGGCCTCAACAATGAATTTGAATGAAACCGGAATTGTAAAATATGACAATATCGACAATGACAAACAAGACCTCTATGTGCCTAAATAGACCTTGTGAGTCTGCATTTTTATTGCAATTATTCTAGGACGGTTGACGTGTAATAAACACAGAATGACACGTGTGTTAAAGAGTTTGTTGATACGGCACGTGTGCCATCGCGGAAGGATAGAACTCGAGACTGCTCCTCTCGTTCTATCGATCTTCCGCGCTAACACTCGGGTCTTATCAACAAACCCAACCTCACATGCACTTGTGTCGTTCTGTGTATATATTACACACCTGTTACTGAAAGAAACACCGTTCCTCCATATCAGGACGTGAAAAAGATGGCGACGCCAGGTGACGTAAGCGACCTTCACTTCAACAATGAACCGAAAAATAAAATATAAGCGTCATCAAGCATAACAACATCGGGAAATAACATGGAATTATTCTTCAGATTTCATCAAAAATCATATAGGAGATGTCGTTCCCGAAGACGTGTAATGAACACAGAACCGCACCCGTTCCTTCGCCCTCTCGTGTTATCCTTGCGCCCACGCACTGTATATATAGTGCCATAACAGACGACGAGTCAGGAACACGTGTGCGGTTCGGTGTATGTATGTCGAGACATCGGTGTATTAGCGAACTCGGCGTTCTCACGATACTATTCCTCGATTTAGACTGGAAATCTCGAAGATTATCGCTTCTCACGGACCAACGAGTTCTAAATTGATAACCGTAACGTGGCTGTGAATATCTCCCTGAAAGTATTATCAGATATGATTCCATAATAATTCCGCTTCTGGTCGATTGGTTATATGGCTCTCGCGTCGCCAGTTGTCCTATTGGTGCCGACAATCATAACGTTGGTAATTATATGGAAACGATCAACGTTTAACACTTCCATAGCTGGAGATTCCTGAAATGTTGCGAAAACCCTGTTCCAATGCATTGTCTTATATGTGCGAGTCTCCCATAGGGATACTATATATATGTATTCGTCCTGCCCGACTAAAGGATATTCTAACAAAATGTGGACAGATTCAGCGGATCCTGAAATTGGAATAGATAGGCTGTATTAATACGGTGGTCGCTGAAATTCCCCTTTATGGTGACACGTGATGATAGCCCATACTATTATACCTGTTTCCAAATTGCGTAGGCATAATTTGGAAGCTCGAATGAGCCATGTCTATTTAAATTAATACCACTTTAAGATTATTATCTGATGGTGTTGTTTCCTGGAAGCGCTAATTTAATTTCCATTGGAGGTTGCTGTAGGAACCACTGAAATAAATGGATTCAGCCAAATTCACAGAATAGAAGCCTGCGGGCCACTCCGGTGATGTTTACCCAACTAGATTGACACCAGATGATCCTGAAAATACAAGAAAACCCAATGGTCATGTGTTTACTTTTTCAAATATCTGCCCAGTTGTAACGACAGGGTCACTCGCTCCCCGACTCTGGAACTTATTTAGCTCCCTCATTCCTATATGAATCAGAGAGCTTAATATGTCTCAGAGTCGGGGAGCGAGTGCACCGTAGAATTGCTAGAGGTGAAGGTAACTGAAGAGTGGCCTTCGCCTGATACATGTGACACGTTATTAAATGATGAAATCTTGTTTATTTGATGTGTACATCATATCTAAATATTTTAAAATGGTGAATTAATGGGGGAATGGATTTTTGTGAGCGGAAAATTTATCAACTATAGCTGCTGTAGTTCTCTGTTTTTTTCAGGTAAAATTTGGCTACGGGATAGCCCTGTCTTACAATTGGGGAATTATTTTAAAACGTAAACACATGACCTATGATTTGTCTTGCATTTTCGTGATGATCAGTTTGTGTCAATCTAGCCGGGTAAACATCACTGGGGTGGCCTGCAGACTTCAATTCGGTGAATCTGGCTGAAACGTTAACACTGTCGTCTATGGGAAACCATTTAGTTCAGTGATTCCTATACTATCACCTCGGACCACCACATACTCTCTAACCACGACACTCAATTCAGACATACTCTCTAACCATGTCACTTCAGGCATACCCTCTAACCATGTCACTTCAGCTATAATACGCTGATTCAGATAGAATCATTGAAATGGATCGTATTCTATTGTTGTCGATTACATATATTCTTAAGCTCCTCTTAAAAGCCGATTACATCTTTACACCATCAATTTCACTCACGAAACTGACAATCATAAGGGTTTCTCATGAATGGGAGTTGAGGTTTATCACGCCTCTTCAAGATCGCTGACACTTTCTAGATAAGACAAGGACGGTTTTCCGATACTCTATTTCCTGTTGTAACGGCCTCTTTCTATACTAAGAAACTATATATAAATATGCCTATATATGTTTGTATGCGCTTAAGGTGTGGCTGCCCTGTATTGTACACATGAATGTGACCAGATGGTCTCCGGTTGGGGTGGGGTGTCCACCTTTAACTTTCCAACTACATGTACACCATGCTCCATATGTATTTGAAAAGATGCAGCATTGTTTATTCCAATTGACCAACCAATGAAAATTATTAAAATGAAGTTTATCTGCATATATTTAGTGTGTTTCTTTCCTAGATTTATTTCAGGATGGCACGCCAACTAATTAGCTCATCTCTGTAACTTAAAACCACCTCGAAGGTTGTTGGCAGGGTCGGGGTGGATGGGAAGCGAGCAAGGCCATTCAAGACACGATGTATTTTTTTTAAGTTTAAATTACTATTTTGTTCAATAATTTATTCTTTCATATTTTTTTCGTTTTTTTGCTGGAAATGCAGGTGGCCACACACTAATTTGGGGTCATTTGCAACAATTTCCAAACTTTTTCCAACCGAGCATAGGGCCGAGTCATTTTCGGATCCCATTTTGAAACTCGGCCCAAGTAATTTTCGGCCCAAAATGTTCGGCCCAGGTGGCCACTTACGATTCTGAAGTTATTTGGGACAATTTCCCTTTATTTTCAAATTTTGCATATCTTCGATCCATTTCGGGCTTTTCGGTCCGAATTATTTTCTCCCCAAATTTACGTCCCCGTGGTCATTTGCCACAATTTCCGAATTTTTCTGAATTAACGAATAAGGAGTAAGTAACAGAATTCACGTTGCTAGACAACTTTATACTACTATTACTATAGAATTTGTCTTCAATCTTTGCTGTTGTAATAATTTCATAAACATAATTGGAAAGAACACCACTAGCTATTGTTTGTACTTAAAGGCCCATTTAGTTTTCGAACCCCAGCCAATTTAATATAAAATATATGCCATATTATATAACATTTGAAAGAGGAAGCTCCAAAACATTGTATTATCAAATTATTCGGTGTAATAAACTGTGAACATGTTGTTTTTGATGAGATACTGATTTGGGTTCTGTGCTCAAATTTCATTATTTTCAACGGAAGGGGAATAACTCTATATCTTAAGATATAGAGTTATTCCCCTCCATTGAAAATACATTTTTAGTTTGAATTCTGTTGCATTCTGGGAGCCATAACAGGGGAAGTCTTTCTATGATTTCAGCTATTTTCTATTTCTCTATGCGCATCTATTGAGACACATCCATTTCAAATGGTGATGAATTATAGTATTTTAATCATATTTTATGGCATATATTGTTATTAAGACCGTATATCAAGGCACTATAAAAACATAATCGGTGACTAGAAATTTTAATGGGCCTTTAAGAATTGATTATAGTTTCAGTGTGTTTTATTAGGTGTATAGCGTTGTGGTCGTTGGACACGTTGTGTGAAGCGCTTCACACTATATATATTTGCTCCAATTGCCACAGCAGCATACTCAAAATAACACCATCAAAGATACAGTAATGCCCTAAATAATCGGCTCTTTAACCACAGCATAATTATGGGTAATTGAGAGTTTCCTATGAATGGCAACAAGCCATATTTCCGACTAAATCCTGAAAAATTACCCATAATTATGCTGTGGTTAAGGAGTCGATTATTTAGAGCATTGCTGTACATTCAGTTTGTCATATTATTTATAAAGCGTTTTCTTTATTAATTTCTATAAACTCAGCTGAATTTGTTTCTAAAATCGGTCTGCTATTTGGATATTATACCATTGTAAGTTAGCCCAATATTCTACCTTTGAATATTCCAACAGATTAGTCTATGGTCACGACTCACTCACGCATTTAAAACACGCTCAGCATATTCTAGCTAATGCTTTTAGTCATCTGCATGCGTGGGTCAACAACGTCGGTGGCAATATGGTGTGTTTTTATTTGGATATGAAACGCATCAACTGACTAGCAGCTGATCAATCACTGACCATGAGTTTGTGTAACATATATGCTATGTAACAATATGGAGTAATATCTTTACTTTCTATCTTTCAGGGCAATTTACAGTGAGTAATTCGAGCGACCGTGTCCAGCTAGAGAGCCAGGTGTTGACGTCAATCCTCAATGGATATGATTCGCGGGTTCGTCCGCTTGCAAAGAACGGGTCATTTGCAGTCAGAGTTAATCTAGAATACTCATTACTTAGAATAAACCAACTGGTAAGCTTAATATTAAGGGAATGTAAGGCCTGCGCAGTTGGTACGTGTGCAAAAATAATAAAAGTTTGTAAAATCACCATCATATACCATATGGAATTAAAATTGAAATTAGAATTTATTGTTTTGTAAAAAAAATTATTATTTATAATTTATTTTATTAAACTCTGTTTTGGGAAAAAAATTCAATATGTTTCTAATATAAGATATAACTTTGATACTAGATAAAATGATAATTATTTTTATTATAACAATAGTTAGTCAACAATAGATTATAGAAGAAATCGCTAACATATAATAATCGATATCCACCGCCAGTAGTGAATATATATAAACTTACACTTTCATTGTAGCTTTGACGTTACGGACGTCTATGACGTAATTGAATTTCTTGAATAACTACTATCGAATTTAAATTGCTAACCATACATAGTAGCATTAGTATAATTATATCATGAAGTATTAGATTTGAATGTGACCCCGTTATATTGGCTATATATGCACAGTACGCGTAAAATAAAAAGAGAATCCAGTGTTTTTGAGTGGATACCGAAAATTCATTCGTGACCGCGACAAAATTTAATTTATATTTTTCGTTCGTGGTAATAAGCCATTCGCGAAAATAGACATTTGTCTTTGGCACTCATGAGATAATTTTCAGCATCCACTAAAAGCACTAGATATCCTCTTATTCCTCTATGTATTAAACATCAAACATAACTTCAATCTAGTTTTCGATGTTTTCTTGATGTCAGTTTTATATAATTGTATGTGTTCGCACCTAGACCCACCTGGAAGGAATTAAGTGCCTTTAAGAACAGGTTAATGGTCGTCAACTAAACTTCCGGCCAAGGTTTTGATTTTCACTCTTGTAATATATATATATCAGGAGGAAACGAATAATAAAGAACGTGTTTTTTTATTTCAGGCAATAAAATTGTCACATAAAAAATGGCTGTGTAGACAGTAAACATGATGGTATCCAATATAGCCTCCGTTTTTTTAATCTTAATTTTAGAGAAAATATCTTGCAATGTATACTAATGTATTTTGTTGTGAATCTATGGCAAAATGCCCTCTTTTTGTGGGGATTTAGTACTCCCTACCACAATGGTTGACAAAATGCAACTAGAAGCGAAAAAAGTTACTAGACAGTACTATATTGAACAATTGAATGTTTATAATATTCAAGTATGGTTCAATAGTAATTAATAACATTACATGTATACATATTAACAAGTAAACTTGGCAATACTTCATCGGCTCAGAATGTTTATCTGCTTCAAATATATAGCGGTGACGATATAGAGACAGGAATACTGAATACAACTATAACTAGGTATAAATTTCACACCTTGCACATCCTTAAACGATCCCGCTTTGTTTTTTCGTTTTTGTAATGAATATTTGTTCACAATCAAACAACTAAAATAGTTGTTAACAAAAATGTTGTAGTGATTGATGATGCGTCATTGGAATCAGATGATGACAGCAATCCTATTGTTGCTTTTTTGTAAGTCCATTCCCAGATCGCTCAACTGTCCAGAACGACATAAGGGGCATATCAGGCGAGAATTCTTACTAATGTACAGTAATGCCCTAAGTAATCGACTCCTTAACCACAGCAGAATTATGGGCTCTCGGGAATAGCTTTCCGATGAATGGCAACAAGCCATATTTCCGACTAAATCCTGAAAAGTTACCCATAATTCTGCTGTGGTTAAGGAGTCGATTACTTAGCGCATTACTGTATAACTTTAGATAATACAAGGCGAACAACAGATAACAAGAGATAAGAAGTGGAATGGGTAAGATTTGGGAATTAGGGATAGCCAAGAAAATGAAAGGAAAGCAGTTAGATTTAAGACAGTGTTTGGAAGAGAGGATGGTTACAAATTGGGAAATTGGCATGAGGCTGTTGAATATGTATGAACAACGATTACGCTGCATGAGAATATGGCCCCGTTGTTTTATCGTCGTGTCATATTCAAAATTTTCTTGCAATTATTTAATGTCCGTATAATGGCGGATATGAGAACATTTACGTTCGATTGTAGTGACATAGTATTTATGTAATATTTAATATATTTGTCATGTGTATGCATGAAACCATTATATATTATACATGCATATCGTCGCGTATGGCCATGGTATAATATACTATGAACGTTTGTTGTATATAATGACTGTCGCTACTATAGGTGAGATGTCTCAAGATGTCTCAAATTCTAATAAGTGTTTACATGACTGCAAGTTGCCTGAATTTAGCCTCTAGATAGCTGGCACACATGCATTTGTGAACTTAGGTAACCATAACCACTGCGGCAATATACGACAATATGACGAATAGTAAGCTATTATCCCATTATAAATATTAGAATTCTCAGAAATTATTTCTTGAAAACGTGCATTGTGATCGTAGCTTTAATTAAGACGTTTGTGTTTGTATACCAGAACGAGAAAGACGAGTATATTGACACCTCAGCGTACCTGAACTTCCATTGGTGGGACCACCGACTCCAATGGAACAACAGCTATGCGGACGGCAAGCCACTGTCCATGCTCAGAATACCCATCGCTCAAATGTGGAGGCCAGACATACATCCTTACAACAAGTAAGTTATTTTCTCGTGAAAATAATATAAGTGTAATAATTTGTCCAGTTATCCATAAGAGCATTATGAATTAAAGATGTATAATCCGAATTAACGCTCCCAAATTACCATTTCTTTGGCTTCGGGGTAAAACATATTTGATTCGAGTCGAGAAATTCACCCATCAAAGCTCAGAGTGATCAGATATCGATTTTTGAAATTTGTTATTTCTCGCGATATGTACTTATTTGTGACCTGGAAAAAAATCATCAAGGCGACGGTCTCGGACAAAATTGCGGATGAAGATGGATAACTCTAAAATCAAGTGGTAATACGGCCAAATTTCGTGATAATCAAGTGATATTACGGCCATATTTCGTTCAACAACATGTTGATAAATAATACGTTTTGTGAAATTTTATTCCGAATTTGACAGTGATTAGCAATATTTTGTTATATTTAATCGATTCTGATAACTAAGCGTATTTTGACGAAATGTTGTGGTTGTGTTTGTTGTAACTTGATGATATGGGGACCGTCAGATCCGATCGAATACCTTTAAGTATGATATACACATATTACTGCCTTAGGGTGGAATGGCGATAACTATTTCCCGAGGTGGTGTCTTTTGAATTGAATGTAGGTCTATTGCGGTCGATGTATATCGTCCTGGTTGCTGTTAAGAAGACAACATCGGGGGAAATAGCTTTTAACTGAAGTTAAATCCCTAGGAAAATCAAAAAAACTGCAGTCTAATAGCTGGTACCGTACACTCAATGGTTTACTAGTTTACAAGACCCCCAATTAATCAACAGCTTCATCCATGGTTGCTGTCATCAGACCTCACAAAACAACTTTTTCTCTTTTTATATATTTTACATGATTTATGTTACAAACTGAGCGATGTATGAATTATTCCCCTTGAGACAAATGTTCAATTCATTATATTTAATACATAATTTATTTGGCCGAACTTGTTGAATATTTATTTTGCCATATACTAGGGAGCGGTAGGAAGACAACCATCTTGGTTATGCTGTCCCCGATAACTAATTATTGTCAAATTATATGTTTGCATTGTTATGTACATGTGTTTTCATTATTATGTATATGTATCGAGTTATAAATAATTATTCATTGTCATAGTTCACATCTATTCACTTTGGTGGAAAAAATTGATGTTCATTTGAAAACAAGGAAATTTCGTTTTGAAGGAAGTGTCCAAAGTTTCTCGAATAGTAACTTTTCACTAAAATAAATCGACACTTGCACCAAGTAAGTGCTCTATTTTTTCGACGAATCCAAAAGTTTGAAGATTTAGCTTCAACTTTGGAAGATTATAGGTTTCTGAAATATTTACCATGACCATCAAGGTTGAGATTAGCCGACTCTGTACCACATTTAGTCGTCCAATTCGACACAGGGTTTACGCTCATATGCCAAATTGGCCAATTGCCAATGGCCAATCTTTTTAAAAAATGGCCAAAAATAATTTCATTTGGCCAAACTGTTTTTTAAAAACAGAAATCTAATTCAAGAACCCAAATTGATTTTGTAACGGGAGCGACATGAGAATCAGATTATAGTATGATCGTCTGCTAATTGATTATATGATACAGCTTAATTGGTAACAAAAGTCACTCATGCCAGTGCACTATCTAATAATGGGCCACCAACTGCAATAAAACAGTAATGAGGCTTAACTCTAATGAATCCTTTGTCTGCCATAAGGCTGAACGGTAGATGGTGGGTAGTGGTATATTGTCGAGTAACAACGGTGGGATTAAAGCAGTCTATACACGCTATTGGAAGGTATGGACATAATTATATAGAATGCTAGATGTTAAATAAAACCAAACTATTATATTATATTCATTAATTGTGAGACCAGAAAATGAGGATCTAATTTTGCCAAAGTGTTTTTAATTTGGCCAAAACAAATCAGAATTTCCCCAAAAAAATTGCCAAACGATTTTTCGTCCCAGGGTGAACACTGATTCGATGTCTTGTGTTTCAGTTTTGAACATGATTTCTCCCAAGCAGACACCATGGCCATCGCGCTGCATGTAGGGACCGTCATATGGATGCCTCCCGTCAGGATCAAAAGCAGCTGTCAGGTGGATTTATATAAGTTCCCGTACGACATTCAGACATGTTCTGTCGACCTGGGTTCGTGGACTTACACGGGCCATGAGATCGAACTAACGACAACACAGCATGCCATGACGGACTATCAGGGCAACAAAGAATGGATTATATTATCAAGCTCGTCGAACATCAGTACCGTATTTTATGTATGCTGTCCAGAGCCTTACCAAACGTTCAAATTCTCGCTAACTCTACGGCGGAATTCTGTATACTACACTCATGTTTTCGTATTACCAGCGGTGCTGTTAGCATTCTTAGTACCGTTTCATTTTCTCCTCCCACCCGATTCGCATCAAAGAATAACATTGGGTAAGTGAACCTTTTCATTTTAGGAATACACGCTGATGAGCAGTTGTATACATTGGATTCATTTGTAGATATGTTCAGCTAATAAGCCAAACAGCGTTCAGCATATAAGTCCAACAAACACTGTGTGTTTAACTATCAGCGGAACATCCTACAAATGAATCATTGACAGATGAGGTACATCCTGAATTCAAATAGTATAGTTATATTTGGCTATAATATCTGAATATGGATAATGTCGTTTTGTGAATTCGATAAAATAGGGACAATCCAAAATCATATTTCAGTAACCTGTGAATGTGAACTAGATTTGAATTACTGAAATGAGTGGATAGCACTCGCCATCACCTAATATGGTAAGGCCGCGAAAGGTCAAACCTTCTGAGCTCCTACTATGTGTATATACTATTATGAAACAGAAACGGCGATCAATATATGGGTATAAGACCCCTATACACAGATATAGTGTCGAATAGAGCAAATATCTACCAAATCGATGTTCAAATATATAGTAAAACGCACGATCATGGTATAAATGTAGTGTGCATGTTCGTTAGCTCAGAGTCAAAAAGAATCTCAGGTCGCAAAACGAACATTTTCACCATTTTCAGTAATATCTTCTTCTGGGAAATATGGTCTTTAGTCGCTTCAAATAGTTATGGAGTGTAACCCAGGCTCGGGAAGTGTTAACGTTATAGTGTCGCTGAAATCGTTGAGTATATACTTTCTTCGATGATTAAAATGGCTTATACGTTTGTTGTATTCATTTTAATCTTCATTCTGAGGAAATCACAACCCTTTAAGAGCTTTGACATAACTCGGCGCTGCCTTATTGCATCGTGTTGGTTTCCCTTAATAGAAAACCCTATGTATGTGTGCGTGTCGCGCCACCTGCTGGTCGGCTTATCGGATTATCTCCCTTTCAGCATCTGTGCTCCTGCTTTCCTTGGTAATACTGCTTTCTCTGCTGCAAGATGTTTTGCCAAACTCGCATAACACCATACCCGCAATAGGTAAGATTAATCGATAATCAGACGAAACGTCTAATTAACCACAAGCAATTAGTATCTATATTGTGATACTAGTAAGTTAAAGAACCAGACCCTCAGACGCTGGTTATATTGCACCCGTGAATTCTTATAAAGATTATGTAGTACATGTAACGTACTCGAATGTTCTTGTAACCTAGACGTGTATTTTTTATAAGATGTTGCTGAAATAGAAGGTGGTCAAATGGTTGGTTATATTTCCCCTTTATATGGGAGGCCAAATTCACATTTATTAATATTCAGCTCAAATAAAAATAACTGACTCAGCAACCGAATAGCATATCGATAGTTTGGTCTGACAATCTAAGATGGCTTGAGGGGCTTACTGGTCATCATGTATAGGGGTGTGAGATAGAAATAATAATTGCGCTTCAGCGCTATTGAATTTCATTACAATGAATTGCGCTTCAGTTTAATTCAATTGCGCTGCGGAACATTTGAATGGCGCTTAACTGCAAATACAGCACTATTAAATGTGAATTTTGAATTTGAGTTGCCTGTTGGTGTGGAAAATAAGTCCTCTACGTAACTATATATCTTGTGTTCTATTTTTCAGGGATGTATTACAGCATTACTTTTGTCTGGATAACACTCTCGATGATCTGCTCCATATGGATAATGAATATAAGATACAGAGGGCCTCGAAAAACCAAAGTTCCACATCTGCTCAGAGAGGTAGGTTCGTCGAATTCTTGAAGGCCCACTTAATTTTCGAGTCACGGATTATTTTTTTTATAGTGCCTTGATATAAGTTTTAATAACAATCAATGCCATACAATATGTTTAAAATACTATTATTCATCACGTTTGAAACGTCTGTGTCTCATAAGATGCCAACAGAGAAATAGAAACCAGCTGAAATCATAGAAAGATTTCCCCCGTTATGGCTCTCAGAATGCAACAGAATTCAAACTAAAATGTGTTTTCAATGATACTAATGAAACTTGTGCACAGAACACAAGTCGGTATCTCAACAGAAACAACATGTTCACAGTTTATTACACCGAATATGTTGATGATACAATGTGTTGGAGCTTCCTCTTTCAAATGGTATATAATATGGAAAATAGTTTTATATAAAATTATCCGGGGGTTCGAAAATTAAGTGGGCCTTTAAGTGTATATAGCTCTATAGTGGGATTGTTCATTATTCTCAAGACGAAGTGTTAGCATTACCGTAATGTGCACCCAGTTGAGAGAAGTTACCAGAATCACACAATACAATTATCAAATTCAAACTACTCAATTTAATTTCATCTCAGCATGACAAATCGCGTCATAAATTTAGTCGCACTCCCCTCCGCCAAATACCAGTCAACCTTATAAATATAGAAACAGAAGCAAAGGCAGACAGGAGCGAACGTAACCTATTGATCTTTACACGGGGCAAGGAATATGGCAATTCGGCTGTCCACATCTGGTTTATTGACGTTTAAATAATATAGCGAAAAATTTCCATCTAATATATCAAACAAAGTTCAGGCATTTCTATATTGATCTTCGTATACTAGTATTGAAATTGCAATCTTCCGCGGCATAATCAAAAACGTTCTTGATTCGTTATAGTTTCGTCGCACAATACAGAGAAACAGTTAATGCCAAGGAGGTGGGATATTTCTCTCTGATATTATATTATATTATCAAATCAACTAATAAAATCGAGAGAGTGCTATTAACAGGTCTTTCAATGATGGTTTGCATATTGTCACCACCAGTTTCATGCCTGGGAAGTTGTCTAGAGATATGGTGTGAATAATGTTTCAAACACCCACACACCAACCGATGGCATCCATAAATTTAAAGGCCCACTTAATTTTCTAACCCCCATATAATTTTATATAAACTATATATATGCCATATTTTATACCATTTGAATGAGGAAGCTCCAAAGCATTGTATTATCAACTTATTCGGTGCAATAAACTGTTGAGACTTGGGTTCTGTTCTCAAGTTTCATTATTTTCACTCGAAGGCGAATAACTCAATATCTCAATATATAGAGTTATTCCCCTTCCATTGGAAATACATTTTTTTTATAATTATGTAGCATTCTGGGAGCCATAGCGGGGAAAATCTTTCTATGATTTCAGCTGTTTTCCTTTTCTCTGTGGGCATCTTCTGAGACA